>OY829326.1:126852997-128102997 GCA_963691655.1 Toxonevra muliebris
GTTCAGCGGAGGGCGAAACGGATTGATAACTTAGGGTCAGTTTGTGATCAGCACTCTGTTTTTCGATAAATTAAAACTAAGGCGCATTCGATTCACAATTCTCTGCTCTCTTAGTGAGACTAAACAACTTTAAGCATGCAGAAAGTAGTGAATCATTCGAATGCGCATATTTTTAAGATTGCGTATTAAATTTTTTAATATAATTTATTTTCTTTCTATTCTCTCTTAATTTTCTCACAAGAACAACGCAACAAAGAAACCTGCGATAAGAAAAAGAAAAAAACCAAACAACAACAACAACATAACTCGAAATAAAATGCAGCGGTATGATGATGTTCAACCATTAAAAACAACAGTAAAAATAACAATTATTAAATGTAACAACTAACGGTTAAACATCTACAGCAGATAAAAAATTTCGTAGATAATAACACACTTTTGCTGAATTATCTCTGCCATATCAGAAACAACAACAAAAATAACAGCAGTAGCAACAACATCAACGGCAAAAAACAATTGATTATTAATTTTTTTTTCGAAAGACAACGAAACATATTCACACATTTAAAAATACAAATTAACGCTCTGTAGTGGTAGTAGTGCATACGACGAAAACCAAAAACAAAACAACAATAATAGCGCAGCAACAACAATATTAATAGTAAAACAAAAACAAAATAAATAAATTTATTAAGAATGGATGCTATAGTTACACACACAAACAACACACACACATACCTAGTAGTAGTAGTGTGATGAGCGGCAGAAAAAGATAAGTAGAATTATGTTTATTGATGATGTTTACGATGATGATGATAATAATGAAGATAATGATGATATTAGTAGAAATAGATTTATTAATACCTGTGCCTCTATTAACCATAATTTTAATGTGTAAGCAACAAAATTAATTTGTTGAGGAGATACGTTATACATATACGTTTGATGAACAAGAGAGAGGGAGAGAGAGAAAAAGGAAACTTATTGATTTGGGTGCAAGTAGGCAGCTTCAGCATCGCACACACCGAGAGAGTGTTGGGAGAGAAACAGTGAGCGAGAGAGCGAGATTAAAAGCATTTATGCTGTGAATTTAACTTGTGCTCATTTAAAAAAAAAAAGACAAAAATTAAGAAAAATAAATTGCATACATATCTTTACGTTACAAAAAGTGAGTTAAATACTTTTTTTCATTTAAAATCCACATACAAAATATGTAATAAGAATTATTAAAATATTGGAAAATATTTTAATTTGAATAATTTTTATTTTAACATAATGAAACATGCATACACGCATTCGCAAATTAATTAATATTAACCAATATTATTGTATGCCTATTATGAATTAATGATTAAGAAGTGATTTACGAGCGCTGTGATATGAAAGGTTTTCCTTTGTAATTCTAGCTCGCTTTCAATGCATGCAAACGAACTTTGCGCTGTATATAAAATACAATTTCCAATACAGAAGCGAGATAAGTTTAAACTAGTGCGAAGAGACTCCTGTAGTTTAGTGGCGATTCTTCCTGTATGCACTTTTCAAGTGATATTAACGAACAAATTTCTTACACATAAAAAGTGTGGCATGTAAAGCAAGCAGCTGTTGGTTAAAATTAAAATCCAATAAGCGTTGTTTTTTATTATCTAATTGCTCAAAACTTTCAAAGTCTCAAAACGGCTGTTTTTGTTTAAAACTTTTTTAATGTGTGTGTGTGTGTGCTACGTTAAAATCGTAGTATAATTAATATATAACGCCCATACGCATCCATGCTTTTTATGTGTTTCCAGCTTTAACTCTTACATATTTTTCATACACTCGTGCTCATTCGCTCTTATACTCTTCCGCTTCCCTCTCCCTGATTTTGAAGCGTGCCATTCATTCTCTTTGAAGGCGGCTTTTCTGAGATACCAAACATAACGAAGGAGAGAAAAATAGTTGTTGCTTTATTAAAAACAAAACAAAAACTAGGAGTATAAAACAAAAATTTGCTTGCTGCGTTCCTTAAAAAATCGTTCAATTTAATTTTTTTTAATGTTCAAATTAATTAGCAATGAAAAGAAAATACCAATTTAGCATTATTAAGGATTTATATACATATATATACATACATATACAAAAACAACACACATATTCACTAACATAAAATGTAAAAAAAAATGTTCTTTATAATTTAATTGTTAATTATTTCAAATGCGTTTTACAAAATACGCATTCCTAGTTTCCCCATTTCTATTTTCTTAATTTTTTAATTCAATTTTTTTTGATTGATTGATTAAAATTATTAAATGAGTTTTTCCTTGTGAAATTAATTACTTTCGATGGGCAACGCACAGGTACAATACGGATATGAATTTATAGTATTTTGTTAGCTGCTGCACGAAACTTTTTTAGCGATAACGCTTTTTTCTCTTGGCAATTTAGAACATACAAGTCTCAATATTTATGGCGTGTCTTCATTCACTAAATAAATTCAAATAGCATAAGCGAAATATGCGCAATAAAATGTTTAAGTAAATAAATTATTAATGCTATCAAGCGAAAAAAAGGGGGGTATTAAAAAAAAAAAAAATGCGCGAAAAAGGACACGAAATACAAACAAACAAAAAGATTTCTCTTTTAGAAATAAATTTTCATTGAATTTAAATACGCTACGTAAATATTTTGTTTAAATTAGTTGAATTAGATTTAAGGAGTGTGCATTGGTGAATTACTACGTTACTATACGGCGAAGAACGCATCATGCGAAAACATATTTTGTTTTACTTTCTTACAATACAACACGAAAAAAGAAAAATATTTTTCATTTTATTTTACAAAAATATTTTCTCAACAATTTCATTTCCTCCTAATTTTTACCTATATTAAGTTATATTTAAATTGTTAAGAAAAAGAAATGTACGTAAATATACACATATTTTTTTTCTCGTCAACAATCAAAAAGAAATGAAAAGCGCCAAATGAGGATTGCTAATATTTTTGCTGCAAATATTATTATTATAATTTTTATTATTACCTAATATTATTAAAATTACAAAATGTTATTATATTTAATGATCCATAATGCTTACTATTATTAATTATTTAATTAATGAAATTAGGGTTTAGCACATTCAATGCATAAATATTTAATTATTTGTTTTTTTTTTTTATATATATAAATAAATAAAATCAAGAGATGAACTCTTAAAAAAGTTGAACATTTTTCGTTAGCAACTGTAATTCGTGTATATGAGACATAATTAGCATTGACAACACTTAGAAATCAAGCGTAGAAGAAAGAGTTGCTTCTCCAAGCTTTGTACATTTCAGTGAAAAAAAAAAAAATAAAGAAAAGACTATTTTATTTTCTCCTTCTTGTTTAAACACTGAAAACACAAAACAAAAAAATCCCAATTTTTTGGTCAAACGCTAAAACTTTGCTTGTTTGTACTTTTGTTTCTTAAAGACTTGTATAAATGAAATATATTTATTTAAAAATGAAACAATTTCTTATTATACATATACATACATATATATATATATATATATATATTGAATTAAGACTCTAAATACTTACTATATACTAAAATCCATTAAATAAATCTTATTTTTATTGTTGATTTGTTTAAGTGAAATAATTCTTGCTCTGTATAAAAATTATTCTATACTTACTATTATAAATTAATAAAAGTTATATTTTAAAACATAAGTTCTAAAACAAACAAACAAAACAAACTTAACAATAATTAACATCAAATGTCAAATTCCGTCTTTATGTGCAGTTTGAGCAATTGCAATAAGTTTCTAGAGATACATACATACGTACGTAAACAATTATAGGTAACGAATTTTGACAGCGTGAAAATAAATAAAAAAAAAAAGAAAAAAGAAACTGCCATTATATTTGCTAATAAGTTTAGTTCTTTAAAAAACAATAATTTACATTTCAATTTGTGGCCGACCATACTAATGCTAAGGATTGAGTGAGTCTAGCTTTTTAAATCGATTAAGTAAAGCAAATTGAGTTTATAAATATTAAATAACAAAAAGAACCGATAACCGTCAGTTTCTGAGTGAAAATTTATACTTGGAAAAACATGAATATATTTGATTAAACTAAAGAAACTGGTTATTTCCACTAAGCAGGTTTTCCTGTCACCAAGTCGACTTATTGTAGCGAGAGGAAAGACAAAAGGGGACGCGTAAAAGCTTGCCCATACCTGTCGTTACATTTTTTTTTTTATTCTAAATAGATTTTCTCAAGAAACCTTGCCTAGGAGGAATGGGGACTTTCTGGTATCAGTTTCTAAACAGCAGTCAAGTGCGAAGAGTGAATTTGGAGTTTGTCACATTGGTCTGTGAGCTACTCAATTGTACAGTGCGTTTTAGATTTATAGTTTACCTATAAGTTCTGCTAACCCATAAGAGCTTGTACTGAAAAAATAAATTAAAAATTTATTTACGCTATTTTGAAGTGGCTCTTTTAATGATGACGTCGTTTTCAATTTGGCGTTTCATATATTTATAAAATAATAAGCATATAGATTTTAACTTTTAAAGCCCTTTTTATTTAAAAAAAAAAAAAATAGAAATTAAAAGGTACTGCAAATGTGTTTAAAGAACTGCATTTAAACCAATGCAATGAGTTTGGAAACAATCATTTGCTTTGATTTGGCTGGAACTATGCAATAGACCAACGACAATATTAGACACTCATTGAACAAGATGGACTGAAGACAGTTCCTGCAACACTAAGAAAATTATAGCAAACTTTTTTTCAGTTCAGAGTTCAGAGCGGAAATATCTAGTAGATTTGATCGATCACAAGCAGAGTACATGTATAGTAAATATATCGCCAACATCTTTCCGCATCTATGTGCAGGAGCTTTACGAACGCAACTAGAGTTCTTGGACCATATTCAAAATCGAGCGATAACACTAATAGGAGACCGTAGGGTGAAGCATCGTAAAAACGTGACTATTTTCTACCGGTATTTTCATGGTAGATCTTCCGCTGAGATGCAAAATTTAATACCACCAGCTGATGTGTTCATTAGAGCTAGACGAACCGCAAGCGGTAGTTAAGTATTTCACGTAGATACGGTACTCCAACACTTCACGCATTACAGAGATAATTCTTTTCACTGCTGTTCTGCACGTATATGCGTTTCTCCTGATTTTTACGATTTTTCTAAATTTAAAGTAAACGTTCACAACTACTCTCCCATTCCTCCTAATACTTATATATTTTCCTTCCTCAATCAATGTAATGCTTTGCATTCATAGGGGTACCCCCCTGAGTGTTGATTTCTTATATGGGTGTGATCCAGCGTGTGATGGCATTACACTGCAAAGCATTATCTCTATTATAACTCAGCTTTTATAAGAAAAGAAGGGTACGTCTGCTGTGAAGTGTGAAATTTTGAGAATAAGTTATGCTTATCCTTTGTTCCTTTTCTTTTATCTGAACTGCTTAGATTTCTTATAGAAATTTCTTAGGTTTTTAGGTCGTGGAATGTAAAACGACCCTTTCTCTCGTCTTTTTCTTTTCTGCATATTTTCTCTTCGCCATGTAAAATGGTAAAAGGCCCTCCGTTCCACCTCAAATCTATTCTTATCTATTTCACGAAAAAAGATAACGCCATCTGGAGTAGGTATTAAAAAGTGAAGCCCCTTCAATTAGCGCAATTTAGATAACATTCAACCGACTTTTAAGAATTTTTTGGCTGATGCTGATAAACGTCGCCAAAACTAAAGAACCCAAAAGAAAAGAAATCAACCGAGGGTGATTCATTTCGAGTTTTTTTTTTTTCTTTTTAATTTCAAATAAAACCCATAAAATCTAATCGGAAGGTCCAATTTTGGATGACACGTTCAAGCATAGCGACCGTTATCTGGCGAATAACACGAGTAATGTTGGCTTCCAATAAGCTAGCTTATCCTTGACCAGAGATTTCATGTAACCCCAAAGAAAATAATCCAAAGATGTGATATCACACGATCTAGGCTGCCAATTTACCGATCCAAAACATGAAATCAGGTGCTCACCAAAATGATTTCGCAATAAATCCACTGTAGTGCAAGAAGCCTAGATTTGTTAAAACTAAGGCTCACTTAGATCGCGGGCTTCAATTTCAGGTAGCAAATAATTTGTTATCATGACGCTATTTCGGTCGCCATTGACGGTAACGTCTGGTCACGATTTTCAGCCATACTCTCAGCTACAGCCGCTATATTCTCTTCACCATGTGCTGGAAGTAGTCTAATCGGTCGAGTATCATCTAATAATGTACACTGGGTTTCAAATTTGCACCATAAGTTGCTTTAAGAACATGAAAAATATATTTCACAGAATCCTGATTTTCACACGAGTCATGTATGGTATGATCTGTCAAAAAACCTTATTGAAAAACAATCTCAAAATGGATCACCCTTTCTAATTTAGCGATATTGTGAGGAATAAATAATTTAATAGCTAAACAAAATAAACTAGCAATTGTTAATTTATAAAAGCCATCCAGACATCCGCAGCTGTACCCAAGTTACCATATTTTCATAGCACACACTAAGTGAGCTCTATATCTATCAGTTCACCCCATGACATCAAGACCACAAGAAGAAAATAACTACTGATTGTTTTCCATAAATTTATACAGTTTTTAACGGTAACTTTCGGAGGTGGGAATGAAAATTTGAATGGAATATATGGCTTTGATCCATACTACTGTAATTTGTTTTTTCAAAACTAATTTTGTTAGCAAATTTATTATATTGTCAGTTAGTGTGGAAAGTTGGGGTCTCTGCTGTTTCATGGCATTGCCTTTATAATGCTTTATTTTTCTTCAGGTTCTTTTGTATTGCCAAAATTTAACAACCTCAACCAAAAAATCCTTGAAAATCCATCGTTTTTGATTGAAGACTCTTTTTTTTTAATTATTTTTCAATATGATTTAGAATTTTTTCATAATGCAGTACTTTGAGCCAGTGCCAAAGCCAATCAAATCTGAATTAAGCCATTTTTTTAGAATTTTTTAAGAATTTCGACTCCTCTAAAGTGAAATTGATTAAACTAGTTGACTCCACCTCCCTTCTCAAAAAGATCATAAAAAAATCCTGGGATATTTAAAATTTTTGCAATTGCAACGATACCATCATTGAAAGAACTCTTCAAAACAACATAAATAAATTTTTAATTTGTTTATTTATCCGCTCAAGGTCTTCTAAATTATAAGGAAAAGACTTTAAAAATTGTAAGTGGATTATAAATATGAAAACACACTGTAGTTTACATAGTTGCACTGCAACATGATAACCATGAATTGCTAGTAAACTTAACTTTTTTCATCCTTTCACCTGATTATAGCTTAAATTGCAATTGTTTGAACTCTACTTTCTGCGCTCTTATATATATTTTTTTATAAGTTTCAAAATAAAAGAATAATTAAGAATATTTTAATTGTTCTACATTTTCCATATCTTCTTGTGCTTTTATAGAACTTAATTATATAGCAAATGAGCATCATTATAACAAAGAGAATTGAAAAAATAGGTTTATACTTATATATTCTGAATTTTTCTTAAACAATGCAATACAACAAATTATAATTTTTATTTTGCATTAATTGCAATGAACAATTTGTAGCTAAAATCGCAAATCATATGAAAGCTCACCAAAAATGATGAATATATACTTAAAATAATTGAAATTTCGATTATTCCATTTTCCTGTTGTTGTAAAATCATACATACATAAAAATGCGCCTATTAGTTTAATACTCCTATTTTCTAAAAACTGTACAAAATAATAATAAAAAAAAAAAAGCACGCAGACTCAAGTTATCAATGAAATATGATTAAAAGAAAAGAAAAACTAATCATCTTAAAAAACTGAAAATATAAAAGTGAGTAGCATTAATGCCATGTATAACAAGCAACTACTGTAGAAATAACAACTAACTCAAACTAAAGCAAAAAAAAAGAGAAGCATTTTAAAATACGAGTATAACTAAAAATATTCAAAGGAAATTGTGCAAGCAAAAAGTCAAATATTTTACACAAAGAAAATGTGCACTTGACAGCTAAAAACAGCAAAAAAAAATATTTATAACAAATTAATAACAACAACAACAACAAAATGTTTGTATTTATTAAATAAGTTTAAAAGAAATAACAAAACAAAAAACAAAGCGTTAAAGATTAAGAGCAAAAAAGATAAGTGAACAATTAAATATTCTATATTATATATAAAATAGTGAAAGATGAGAAAACATGAACTACATAGGTATATTTGAATCGTCATATTTATATATATAAATTCAATATTATTACTAATATTATTATTATAATTAATACTATCTATCATATTATATGAATGAATAGTTCTACATACAACATAGGAGCATGTTATTATTTTATTCGCTCTCGATTTAGCAGTAATTTAAATTAATTAAAATTGATTTCATAATCTAACCCAGAAAATCCTCCAAAACCCATAAATAATCTAGTTAAAAAAATAGTGTAAAATGCAAAATACAAAATAAAAGAAACTAAAAATATGAGCGTTTAAAATGTGAAATTTGTAATTTTACTTATATAAAAACAAATACATATACATAGTATGCCTATATATGTATTTAACTTAAATAATTTTTATTTAACAAACAAACAATAAAAAAAAAACAAGAGACACACAAAACAATGTATAAAATGTATAAAAAAAATCTTAAAAAACGCGATAAAAATTTGCAAAAAAAATCAATAAAATTTTGAAAAATCACCTAAATGTTTTTAGGTATACGTAAAAAACTTAAAAACCAAAATGAAATTGCTTTTATTTATTTTACTACGTCTAGGAGTCGGAGAAAATATTTAGATATGGGGAGAGTGGTCCTAAGTTTGCACTGTGGGTTAAGCCGGCACCCCGCGTTTCTTAGAGATAGCGCGTGTGTTGGCGTAACCATTTTGTCGTATGACAGGTTGGTAGACATGGACGTAATTTACGCTGGCATTTCTCACTTTAGTTTTTGCTTGACAACGTGAACGCGGTATAAATTTTTCATGTAAAGAGAATCCCATTTTCTTACATTCTTGTGAATCTGCTACAGGTGTCTAAATATTTGAAAAGTTCAATTGATTGAGTGCGTTGGTTTCTGTGTTCTGTGTGCTTTTGCCGGATTTTTCATTCGGATTTGTTTCGTGTGCGTAATAGCATGAAATGTGTAAAAACTCGTAGTGGTCCTGAGTCGGCACCTTTTTTTTTTGTTTTGTAATATTTGTTAATATTTGTATCTTATTTTATTTTGTTTTATTGCAATTACATGTTGCTTGTCCCTTGTCAGTTTTTCGATTAACTCAGTAAAAAAGACTCCTCACAGGATATAGAATAATTATATAATTTTATTAGTTCTTTTGTTATGCAAATTCGGCTACAACGAGCAAGTTTTTAAATTTTTTTCTTCCTTTTTCAGTTTCATTTTTGTAATGAAGAAATGTTGCTATTCTATAAATAAAATTTCACAACAATGTAAATGATTTTAATTTGCCCATTTCCTCCTAAAACTTGCATAACATGCACTTTTTCTTGCATTTGGGCAAAAAAAAAATTATGTGCCAACTCAGGACCAGGGGGTGCCGGCTCAGGACCACCAGTTTGAGAAATAGCTAAAATCGAATTCTTCACATTGTGCTACATTGCGACCACAAAAATCACTCTACACAACTCCGATTGACAAAGAATTGTAGACAAAGGATCGTGGTACAAGATCAAAAGCATTGAAATGTCATTAAATCCTGTTTACCCCCTGATTTCGCCAAAAGCTCTTAGGGTGCTGACTTAGGAATACTCTCAGCTACATTTTATTCAATTTAACCCAAAGAGATTTTATGTAATACTATCGGTGAGATTGGGGGAAATCTTTTGGAAATTCGTAAAATAAAAGTAAATTACCTGAAATTTTGTATTGATTTCACTTACTCGGTTTGGAAAAGTGCGATAGTTTGGTAGACAGCACTTAAGAAAGGTAGCTATCTCTCTATCTATCTATTTTCGGTGCATAGAACAACGTGTGTAATAAGGTCTTGCACCACTGACGCACTCAACGTTATTCTGCTTTTAGATTTATACGTAAAAGTTTCAGTGGCTAGATGTGCCATGTACTGGTCCTCTAGATCACATGGTCACAGTAATATACATAACCAATATCCTACCGATAAGCCTGGTACCGCGAACAACCTATTATATCGCTTGCCAGACCATACCGAAAGGGAAAAATGTAATAATTCTTTCTGATAGCCAATCCGTTATTAAAGTAATGATCTTAAAAATTTCCAAAACAAAACTAGTTGATGCGTGCAAGAGGGAACTTCTCAGACTTGGACGGTACTTTAATTAAACTCTCGTTTAACGTGTCTCTCGTAGCCTGGACATGGAAACATTATCGGAAATGAGAATGCCGATGCTCTGGCTAGGCATAGTTCTTCACTGAACATTTCTCAGTAGGAACAGGTTTTACCTCCCTTGAATTTCGTTAAGAGAGACATTTTCACGTTCTTCTTTCAACAACCCGACTTTAGATAGAGAGGCTTAACAACTTGCGTCACATCAAGAACGATGTGGCCTCAATATAAGCTCTCCAAAACTAATGAGCTCCTATCTTTTTTCATGGTGGAAATCGCACGAATAACAACACTTTATACGGGACACTGGATGATTGGCTTGCATGCAGCGAGAATGAGTGTCCCTCATAATGATTTCTGCCATAGTTGTCAGGACATCGAAGAGATTGAAAGTCTCGAACATTTTCTTCATACCTTTGGCAAACCTGGCATAGGATGCAGTATAATGGAGGCTGCTAATGCCAACCCCAGCATATTGTTGAAGTTTTCTGACTTGATGAAATGCAATAGCTTAAAAGCTTTCCTTTATACTTAATCACTGTGATAGTGGTATCAAAAAGGCGTTATTGCCCTAATTGGGTTTTTTCGGATAGTCAGAGTAGCAACCACTCAACCTAACGATGTCCTGGGGCCACAGTCATAATTTTTCTAATGGCACTTTTTTTAGACGTTCCAGTGAGCCGCAATCGTGCATGCCAGTTAATGATGATTTTTGAAACGCCCTCCACGAAACTGTAACCGCTGCCTAAGGCCCCAACATCAAATTTTTCAATATTGACTTCTTGATGGGTTATGATGAAGCGCGTCCACTTTCATCTGTACTGAAAACTTTTATTTTTTTTTATACAAATTCTTAAAGCATTGCTCCAAATACTAAAATGCTTTTTGCTTCTCCTGTAAAATTTGAAAAATGCGTATTAGGGCTTTAGCAAATTAAGGCAACGATACAATTTTTTTTTTTTAAATTATTACACAATTTTTCTTGAAATCTTTATATACCATATATGTCGAAATTCCAGAGTCAGAAAGTATATTTTTATTAATCTATCAGTTTTATAAAAACTGCTAAAATTTTAAACCGAGAAAATGCAGGGGCCCCCTGAATTGATTATCTGCTAAAAAATAACAGACTTGTATTCAAGTTCCAGAATCAGGTTAGTATGGATGTAAGCAAGGTGAGTGGTGGTTTTAAATTATACCATTGTAAAATATTATATGCTCTAAAGTGCCACATTTGACGATTGGGCTGGTATATGGTATGCTTGTTTGTATCCAGCTAGAGAGGTTAAGGCAACTGACTTAAAGTTTGGGAACTTATTTTCATTTTACCGTATGTAGTCCTCAAGTTGAACCGGAAAACCTGAAAATTTCCACAAAAAGTTATAGTTTAGAACAGCGGTTCCCAAACTTTTTTTTCGGGTACCATCAATGAAGAATGTGGATCAAACTCATACTACTGAACTGAAAAACTGTGTTTTGTGTAATATTCAACTTGCACGAAGTGAAATATTTTCTATTCCACGCTGCCGATTTTAAAACGATTCAGTGGACGATAATCTTAACATACCAACATGAAGTTAGACACCCAAAACATTTGGATCTAAATGGCTAAAAATTTACTTAAGTTGCTTTTAATCCTTTATATTGGATAAAATCATGTGATGAATCATGATCATGATACACACAGTAACGGTGTCCCATTTATTGGGCATAACTTGACGGCCATATGAATCACTTTACCTGAGATTTTATTGCAGATTCGTGTTAACTGACATTAAATTAATATACGAGCAATTTTCAGATTGAATTTCAGAGTGAATGCACAATCCAAGTGGCTTCAAACATTAGGTTAGGTTAGGTTAAAATGGCTGCCAGCGAGCGCCAGCACACTTAGGCCAGACAAGGCCCATTGCGATACCATACAAAAGGAGCGAAGTCCCTATCCCTCTAATTCAGGCCATTTGAACCATTGAGTACCTTTCAGGAAGTTAAGTAGGTGTCTGATTTGGATGTTAGTCAAGTCTTTAAGGTCATCGAAGACAAAATTGTCCAGATGTTTCTTTCGTACGTGAATCAAAGCTGGGCATTCGCATAAAAGATGAGATACAGTTTCCTGTTCTTCCTCGTTGCCACAGCTCCTGCAATGATTTCTATATGGAAGACCCAGTCTTTCTGCATGTTTTCCAATGGGGCAATGTCCAGTAATCACCCAAGTCACAGTACTGATGAAGTGCCTGTTGGTATGTATCAGGTCATTTGTCCGGCGACTATCCAGCTTAGGCCAAATGAGTCTAGTAGTTTTGCAGGTGTTTTCCAGTGACCATCTTTCGTTAGTAAGTTTTATTGCATTCGTGGCTAGCCTTAGTTTACACGTTGCCATAGGGACGCCTATATGCTCCTTGTCAGGAGTGATTTGCAACAGTGTTCCTTTTCTAGCTAACCCGTCAGCAGTTTCGTTCCCCGGTATACCTATATGCCCCGGCACCCAAATTTGGTGCAGATTGAACTGATCGGACATCTCGTTAAGAGACGCTCTACAGTTAAGAGCTATATTAGAAGTAAGGTAGACAGATTCAAGGGATTTTATAGCTGCCTGACTATCGGTAAAAATACATACATCCCTCTTGGATATCACGTTATACCTCAGCCAGTACGTGACTTCCTTGATTGCCGTGACCTCTGCCTGAAATACACTGCAGTGATCAGGCAGCCTGAAGGATAAATTTACATCCAGCTCTTCACAAAAGATGCCAACTCCAACTCTGCCATCCAGTTTAGAGCCGTCAGTATAGAAGTGGATTGAATCCTTTTGAAACCGCTCTCCATTCTCCCATTCCTGTCTATAAGGAATAAGAGTGTCGAACTTGTCGTTGAAGATTGGTTTTGCAATGGTGTAATCAATTGTCTTAGGTACGAAACTAAAATTATTTAGGATCGTGGAGTGTCCTGATCTGCCTGTTGACCATTCCGAAATGGAATTTAGTCTCAGGGCAGTACTGGCTGCACAATGCTTGCCATAAATGTCAAGAGGAAGGAAGTGAAGCATGATATCCAAGGACTTGGTGGCCTTGCTTCTTAGTGCACCAGTGATACAGAGTGAAGCAGTTCTTTGTACTTTCAAAAGCATATTCATATGAATTGCCTTGTCCAAAGCCGTCCATCAGACCGCAACACCATACATCAATATGGGCCTGACTACGGAAGTATATAGCCAGTGAACCACGTGCGGCTGCATACCCCATTTGGTTCCTATTGCTCGTTTGCACGAGTAAAGCGCTGTTATTGCTTTATCTACCCGCCATCGGGTATTTTGCTTCCAGCTGAGTTTTTTGTCTAAAATGAGGCCTAAGTATTTAGCTTCTTCATTGAGAACAAGCCATAGTGCCATTGAGTGAAGGTGCAATAAAGGGTGGTACTTTGTACCTTCTAGTAAAGAGGACAAGTTCGGTTTTCTGCGGATTGACGCTCAGTCGGCTTCAAACATTACAGACCGGAAATATTTCTGTTCAGTACGACGTGAAGGCCATCCGAAATCTTTAACTGACGATTCAAATGTAATGAAGGCTAAAATTAAGAAAGATCCAATATTAATATAAGATATTAAAAAATCATCTGGAATGCATGCAGAAATCTGCATCGGTTTCCAAAAAGCAGCACGTGTTTGTTTTATCAGCTCACTCATTATAAAGTTTGAACCGAGGTGTCTAACACCTTTAATAAAATTAATACACATTACCCGAAAAATTAGTAAATTATTTTTGCATTATCTATTTGTAAGGAGCAATAATAAAACTGTGGAATTTGGAAAAATTGTTAGAGAACAAAATCAGAATTTATGGAAAAAGTTTCGAAACTTTCAAGACCATTTTGAAACCAGAAGATATTATTGAATTTCAAAAACTGGTTTTCCTGTGTGTTCGTCTAGATAAGTAGAAACTTTTCTGTGCTGTGAGTTTTTAATTTGACTAACGTCAAATGCTCCAAAAATGTTTCCTACTTCGATCGCTTTTGTGAGTCACTGTATGTATGTAAATATGTGAGATATGTTTTTATCCGCTCCCATAAAAGTGTCAAGACATTTAATTTTTGAACAGTTAGAACTAAGCAAAAATCCTAAATTTCTATAAGCTTGATTTCCGATATTTTAATTTTTTAGAAGTATGCCAATGTTTAGTACAAAAAATGGCAGTGTCTCATATTACCCCACCTTACCCTAAATATGTTTAAATCCTTAGGGCAATTTAAAATTTGCAAAAAAGTGAATTCACTTGAATGTACATACATATGTATAACTTGTAGAAAAACTAAAAAACTACCCCTATATGAAAATGTAAAAATACAATAACATAATTTATGAATTGAAAATAAAATTGAAAAAAAGAAAAAAGTTTTTAGTTAAATGAAGTTTTAAATTTTATTTATTGATTGTTAATGGCTCATTGCGCGGCAATCAAATTAACATAATTTTAAGTAATGAAGAGTTGAAATTTAAATTACAGTTAAACTTCGATATGAGCAACTCATAAAATCTAAGGCATTAACCCGAAACAATACTGTATTGCACCAAAAAGCAAAAAAAAGAAGAAGATATGTAAGTAGTTATTATAACTTATAATAAAACAGAGGACTTGAGTATAGTATCATTGAAACTGGTCTTGGAACTTTTAAATATAAATTCGATAATTTCATGAAATTTATGAGTTACTTCCATAGATTGTTAATATGTTCGTAAATATGAGTATTTTCTTAAAATTCTAAAATGTTAAAGTAACTTTTTAAGCCCCTCGTCTCTCAATGGATGATTAGTAGTATTAAATTAATTTTATTTTATTTTGTTCTTTTTGCTGTTCCTGGCCAAATAATATCCTCAATCCAATCTATGTATGATGATGTTCTTGTATAGATACTTGGTGGCTCACCAGCACATCCTTGCCCAAAGGATGTTATACCAATAACATATGAGCGTTGGGTATCGCGTTCAACCTTCATGATAATCGGACCACCAGAATCACCCTAAGAATGAAGATTATGTATTCACATAAACAAATATATACAAATAATATAGAGTTATGTAAAATTTTAAAACTTAATTCATGGATATAATGGTTTTTGAGCTCTAAACCATTATATCCATGAAATTAAATATGTATGTATGTAATGAAATCTAGAAATGGTTCAGAAATTATCAAATCTTAAGACATTAATGGCTGAACGAAAGAGATCTGTAAAAATGTGTTATAGCCTTTAAAAATCTATCTACAGCGCAACTGTTAATTTTTTACTATGTGTTTGGTTTAGTTTTGGCCTGGTTTGGGTTCTAGTCTGATTTTTGGTGTAAATTTGTTTTTCGTTCTGAGATTTTGAATGAATTCTGATAAAATGTTTGGACTTTTATTGTCTTTACAACCTTTTTTGAGCTGAGTTTCGGTCTGATTTTTGGTTTGAGTTTGATCTTCCTTTGGTCTGAATTTTTGGCTGAATTCAATTTGAGTTTTGGTCTAAATTTTGTTTTGAATCATATTACGATTTTTGCTCTAAACTTTTTTTTTTATTTTATTCCGAATTTTGATCTGATATTTAGTGTTTCACCAAAGTGTGAATTGGAATAAAATGTTTAGACAGGTTTTTGGTCGGAGTTTTGGTCTATAGTTTGATTTCTGAGTTCTGGGGGGTTACTATGTAGTTCGATTCGAATGCCAAATTCGATTCGAAAAGGCACAAAATGAAATCGAATAAATATTATTCGAAAATGTTTTCTAGAGTACCAATCGTTCGAATTCGAGTAAATTTTCTTTCGAATCGAACTACAGAGTAACCCCCCTGGTCTAATTTTTGGTATAAATTTCGGTCTGCGTTTCTATGTTATTTTTGGTCTGCAATTGGTTTGAGTTTTGGTCTAAGTTTTGTTTTGTATTATAGTCTGGTTTTCAGTCTAAAATTGTCTTTGATTTTGGGCCGAGACAGATTTTTGGCCTAGGTTTTGGTTAATGTTTGGTTTAATTGGATGGTTAATCTATTTTATTGTTTTGATTTAGTTGGATGGGTAACTCTGTTTTTGATATGAATCCTGTTCTGATTTTTGGTTTCAATTTAATCTCCAAATTTGACTTCTATTTGGTCTGAATTTCGGTTGAATTTTTGATCAGAATTTCGTTTGAATTTTGGTTTGAATTATAGTCCGATGTTTGGTCCAAACTTTTCTATGAATTTGGTCTAAAAATTAGTCTGCTTGTGATCTATAGTATGGTATTATGATATGTATTTTGGTGAAATGCTTGGACGTTTTTTGGTCTGGGTTTTGGTCTATAGTTTGATCTAGTTGTTTCTATAATTTAGTAAAATCAAACACTACAAACCTAAATACTACATCCGCTATTGTTTTCTGATATCGTCTCATAGTTATTATGATTAAACTAATAATATGCATTGGAACCCATAAGAAAACTTTCGGCAATATTGATTCAATAATGTCAATCGATTGAATCAAACTTCATATCAAAACTATAAAATTTCTTAAACAATCGAAAATGGATTGCAGAATATTCCCAATTTAAACTAACTTTACATACTTGACAAGTATCCCTTAAATGTTCTGGGTCACCAGCACAAACATGCGTCTTGGCAATACCTCTTTGCAATAATGTCTGATCTGGAGTATAGTACTTCTGGCAGACGTCATTATCAACCACAAATAAATTAGTCTTCAGTAATTGATCGGTAGAGGAGCCAGCTGAAAAACAAACATGTACCTATTTATAAATATAAGAAGAATATTATATAAAAATTACCAAATGTTGTCTGTCCATAACCAATGGCAATAACATTGGTATGATCGAAACTTTGTTCACTCCAAACGCAAGCGGGTGTTTCACTAATATGTTGAAAAACAAAACATGAGTAATTTATTTTATTAAATATATGAGTATTACTGATTTCGTTGTTGGTATACCCTGTTTCATTTTCTAATTCCACTAACGCAATATCATTATACGAGGAGCTCACATCATAGCCCGGATGTATGATTACTTGCTTAATTTTAATATCATCAACGCTCGCATCAGTTAGATTAACGCCGCCAATACGCACTACAGTAGGAAAATCTCTGAAAATTAAGAAAGAAAGGAAGAAACAATTTATGCTTTCAGATATGAACAAAATCAAAATCACATTTTTGTAGGTAATTTTTACATACCCTCCTATTTCAGCACAATGAGCTGCGGTTAACACAAATTTATTTGAAATTAAAGCTCCGCCACAACGATAATGTATGGTGTTATCAAAGTTTGATTTCCAACCTAAAGCGGCCTGTGGTAGAACAAAAAACAAATATTTCATCATTTCTAAGAAGTTTATTTATTATTTGTTTTTAATTACCATATAAGGAAACTCTTTTGGTTTGGTGGGTTCACCATGAACAATTGATGTTTTGAAAACATAATATGATTCACATTCTGTAAATTAAAATGTGAATCAAAAATTATTAAGTTACACATATTTTTCGGTTTAGGAGTAGGTACAGTATGTCCAAGAATTGTTTACTCCCCAACGAATTTTTAAAACAAAGCGTGAATGATTTTCTACAAGTTTGAAAATTGACCTGAAAAAATCATTTGTTTCCATTAAAACTGTCAATTTAGTGAGTGATTCTCGAGAGAGCTCACTTTTCCCGAAGATACCTGATACCTTTGACTACATCTTCATGGCTGAATTTTTCAAAACCACTTGGTATCTCGAAATGTGTACAATTTGGACAAGCGCTTAAAAAAGCGCTTTTTTATATTGAAATTAAAGGTTCAAATAGATGATCTATTATATATTTCAGAATTTGCCTTTTTCTAGTATTACAGATAATCTTTATAGAATGTTGTAGCGATTCCCTAAATATCATACAGTAGCTGTTTTTTTTTTTTGCACCAAAATGGGTCAAGAAGTAGATCAAACACATGACTTAAATTTATATTTACTTTCTCTTTGACCACATTTTATTACAAAAAAATTTCCACAAGTTTGTGAATAATTTTTGTACTTTAATATTTAGATAATTATAAGTTAAAAAGTTAGTCTAACTAACTTAATTTCACATCTCCAGCTGTGTCTATTACAAAAGTGTCATGCTGATTGGTTGCGCTGACGATATTGACGTCATTAAGAAGCAGTGCCCTCTCTCGGCGGACGAAGATACTGCTCTTTAAGTCTCCCAACTTTCCTGTCCTATCGTATGACGCTGAAACGTGGACTGGAGGCTGTTAGGAGCACTCGAGGAAAATACTTCGCAAGATTTATGGTCCAATATGCGAGGATGACGTGTATTAAATATGATGGCACCATGAGCTGTAAGAACTGTACACCGATACTGGAATAAGTAAGTGCACAAAAAACAGCGACTTGGTTGGCTGGATTATGCTGAACAGATGGAAGAAATTGCGCCGGGTGAGAGAGTATTTTATTCAAGCCACAGTGGTGAAAGCGCAGAAGAGAGCGACCTAATCTTTGTTGGAAAGAAAAGGTGCAGTCGTTACCAACCGACTCAAACTCGCACATGAGAAAGGCAACTAACGAAGCTGCATTGATGCAACCAAGACCTATTACCACTTGTAAGGCCAACTAAATAGGTAAGTTTAATTCATAACAACAATTCAAAACTTCACACTTGTAGAAAATTTTTCACGGTTATTGGTGTGACGTCTCAGGTGGCATCAATTTCATTCTTCGACGTTTTGTATTCTGTCACAGCCAACATTTTGTCATAAAGAGCTACCCCATTCAACAACGCGTCGAAATTGCTAAAATTTATCATAAAAGTTCGTATTCTGTTCGCCAAACTTTTCGCGAGCTATGAAATATTTACGGCCGAAATGATCGTCCAACCGAGCGATCCAATTAACTAATTAGCAAGAAATTCGAGCAAAGCAGTTCGTTTGCCGATTGAACAATCAAGCGCAGTCATAAGAGAATATTGCTGCTTTTGCTGAAAGTGTGGCTGAAAAAACAAACCTCTCGATTCCTCGTCATGCACAAGGAGTTGGCCTTTCTGTGACCTCAACTTGGCGAATTTTGCGAAAAGACTTGGGCATGCATCTGCATATGATTCAATTAATACTGGAACTGAAGCCCCAAGACCACCAAGCTCGTCGTACGCCCGTTGATTCCGCTGATTGGGCTCTGCAGCAGACGGAAACTGATTCAAATTTTGGCGAAAAACTTGATGAAGCACATATTTGGTTGAACGGCTTCGTGAACAAGTGAAATAGCCCCTATTGGGCAGAGAGTAATCCGCGGCAGTATCAAGAGCTTCCATTGTATCCGTAGAAACTTACTTGTTGGTGCGGAGATTGGTGAGGCGGCGTCCTTGGGCTATACATTTTCCGAAACGAGAATGGCCAGACGGTGACTATCGAACGGTATCGCGCCATGTTATCTGACTGTTTTTGGCCTCAATTGGATGACAACGGCGCAATGTGATACACGCGTTATTTCTGGAAGAGAAGGTGTGGAATGGCCTTTAAGATGATGCGATTTAGCGCTGTTACACTTTTTTCTCCGGGGATACGTTCAGTTGCAGGTTTATGCTTACAAACCAACAACATCATTCCAGCAATTGGTGAGATCCAGCCCGACTTATGCAACAGCCCATTTGAATGATACTCTTTTTATTAAATTTTAAAGTTCAGACATGCTTCATGAGAAACCTTTTATTTCATAATTTTTAAAGATAAGTAAAATAAGTTCCATTAAACTATGGTTTGGATTAGGAATCCGAAGTGGAAATCATGAGAATCCAAAGAAGATTAAGGGAGTTAGAAAATTAAAAATGTTCATGATAAATTTTTGTCTATTTGCCGACTTTGGACCTTTGAAAATTACAACAACCGTTGATTGACAGTATTCGATTGTCGTTAGTCGATCTACTAAGTTTGTCAACTAAAATCATAGTGTGGCATATTTTCTCGCTGCACATGAAACCACCAAAAAACCTTTCGAAATCTTAGTCACTGTCATAGGAAAAATTATACCTATCATAAGTACGAGAATAATCAATTAGGAAAATTACCAGTTTCACTGCTTCGTTTCACATCCGCTGGCGGTGGCGTATACACTTGAGGTTCTGGATTTGAAGCTTCTCCGATTTCACAGCAAACAATTTGATCGAATTTGTTAAAGTAACATGTCTGTGGGCGTACATTCTCGTTATTCCAGCGCTCCAATACCTTGGGACAATCAGATAAACTTTTGCAGGTGCCTTTGATCAGCCGTGCTTCATCAACGAAGCATTCATTATGTTGATTGACCTCAGGAAAGATGAAACCACGTGACGATTGTGGCTTGATGGCAGGTACAGCCGCTAGTTGTTTTTTTATATTTTGTTTTTAGTTGGTAATAATTAAAAATTTCATAAAATGTACATCAATTACTTATTAATTACAAGTATAAAGTGAAGAAAAAGTGAAACTCACTGTATTCGCTAAATAAACTTAGAGCACATAAAATATTCAACATTAATTTCCACATTTTTTCATACAATTAATAGTGAAATTTCTTTCTATTTTTTTTTTTTTATTGTTTTTTGCTTTATTGTTTTTATTTTTCACAATTTTCCACTTTTTCGTGAATTTGTAGCTTCTTGCTCATTGAGCGTCTCAATTGTAACTGCCAAGCTGTGGTTGATCACATTGATACTTTGTATCTGGCGTTGGACTCAAATATGAATCAAGCTTCTTGCTTCTTGGTAATACTTTTTTGTTTTTTTTTTATCAAACTGGGAAACTGGATTTGTTGTTGTACGCGCTAGCGCTAGCGCTGTTGATGTTATTTTGTTTTGTTGTGGTTTTTTCTTAACATTTTTCAATGTCAGAAGCCTGTCGGGTTTTTAAGTTTGCCTCTGCTAAGAAGTCGGCTATTTGGCATTTTTCGTTGTTGTTGTTATTGTCTTATTATTTTTACATTTTTCGAGAGAAATTAATAACGAGTTTACGTTTTTTCTGTTGTTTTTTTTTTGTTTGTTTTAAATTACATGCCACAATGCGAACGCTTAAAATTCTGATAATATAATCGATGAATAATGCCCAATTAAAAATACCGTAGTATGGTTTCAATATTTTGGGGAACTTTTTAAAAATCGTATATAAACTCACACCTATGTAAAAGAACATTTGCGTTTATAAAGTCAATAAAGTTATATCAGGCTCGAACTGATTGAAGTGATTGCCAATTTAGATTGGATGGTATATTTAACTTAAAAATTAACTTTTTAAAGTAACGACAAAACCTTAAAACGCCTCCTTCCGCAATTTCTTAATCCGCTTATGTACATATGGATATACAGTATGTGGAAAAATTAAGTTTCCAGAAAAAAAAAAAAACTGAACACCAAAAATTTTCCCAATAGGATCGAAAAAATCTTAACATATATAAAATTCAATAATTTTTAAACGGTTGATCTTAGAGTTTTGATTTTCTTTTTATTTTATTGATAATATTTTACAAATTATAGAAAAATATAACTTTTATAGTTTAAAATCTTCGATATTTTGGGACACCTTTTTTGTGCTCTTTAAGTTTCTTTTCACAAGTCTTAGCTGGTCTCTCCACTGGTCTTATTCACTTATTACTTTGGTACCACTCCAGAGCTTTCTTGCCGTAGTGACATGATGCCAAATCGGCCCAAAAATATGTGGACACATTGTGCTCTCTTATGAAAGGAAGAAGTCTTTTTTCAAACATTCTTTGATGTATATTTCGGTATTTATAGAGCCCACTGTAACAAATGACTTGCTTCTTTTGCCGCAACTGCATATAGCTTGCAATACCAGGAATTTTTTAGGAAATTGTTCTTCGACATTTCCTCGAGCATCAGCAACATAAAAATTTTGACCCGGAAGCTGCGTAAAATGCGTAAAATCTGCCAGTACATACGTTTCGTCGTCCATTATACAACATGAATATTTTTGTATGAAATTCGATTTTAATTTCCGAGCCCTACTTTTGGCGTCTAAATTTTTTGCAGCATTCCTGTCTGGAACTTTTTGGACTTTGTATATTTTCAAACCTGCATTGGCTTTAACTTTTCGCACCAAATAGTCAGAGCACTGGGCTAACCGGGCAGCTTTTCTACCAGATGTGTTTTGGAGATCTTTTCAATATGCTTTCCCAATATCATGTGGTCCTTGTTTTATTTCCGAACCAGGTTTCCTATCGATGGTCAAGTTTTCCTTAGACTGTTTAATAACATTGGAAACAGTTTGACAGCAGACCTTCATTTCTTTGGCCGATTTTTTGTAGGATCAATTTGGTTTTTTTTTGAAAATTTTTAATAATTTTAAGACGTACTTCTATTTCTTCACTCATTTTGATCAAACTCACAATAAATAAACATGTTTGTCATTAAAAATGACAACTGACATATTTTTTAAAGATAACTAGATCAAAGATATTTTTAAATTTTACACCCAAAAAAGTTATTAGGTAAAACGTTTGTTAAGATTGTTTCAATTTTTTTGATTTAAATTTGAAGTTTATATGACTATTTAGCTACATGAAATGTGGTTTAAATAGCAATATTATTATGTACTTATACAATAAAATTTTAGTTTTGATTTATTAACAAATGAATTTGGTAATAGTTTGGGGGATAATACTCAAGATCGATATAGAAATCTTGTTTTAATTTTATAAAACTAATTCACTAAAATTGTTTACGAAAAATTAGGCCATTTTGGATATTGAAGTTTTTTGAAACTCCTTTTTTCCACATACTGTATATGTATATCTGTTAAACTAAACATCCCATTACTTTCTTTCGTAGACGATTTCAAACAAACTCCATTTGTAAAAGATATAAATCTGCTTAACTGAAACCATAAGAGCCCAGAACGATGCGGTTTATTTTATTACGATTTTATGTTGTTGTTGATGCTGATGCAGGTGCATCTGTAATGAATGTAAATATGTACAATTATATACTTCTATTCAACAGCTACTAAAGATAAATGTAGCCTTTGTGGAGTAGCAACTGAATAACGGTGGAAGTGCTTATCATTTTGCTAAGCGGGAGATAGGAAGAAGCAACACGCATACATATTTGTTAAATAGAATTGCTTTTCAGATTTTCTATTGTAAATATGTGCTCTTTAAAAAGTGTACTTATGTATTTACATAGATTCCTATGTACATTTGAGGGGGCGACAAGGAAGTTTTGTGACAGAGCAAACACTTTGAAATGCATTTATGGAAAATTGCGCTAAGAAGACGACAGGCAATGACTTTGATAATGATTTTTATAATAGTAAATATGTACAATGTACATAGAGTATATGTAAATAGTATTTATGTATGTACATACAAAAATATGTATTTTCAGCTTTCAGTTAAAATTATGTGATAATTATGTTGCACTTCAAAATATGATTGTGGGGGGAGGGAGGATGTGGTCTAGTATTAAAATAAAAATTATAAAAAAGAGAATGTAAGGGGTTTTTCCACGTTTCACATTGGATATTCAATAGATGATATGTAAAATGCAAAAGTATTTGAAATGTCCAAACTGTTAAAATTATTAACTGAATCTTAAAAGAACTGGCGATTCTTTTTGTTTGAAATTGAAATTCCATACAAATGTATGTACGACTGAAAGATCTTTCAGCACTTTGAAGCTCATAAAGATTTTGGTGAGTTCTGCCAAATAATGAATCATACAGAAATGCGGTCAACAGAAGTTTGGTTCAAATATCAGATTAGATGGAATATTAGCAACTACTTGTCACCCAATGAAAGCTCTATGCCTTGAATTAGACTACTTCAGATGGATTAAAATAACTTAAAGAAGTTGGAAATTCCTTCTGATAAAATCTGGTCAGTAACTGCTCTGAATGATGTGCGCCCAATATCATTCAATAGACCGTATATCCATGCAATTCATCTACAAGGCATTAGTAATTTCATATTTAGATTGTAACATTTTATTTTAAAACATCATTATGCATTCAAAATATTTTTATACTTACAAATATGTGCATTTAAAAGTCTTTTAATTCTAAATCACCATAATTTTTTAGCCTTTGGTGGGTTTATTGATTGCCTTCTTCTATCACAATATTTAGCATTAGGAATCACTATAGATAATTTATAATTGAATTTTTTTTCTGTACGACTCGATTTATTAATTATTTAGTTAGTGTTTGCTAGTGATTTTCTAACTAAAACCTCACTAGAACGTCACCTCTCGTCGTAAATGTAATGAAAATTATGTCATATACATTAAAGAAAGAGTTGTGGTATCACTATGAACCCAATGTCGTCTATGTGAGGGAGTTTCTCCGTCACTATAACTTGTTATTATTGTTCAGTACTAAACTGTTTTTAAGCCTCTGGAGGGTCATGGCATCGTCTAAGGAACCATTGCTTTGCTCAGCCCATTCTAAGCAAATATTGAATGGTGATATAGCCTCACGCGATGTAATTTCTTCACCGGTCTTTAGTTTCTTCACCGGCTGTTTCGTCATCATTTAAAGCTTAAAACTGATTTAATTTAATACATTTCGCCAGCAGTATGGAATCTACGAAACTTTCCCGTATTTTAAGTATCAAGGCCAAAAATTTAGAATCTAGTTGATTCAAAGAATATTTCGTTTAATTTTTATTTAATTTACTGTACTCAGTTTATGGTTTAGACTTGGTTTAAATTTAGAATCAACCAATAAGTCCGTTCGCCCTCCAAAGACGATCTGATACATCCGTTAGGATTTTTGAGAGCGATTAGTATTTCCAAAAGCCGCTTAACCCATTAGTGTTTGCGTATGATGTCTCATTCTCAAAATTTAGAGTTCAAGTGTTTATTTTGGCTATTAATGTCATAAGCGACACAAAAGAAAGCATTTTCCAAAAAATGTTTTATAAATTCATTAAAATTTATTTTGTTTAAATTTGTTCGCACCCATTTGTGTAGGACGCAAGAGGAGCACTAAGCTGTTGAAAATGCGGAATGCTAAAAAGAGTGCTTATGTGGAATTAAAATTGTGAACTCAAAAATTAACGAATCACAGTTTGTAAGAGGAACATC
Source organism: Toxonevra muliebris (assembly GCA_963691655.1). Lineage (NCBI taxonomy): Eukaryota > Metazoa > Arthropoda > Insecta > Diptera > Pallopteridae > Toxonevra > Toxonevra muliebris. The sequence continues at coordinate 126,878,427 of OY829326.1, forward strand.
AACACAGCAGAAAAATCTGTGCACTAACCACCAAATATTTCACGCAGGGAAATCAAAAGGTTCCATACATGAAAAAATCTACAAATCGTCGAAAGTGGACAAGAATACCACTCAAAACGCTTAGGAAAAATATGCTCTTTCAATATAATTTATTGTTTTGCTTACTTCCATATTAATTCTTTAAGTTTCGTTATTTTAGTGATATGATATATCAAATAAATTTTAAACTCGCTAATAGTTTACTATACTTTAGCAAAATATAAATATATGGTTTTAAGAACTCGAATAAAATTGGTATGCCAAATTTGGCATAAAAATTAACCTTCACCCACACATGTTCTTTGCCGTGTCGCTGAATCTATATAGTTTAAATTTTCAGCTAGACAAAGGGTTAAATTGTTTTTTCTCCTTTTTTTTAGTCCTGAATACCCTGCAAGACATTGGCAGCCCTATTCAATGAGAGAGAGAGAGAGTGACTGCAAACACAATCATAATAAATACAAAAACAAAACAAAAATACCAAACCAACAACAACCACAATTTGTACGTACATTTCTCTTTAATGTAACCAAACAAAAGCAACAAAACAAATATGAGTAAATTTGCCGGCAACAACAATGAACACATTCAACGTTCAACCATTTTCAGCCACTTTCAATCTTATTCAATTGCATTTCAACAACACCAACGAAGCTTTTCAGTTTCAGCCCAACAGAATTGTATCTGTCAGATTCAGTTGTTTTTCAGACGTCAGCATTGGAAGTTGTGCGGGTACGGAATAATTTCAGATACAATAGAGTTAAACGCGCGCATTTTGTGTTAAACGACGCTTTGGTTTTGCTTCATAATTTTTGTACATAAGATAAACGTATATAAATAATATAAAAAGTAAATTTCTGAAGGTAAACAAGTTTGTATTTTTTTTTTTTTAACTTTTTAACTCAACTCAAGTTCAATTTAAATGCGAAAATTTGTGCAATAAATTTTTGAATTTCTCCGTGGTGTTTGCTTTTAGATAGCGCACAAATAACACACACACATAGTTATAAAAACATACGTGTTGCATGTGTGTATAAGTGTGATATTCTATGTAGAATTGAATATATTTTCGCTGTCAGAATGAATAAAAAAACAACAAAGTGGAATGGAAATGTGTAAACACGTTAAGGAAATGAGTTTAGTGTGGTGATATTTGCAATATGTGGCGGTGTGATGATGATGATATCGACAACGATGATGTCATAAGTAAAAAGCAGAGAGTTTGCATGATCGAGCGATGATCACATGTGATAATTGCCAAAATATCTAAACAATAAGCAAGAAATTCTTGTTTTCTTGTGCGAAATCGCGAAACTAACAAAGCAAAAACACAAAAAAAAAACAACAAATTTAAAACATTCGTAATTTAATATACATATATGTATGTATATTTTTGAATGTGGAACAAACAAATAAAAAATTATTAAAATAATAAGCAACTTAATTCCACGATGACGTCATGGCTTGTATTATATTAAGTGTTTTTTTTTCTTAATTTCAGTTTATTATAAAAGCATGGTCATTAAGTTTTTGATTTGTTTAATACAATTTTCTATACATAAAATTTAATAGTAACTTATCTGGCAATTGTCAAACCCGAAAGGATAAAAATACAGGTACAGTTGTTGGGTGCTCTCTCACATTTCAATAAAGGAAAGAGAGTTTGATTAATTTGAGTTCACTCTCCAAAAAAAACCTTGCGTTGTGTTATTGTTAATTCTCGTTTCACTTGTAATGCAAAAGTGAATTGAAAAAAAAAACAGTGAACTATATTTGGCACTATCGAAAATTTTCTACGTAGGTACACAAGTAATTGAATTCTGCCAATTTCAGTTGAATTCATAGAATTTTACTATCTCGTCATATTTGAGAGTGCAAATTTTGGAATATTAGTGTGCTATTTTTAAATTTAATTATATTGCGCAATTTTATAAAATTTCTTGTTGGATTAACAAAACATCCAAAAGAGAGAGAATTTTTATCTAGTTTGGTTTCTTTCAACTGAACTTAAGAGTGGAAGTGGTCTAATAGTGCAAACATACTAGAGTGAATTTCAGAAATGTGAAATTTCGCCATACAAAAACTTTTTAATGAAATTCTGAATTTCTTGAAATGCAGAAAGTAACTAGAAATTCTTTCTCGTGCGTCCGCTCTATTATAATGAAATGAATATACAAAATCATTTTGCCATATGTTCATCAGGAAGGATTACTCAAACAGATAAAGTAAAAACGAGGTTTTAAAGGATAAAATTACTAAAATATACCAAATTTCGAATTGCATTGTTGTTTTTGTATTTGACTATAATGTCTCTAAAATTAAAATAAAAAATGTGATTTTTGGTTCGTAATACTCTGCTATACTAAAAAATTGGAAGTGATAGGAAAATCAATCGAAACCAGCACGAACAACCTCTAGGACATGACCTTATTGAGGGAAAGAAACTTCAGAACGTAAGAAATATAGACCATAAACCAAATACTCTGAGCGTATGAGGAAGACTCTAAGCATTTTTCATGCGGAGATTTTTGGAATATAGCTGTGTGTACAATTCACCTCGAACTTAAGTGTAAAGGCCAAAATAAAATAATATATTTTAATAGCACTGAACTCTTTTCGAATATCCTCAAAACTAGTCTGAAAATACCTACAGCTACTGAATAGGCAGAACAAAACCCTTTTTGAGTATAGGAACTCATACTATGAAAGAGAATCTAAAAGAAGGAAACGCAAGGAAGCAGTGAAATCTCTTAATTGGGGGATTTAGCCCAAAAATAGCTGATATATTCCTCATTCTTACTAAAAATACACTTAAAATTAACAAGGGTTACTTTTCAGGACTTTGCAAACTGGGGGAACACAGAAAATCCAAGCTTAGAAAAGAACAGCACCTTCTATTTCAATAGGATTTGGTCAATGGTATTTTCCCATTATTTTAATAGTTTTTAGACTATCATTTTTGATTTAATTTAGCTATATTATGGTATATCTTATTGATTTTATGGTACAGTCCTATTGATTTCATACTGTAACACTATTAATTTAATGGTATAAAAAGTAACGTTTTTCGTGATTAATGGGATGTTTTTTTCTGAGTGTGTCAGGAAAAAAGTAAGAGGCGTAAATTCCCTAAAAATTGCTGATATAAACAAATATTAAGGAATCTTGAAAATTCTCGATCAAAGCAATTTACTTTTACACGCGAGAGGGAGTTTCAAGCAAATTTAGCATTTCGTTGAAATGAGTCTGAAATGCGGTATTTTCCATACAAAAACTGTCAGATGAAATCCTGAGTTTCAGAAGAATTTCAAGGAAATTCTTTTTAAATGCCGTAAGTAACTCAGCAGCCTCAAACAAAAAGTTGTTAAAAACAGGAAAAGTATAAGATCTATTATATTTTTTAGGCATTTTGGATTTTGTTTTGATAACAGCTGCTCTTGTAATATTTATTAAGTGAAAAAATCAAATAGTAGAGTCGGAGAGCAATTCATTGCCATTCCTCCAATTATTCATAGCTGCTGCATAAATTCTTGATGTTGAAATCCAATTGAAAGCCAAAATTTTTATTTATTTTTATATACAGAAGCACAAAAATGTTCCTTCTTCTTATCCAAACTTATAGTAATTTGAACTTATCCAAATTTGATATTCCTTTTTTATCGTATGTTACCCTAAATTTGAAATTCAGAATTTCATCGAAATTCTCTCTCGTGTGTCCGCACTATTAAAAAGATTTTCTGAAAGAAATTGCGGCAATTTTCTTGCTGAAGCAAACTCCGCCTAACATCATCAAACCCTTTCTTTTACTTGCAAAATATCTCGCGAAATGCCCGCAGGGGAGAGGGGGAAGGGGGAAAACATAAAATGGAATAAAAACCCAATGCAGTCTTTTTAAGAACATATTTGTCTAACTGTGAATTTAATTAAAGATTTTTAATCTAAGAGATATTTATGTCTAGTTCTACTCCAATTAGTCGGACAACTTTTACGTTATTATTTTTTTGCTTACTCATATTGAAATATAAATATATTTCTAATAAGATTTCTACCTTTTTGGTTTCTTTTAAAAGGTTTTAAGTTAATAGTTTCTTGTTAAGATTTCACAAAGTCATGTAGAACGAAATAATTTCAACACTCATTACTTTTTAAATAATTTTATGTGATAAATTTTATGTGAATCGTGTGTATATTTGTCATACATACCTCCATACAACATGTGTACATACTCGGATTTATAGTGTTTGCCTTTTTATTATTTACAGTTCGATATGATTTTTTATGCTTAGAAATTGCGCCTCATTTTCAATTAAGGGAATTGCTCAAACACACTTCCAATAAATTAGTCAATACTTTTATTGGAATTTTATCAATTTTTTGTATTTTTTTTATTGTTTATTAGTCAACGTTGTATATAAAGCAAAAATTGTAAAAATATGTAGTTACCATGTATAAGTTTATCAATTGTTAATGAAAAGAAAAATATTCAAAAATGATAAGATTACATTTCTATATGTGTGTTAAAATCGTGATAAAATAAATATATGTAAGATATGAAAAACAAAATAATCAACGTTGCAGAATTGAATATAAAATACGTATGCAAAATGCAGTTTAGAAAGTTTTATATTTATAAACAAAAGATATATCTATAGTTAATTCGAAATTTGAATTTGCACGATTTAAATTTCAGTAAAATATAAAATGAATTTAGTAATTTTGTTATAATTCAGAGAGACATCAACAACCAAATTCGTGACTCAAACTTTTATTTTAATTTTAGTAAAAAAAAAAATTAAATAAAAGATCACTAGAAAAAAAATATAATAATACCAAATTGTATGACAACAAAAACAATTCACCCTCATTTCAGCTTTTTGAAAGCGGAGCAACAATCAAACAACAACAATAATAACTAAGATTACCGGTTATTGAACAACAACAAAAATAACATTCGCGAATGTATTAAAAGAAAGAAAAAAATAAATAAAATAAAAACAGGTGAGTTAAATTCTGCGCAAAATATATAATGTAGAAAAAAAAAATGACAAAAATGGAGACGTAGAATAGAAAATGTATAGCAAAATTGCTGTGTAAATAAGACCCCAAAAAAAATATTAAGCCTAAAAATTAAATCAAATAATACTTTAAAAATGGACTACATTTTTAAAATGATTTTTCCCAATATTGAGTCAAAACACACCAAAATAAATTTTATATTTTGAAAATGTTTCAAAAAATGTCTGAACCTGTTCAGATTTGGATCATAATAACTCGTTAACGACATGAAATAAAATCTTAAAATGTTTATACTCTGCTGTGGACTACAAAAATATTTTTTTTTTTTTTTGATTTTTGAGTGGATTAATCTTCACAGAAAGTTTGATCATCACACCTTTCGTCCTTAACAATTAAAAAAATTATTAAAAAACCTACTGCTAATCTAGCAAGTAAAATGCATTTTTAAAATGATTAGTTTTTGATAGAAATTTAAAAAAAAAATTCAACGGTTCCATTTCGAGACTTCCTGCCATAAGGGCGTAACGTTCAGTTTGTGTCATGGCAGATACGCCTTTATTGCAGCAAGCCTTCAATATGTTAGTACAATCATACTTTGGAATAAACATTAAAAAATAAGTGGGCTTTGAAAAAAACACAAAATGTTGAATATTTTATAATTTTCCAAATATCAGATGAGTACTTTATGCTAAGTATGATAGTGTATTAGCAAAAAAGTTAACAAGATCAGGAGTTGGCTTTCCTAACTGTGAGAAGATGGAATGTGTACCCTGCCTACCCTCAGATAAAAACCCACTGAAGTAATTTCAGTGATTTTTTTTCTAAGCAATAGCAAATAAAAAAAAAAACTATTTTTCACAGTTAGGGAATCGCAAATTACAAGCTCTTACATAATTCTCAGTGGACACTTGAAAATTCCCAGTTAAGGGAGTTCAACCTCTGTGTCTATGAATTACAATACCTACCCCATAAAAAAAATTCTGAACACTACGAATGTCCTCTAATTTTTTTCTGCAAATGTTCTAGTATAATTTGCGATCCATTTGTCAAGTATGTAATAATGGAAATGTTTTTTTTTAAAGCGGACTTTCCTAAATTTGAGCATCAGCGTCGTTTATCTATCAAAATTATTTATTTTTGTTAGTGCGTCATATGGTAAACGCAGCTGACGCTCCAATTTAGGTATGACTGTTAATGCTCCAGATAACTTCATCTGCTTCAGTTTACCTCCGAAAACGGAGCCTCAGCAAACGTAATTTTTCTTATATTTTTTTTCTCATCTTGGACTCGACAAACGTTTATAATTAAAAATTAAAAAAAAAATTAATAAATAAATAAATAATGCTCATGGACCTTAATTTATTTGGTCTTCACAGACCAAAACCAAAGAAGTTTCAACAAACTTTTGATTTAATGGACTTCAGTAGTTTATATATGTATTTTCTAAACTATAATTTAATTTAATAGTGAACGTTTTGAATTTGAATCAATTACCCAATTGGTGTGGTTTTTTAAAGTTTATCATGAGCTTGAAAGTTTACCACTGAGTACAGACGAACTAAGCTGCTGTATCGCTGTAATTAAACTTTTTATTTTAACTTTTTTGTATTCCAATTAAGAATATTTATTGTATTACGTTAAATTATAAAACCGGTTACTGCAATGCAAATTAAAATTAATTACAATTACACAGACCTGCAAGGTTATAGATGACTGAATATGAACAATTGTTACCCATATAGTTTTGTGAGCGGTCTCTGAATTTTGAGAAATTTTAAGCTAAAAGAACGAAAATATTGATATTGACAATTTTCTACCGTCCAAATTTCTAGATAAATTCGGTAAAAACTGATTAAATTTTTTTGGACCTACATTAGGTGTAGTCAAGTCGTTTCTTAAAATTCTCAGAGTTTTGAAAAATGTTTCGAAGGCATAATATTACCGGTTTCTAATGAAATTTGGAAAAAATTATTAAAATCAATTTTCTAGACAGTAGAAAATTACCCATGGTCGCCGTGGCATTGTGGCTTGTGTGCTGAACTGCTACGCAAGATTCCCGGGTTCGATGCTCGCCACGATCAAAAATCCAAATAAGTAAATAAAATTTTTTTCAACACTGCACAACCTCTCGGCTGACAATGGTAAACCTCCAAAAATTCAAATTTTCATTTCTCCGTTCCGATTCGACATAAACTTATGGTCCCCTCCATTAGTGTATAAATATAACTCGCACAGCATGATCGGCCTAGGACCTCCATGGAATGTTGTGTCGGTGGCCTAGCTGCCTAACGTTCGATCCCCTGATGGAACGTAATTGCTTTAAAACATGTTCATACGGATTGTTCCAATAAAATAAGTCACGTATGCTATTTAGAGCTTAAATGTTTAGCTGTAATACCAGTTCAGGGTTCCAGGTGCCAGGGTTTGATTCTCTGGTTGAGAATTGAACATTAAAAAAAAGAAGAAGAAAATTACTAAAATCGGCTTTAACATAATAGATAAATTCTGCATCCCGATTCGAATTCAATTTTTTATTTTATATCATCGTAAAAAAAGTTAAATATCGCAGGGCTGTGATATTTATTATGTCTGTATGTATATATGTGTGTACGTAGTACAGATCAAAGTCAATTGTTCAAAAATTAAACAAGTGTGTTTTTTTGATCGGAAAGTGTTTTTTTGTTTAATGGCTCAATGATGTCACGTTCTTTGTCAAATCGTATTGAATTGTTATTTTTTCTTCAATGCTAAATAAAAAAAATTTAAATTGACAATTACTATCTAATAGATATGCGCTTAAGCCACATTACTATTGCTAAATCGCAATCGGAAGCTTGCTTAAATGCTTTTGTATCGTAGATAATAAAAAACAGTAAAATTTAAGGTCTCTTTTATATTTACATATACGAGCACATACATTGAACTTGATTACTTGATCGCATTGAATCATTAGATGAAATACAACAAAATTGTATTCTTTGTATTGCTTTATTACATCATCATCCTTCAAGGGATGTCGTAATCTACACTTTAATTTAAAATTAAATACGTGGTTTTCTTTCAATGTTTTCAAATTTTTCGAAAAGTACCTACAATTATTGGTCTCATTTGTGGTTTCTCAATAGAGTCAAGAAATCCGTTTTTAACCGTCTAGCAATTATATAGTTGAAATACAAAGGTAGAAAATTTTTTTTATTATTGTTGAGGAATATACTACGACCTACTTACTTATAAGATTTATTGTGCCTTGGCATTAAAACTTTCAACTGCTTAACCTTGGGTCAAACCGAATTGAATTCTTAAATATTTAAATGACTTTTAATCTTTGGTATTCTTTTTCGATTACTTATTCTACTTTCAGTATCTTGAAAGATTAATTTTGAGTAGTTGCTATAAACATTCTGGAAAAATGGGTCACTTTTTGTTGTTATTGGATCAGAAAACAGAAAAATAAAAGAAGAACTTATATTATAATTTAAAAGCGATATGTTTTCTTTAATGAAACGTGTTTAATCTTTGTTTACGCTTTACTTACAAAAGAACATGAGTCACAATTCCAAACAATGTCGTTTGTTTTTTATGCGATAAAAATAGTTTTATTTTTTTCATTCATGAGTAAAGTAATGGCACGTATTTATATTTAGAATTGTAATAATTATTAAGTTAAGTTTAAAATCTATTTATTTTATTGCGCTGCCTTAAAAACTTGTTAAACGTTTTACTTTTATATAAATTTCTATACTTATTTATGGTTAGTGATGACTGTAAAAAAAAGAGACAACATGGGGATAATAATGACAAATAACTTTACAATAAACAACTTTTGTTTTTGAATTTTACACTTGAATGGGTTTTCACATCATTTAAAGATGTGAATGTTTCAAATTCTATCCCTCAATTAGTGGAAGCTCTTCAAAGGTAGAAAATTTTTTTACATATATAAAAACCACTAAATTTCGACCAAGATATCTATAAATTCTAAAAATATCGGCTCTGGTTTTGGTGAAGTGCATTTCTGATTATAATATGGTTAACTTCCAATTTAAAAAATATGTTAGCTAACAATATAAAACAGCAAAAAAGTATCTATTTATTTATTTATTTATTTAGTCAGTCTACAGAAATTTTTTACAGACTATATTATATATTATATTAATGCTGTGCTCTTACTAAACCAACCCCGTTGAACTTAGGTACCCTAGCAGATTCTTTGGACTGACTGCCGAGCAATCGGACAAGTTATCAAGGAAATACTTTCCCAGAAACCTATATCTTGTCCTCGTCAAGGCTGGACATTCACAAAGAAAGTAAGAAAGTTTCTCTGAGTGGGTACCTATACACCAGTGGCCTGTATAAGCTGCTATTAACCTAGCAGTGTCGGTGCGATCCTACGAGACCTACCCTCATTATATGAGGACCATATCCCACGCGAGGTAATGCAAGATGTTAGTGACTTCCACCTCCGATTAGCCAGTTGAAGACAGTGCAGGAGCATGCCTCTCTTAACAGCTCCCATGGGGATTAGAATCGGTGCCCCTAAAGATTCGTCAAGAGAGGTTTCTGAGCGAGCTAATTCATCAGCTTTCTCATTCCCTCCAATGTTCGTTTAGCCGGGAACCCAAATGAGAGATTGATGTTAGCATAATGATTTAGCTCGCTCAGTACCTTTGATTTTATAGTGGTGGATTGAAGCGATTTTATTGCTGCTTGGCTGTCGACTTATACCTGCGACCTTACACCTATCTGTGATATGATGCTTTATTAGTCGACAAGCTTCACCAATAGCCAGAACTTCAGCCTGAAAAACCGAGGCATCATTAGGTAAATGTAAAAATTGATTTATTTCCACATGCGGAGAGTGCACCCCCGCACCTTCCATCTGTAAAAATGGGAATGTCGTATTCTGTTGATATGACCACGAATCTCTAAAAATAATGTTTCGGGTCACGTCAGGCCCGAAACATGCCCGAACATGCATGAAATCTTTTTTATGACATATTATTCTTTTTGGATAAAAAAAAATGTTCAAAAAAATTGAATTTTTCGTATGTATTCCAAAAAAGGATAACTACAAAAAATGCCTTAAAAAAAACCGGGCCGTAACTCAGATAATGTTTAAAGTCCCATTTTGTTGTACAGTGTAAATCAATAGCCAGATATGCCTATGTATTATCGGGGTACTTGAATACTGACTTTTAAACCAAATATTCGAACCTTGAAATCCTAGTATTCGGAAACTAAGTACCACGAAAACTATTCAGATTCCATTCAAAACTGTTAGCCTTCTTTATACATGAAAAATCAGAACAGACACAATTAATTTAGAAAAATATATTTATGCACACAGCTGAGTATACAAGTGGGTGTTTTAATGCTTAAGCGCCCCCATTATTGGATTTTAATTTAGTTTTGTAATATGTAGATACATTTTCTTGAAAACGCATTTTGCCAGTAATTAAATTTCAATTTTATTTTATTTTTAATATTAATTTTATATCGACTAACTAAACTGTTTATTTTACTTTACTTTTCTTTCCAAAAAATTATGTACATATGTTAGCTACATGAAAATTCTTTCTATATATTTTAATGAATTTACATTTTCAAACCGTTTACGCCGATATTTGAAAATGTGTGCGAAAAGTATCTAAATTTGAATATTTTTGTAACCCTGTTCGAGACATGTGAAACTTTTCATATTTTCTTAAGAGTTCATTAAATCAAAGTGGATTTCAGTTTTTTGTTTTTCTATTTGGGCAGATGCTTTAAAATTTCCTGTATTATTTTGTATTTATATAACAATCCAAAAAAAAAGTAAAAAAAAAACAACAACACTTTTTCAATTTGAGACATTCGAGAAGCAATTAATTTTTTTTATATTTAATTTTTTTTTTTTTTTTTTTTTGTTTAACGCGGCTCAACAAATCCATTTACAATTTATCTTTTTTAATGCTTTCACATTCGTCAAAAAGGTATGCCAAAAAATTAAATATATTGAAAGGTATTAAGTATCTTATAAGCAAGCATAATTATTTTCATTTTAGTTGTTTTTTTTCACATAATAAACTAAATTCAAAGCGCTTAAAAATATATATGTATGTATGTATTTAATTTTTGTCATTTCGAAAGTTTATTGTACTTAATTTTTAGGAATATGAAAGTTTATAAAATTATTATAATTATGTCATAGGCGTGAGAAAAAAAAATTGATTATCTAATTACAAGAAAATAAAAGTTATGAAATTAAAGCTCTTTTATTATTTATCTACTCATTTTCTAATTTCATAAAGATGCTTCATATGGATGTACATCAAATAGAGCGTGCAACACGCTAATAAAATATTAACTTACCATCAATTCATAAATATATAATTACATTAGTTATCTTTTTATGAAATTTGAGAAATATTTATTTGCAGACTGGTGTCAAATATTCTTCACACTCGGATTTGCATTATACTGGTATAAATCAAAGCATTAGATCGAGGCCAGATGATTCTAGTTGAACTTATTGTTCTATTTTACTGCTTAAAAATGAAGAATTATGATATACTTCGAAGCTGGTTTTGTTTTTATCTTAATTACATTTGTGTCTGAGCTCTTTTCCTATAAACACATCAATGTTAGCAATTCTAGAGAAATTCAGTTGAGAACTCTTAATTTCTCCATATACCGTCATAGAAAAAAGCTTGGCGATAATGGCTCGATATATTTAACTAAATTAATAGATTAAAGTTCTAATTTTTTTTGCTAAATTGTAAATTACACAAATACCTATATTTCGTGTATTTTCTATTGATGCTGATTTATTAGCAAAAACGTTGCCAATTACAGCCTTAAAATATGCCTCAGAAAAAAATCAGCATTATAAAAGTTTAATCAGTAAGGTGATTTATATCTAATTTTGACCTATTCATTAGAAAATTTACATTTTGCAATGTACTTTACATACAGGTAATTTACAAAAACACAATTCAACCTACCTACAAAATTTCTTAATGCATTCAGCTTTTTTTTGCTTTTATTTATTTTTATTTTTTTTTGCTATGTTGATGAATTGCATGCTTCACTGCAATAAAAACAGTACATATAGTAAATTACTTCTACTTACTAGTTACATTCATTATTGGTGCGCTTGTTCGCAAGTAGTCCACCATACGTACGTACGAATTATGGTTGATGGGTCGTCGTTCGTGAGGTCACCCAGCTGTGTCACTAAATTACATACATAAATATAAATGAAAAATGCACTTTTCTTTCCTATAGAGGCTACCGTGATGTTTTACGTTCGCTTTTTACTTTTCACTTTCTTTGCTGGTAAAAAATTTAATTTTGGTAATAATTCTTAAAATTTATTTTCCTTTCTTTTGTGATTTTCTTTGCCATGTTGCGTGACTTTAAGAGTGCAACATAGTGTACTACATTCTAACTATGAGGAAGTGCAATATATTAATTATATTCCTCTTTTCTTTTGTTATAGTATTTTCATGTTAGTTGATAGCGTTTGGTCAAGTAAAAAAGTCAAAGGGGAAAATATTTCATATTTTTCGGTCATTCCAGAATGGTTTAAAATCACGCAATGCTTATTTTGTATTAACATTTTATACCGTAGAAGTTCAGAAGTTTTATTCTAGTAAAATATCTAATATTTTAAAAATAATAAGATTTTGATTTTTCTTTTTTAAACTGAAAGACAAATTTTGGGTCACCGGTAACCAATTAATATGGATTAATCTGGGGTTAATATAACCTAGGCCGAGCTGTTTCTAAACAAGTGCCTATCATTCTTATCGGATGCCTGTTGTCGTTTCCAATCAAAGAGTTAACACTTCTGATGATTTGTGTTTTCTTTAGTGATAGTTCTAAGTATTAGAGAATACAGGTTGGAATTTCTCGAGTAACTTTTGCCCCGCAGCTCCTTTTGGGATATATTTTGGGTTAAAATAAAGGCCAAAAATGTGTTTTCTGGCCCAAAAAACCTAGGTGTGCAAAATTTTAACACAATCGGTTGGTCCATAGATTGTGCTCAATAAAATCGGTAGGTCTGTAGATGGCGCTCCAGTACAAGAATAAATGCAACTTTCCCTTGATTTTGCATATTGGTTTGTACGTAAGCATGTTGTGAATATGTACATACATTCAAAGAAAGTTACTAAAACAGTGACCACCTTATTTTGTTGAAATTTTGTGTGCCAGGGTTTTTTGAGCCAAGAAATCCATTTTGGTCTATTTGTATTTGAAAAATATTCCAAGGGGGGTTCCGGAACAAAGGTTATTAAAATGGGATCAATGGATCTACCGACTGTGCAGAAATTTTGCACACCATTTTCATTTTCATCCAAAATTTATTGGAAAGGGGGCTCCATAACAAAAATCTTGGAATATTGGGATTTTTCTTTGTACTCGAGCGCCACCTATGGATTCTGATTTCTTTGAAATTTTGTGCACCAGAGTTTTTTATGCCAAGGTATCTATTTTTGATCACTATTTTGATCCAAAAAATATTTCAAGGGGTTTCCGGAGCAAAAGTAGGTAAACATTTTTTTAAATTAAAATCGCTTTCAAAAAACGCTGTCATAATTTTGATTACAAAATTGACCCACTCTACTGTATATCGCACAAAAAGTTATAGGACCAGTGACTTAGTAGTTTCAGAAAACCTAGATGTGATCTTGAATTATTCTTTGGAATATTAAAAAGAATACGTCATTGAACCAAATACAAAAAAAAAAAAATAAAATCTTAATTTATTTTACATGGTTTTTATGAGCAAATGTGCAACTTTTTCTATTATTATTTAATTCGATATGCATGGCCTAATATTTCGTCACACCTAACCTTTTTTCATACTCATATCTGTGGTCAAAAGCAATAAGCGTGTAAGTCGACTTAAGACAGAATTGAGTTATAAATGCTATCGTGTTCTTCTTATTCCAATGCTCATGTACGTAAAATCCCAGCAATTCTATGTTTTTTAAAACAAAAGTTATGAAAAAAGAAAGGTATTCGCTTACATAGAGTGGCAACCAATCACATTAACTTCAAACCGTGTTTTGCACGATTTCGGTTTGTCTTGGGGCGTATTTGCTGAGGAAGAGGTGTGGCATTTAAGTGCAGGCGAAAAGAATTTAATCATTCAATGAAATTTGATCTCTTATAAGATTATTTCTTAAAGAGAGAGATTTAGCCTATTTTATAAGTTTTTTATACCCGGTTTATAGTGAATATAGTTAAATTATTGATAAATCAAAAGGTTGATAAATATACACAATTTATCAATTTAAGTGACTGAGAAATTCTGTGATAGCAACATCATTTCACTGTATTACTTGAAAGTGAAGTTTATTTAGAATTTAGGTTAAATTCTAATACTTATTTATAGTTTTTTTTTTTTATTTCACTTACTTTCTATCCATGCACATATACTCGTATGCACATTGCCCACTACTCTGTATCCTCGACCCTCTTTTTTGTTGTTGTTTTTATGCATTTTATCGATTGAAATATATCATTCTATATGGCACAGCGTGCTATGACGTGTCATTCATCCGTCCACACATAAATACATACAATTATATATAAATAAATAAAAACATGCATGCAGTTTTTACGTCCGCCTAATGTAATTATAATTACTTGCACGCTATGACGTTAGAGTTGTGCAATCGAATGGCGAAAGTTCTCCTAATACAAATTTCATTAAGATATTTATTTTTTAGGTTTTTTTTTTTGTTCTCTCAGTTAAATGCAATCCAAGGGTTGTCGACTTAATTATTGCGTTAATTAGATTTTCCCAATTAAATTTTCTTTTTCCGTTTATTTTCTCTATTTACAATGACTTGAGACGATTTTGTTGGAATTTTAATACAAAAAGCAAGAAATCTATATACAGATACTTAAAATAGCATCTGCAAGTGTTGCAGTATTTCTTTCTTTTTTTTTTAAAGATTTTTTTTGTTCTTAATGAATTGTTTTTTCTTCTTCAAAGTAGCTTAGCTTTCCCTATGAAATTCCGCAATAGCTAGGTATGCACATATGTACATACGTACATATGTATGTACTAATGTATGTATGTATGAATATATAAAGATTCGATGACTTTGCTCTTATAGGTGATTCATCTTAGATTTCTTCGTTTTTATAGTAACCTCAAACTTTTTTCTGTTTTTCTCATAAACAATTTTATATATTTAGAAATGTTGCTTGTTGTTTACTACTATGTACTATTGATGTAAAAATTCGAATCAATAAATATTATTTTTTGGTTAGTTAATTTTTTTTTTAATAATATTCACTTTTGGATACAATACGAAAGCTATGAAAGAAATAACAGCAATAAATTTTTTTTCTAAATCTAGTTTTTGGCTGATATTATAAGGTCTTACTTAACTGTATCAGAAACTATCAGAAAATTCTTTTTAAATCAAAGCAACTTTCTAAATTACATCATTATAGTGACAATTTCTGTCGTTTTCTATAAATCACAAAATTTTCGAAAAGAAAAGCAAAAGTAATGCTTTTGATACCCGTTTATCCGGGTTGTACCCGAATACCCGGGGTTGTTGGGTATTACCCGGGTATTACTATGACGGGTACCCGGATCATGATGGGTACCCGGGTGCCCGTCTGCTAGTAGACTGATTGAAAAAAACTTTAAAATCTAGATATCATAAAAACTACTGTTTATATATTTGTTGTGGATATTTAGGGAAGACTGAGGTATTGTAAGCCACATTTTCATTTTGGTTACAAACTCTCAAAAACATATATTTTTCTGAAAATTTCATAGCTTGAATTTGTAGTACGAGAAATAACCTCTCTTTGGGTCACAGCAGTTCGGTCAAATTGTATTAAATTATACAAGTTATATCAGTTGGCGCACAAATGGTATTTTTGCGATTTTGAAAGATCTCGGGGAATTATGGACCACTTTGAAAATCGATTAAAAGTGGAAAAGTATGGTAGAAAAACTTTATTTTTGATTTAAAATAACGGAAAATTCATTATTGAAGAGAAACAAAGTGAAATAAAGTGAAAAATGATAATGAAAATCAGTTCGAAACGCAATGTTCACAAGTCTAGTAACGTGCAGTCATTCGGCGCATAACAAGTGAACAAATTATGCAAGATTCGATGTCTTCTTCTACATCACAATCGGTCGAAGACGATATTTTCTTTTGAGGTGTCTTCGATTTGCTCCGAACTTTTTGGTTTTTCGATGATGCTTCCATCGCCTTTCTTCTCCAATCTCTTTCGCTTTTTAACAGCGATATCACCGATTAATTTTTCGAATGTTCGAAATTATAAATACGAATAATAAACAGGTTTGCTTTTTTGAAAATGTATCCGAAATTCTCTACAGAATAAAACTTAACCTCAACATTGTACACTTACATTTGAAATATTATTTTCGTACCAAAAAACTATTAGAAATTGACGAAAAACTAGTGATGTGTTGAAATTTTGCATAAAAAATCAAATACACGAAGTTGACTTGTCAAATTTCAACAACTGAGTGGTCTGTAACTCCCCCACAAAAGTGGTTCGTAATTCGCCGAACGCTCTTTTTTAAAATAAGGTAGCATATGAGCAATACAATGCAAACTTCATGTAAAATTTCTTGTCTGTGTCGAAGGCTTTAAGTTCCGAGAATATTATGACCATATTTACCTGAGTTGATTCTCAAAAAATGTGGTCAAAGTAAACGAAACACAAAGTGAAAAAAATATTCGAAATATTACATTTTTATTTGCTATCGATATGACGCTGATCCGCAATTCTCCGTGGTCCACAACTGAGTAAACGGCTGAACTAAAACAAATGAAATTTTAATCCAATCAATTCTCGGGTAAACGATTTCAGGTATTACCTGCAAATATCAGGTCCCAGTGAATTTTCAGATCCCGCAAATTTTCGGACACCCGTTAACCGATTGGCCTGGCACCCATGAGATCGGGTAAAAGCCGCACTTTCGCGTATCCGTGTATACATGTTAGCGGGTATTACCCAACGGGTATCAAAAGTACTAGTAGAAAGTTTATTTCCGATAAGAGCTTAATTGTTTTTTTAATTTAAATTTGTATTTCCAAAATAATTGTAAAGCAATTTTGTTTTTACAATTATGATTTGAAAACCGGAAAAACATTTCAGAAAAGTACTGAAAAACTTATTCATAAAGTTTTTGAATGAAGCTGTGGCAAAAAGAAAACTTTAAACTCCGAAAGAATTCACTGGAAAAATTTAATTTATTTTTAAGGCAACTAAATGTGGTATCACAATGGGTCGTTCAGGCCTAAGTGTGTCTCTCGACAGCCACTCCAACCTAACCTAAGGCAACTAATTGTGAAATTTAAAAAATTTAGTAATATGTAAAAAAAACAAACATCGAAAAGTATCTGTACCATGGGAGTGCATAGGATTTTTGCCAGATGGAGAGGGGGAAGGAGAGGGAAAATCAAGTTTTTTGGGTGGTTTCTTCATATTATTGACTAGCTAAGTTTTAGTGTTCGCGATCTCAGGGAGGAGCGATTGTCCCCCAAATGCAAATGCGAACACGAATAATAAAATTAAAAATTTGCAAATGATTTTTTTGTTCTTAAAAAAAAAACAAAGCCAAAAAAATTACTTAATATGTTTTCAAAACCATTTTAAATTGGAGATTACACTTCAGAAAAAATAATTGCCAACATATTTTTAATATTTCTCCTTTGTTTTCTGTGCAACTTAATTTCTGTGATGCCAACTTTTATTATCGTTTTTTTTTTCGAGTACAAACATGAACATTCACATTAATTATTAGCATAAAAAATTAGGAATGCGAATACGAATATCGAAATGCGAATACAAATACAAATTATTCCCACAACCCTAAGTCTTACCTGTACGTGAGTATGAAATATCAAATTGACTACTCATCATTATTAACGATTCTATTTGCTATATCACTAATTCATGGTATACAATTTTGTTTTCATTTAAATAATTATTCATAGTTTTTCTTAGTTTCTTTTTTCAATATTTATTTTTTGCCTGTTTGATTCATTTTCAAGTGTATTCCTCTGATTTGTGCAATATTTGTTTTTTAAAAATATATACTAATATTACAACATTAAATTTTAGAACGTGTTGGTCGAGAATGATTTGTTCTTTAAAATATTTCAAAATATCAACAGATGTGTTTCCATTTATTGTGTGTTGAAATGATTAGACTTGATATAAAAATTTTATTTTGTTTATTTAAAATTTGTAGAACAAAACTCGTAAAATAAGTAATTTAAATGAAAAAAAAAACAAAAACAAAAAAAGCCACCGCACAGTAATTCAGCTGGAGCAATATTAGCTGGACAAAGTTGTTTCAAAATAGTGTCAAGTTGAAAAACAAATATACCACGTCATGGACTGTCAAATTAATATGAACAAATTTGTCTTAATTTTCACGTTTATTTTTTAAAAGACTAATCAATTTCATATTTTCTATGTATGTATGTAGGCATACCATAAAGGTAAATTAATTAAGGATAAGTACTTTTTAATTTTGTATTGGAAAATTAAATTTGCAATTAAAATTCACTTGCGGGGTTAATAAGTGAATGAATTCTGTTTTTGTTTTGTTCGGTCTATTGCATCACTTGGCAGTAAACAAAATTTTCGTTATCTATTGTACATTACTTGAAATCTCAGCATTTTAAACAAATGCAGGCTCGAAGTACGAAAAAACGATGCCTCTAACGCTCGTTTACGTCTCTGTATGCAATTATGTATGGTATGTATGCAAAAAAGAGCAATTAGGCAATTTTAATTTGTGCAAAATGGCTGCCATGCCAGCTTGCATATAAAAAAATTTAAAAATGAAACAAATTTCCCAGTAACCAATTTACATATACATAATAATTAAAAATATGTAAATTGCCTGCTTTTTAATTAATATTGGTGTATGAAAAGATGCAAAAGATACGCATTTAATAAATTTGTTTACAGCTGATTTCATCCAATGGCATTTGCGAAAACACAAAATTATAAGTAAAAATACAATAATTACCGAAAATGAGAACTCCCTACACACTCTTCGTTTTAGCAATTTGTTCAAGTATATTTTTTTTTTTTTAATTTTTCAATTTATTTTAAGATCTTCTGCACTAATTAATGAACATGAACCCAACGGCACATTGCCTTAAATTAGAATTTGTGTATTCACAAACATTCAAAATAATTGTTCCAAATTTTATACATTTTCTTTAACCCAGACACAATCAGAAATAAAAAAATATTTCTTTCGTTATTTTTTTACCCAAAGAAATGCTGATGTATCATTTATGGTACGATATTGATTTTTGAGTTAAACAATAGACACTCTTTTCAAAAGAATTTAAATTAATATGTATATGTAAACTGAATGAGAATTTATTCTATTTATTCATACATTACTTTTCAGATTCCTGAAATTTTAAAAAATTTCCCTCAAACTTGGAAAATTTGAGTATTTAACAAACAGTTATTTTTAGAAGAAAGTGCGTGATATTTATAGAGAATTTGCTTCTTAATCACAATTTGATTGATGAATTATTTGTGTGAGATGGCAGCTAAAAGAAAATGTTAATTGTTTTTAATGTGAAGAGTGACGGAATAAAGAGTTTGAAAAACAATTTTTTTTTTATTTAATTTCCTCGAAAATACGAAAATTATACATAAGAAAAACAAAAGAAAAATAAATCAAATAAAAGACTTTATTTGCCTGGCATAGTGAATAGATTAGTCTAATTTTTGAAGATGCGTTTACACTTCCAAATTAGCCGACTTGTGTGCTAACTATGAAAAAAAAAATCGGTCAGGCAAATCATTCAGACAGTTAGTTGGCCATCTGAAAATTCTTCAGCTTTAATGTTATTAAACTTTCCTGCTGACTCTGATCAGAACACAAATCTGCGGAATAAAGTATTTCTGTTATAAATAATAAACCCCGAAATTTTGTGAGCGCAAATTGTAACTAGAAACCTATACTTTCAAAATGCGGTATGGAACTGTTTGAAAATTTAAAATACAACGTTACAGTCGAAATCCACCCCTCCTCCCTCTTCCCCTAAAAAAATTTCTAAAAAATGTACGGTGAGATTTAATTAATTTTCAGAAATTCAAAAATTTGTCGGAAATGGTAATACCATTATAAGCGAAAATAGCTCAAATTTTCAAAGTTGGTATTTTCGTTTTTTTTTGTTAAACAGTTTCATACCCAAATAACTGATAGAAAGTGACTCAAAAAACTGTTCACATATAGGATCTTTTTTTATTGGGCACGATAAATATCCAAGAGTGGCGTCAAATCGAGAAAAGTTTCTATTCATTTAAAAAAATTTTTCAGGTTCCAAAAAATCTCGTAAGTTCAAAAATATTAACCATAAATTATTTTTCGATTTTACACTATTCTTGGCTATTTATCGTGTTCTAAATGTATACTAAGTTGATCGATGCTAAAAATACCAGGGCTTTGGAGCAGCCAAATTTTGGGGTTTGTCCGCTCCAACTCCGCTCCAACCTCTTAATTGTACATTTCAAGCATCTTTGTAAATATATAAAAAACTAAACTACTTCGATGATGATTTCTCTTGCCATAACCATTAATGGAAATGACAATGAAGAGTTCAAAATCAATGAATTGTAAACGAACAATAGGAACTTGGAAAAATTACTAATCGGAGCAGCGGAGCGGCTCCAGCTCTAGCTCCGATCAAAACAGTGTGCTCCACAGCGCCTTGCTCCAGCAGCACGCTCCGCTCCAAAGCCCTGAAAAATACAAAGACAGGCAAAGCTGAAACAGAAACTTTTTGCAAACTATAACCCAACGGGAAAATTTAGAGCGTTAGCCAAAAAAACTCTGTTGGACGGCTTATTTTGTGATTTCGTGTAAGCTAATAAGTGGGAAAATAGAAACCGCTGATATTAAACCTTTAAGTATGTGAAAGAGAGAGAAACTTAAAAAAAATTGTGAATGATTTTTGTACTTTGTAATTCTCATATGGTTAATATGAAAGTAAATTTAAGTTGATTTGGTATTAGCACATTTTCGTGGTGCACCAAACACCAATGTCTGATGAACCAAAAAAAAAAAAATATGTAACCAAAAATGGTAAAAATAATATCCGTGTTCACTCTTTAGAGTAAAGTGCTGGTTAACGAAGTAACAGTGTAAAAGTGTAAAACAACATTACTCTACAATAACAAAATATACGACATTTGCTTTTACTCACACTTTACACTTTTACTCTAGTTCGACCCTTGAGTAAAATATTTGTTACTCTGTTACTCTGAGTAAGAGAGAAAATTAGTGTTACCTACTTCTTGATTTGTCCGAAAACAAAAAATAAAAAACAAAGGTTTTGTTGCTGGCGCATTCAATTTAAAATATTGATCGCAGAGAAAATAAAAAAAAAAGCTGTCAACAATCTGAAATGAAAAGATTTTGAATTTCTACTCATGTTCTTATTGATAATAACTTTTGAAAACTATTGCGAATCAATTTTATCTTCTCTCATCTTCAACACACTTGGCAAGCACTAAAAAATTAATAAAGAAGGTTTTTGCACTTTTACTACACATTGTTTTAATCAAAAAAAAGTAAAGAATAAATAAGTATATTGACATTTACTCCAGAGAGCACTATTTCAGTTTTAGATGCGTTCGTGCTTTATAGTAAAACATTACTTTTTTACTCAGTTACTCAGTACTTTACTCAAAAGAGTGAATATGGCTAATAAATATATGTTGGTTATGTAGTTAAGGAAAAAGCACATAAGATTGTTTTTCCAAAACCGCTTCCCAAAAGCTCTCATTTTGCGCTTCCTAGGAGCTTTAGCGCTTCTGGGACATCTAATATAAAAAGTACAAGTATGAGCTGTACTATAATGAGAAAGCGCTTACTGCTAGCAGAGTAGCGCTTTTGGAGCACTTCCTTTCCCGTTGGGTAGATACATAGATATATATACCGAAAAAGTGGATATACCGAAAAAGTGGCCAGATTTCATACCTATAGAAAACGAATAAAATTATAATTCATGAAAATCAATGTCATTTATCCATTTGCGTGTTTGACTTGCGTCAATAATAAATTACTACAAATAAAATTTGGTTTTATGTCTTACTAATTTATTTTCATATTATACTAGGTATGCAAGAAAGTGGTACTCAACAAAATTTTGATTGCTTTAGCATGAAGTCACGATAATGCGAATGACTTACTAAAATTTTAATAAGAAGAATTTTTCAAAATTCCGAATTTCTATACCATTCTATACCAAGTAAGTAAATTAAATAAAATCATCAGTGTCGCAATTGGCATTTACACTATGTATATTTCTAAAATAGTTAAGTGGAGCCTAACAGTATATATGTAGGTATGTATAGTAATATATAATTTATAATTTGTATTGTTGCTGATGTGACTGATTTTTAGTGTTGATATAAAAATGACGCAACTTTAGAATTTTTGCATGATTGATACATATTAGGCTTTTTTTTTTATGTTTCTGCTCTCATTTAATTGGAATGTTTACTTTTTTTTGTTATTAAAGATTGATAAAGTCATTTACTTGACATTTCATTGGCCATGGACCTTAATCAAATCAAAATTAATTGGTATTGTAATATTTCATATTTCGCATAATTTGATTTATACTAAGAAATATTTTTTAGTAAATAAATATTATAAAATTTTAAGTTGAGTTTAATCGAAAGTTGTTGCAGCTTCAATTTTCGATTCTATATTTAAATTAAAAAACAAAACCCCCTACTTATGGTATTTAGGCTAATGTTTAATTTTTAAGAATTCATACAATATGTTAAACATATGACTTCTCAATATAATTTGCAAGTAGGTATATGATTTATTTAAGCTTTTATCGCTTCATTTCGTTTGTTGTTCTTATTCAAATGATTTCATTTTTATAGTGATAAGCAATTTCGGGGTTTAGTTATATATAAATTAGGGTAAACCAAAAAATTAGTTAATTTTAAAAAAATTTTATGCTGATAATTGAATTACAGTGAAATTTCTCGGGGTTGAATTTTTATAGCTCTAATGTTTCTTTAACTTGGAATTTTCTGCAACTCAAAGTAGCGATTATTTTTTTCAATTATTTTTGCCTCCATAAGCTCAACTTCAGAGACTTAAATATTTCACATTCAAAAGAAATATTTTTATTTCTTCTGATCGCGAGGTCGCACTACTTACTTTGGAATCACTGAGATAAATTCTAGGCTAGTGGGATTAACCTTTACTCCTGCACTTATCACAAGGCAGATAATCTTCGAATTCCCTTTCAATACTTCAAGAGATCACAACAGTGCTACTTAGTAAAAGTAAGCTTCATATTAAAAAAGGTTTCTAACCAGATAATGTAAGATCAGAAGTCGTATACAGGTTATGTGTTGATGAAATAGCAAATCACGTAAAGTTGCACTGTGATGGCTATTTAAGTAGTTCCTACCTATCGTATTCAAAGACATTGCGAAATAGCTCTAAATGGCAACTGTGGCTTGGGCTTATAACTATTCAATTGATTCTTGATTGGTGCGTCACTGTAGAAGGTAAAAATTGGATCTGTATTCTTTTTCCATTCATGTTTCGGAGATTGCGTATTCTGGAGAAATCAAATACTTGAGTAGCCCACTCTTCAAAAGACTTAATTGGAATATTCAGTTTAAAAATTTTCTCATCAAAGCAACTAGAGCAGTGGTTCTCAAGAAGTGCCCCACCCTGGAGGCTGTTAGGTGCTGTATCTCTTGTTTCTGTAGATCTGTTATATTTTTTTGTATATTTTTGTCATAACTTTGTGAGGACGGAGGGGGGCGTGGGACTACAAAGAATTCGAAAAAGGGGGCGCAGGTTGAATACAGTTGAGAATCTCTGAACTAGAGCTTCTTAAACTTGTTGAAAAGACTTAGAGTACTCTGAAGATAGTTTATGGGCTTTACCCTATTTTACTTAAGCCAATTAATGCTTATGTTGCTTTTTGTGTGGTGATCAAAAATCCTGCAATGCTAAACTATCACTAAACTAAACAACCTACTTCATCACAGGAGATGCTACTGCATCTCGTACCGTTGCACATCTTCATAAAGAAAGCAGACAGAATTACTTATATGAGACTGCGTGGTTCATCAAACTTGCTAAGAAGTGGCACTGGCCAGTTAAATTTCTAATACTATAAACTATTCTGTATTGGATTATATATTCTGTATTATTAAATGATTAGGGATCAACGTTTTGACAGAAAATCCAATATTATACATTTTTTTAGATCCAATTAGATTGGCAGGATAATGTCCCAGCTTCAGCTCTCTCGTTTTTAATTGGTAGCCAGACGGCCCTAAAATGAATTGTGGTTGAAACACTGGCTTTATTGTACTCAACACCACACATAAATAAAAAAGTATATGATACCGCGTAAAAATAAAATGTTTTTTTACAATATTCAGCCAACATTAAAAATATTAAAATTGGCATTACTTAATTTAAAATGAAAAATATATAATTGATGTTATAATAATGTAATGTTAATATTGAAAATGTAAAAATATAATGAAATATTAATGTATTTTTGATATTAAAAATGTTGAACTGATATTTCTAAATGTGAATTTGACATGATTGGCGTAGTATAGAAAATGTTTATTTTATTTGAGTAATAACTTTTTACAAATAATATTTAAGCGCAACTAATTTCTTATGTCTAATTAAAGAAATATAATTTTGTTTATATTTATTTTTCCATGAGTTTCTTGCGGAAAATTTTTCGATTTCCGCTACTTCGATTGTCTTTAAGATATTTTCTGTGCATCAACTTTCAACTTTTGGACATTGAAACGAAATCGAAAAATGGGACGACCTGAAAGTCAGGCACTGCGACCTATAAGATATTTTGTACCACAGCCCCAAATTATGAAAAAAGAAAAGAAGTATCAATATCAATATGAAGTATATAAAATTTATAAGAAAGTTTACAAGTACACATCTTTGTAGGCAATGGCAAAACCACCAAGTGATAACAAATTGACGCATTTTCGAAACCGGGGTTAAACTGTATGCCCAACCATGTGGTATCACAATGGGCCGTTTAGGCCTAAGTGTGTCTATAGACAGTCACTTCAACCAATCAACCACCCAATATCTTTCTTTGCTCAATAGTTTTTTGGAACTATAAAAAATTCTTATTCACAATTGAGAAATATTCGCAGTGTACGGTTCTAATGTTAAATTTGCATAGGATAATATCAATTCTACATAAAAAATGTAATATGTTATACAATTTTTAATTTAAATTGAATATTATAAATTGATATTATAATGTTAAATGAAATATTTTAATTTTGACAGTTTTAATGTAAATTCAACATGAAACATATCAATCTGACATGTTTTACCGTAAAATTACAATTTTTGTTATTATATTGAAAACGGCATTACAAAAATATCAAAGAGTATTACAAAATGTGAAATATCAGAGTGCAGAATCTCAATCCCCTAGGGTATTTGGCCGCGTGTTTTTCAAACCGAAATACAAACAATTGAGAACTAAGCAAATATATATGTTTGTAATAAATAAGGAATTAAAAGACGCAAATACATATATCACAGCCAAGCGGATCTCAATGCACTTTCGTTATGTAATTTATATGTAATTTTTATATATGTAATTTATATTCAAAACTTGTGACAGAGTCTTTTGATAGTCCGACTGCTTGTCTACTCATAACAAAGTCACGCTATGTTCGGTACGTGGCTAATGCGGTACTGCAGGCAATAAGACCGTTGATTACCTGGGAAGGTTTCATCGGCAATGAAAATTGGCCCTAGCTCTTCAGTGAACTCGGGTTGTCCGCTTCAAAATCGTTCGTTGAGGAATAATCAAACAAGCAATAGCTCACTTATTGGGACCTTATGCCAGGACATAGCTAAAAGAAATTGTAGTTCCCCTCACTCATATTCGCTCAATTAATTGCATTATTGGTAAGCATTACCATTTTCCTAAGATGGATTGGTTTATTTTAAAATAGCCCCTCTTTATATTTGATGACGTTCCAATGAAGAACAAAAAAAATTGGTATGAATCTTAAAAGCAATTGTGATCCTAACTCATATAGTAAATGGTAAGATAAATTTAAAGTGTTTATAAATTCAAGATTTTATCTCTTGATCTACTGTAGTATTGAAAGCAAAGGCAAAAGTGACTGCAAGATTGCTATAAGCAAATTTTTAATATAAACAGTTTAATATTCCAAAGTATGTAATTTGATGTTTTTTATTAGTTTATTTCCAAAAAAAAAAAAAAACCAAAACCCAAGATCATTTTTAAAATGCAAATTTGCTAAACTGCATCAGCAATTTTCTTTCACTCAACTTCAGGATTTCTAAAATAAATTCATTACTTGATATCAATTAATAGTATGCATGAAAAGTCAACAACCATGACAGCGTATAAACTTTCCAACATGACAACAACAAAATTTGTAAACCACTTTTTGCAAACGTCATAAAACTGCAAAGCTGTTTAGGTATATACTCCTCTCCTGTTCCCACTGCTACCATAACTGCAAGGCATACATTTATTGTGTGTGTGGTTGAGTTCATGAAATGCTGAAGTCGACTCATTTTTACTGCAACAAATTGTTGAAACATACTGAAGCTGTACGTAGTACAACTTTGCAACCCACAATCGGAAACAATTGTTAACGCCTCTTTGAGTTTGAATTTTCATTAACACACAAAATCTATTGTTTTCCATCATACAGATAAATAAAAGCGGATGTGGTTTCCTGTTGAATGAATATGAGTAGACAAGGAGGTGAAATGAAAAGGGAACTCTCTACCAAAGAGTGATAACCTTTTTGTTTTTGAAAAAAAAAAAAAATATTTACATAAATTGATTTATTGTTGAAGTTAATTTACATTCATATAATGAAATACAAAAACATCAACATATTTTTGACAAACTAAGCACAACTCACTAACCTATGTGACATTGATCTATTTTTGGAGAATAGAAAGTCTATTCCAAACAAAATTAGTATATTTTTCTGTTTATTATAAAATTTTAAATTCATATGAAAAGCAAAAAACATGAAAAAGCTAAATGTGTTTAAATTTTATAAACAAAATTAAGACTTGCTATAGGTACTTAATAAAAGTAAAATTTTATAAACAAAAACTAGAACGAAGTAATTGGGATTACCTTCAAAATAAGTGGAAATTTTGACCTCAAAGCAAATACGTAGAAAAACGAAGAACCAGTACCTAGTGTACTACATACATATGTATGGAAGAGTGTGTTCACAAAGTCAACATATGTAATACATATGCACACTTATAAATATTTATATTGAAGTCTTGTAATCGAAAAGAAAATAATAACAAAATGAATGTAAATATAATTAAAATTTGCTAACATTATTTAAGCTACTAATTACATACTTACTTATTACTAAAAATTATAACCTAATTTATGTGTGTGTCGATAAACATAATGTATTGTATCTATATACACTAAAGCTTATGTACGCCAAAAAAAAAAAAAACAAAAACAAATTTGCCTACTATTAGTCGCTTAGCTACCACATTTACCAAAATAGTTGAAGATCAAATATCCATACATTTTTTTTGTTTACATATGACCGAAAACATTTACAAAATAAGCACGCAAAAACAAAAAGAACGACAAAATAGTAACTTAAGCTATTTAAGTTGATTTAGTAAGTAATCACTCATAATGTGGATATATGATGACGTATGTATTCTTCCTCTTGTCTTCCTCTCTTCCTCATATAACAACAACATTTAAAACGTTTTTAGTATATAGTAACAAAATATATATGTGTTTGCCTAAGCTATTATTGATAGAAATGAATCATCTTTATTATTATTCATAAATAGTAGGTGTTAGCGTTTTAGCTAAGCGTTTCTTTTTTTTTTTTATTATTGTGTAAATAATGACGTTTTAAAAGTTAGAATTTCATTTGCTTTTAGTTGTAATTATAAATTTAAATAATTTAACGATTTATTTCGACTTTGAGCAAAATGAATCATTAATAAATATAAGCTCAAAAGCGGATGGGTTAAGTTAAGTGATTGTTTTCTTTTAAGCGCGGATAAATCAAGTAGCGCGTTAATGCTCTTTTTGATAGAACTGTTTCGGTTGTGATGTAAAAAAAAATTCCATTACTGGTCCAGCCTTAAACGTTTGTATGGTCTCAAAACTTCAGCAGTGTATTTAGTCCGAAGATAGAATCCTTCTCTCTTCTACCAAGAAATGGTTTGCAAGGTTAGTTTGGCAAAGTTTTTGAGTCTAGTTCTCATTAGAGCCGGACGACTACACGGAAAGTGTTTGAAGGTTTCTTCTTCGATGTAATTTTAAAGTATGACTGTGAATAGGTTATTTGTAGGGGAAACGCAAGGGGTTTTTTGGTTGTAAAAGTTGTAACTTTATCTTTTCTGATTGGATGTGTTCTTTGAAATGGTTATACCGACTGAGAAAATAATTCGTGTTTCAGATTGTATCTTATTGGCCTTGGTAAGCCCCTAAATAAGTCATAAATTATTCTGCATCCGTACATTCTATAGTATTTAGTATAAAATAAATCCGCGTAATGATATTTTTTCTATAGTTTAAAACTTCGTTAGGATGGAAGTATATGAATAGTTGTTCCGTAATAAGTACTTTTCATGGATTATTTCATATAAGCTAATCAGGGTTGCCATAAATAAATTTGGCTTCACCTGAACATTGAAAAAATTTCGAAGTTTTTCAGGTTTCATCTGGACACTAAAACATATTTGCTCAATAACTCGGATTAATGAGTTTTTTTAATATATATTTTAGTGATTTTTTAAAAACGATTACCATTGAATCGGCCAATATTAAATTTATATTAAATTTAAATTGAAATCACATAAAGCCACAAAATGCTTATTCAAAGAGCTATAGGTCCTTCTAAGAGCCCAAGAAACCAATTTTAGGGTCGAACTATACCAAAAAAATCACTCCTGGTCCATGTTTTAGAGCAAAGTGTCTAACAAAATCTTGCGAAATCGAGTTAAGGATTGCCCCAGAAAATTATCATTTTTTCTTTAAACAAATACTATAAAGACGTGCAAAGTTTGAAGTATTGCTTTGAATTTTCTATAAAATAAAATAGCTAACTTATATTTGATCAGATTTTTTTTTATTAGCTTAAAGGAAAAACTTTGAAAAATCACCTGGTCCATTTTTTGACCAATAGGCCAAACAATAAACTAACTTTTTGTAAAAATGGTGAATTTGGAACTAAAATAATATTGTTTTTGTTAATTTTTAGTTTTACTTATTAGTAAAATTTTATCTGAACCAATTTATAAAAGTCAGTACTGTGAACAGGGGGGTAAAAATCTATGAAGGAGTAAAAATTTTGACGAATCCGGACCATTTGGCTTTAGTAGTTTATTAAGCACATAAAATTTTTTTTTTTTATTGTTTTTTTTTCCAAGTAAATCTCCCCGATTGTAAAAACAAACCTCTGGGTCTCTTCCTTATGGTACCCGGACTCCAAGAGACATAATTTCAAATTTTAAATTGAGGATTATGTCTTCTTATAGTGCGGGCACACGAGAATGGAATTCAGGCAAACTTAGCATTTTGTTCAAAAACTGTCAAATGAAACTCTGCATTTCAGATGCACTTGCAACGATAGGTTGTAAAAAACAGGAAAAATATAAAATAATAAATTTTTTAGACATTTTGGATTTTTTTTCATAACAGCTGCTCGTGTTGTTTTTATTAACCTATTATGGACGAATCATCGAAATCGTTGAGATAACTTCATGATTTTTTATGTGGCGACTATTGAGATCCCACTGATCACTTTTAGCCAATTGAGAAAATTTTAGAGCGTCTAGGTTATCAAGGGCAGCCTGTTGCGAAAAAGCAACGATTTGTACACCTGAAGTATTTGAAACGGTGAAATCAATCTGATAATCTTTAGTATTGCATTTTGGTATTTTAGTAACACGAATATGATTGTTAAAAAAAAAAATATTTTAATAACTCTACGAACCATTTCAAAAAATGATTTTTTTAGATCCTTTTAAACATACAAATATTAAGGTAAAAGCGCAAAAGTGTAAAATTGTACAAATAAAAAAAAATAAAATTATAAGAAAAATTGTGCAGCCAAGAGTTCAGATTATCATTTAAATAAATACTTAAATGGGATACACACACAAAAATTCATCTTCATCTCCAAACTTATAATCTGTCAAAAAACAATTTCAACTTTTATTTTTGTCGTGTGTCCACCTTAATTTGAAATTCAGAATTTCAACGAAACTCACTCTCGTGTGTCCGCACTATTAGTTTGCGGCATTAATTCCAAATGAAAAATTTGGAATTATGACCCTCGGAGTTATGTCAGGGCACTTTTCCATATCAGACGTTAGTTACAATTCATTAAAGTATGATATATATATATTCCCAATAAGAAAGGTGGGAGACTACAGAGGATTTCAGCTTCCCCCATTAAAATTAATCTGATGTACTTAATATCTTGTAAACGCAATTCAAAAATAGGGAGAAGAGGGAGATTACTCTTTTCTTATCATGATAATAGCACGGTATGATTTGTAATTTGGCATAATTTTTTCCTGTATCGATTTTTAAATAAAAATGTAAATATGTAAATAATTAAATTTTAAGCTAATGTACAAAAGAACAAAAAAATATAGGATATTATCTTTAGACCAAACTACATACTTAAGTAATTCAATTTCAGTAGATTATTTTAAACCAATTCATTTTATGTAGACCCGTTTTTTAATGTATTCTGAAAACAAATGAAATTAATTAAGATTCTCCCGTTACATTTATACAAATTTCACTTTGCTATAAAAATAGCTGCATTTACTCATAAACCTAAATATTCGTAATGCAATTTTTTCGTTACTTTTGAAGTGAAAATTGCACAAATAATCATCACATATTTTTAGACAATACAAAAGTGCATTAATAATAGCGGCTCATGAACATTAGCAGCAACAATGTGTTCAGAAGTCAAACCAAATATAGCTAATTTACAGTCTGTGAAAAAATTATGGTTACAAATAAAATTTTATTATACTTTCAAATATAGATACACAACGCAATAAACACAAAGTTTTATTGAAAATCGTATATATTTTGATATAAGTTATTTTAGGATTAAGTATCTGAGAAGTTTACGCTTGGCGTACTGTAAACAAAGCTTCGTTAAGGCTGATTAAAAAATTATCATTTTCTACCTTCCCATTCATGATTGTGATAGATTTTTCACATGTACACGAGAATTGTTGTGGAAAATGTGTAAATCAAAAGAAAATTTTCGCACTCTTGCCTATGAATGGCTAACACTGCTCTGAAGACAGAGTCTAAATATTTTCTTTTTCAGTTTTGCTTGACTTGGGCCTAGAACTTGTAATCTTTTGCATAGCAGTTCATTCTCTTATTTTTTTTTAGATTTGGAAGTGGGTAGGAATGCCATACGCCTTCCATTGCACTAAGTCCATTGCATTTTTTCACTTATTCCTGGCTTACATTTACTAATCTTTTAATTTGTTCATATCTTCATTTCACGTAATATATGTTTAAATAGTTAAACTTCAGTATTACAACGCACATATCATTTTCCATAGTAACATTAAATAAATTATGGGTTTGGCATGTTGTTAACAAATAAAATTTTGATATATGAGTGCCATTTCGTTACTGACATTAAAAGTTTTCGGAAGTCATTCACCCGAAACTGGGTTACAATGGTAAACAACCCAAACGGTATGATGTTAAACATATGCCAAATATGTGTGTATGCATGTGCATGGGCACATTTTGTGGGTCTATAGTACTTAGCTAGTAACTGTCTAAATAACTTCAACTTAGCGTAGTGCAAAGAATTGAAGGAAGGAAATTGTTATTTTACGCATCGACGAGGTGCGCTTCTTTGCAAAGAAATGGGTGCGATTGTGTAAATGAGCGTTTTAAAAAGAAGACATTTCTGTCAGTTTTTACGGTTGTTTACCTTTTTATCTTGACGAGAGCGGGAAGGGGAGAGCTATTGTTTATTGTCACTAGGCAATATGATGCAACCATTTTAATTACATGCAAAATTTGTCATAAGAAATGGAAGTTTATTGTAAATACTTGAAATTTTAGTATTCAACCAGCGAAAAAAAAAACAAAGCGTGGTTGAGTAAATGGAAATTAGTTCGAAATCTTTGCCCTTTTACGCTAATACAATTTTATATAAAAATAAAAAATAAAAAGGGTAAACCTATTGTGTATGAAACCAATATGTAGAATTTGAACACTTGTTATTCAAACCCATCTTTAGGATTTGAAATTCTGCCATGGTTGCAGTATAGATATTATACAGTGACCCCAGTTTAATTGCGTTTTCCATTTAATTACGCTAGAAATGTTAAGTTTTTAATTCAAAACTTTCTCAAATTACTGGGATGATTGCGTTCTCCGGTTAATCGAACCTAAATTTGTACATTTTCGTACATTTGTACACTGACCCATTATAATTTTGGGTTTACTGAATTACATAAAACAGAGTGTAAATTAAGCTAGAATAAAGCAGAAAATCGTGAATCAAAATTGTATTTCGTGAATTAAATAATATATTTTCGTAAATCGAGAATCAACCTTGATTCTTCGTTTAGAAACAGCAAGCTTTAGCAAAGAAATATACAAAAATTTATTGATTCATGAATTAACGTAAATTTTTTGAAATCTGCTGCTTCATGCGCGACACCAAACGGTGATCTCCATAACCAAAGAGATAACATTTCATCATGATACGTTTAGCTTGGTTCAGTTCATGGAGAAATAAGAAGGTGAGGCAACTATTTATTACAAAAACAAAAATATAAGTCTGCAACCAATGTGATGAATTTTCTCGCACATTTTTTTAACGGATTTAATGTATAGAAAACTGTATAATTTACTTTGTTTTTAATTTATATTTTTGATGTTAATTAGTTCCTATTTACACAAAGAAAGATTCAACCTCGTGGGCAAGAAAAAGAAGAAACTTCCTGGTATAGTCAAGTCTTTACCCAACTCTTTTCAATTTTATTCTGTCGCCCACAAAGTTGATTTGCCGGTAAAAATAGTTTCTTAGAAAAAAAGTTTTGCAGGAAAACAACTTCAAATTTATAATTAAACTTTAAACAATTTTTTATTAACCACGATTTTTTGTTTAATTTATTTTTTGTAGCCTTTCATTTAAATGTTTTATCCTAAAGACCATTCTACTTTAAAAAAGTAATTTTTCTACATTTTCGTCTATATCTACTACATTAGATTTTGCCAATAAAATTTTCGAAAGTTATGGAATTTATATCGTTCCACTACTATGTAATTTCTAAAAACACTTTTTCCCAAAGTTTTATTTTTCCAAAAATATATGTGTTGGTATTATATAACCATCACCACTGTTGTTTAGTTGCATCGTGCCAGACTCTTGTCTCTGGAGACCCGAGTTCGGTTATCGGCTAGAACATGGGTTCTTATCTATACTTCTTTCCCTCTTCCTGTCTTTCTTTCATAACTTGAGGCTTTGGTACAATAAAACTTATAGGTCGCAGTACCTGAGTTACGGGTCGTCCCATCCTTCAAATAATAATAAATATATGTAGTCGCTTACAAGAAAATGTTTCTCGCACACTCTGGAATAATTTTTCACACAGGCTTCATTCAATTGCAATCGCCATTTTTAAGGAGAACAATGCCTTTGTCAATGAAAATCGTTCCGATTATTTGACAGCTGATTTCGGATCGTAGTTGCTCTACCTGCAATGGGAAAACTGCCTTACATTTGTCCCTTAAATGTCCACTACGCCCGATTTCAATTAAAAAAACACTTAGAGGTAGTCATTGTGAACAATCTTTGTTCTACGAGTTTTAAAATACTTAAATCAATTGAAGGTGACGTCATTTGAACTTACATGGTTGACCCCTGTAGTATTCTTTGGGCATTCTATGGAGAATAAATTTAAAAATATGTGCAATAATTTTTAAATATAATTTTTTTTTATCGCATACTGTTAGCAGGGGCTGTCTACAGGGAGGTGTGTAATCACCCACCGCATACTCGCAGAGAGTTGGCCTGAGTAGGGAACCACTTAGAACTGAAATTAACACATCCAGGAAGGTCAAATATTTTGGGGTAACCTTAGATAGCAAACTAACTGGAAATGATCATATTGAGGACAAAATTCAGATGGTTAAGAGGGTTCTGTTTCAGTGAAGAGACGTTTGTGGTCTCAAATGGGGTATATCCACTGAGGCCTCAAAATGGATCTATACTATGATGGTTAAACCTATCATTATGTATGCCTCGGTGATCTGATGGCCGAAAGTAAATCAAATAACCATTAAAAGGATGCTTGATGGAGTCCAACAGTTGGCGTGTATTGGCATAACTAGTGCAATGCACACCATACCAACAAGCGTGATGGAGGTGCTATTAGGCTTGTTGCCACTGGATTTACCAATAAAGAAAATGGCGGCAACTACAGAACTTAGGATATTGAGGAATGCCACAGGGCATAACTCGGCGGCCCTACATGGACACATAGGAATCTTAGATACCTTATACATGGATTTTCAGGAGACGCGTTTGCCTATGAACGGATGAGGCCGTCGACGTGGAAGTTCCGGATAACGGTATCATCATTTTCACTCTAAGTTATCTGCTGGAAGGTACAGCCGGGGCAGGTATTTTCTCAGATGAGCTAAATTTGTCTTGTGTTCTACGGTTGGGAAAATATGTGCCCGTCTACCAGGCAGAGTTGGCTGGGTTTTATGCATGCACTGGACCACCTTATTGAGAGTTAGATTAATGGTAAGAGAATTGTCATTGCCCTTGACAATCAATCAGCGATTATGTGCGTACAGCGGACAGATATAACCTTTAGGATGGCCATGGAGTGTGTTCAAAAACTCAACAAGTTTACGTTGATGTGGGTGAGATGACATTCAGGCATAGAACAAAATTAAACTGCTGACCTTTTGGCTAAAAAAGTTCTAACAGACGGGTGGGGGCCTGTTAATACAGTGGATAAACTTTGAACTTCATAAAAGATGGGAAGAGGCCACTGACTGTAGGCAGACAAAGTTGACGGATTAAACCGGAAGACTTTGAGCTGGCTAACAGTGCTGACTACGGATCTCAAGTAGATGAAACCTGTTAAGGATGAAACCTGTAGGTTGTGTCTAGAAGAGCTGGAAACATCGGGCACAAACTGCGCTAATGCCCAGCCCAACGCTGGCAGAAGGTTGGCAATTTTGGGTCATCGATATGTCAATGAATCTGAGATTGGCCTATAAGGATATGCTTGCGTTGCAGGATACGGAGGATGACAATATTAGGAGCATGCTCGTTTATGAGTGCTTACAGTAGAAGTATCAGTTAGTAGGGGATGAATCCGACTAATCCCCAAACTAATAATAAAAATATCACTTACCGTTCGACAAAAGTTCTTTCGTAGTTTCCAATTTAGCAAAACGTGCTTTTTGAGTTAAAAATAACTGTAATTAAACGACAATTGTAATTTTTTCATTTGTATTTGTACGTATCGATTAAGAAAAGAAATGTTAGCAAAATCAGGAGTCGAATAGTCTGATCAGTGAGCGTACAACTCGTCACGTAAAAGTGAGTATTTTTGTGTGGATTACGTGACGAGTAGTACGTTCACGTTCATGAAGAGACATATCGACCACAGTTGTTTATTTTAAATGACAAACGTAAAATGGCAGCACAGACAGCCACTGAAGAGATTGGTCGCTGCAGTGACCAACAGGCATTTAAGGGTTAAGTGGTTATCTCTTATCTCTTTATTAAAACGCCCAAGTAAACGCGATGACGAATAACCTGGTCACCCCAATATGAAATTCCATATAAATTAAACTTGCAGACACAAATTTCCGTTGTAGAATCTTCTTCATTCCAATTTTCATTTATGTTAAATATTAAATTTATATGCATATACCTACATTGCAAATGTTTCCTCCCTGCTACTGCACCCTCTTCACAAAATTCATAATTTTTCTTGTTTTTTTTTTTGCATATTCTCCAATGGAATCCACAGACTCATCATGCACAACATGATTTGTTAAATTGGAATTGGACTTCGCAAACGACAATAAC
Organism: Toxonevra muliebris; assembly: GCA_963691655.1. Lineage (NCBI taxonomy): Eukaryota > Metazoa > Arthropoda > Insecta > Diptera > Pallopteridae > Toxonevra > Toxonevra muliebris. The sequence continues at coordinate 126,914,685 of OY829326.1, forward strand.
TAATCCAATTACCTCGTTGATGAGTAATTTTTAATAGGTCGGATTTTTGCTGTTGTAGCTAACGTTGTTGCACCGGTGTTGCATTTGCCAGGCAAAAGAGTGGGTTAGGAAAAAGAAAAAAAATAATAATTCCAGAAAAGGCTGTTACTTTGAAATTGAGTGGGTACTTTAAAACTAGTTAACTTACGATTTGTAAGGTCTTCTCTTTTTCTAAGTAGAGCTATTTTCAAAATCGAATCATTGTAAATATGTAGGTACATTGATAAATTTTATTTCAGGAAAATTGTAATAGAATTAGATAAGGTTAACTACTTAATAATTGATATTGAATATTCCAGTCATTGGTATCAAGTTTAAAATAAAATTTCGCTAACCGCTGGGTAATTTAGCGCGTATCAACACTATAAAGATTGTTGATAGGTTTCGACCATATTTGAACCTTCTTTTCATTTAAAGTGATTTTTGAATAAGTTTTAATGGAAGCTTAAGTCTTGTATTTTTTATGACTTTACTTTATAACTTAGTATTATATACGTATTTCAAACTGAAATCGATTTTCTATGATTTTTCAAAATCAGAATTGCTAGAAACATTTGCCTTTCAAAGTCTGAATCCAATTATTACAAATACCTAAAATGTTCATTTATTTTATCGAACAGTATAATTATAAATAGATTCAAGAACCGATTACCAAAATCCTTCATTAAATTACACTTTTAAATATATTGTGAAATAGAAATTACAAAATCCATTACTTAAGGGTCATTTGCCTTTTGAGTTCAGCGTTATGTAAATGTTTTCAAACGCCGACAGACACACAAACACTCATTCAAACATATACATATATAAATGAAAACAAACCCGCACATGCAATACACGCCGAGGTGTTTTTTTTTCTACGTTTAGAAGTAAAGCTTTTAATGTGTAGAAAATCATTGTAGTTTCCACCCTCACAGGCTGCCTATATGTATGATGTTGAACCCTTTGTTTCATTTTAGACGAGACTGTTTTAGTATTTTTTGTTTTCTACTTTTGTTGCGTGTTCAAAAGTTACCTCAATTCTATTCTTAGAACGGAAGTTGCAAAAGCACTTGTCCGTAAATTTCGTTATAAAAGGGTGTTGCTTCATGACTTTTAATTTGGTGTCATGTCCTGGGTGATTTACGGTATGCACAATATGCACAATGTGTGTAATAAAAGCGAAAGTGTTGACTAAATGTAAAAACAAATTTGTCTGTAACGAGTAATTGAACTCTTACGGCTTATTTCCCATTTTATATACATAAATATTTGCGAATTCTATTGATTAATGTACAATAGTAATTCAATATGCCACGGCATTAATGTAGAATAAGTATGTTTTTGACCCAATAAATGTAATCATTATTAGTAAATAAATTGAAATGAGTTTGTTATTGTTATATATGTAGTATATATATAACAAAAAAAATGACTAAGTAGTTAGTTTGTAATAACGTCATGAAAAGTAAATTGAAAATACCGATGACGTTTTGAGTGAGCCAGTTATAGAACTATGAATGTTGCAGACAAGCAATATCACAAAAATTTCGACAGAATTCCAAAATTTGTAGCGTTAATATATTACACAAAAACTTAAAAAAAAAACTTTCGGGTAATAACTTGTTAGTCTCTGAGTTAAGGCCACCTTCTGGTCTAGATTATAAAATTTTTTTTTTTTATATTTCAAAAGTATAGACGTATCAATATTTCCAGTATTTTGACTTCTACAGCTTATTTAACAGGTAAGCGCAGAAGCAGGTAAAAGGGCAGACCGTAATTTAAACTCATTTATCTCGAAACTATATTTTTCTGCATATTATTCAGAAAACCAGTGCTTATCGCAGGAACTAAAAAAAACTTTCTACGTTGAATACTTCTTACTTTTTACATACAAAAAGTAGTGAAAAAACGGTCTGTTTTCGTAAAGTAAATTTCAACAGCGCGCCATTTTGTCAAATTTTTTTTTTTCATTTTAGTTCCTGCAATAACTACATTCATACGAATTGTAACCTCTTTTTTTTTTTTGTTTGAGATCAGTGGAAAATCCAAAACCTGTCCCACCAGCAAGATTTTTTAAAGAGGCAACTGTAACACCAATTTTAGTTTACTTAAAATTATAATTTTTTTTCTATTATTATTTTTGTATATTGTTAAAGTAATAAAATATATCTACAAAGTTAAAATACTATTGCTCATTATTTCATTTAAAAAAAATCCTAAAAACTCGTCAAATTCAAGGGCGCTAGAACAGAAGGTCCCCTTAATTTGAACTCTTTCTTTCGAAAAACAAAATTTTTCTTTATTTTTAAATACCTACTATTATTATAGCACAATACGCCTTTGAGGTTTCCATGATATGCGAGTTATTTTCGTATACGATGGAATGGAATTTTTTCATATCCAATTTTTACTCTTCGATGTTTGCCATTGCCAGTCAAGAGGTTGTGTCATGTAGAAAATTTTTGATTTTTTCACTTATGTATACGAACTATTGAAATCAGGCATCCTGCGTTGTCGTATGGGTTTCGACTACAGTACCAGTAATAGATTAGACCTATTAAATGTTAAGTCTATTCTATCTCCGATTCTATGAGAATCAGCCATAACTCGTCAGTTGATTGGAAACAGAGCGACATACTTAGTATCGTTTTGAAGTAAACAAATGACTTCCACACCCTTTCTAGCCCTACAATGTTCGATTATGAGATTTGTAATAACGCGTATTTTGGGTTCAAGTTAATGAAATCAGTGGAGCCGTGAAAGAATGCAATCATCTGCAATCACATCCACTCACATTCAATGAATAGTGCTTTGTGATTGCATTCATTGAATAATGTTATGACTTCATGAAAAATTGGATTTCAGAAGCTCAGCATGGATTTGTTAGTGGTAGATCCACAAGCACTAATTTAGCTATTTTTGCCAATTTTTTTTTTTTTAAAGTATGGAGAGTGGAAATCAAGTTGACGCAATCTATACTGATTTCGCTAAGGCTTTCGATAGGGTACAGCATTTAATTCTGCTTAATAAGCTAAATGTAATGGGTTTCCACTCAAGCCTTCTTAATTGTTTACAAGATTATTTGACTAACCGTACGTAGTTTGTCAAAATTGGATCAAAATGATCAAAAAAAATTTATAATTATTCAGGGATCCCACAGGGAAGCCATTTAGGCCCACTTCTTTTTGTCCTTTTCATTAATGACCTTTCGCAAATGGTAAAATATTCTAATTGCCTTCTTTACGCGGATGATTTGAAAATATTTAGAGTGGTAGCAACACCAAATGACTCTACTATGTTACAGAGAGATCTCGATGGTGTATCGAAATGGTGTGCTGAAAATTATCTCTATTTAAATATTGCTAAATGTAAAAGCATAAGTTTTTTAGGAGACTATGAAAATTAAATCTAGAGGTTAATTTTCAAAGTCATGACTTAAGTTCATGTCAATTTCGTTATTTGAAGTTATATATAAACAGGCTTAATGAACAAATGTAGTCATCACAACAACAATGTATATAGAGACGGGCAAATCAGACGGCCGTTTCGGAATCCGCCACAATTCCTCATCAGTGATCTTAGTGATAAGTTCTTAATCTTTCAATATCCTATATAAGCTACTAATATTTGAAATCATAACCCAGAATTACGGATTTGATTCCAAATATCTTCACTGAATAGAGATATTGAAAGAAACTACCACTACCGTTCTATACACTTATGTTGTTGTTTTTTTCCCATTGTAGCTAGTCTGCATAACAGTTCGTTATTTGAAAGTCTAGTACATGGGAGAGTGTGTGTGTTTGTGAGAAAATGATTCTAGGTGTCATTTTTTCTGAACGGTCCCCATTCGATCAGTTCATGATAGTTTTTTAGGAGACTATGAAAATTAAATCTAGAGGTTAATTTTCAAAGTCATGACTTAAGTTCATGTCAATTTCGTTATTTGAAGTTATATATAAACAGGCTTAATGAACAAATGTAGTCATCACAACAACAATGTATATAGCATAAGTTTTACAAGATCAGCATGTTCTAGTCAAAACAGCTATCATATCTTTGGTACGACGATTGAAGAAGTAAGGAGTCAAAAAGACTTAGGGGTAATTTTTGACAATAAAGTCAACTTTAGCCTGCATCATGAGTATATTATTTCTAGAGCCAATAAATTATTGGGGATTTTCATGCGGAACTCAAAGGAGTTCGCTGACCCGTATACTCTAAAACCTGTATATGTATCCCTGGTAAGGTCTATCTTGGAATATGGTTGTTGTACTTGGAGCCTCTCGTCGTACAGTGTTTTTAAGAAAATACCTTAGGAAAAATAGTTATCACCAGGTATTGCACCTTAATACTAACAAAACAAAATCAGATAGTGATGTACCTTTCTGATATATACTTATTTCTATATTTTAACTTTCTTTCAGCCATCTTAGGATCGAAAGATAAAAAGAAAAATTTAATTAAAATTTCTTTATTAAAGATATCGTACTAAAAAAGAATTTTCCCGTACTTTCAAGAAGATCATGACTCTGTTTTTATCCTCTTCCAATCATTTGAATTTTAGAGATATCCAGGAATATTTTCAAGACCTATTGGATTTATTGAAATATTTCAAATTATTTTTTAAGTTTATTTTAGGAGAATCTGTTGAAAGTCTTATACGAGTAATATTTTAAAGTATGGGTGGAAAAAGAATAAAGTCTTATTTTTAATGATGACATTTTGTTATTCTATTTTTCTTCTATTTAACAAATTTTATCATTAAGAACATTTAAAAAAAAAATAGACTTCGATCGTTATTCCCCCACCGCTTCAAATCACTTGTGACTGATCTAGTATGATTCCTATGAACATTTAAAATCGATTTTTTTTAAGTATCTCTAAATCCTTTGTGATCCAGAAATTGTGCATGGGAATATATCAAGTTCACAAAACGGGTAAAACATCCATAGATCCGATTACAATGTTCAAATTTTGAAGGGAGACTAGACTGAGGAAGTAGTCTAGGTATGAGACTGCCCAGAGCAAAGGGAATAACACCACTTATACTAATATTAACAGGGTTGTGATCTCAAAGCTTAAATAGCTATAGCCAAGTATGAATGTTTCTGAAAGTGATTTCAGGTTTAGTTTTTTTTTAAGAATACATCTATCTTCCTTTTATCTATGATTCTTTTTGAATCAATAATTTTTTTTTTTTTTTGACAATGTACACTGTTCAACATTAAGTAATTTGAACAATTTTGGATCCGGAATAGTTTTTGCCCACATTGGAGTATAATAAAATTTCACAATAATTTTTGAAGAGCATTTTATCCATAATGTCCACATTTTATTTTGTGTTTTTTTAAAAAACCAACTTTTTACATGATGAAATGAAAAACTAATCGCATGCTGTCATTAAACGCAAAAACCAAATTTTGTTGATTTTAGTAGCTACGACAACATTTTGTTGCTTGAGAAATCAAAATAATAACTTTTTTATGACACCAATTATTTATGAATAAATTGTGATTATTTTGCTAGCTGGCACAATTCCACGAAAAGAAAATATTCAATACTCAGTTAGAAAACTTATATATAACTAAAAAGAAAAAAACATGCAGACTTACAACACATAAAACTTTATTCTTATTTCGTTTCTTTTTTCTTCTTTGCCAATAATTTCAGGTCAAAATAAAGTAAAAGTTTTTTGGAATTCCATACATACACATCAAGGTTGCATACCGTGCAAATATCAACAAACTATTTATATCCAATTCACAACAACAACAACAACAGCAGCAATAGCAACACAAATATGTCAGCTAGAAATCATCCTCAAATGGCTCCACCACCACCACCCCCAAAACCAAACAAGTCCTCCTCAAATTATGCAAATGGGAATGGTACGACACTAGCGAATGGTGGTGCCAACGATACCAAACGTAGAAGTAACGGAAGCATTTCATCGCTAACAGAAACATATCCGAATCAGAACGCAAATGGCCGTAGCTCGTGCAACACACCGCCTCGAACAGATCGCGAACAAGTCGTAATGACACCTAAAGGTAAAACCGCCAACAGTACAGTAATACTGATTGAGCGTAAACTGGTCGATGAAATAAATGAACGGGTACATGTGGCCGGAGGCGACCATACAGGCATTATCATCAATAAGGACACAATGAGTGGACAGAAAAGTTTAAATGTGCCCGCACAATTATCACTGGAATTTCGTGTGTTTTTAGTGAGCGCCAACACAGGAAAGCATTCACAAGAATCCCGTACACTGAGATTTTGGTTTAGGCATTGGCTAAGAAACGACGAGAAACAAGCACAAATTGCACAGGACTTTTTCAAGGAGTTGGTTAGTCCGAAGGACTTTCCAAGAGGTAAGCCGTTACTGTTGCTTACTAGGACAATGTGAAATTACTTTTCTTATCAATTTGAAATGTTACAGATTATGTTGGTTTTATAAAAAAGATCATGAAGTTAATGCAGCGAGGTTATGATGAGATTCAATCACTTGAAATAGAATTGCGTATATTAGAGGAAACCTCTGCGCCACCATCACGTCCACGTAAGTAACGATTTAATAACTTGAAATTTTCAATTATACTTATATATTATACTCCTCTCTTGTCATCTTAAAAATTTGTCGGAAATCTTCTTCTTTTTCTACTTCAACTGCTATTGTCTCGTATCTGTACTTTTGACCTATTCTTTTCGTCCTATATCTTCGTTCGTTAACGTTCAAAATCATAGCTAGAGATGGTTATATTATTTATTGCTATGGCGATTGCAATCGTAAATTTGAGGAAGCACTTTTAGCACAACGAAAAACAGGTGATGGTGATGACTTAATGAAAGCCATTTGGCTGGATATGTACAATGAGCAACTAACAATGAGAAAATGATTTTTGTTTGTTAAAAAAAAAAAAACACACACACACAAATGAAAAGAATGAGCATAAAGTAACATTAAGATTAACTTAATATAATATTTAATAAATAAGTTAAATTTTATATTTATTTTTTTATTATGAAAATTATTAACAAAACGTTTTTGGTTTTTTGTTGGTATTACAATATATATTTTTAGCATGATTGTGTTTGTTTAATAAAATGATCTCAAAATCTTGTTTTAAATGCGTTTACCTAAAATTGTATATTTTGGGGTTATTACTCTTTCAAAGCTTCTCAATTATTTTATGCATGTTACAATGATAAATTTTATATACCTATGTTTGTACGTATGTATGGGCCTGTTCAAGTTAAAGACATGTTAGTTATTTTTGTGGTGTTGTGTATGTCTATTTAAATACTCCAACGAATTTTAAAAATTGGAGTTTAACAAACGGATCCACCGGATGTTTTCAACTATATCCATCGAGGTTCGCAGTGCCTTAAGAGAAACTTTTGGCTAAATTTTATTTTAAATCCTCGCTTTGAGGAATCTTAAGTTTTGACAAACTAATATTTATAGCCTGGTATAGCCGGCCATACTCACTCACGTATAATCATCATGCAGTTTATATTTACTATTTTTAATATTCAAGTCAGGTCGGTGGCTTGAAGTAAAATTCAAATTCAGCGGGGCATCTTCCCCTCTTAAATAAACTTTCCAGAGCTATCAAAAATAGAAATCATAAAATCATTTAAGCAGAAATGTACTTTGGTTATTCCATCTTGTGAAATCTAGGACGACTATATATCAAAATCTTCCTTCAATGAAGTCATCTGTTATTCAGACTGCTCTTAAATGGACGATGAAACTATCTCAATGATTTTCAGTGGATTGATTTTAACCCACTCTACAGTTGTCTTAAGCAATCTTGTCTCAATTTTTCAGGCAGATTCTTCCATAATTTTTATCTACGTCAGAAATAAATTACCCTTAAGTTGAGGCCCTGGTTACAGTTCTTGAGATACTGGAAGTTTCACAAGAACATGACAAATCATTGTAACTATGAAGGAAATGAAAACGCTAATTAATCATTAAAAAAAAGTCAGTCATTAGCAGACCAAGACAAAATATTTACAAAAAACTTATTTATGTGCAGTAAACTTTGATTTGCAATTTTAAAAAAGAAAAAGATGAAAATGCCTAATCAAATTTGAAAATAAAAAAAAATCAATGCTTACTAAAAAGTTTTTCGTAAATATTTTGCCTTACCCTGGTCATTAGCCTTAATTTTACCCATTGCTAAAAGACTTTGAAAAGTTCTAAATTCGTAAAACAAAGATAACCTCAGAGCTCGAATATTAAGGTCTTACCTTGATTGAAATTCTAGAATTTATTTTACAGATCAGTTTGGTTTTAAAGCCATCGTTTAAGCAAATAATTTTTAAATCATTGTCGCCGCCAACTTTAATTATTTCACAGTAATGAAATCAGCTCAGTAATTGTTTATAGATTTGTTCGACAAAGAGGACCTATTGATCAATCCATCAAAACTAATCAATTATTCTCTTCGATAGAAGGAAAAAATTGGACATCCGACGCTTTTCAATTAAAAACACGGTTATTGAGTATTATGAAGAATTCAAATACTCGACTTAATTCGAATTCTTATTTGAATAATGTCCTCATAAAAGCAACTAGGGCTTTCTGCACTTGAACAAACTTGGGGTTCGATTCCGAAGATGAATAGAATAACTGTACCCTATGCAGCTTTTGAGTGGTGGCCCAATGCCATTCAAGGTTCGACTATAACAAAATTTTAGCTATAAAGACTTGCCTTACTTTCCTTTGCAGGAGTTATGAAAATCCGTCTAACCCTGAGATCTCAGACGTTGATTTGTCTTGTACCGTTACACAATTTCATAAAGCAAAGAGCTGAAATTATTTCTCTGAAGCGCGACTGGAATGGTCAATGCTTTAACTTTGGCACTTAATTTGTATACATTGGACTCGAAAATGGATTCAAGTTTAGTGGCTGTCGTCATTTGACCCAGCTTAGTATTTTCCAGTCCGAAATATACCCAGTTGAGGCCTGTGGAAATACAAACCTTCAAAAGGCCCAATTATCTTTAATTTTTTTGTTAACCAGACGGCTCTCAAGTAACTTTCATTATGGAGTTTTTCCGCGAAATTTGTGGAAGTGTGTTTTGATCAGATTTTGTCTCTCCATAATAAAATCATACATTTTAGTCATCATTGTGACTTTGACCAATCATGAATTTTACTTACTTTTAAAGTGAAGACTACGGCCGTTCTCCTACCGAAGGCAAAGCAACAGCGATTCGATATAACGATTTTCATTATCAAAGGCATTGTTACGAATAGCAGTTTCATTGCCTTTAGTGGAAGAACGAATTTATACTGGATTGTTATGGAGGTGGGCATTAAGTTCCCAGATCACTGCGACCAACTAGGATCTATTGTAATATCCGCTTTTCCCTCTTTAGGAGAACTATCTGCTATGTCTTGCGGTTGTAGGATAAAATTTTCTATGTAACGAAGTCGGGTCCTCATTAGACCTTCGCAGTAGCATATAATATGTTCTGCTGTTTCTTTCTCTTCGTTATATATTCGGCACGTATTGTCTTGTGCTAAACCTAAGGCCGATAAGTTTTTATTGACCCTACAATGTCCTATGTAGAACCCTGTGGCAATTCGGATTCGATTCCAGCTTAAATTAAGCAGTTGTTTAGATCTGCGTTGATTGATCTTTGGTGTTATTTATCTTGTTTGTTACCGGGGGTTTCCCTTCCGTAGTGTAGCGAATTATGGTCCAGCAGATTTTTTAAACTAATTTTAACGAAACTCCATGGTAGGCGGCAGTTTAAATTCACTGGATGAGCTTTTCCTAGCAAGTTCGTCAGCCATTTTGCTGCCTACATGCCCCCTATACCCTACTCTGCTGTTAGAAGCTAGACTGATCAGGAACTGTAGGCAATCCCAAACTACTTTAGAGGTAATTTTGTATGCAGCAAGCGCAAGGAAAGCCGCTCTGATGTCAGAGTGTATGTAAATGTTCTTGTTGACCACAGATTTGTTTTCAAACTCCCTTAGGCAGAGCTTGGAAAACTACATTGCCTTTGCCCATACCTGCATAAATGGATTATTTTGGTTTAACCCCGTACACTCCTGCCCCAACTTCTTCGTTTGTCTTGAAGCCATCTGTATACCATACATGATAGCCCCCTGTAACCTTGGTCCTAACCTGTTCCCAGTTATTTCTATCAAGGAATTTGGCATTAAAGTTATGGCAGAAGCTGTAACGCAGAAGGCATTTGTCGGTAACAAGAATATTTTACTTGAGGTTTTAAAATTTGATTATTTAAAACAATTTAAGATTCATAAACTTGAATAGAATAGTCCTTATTCTGTTTTTCGAATACCTTTTGTAAATATTTTAACATTTCAAGTCCCTGTTAACTCATTTTATTTTTATACAATATTTTCGGTATTTTTATTTGGAAAATCAGAATTACATGATTTATAAATTTGGCTAGTTCATATTTACTTTCATGTGAAAAACTAAAAACGATTGAGATCTCCCTGTTCTGCATACTTTTTAGTATTCTCACTGAAAATAACGTTCATTTGAACCATATAAAAAGCAGTTTTTCACAATATTTAAAGTCAATGGAATAATTTTCAAAATCTCTGTGTTTAGCTTTTACTCAATATTATTAAAAAATTGAGATGAGTTAACGAATTATATTAATTTTACTATATCTATAAAATGGAAAAAAATTGTTGTGGAAATTGTTATTTTAATATAAGTAATTATTTATATGGTATTTATATGTATGTGTGAATGTATACTTAATGCTCATTTAATAAATTTGCATATGCTTAATAAAACATTGTAAAAAAAAGTGCTTCAACAAGCTCAATTTCCTGCAGCTGGAGTGTGCAATAACAAACCCGTTCGCCATCATAACCTGCCCCTTAACTAAATAAATAGTATATGGTACATAATAATACATACTTACATGTTTGCCGAATGCCCTTTTGATCACTTCAATTAAAATTGCTTAAATTAACGAAAGCAATATTCGTAATTTTTTTTAATGCATCATCATTTAAAATTTTTTTTCATATTTTTTAATTTAGTTTCCATGGAAGAGTCACAATTTGAATCTCCACCATTGACGCCAGAGAAAGTGCTGGAACTTATTGAACAAGCCTACCCGAATCCGATAACACCAGAAGATTTGGCTAAGTATGTACAAGTGAATTTTAAGAAAATAAAACAAATTTTTATTTATTTTTTCTTTCCAAATATTTGCAGAGATTATGGCTGGGAAGAACAAGATGTTCTGTTGGTATTTTTATCATTGAAAGAACGTGGCTTAATTAAATCAATGGAATATAATTCATATACTAGAATACATCATGAAGATAAGGAGATTAAGGTTTGTGATAAATATTTATTTTCTTTTCGTATTAACACTTTTATTTATTTTTTTGTTTTTTTTGTTTTAGGTTGTCAAACAAATGCCAACAATTGCTTCGAATAAACAACCAACAATTGCTATTATCACCGCACAATATTGTGAAAAACTTGCTGTTGATGCAATGCTTGAGAATAAGGAGACATTTGTTCGTTATACAACAGTTGGTAAGTTCAAATTATGGATTTATGGTATTTGTGTAGTGCACGTTTGACGCCCTTCGAAATTAAAGATGATCATGCCAAGAAAATATATTTACATGCATATGTACAAGTATACATAAATATTCATTTAATTGTCAAAACATTTGCATGTACAGTTTTGGTATCTGAAAATGTGTTATCGTTAGCTAAATAAAATGTTAAAAATTCAATTTTAAAAAATAGGTATCATAGGTCTTTAGTTCAAGGCAATCATGTTATAAATTCTTTTTTTTTTTTTTTTAATATATGCAATTTGTGTCCATCACTATTACCGGTTATAGTTCAATTACTGCTATCATAAATCAATTAACATTTGATTCAATTAACGTCAGTTGCGATGCAAAAATCTTGGGCATTCAGTTTGATGTATTTCAAAATGATACAAAATGTGCATAAGAGTGGCTAGATCTGAGGGTTTTTTCTAGTTTCAATATAGTACGAAAGTTTTGCTAAATAGTGCCACCGTCCGAAATTTTAATCAAAATGTATTTTTATTTTATACCGAACTAAAATCCATGTACTAAATTTAAAATTTATGGTTTAGAGCCCAACAAAAATCTGAAAACAACATTGAAGCTCACCACCGATAATGGAATTAGAGATGAGACAATGACGAAGACTGAATGGTGGGAAATCGCTTACAATGCAGAAGTTTCACTGAAACCCTATGATCTCCTAGTAGCCAAAGGGCCTAGTAGTAGTAACTTCGAAATAATTTAATGACAATATATCTTTATTGTTGCGGTCAAATGTGCATTAGAAAATTAAAAATGTACTTTACAAATTTTCGACTTTAGAATATTTTATTTACAATTTAGATAATCCCAAATGTACTTCAGAAAATTTCAAATGTAATTGTATGAAAGTACAAATAAAATATTCTTTAGTTCGGAATAATCTGAAACCAATTTGAAGTATAGATGGAATATTTTGAAATCAATTTAAAATAATATGACATTCAAATATTCTAAAATTAAGTTGGAAAGTTGTTGAGAAAGCTGTAGAAATCAAAAAATAATAAAAAAAAATATTTTTCTGTTTCAAATTTTTGACCACAATTTCCAAATGTATTTCAGAATATTTTATTTGTGGTTTAGAACATAGATTAATAACAAAGTTGAACGGATACTGACAACACGCATGATTCCTTGGCAACGAATGTCATTTCTTCTCTAAGTAATTTCAAAATTGTTTTTCTCATTTTCTGCCACCTTAACTCATTTACGTCTGCTGTATCCAAAAAGTTACATAAAGAAAGTGAATAATATAGTTGCCTTAACAGCCTTAATTAGAGACACGTCTATCTGGAAATGTTTTTTGCAGACAGAGCAGGAACTCGGCATTCTTTGCACTTTTATTTATATTATTTGTTATATAAAAATTTTTTTCGAATATTTTATATATATTATTTTGTTTATTTTCAAAAATTTTTCAGCACTAATTTCAGGGCTAATTTTATTTTAAAAATCAAACTTCAAAACATGCCGTCATGTTAAAAATGAGAGCGAAAATGTGACGTTTTTGACGCTCAATACATTGCTATGGAAATATGCGTGTGTAGAAGAGGCTGTCATTGCTACCCGTTCAACTTTGTTATTAATCTATGGTTTAGATATTTCCAAACGGAATTGAATGAAATTTTTTGAAGTACAAAGACAATATTCTGAATTTGATTATTCTTAAGTACAATTAGAACATTCTGAAATCAATTTGGAATAGTATAGAGTTAAAATGAAATATTTTGAAGTTCTTTAAGAGTAACCAAACTCTTAAAGTACTATAAACGGAACAATCTGAAATTTAGTTGACATTTTCTGAAGCATTACTATTTTGATAAATCAATATTGACCAAAATTACCAATTGTACTTCTGAATATTTCATTTGTACTTGAGAAAATACCAAATGTACTTCGAAAAATTCCAAATGAAACTAAATTCAATTTTTTAAAGTACAAATGAAATATTCAAAATCAATTTGAAGTTTTTTGAATTGCATTTAGCTATTTTGAAGTATTGGATGTATAACTTGAAAATGAGGGATTTACAATGAATGGTGTAACTTGTACTGAATTATATCTGGCAGTACTGAAAATACTATCGTGTTTTAGCTACTCATATATTTAGCTACAAATATGTCAGCAAAAGTGTTGCTGAAAGTCATAGATTACTGTTTACAAACAAGGCCCTGGCCAAATGAAAAAGTTCGAAGATGAAGAATTGGAGATGTTACTCGATGAAGACTCGTTCCAAACGCAAGATGAACTTGCAATAACATTTGGAATTACTCAAGTAACGATTTTCAAGAGCCTGAAATCATTGGGGTTTATTCAAAAGGAAGGAAACTGGGTGCCACACGTCTTAAAGCTGAGAGACGTCGAAAGGCGATTTTGCATGTCTGAGATGCTGCTTTAGCGCTGTAAAAACAAGTCGCTTTAGCATCTAATTATTGCTGGCGACGAAAAATGGATTTATTACGACAACACCCGAAGCGCAAGATGTCGTATGTAAAGCCCGGCCAATCAATGCTCTCTATTTGGTGGGATCGCAAGAGTGCTATCTATTACGAGCTGCTAAAACCTGGTGAAAGTATTACGGGAGAGCTGTATCAAAAACAATTGATTCGTTTGAAGAGAGCAGTGACCGAAAAATGGCCAGAATATGCGACCAGGTACGAGATCGTAATTTTCCAACATAACAACGCGCTGCCTCATGTTGCTAAACCGATTAAAAACCATTTGAAAAATAGTGGATGGGAAGTTGTGCCTTACCCACCTTATTCACCAGACTTTGCCCCATCTGACAATCACTATCACTGGAATACGTTTTATTTCAGTTGAAAGTATCGAAAATCGGATTGAAAATTGGATTAACCACCAGATCAAGACGGAAATCGAACCCGAACCTCTCGCGTAAAAGTCTAGTGCACTACCCACTAGACTATCGGGGTCGTCCCGATGGACACTACTTTGAATAATTTATTCATTTTATTTGTTATTGAAACAAAAACTATAAAACTTTGTAGAAAAAATCCCTCATTTTCAAGTTATACACCCAATACAAATGGTATATAATCAAATAAAGTTGAACATAATGATGAAAACATTTTTCAGTTTTGATATTGAAAAAACTGGGGGCTTTTTGGAATTCCAAATTTAATTACCCGTAAAATGGGAGAAATTAAATTATTGCAGGAGAAGATAGAAAATGATCTCTCCTTCAAATAGGCTTCCTATTAGTGGCATAAATGCAGTAGTTACTGCACATTGTATTATTGGTTGGCATGCCAATAAATTTAAACTCTCAGTAAAAAAAATTTGCGGGAGCTATCTCAATAAGAAAAAATTTACTCCTCACCTTCTTCCAGCTCTCATGAAAACTAGATATTTTTACAGCAACTCATCTTCTGCAATCTGGCAGATCTTGAATCTGTTGATAACAAAGTTTCAGATAAGTTTATCAAATTTATTATAAAATGGTTCGAAAAAGATGAAGGAAACTATAAAATATAAAAACATCCCATATGGTAATACAAAGAGCCTTATTGTACATATATCGGATTTAACTCTTTTGCTGTCAAATTTGTTTATACTCTATGGATAGTCCAAAAGTTTAGAACTTTTCTATTCAATTTTTTAGCTTTGTAAATTTCATGAAATTATGGGTGAAATTCGGTGTAGATTAAATAACTTGGACTATATTTAACTTCCAAAAAAATGTTCCATTGGTGCAAAAGATCTTTCGAAACAGAAGTACCAATCTGGACCTCTAATTTTAAAAATTTCTTAACATTTCTTAGCATGCTAAATTTTGCAAAGGAGCATTCAAATTTTGTATCTAGTTAGATTCTAGATTTATAACACTGGTCGACAAAAAACTACTTTTTAAATTCTTTCTGTGATATTATTATCGTTTCTGGTTCGGCTGATTTCAAACCTACTGTTTGGGGCTAGCATTATCATAGTTGAAAAGTTGCGTAGGTCAAAATAATAAAAAAAAAAACTGTCCTCTTTTTAGTTATTTAGCTATAGCGTCTTCTTGATTAATGAATTGAATCTTTCGAGTTTTTATAATCGCTTTACTTTTTGACAACATTTGGATAATTTTTAAACTATTGCGAAAAAAACTACATTTTTAATTTTTCGCCCCTATTTTGATCTAAGTCCAAAATTAGAACACAGTTTTGAAACCAGCGCTAAAGTTTTGAATCTTTCAAAATGTATAAGAAACACTAATAATAACTCAAGAAGAAAGCTCAGTGTTATCAGTATTTTATTTTGTTAACTCAATTTTGATTTGATATTTATATTTTCTGGGCACGACTAACTTTTTCGAAGGTTTTTAAAAAACTAATCAGTGATACTAGTAAAAACTTTTATTAAACTAAATAATGAAATTAAAATAAAAACAAAAATTAAAAACTAACTTAACTAACCAAATTTAATTATGAACTAATGCAAAAATTTTCTTTCTCTTCTTCCTACTCCCTTTATACACTCATTGACTTGATTGATTGATTGAATGATTTGAATGTAATCTGGCGTTATATCCATCCTCCTGTTTACACTTGCATACAAATGCGTGAAACTAAAATAAAAAAAATTAAAAAATATTCTTTAAACAAATTTTAGATTCAGATCCAAATTTAACAAATTCACTCAAAAAATCTAAAAAGAAAAGAAGATTTGGTAAGAGATCTTTATACTACGATAAATAAAAATGATATTGTTTTTATGTTTGGTCCCGGGAAATTTTGTTTTTTTTTTAAGCTAATTTGTTTCTTTGTGCTATTGTAAATTATTCGTTTCCATTTTTAAAACAAAAATTATTTCAGAGTTATGCATATACATACAAACATAAATACATACATATCTTCACCACCAACAACCACATCACCAACAATCACTTTGTTATTTGTAAACAACATTTGAAATGTTTCACATTGAATCCACCAACACCCATACCACTACTACTACTATTACTCTTCACTAATGTAACACCAATTAAACATAACTCCTCGTATCTATCTATCTATCTACCATGCATACATACATACTTACATATACATCTATATTTATGCATATCTTAACAACTTTTCAAATAGGTGAATCGAACGTTTATACACTCGGCAACATTGGTGCTCATCGCATTGTCAGCACAAAATTACCATCGGTGGGCAGCACCCGCGAATCAATGACCGCTACTGGCAATACAACAACACGTTTACTGGGCACATTCCAAAAGGTCGATTTTGTATTCATTGTGGGCGTGGCTGGCGGTGTGCCTCACTATACCGATTATAAGAAACATGTGCGCTTAGGTGATGTTGTCATCTCGTATGTGGACAAACAGAGAGCACTCTCAAGCAAGTAAGTCGAAAAAATATACCAACTCAAAAATATTTATTAAAATTCTAACAATTATTTTTATATTTCCAGTAAAGAAAAGCCTTACGTTTATATCTATAAGAGCGGTGATGATGTGAAAACGTATTTCCCGAAAAATGATTCGCTACAGCATATTGCCGAGGGACTACAAGCCAATATGGAGGTTAAACGCCCTTGGGAAAACTATCTCATCGAAGGACTCAATACGTTAATGCAAAAAACCGAAAGCGATTTCAATCGTCCTTCCGCCAACACCGATAAACTCTTCATGAATATTGGCAATAATGAAGTTATAGAAGTGGCGCATCCCATTGCTGCTGACAGCGTCGATGGCATAGCGAAGTCACGCTTGCATTTGGGTCCCATTGGCTCGGGACGTGACTTGGTGCGCAGCGATAATTCGCGTATGGATTTCGCCAAGAAATATAGTCTTTTAGCCACCGATGTTGAAATGAGCTCAGTGCTGGATAGCATCATTGGAAATTGCAGGGAAAGCTTCGTTCTGGTTAAAGGTATGTGGAGAACTAAAAATGTATTTATTTATAAAAATTGTAAATTAAAATTGCTTGCATTTTTTTTTTTTTGCAGGTATTTCCGATTACAAAGATGGCATGTCAACACGCAAGTGGCAGAACTATGCCTCATTGGCTGCAGCATCGGTAGTCAAGTCAGTTATCTGCGGCATGGATGCACCAACAAATGTTTAAAGGGAACAACTAATATACACAAATATTACATTTTTTAACAAATTATTAAAAAAAAAAAACTAAAAAGTAATCGCATTTAGATTTTCAGTGAATGTGGCATTTTTACAATAACCACTAAAATAATATACTACATAAAATAAAGAAAGTATGACACCAAATAATGAACTATTACTAAAAATAAATATTAAGTATTTTACAATAAAAAAACAAAATTCAATATTATTATTTTTCTAATGCAATTTTATTGATATCAATATTCATCACGACTTTAAAGAAAAAATAATCGAAACATGTGTCTTTGTTTTCTATACATACAAACATTTTTTTTTTGTTATTTTATTGTTAATTTTTTATTGAAAGATTATGAAAATGTATTTCTCGCTTATTTTGTAAATAGATTTTTAATGTTTTATAACACAATTGCATATCTACATATATTTATGTATATGATAAATTATTTAATACAAATACATATAAAAAATAAAATATTTTACTTGGTTTTTTTTTTTTTTCTTTTTTGGTTTAGCATTTTGTCGAAATTTTAATTGGCTCTTTTTTGATCCGTAAAATATTTGAAAACGCGTTCCGGAAAAAAGTTAAGAAAAATTTTAAGAAAGTAGAGTTTTTCCTTCTACTTGGGCATCATCTATGGATCTGCCGATTTTTTTTTTTTGAAATTTTGTACGCCAGGATGTTTGGGCCAAGGAATCTTTTCGTAATTTTGTAGCCCTAATTTTAAATTTATTTCTGAGGGGGCTCCGAAGCAAAATCTTGTAAAATTTCAAACTTTTCTTCAAGGGAGCAATTAGGTTTAAAATTTGAAGAACATCGATTGTTATTTTATCTAATTTTTGGGTTCCTTATAGTTTCAAGAATACTCCATCCTACCACCAAAAATGGACTTTTTGGAGATGTTCTCTACCGTCGCCACTTTGGATTAAAAGTGGTTAAAAAAACTGTTTTTTTTTTTGTTCTTCAATAAGAAACTTAAAACATCTTTTTGTAATAAAATATCATAGTCTTAAAAACAAAAATTGCCAAAAAGTTTATTTCTCTCTAATTTTAAACTGCTATGCCTCCGCAAAAAAGGGTCAACCATATTTCTTCAAAAAGAAGCTGTCATGATGTGGGTTACAAAATCCCTCTGTATGCCGATCCACTCTAATGTGGCCCTATGTATATTTGTACTATTTACCTGGAATCAACTGCAAGTTTAAAGGGTAAAGTACAGTCAGAGTAAGACTATTTTAAATAATTTTCTTTTACAGTAATTGTAATTGTTACCAAAAACTATCAATACAGAGTTATTATACGATATATATAGTCCTTAACAAGAGGACAATAAACTATTTTTTCGTGAATATACTTTCTGAATCCGCCATTTAACTAATGACTTGTTTTTGTTGGATTGATCTTAGATGGACCAGTAAAATGTTCTGATGGTCACCGCAAGGAACTACTTCAGGAACGGTGTCAAACAAAAATGGTAATAATAACTCCGTAAACAACTAATTTTTTTTTTGTTGGTCAAGTAAAGATAAAAATTAGTATAATAATTCTGTACCTATTGATAGTTTTCGGGAATAAATGTATTTACTGTCAAAAAAAAAATAATTTATACTACTAATTTTTTCATGCCTTTAAGGACCTAACACCTTAATGTATTGAATAAACTTTCCTATAAAAATTCTGTAAAACTTTTTCAGGTTCTTTGAAAAAAGATAATGGAATATGTTGAGTTTGCTCTTAGCAAAAATCAGCCAATGACAGAGGAAGCGAAACGAATCTCCTTCCCAGACCTTGCAATTCTTGCAATGTGTGTTGTATGAGATAAAGATTCTAGCCCCTGGTACCCCTTATTGGCTAGCGGCTAATGAGTGCTGCAGTGTAATTGGCTATATCAGGACGGGTGTGGTCAAGTAGATACCTTTCGGGATCGTATTTTGAGCATGTTGTCTTAGTTGCAGCGTAGTATTAAAGTTATTTCCTATCTGTGATGGTGAAGAAGTGAGAGAGTATATCCGCTCTAATTTGATTTAGGGGAATTTCTGATCAGTGCCTTGCTAATTTCAGCTCTTTCATTCCCTTCAGTGTTTCTATGGAATCCAGAATCGCCTAATATCAAGCCCATATTTTAGAAGGACGTAACTCTCTATACTGGTTAACTAATGTGGAAAACATTAAGTTCCTTTTTAATTTCTTCTTCAATCTACTCTTAGTAGCCCTTAATGAAATTAAATTAGAGGGTTAGGTTGTCTATTTTGGAATTACTTATATGCATATATATGTCCGTGACTATGTACTTAAGGAAACAATGGCTTTAATATATAGTTCCATAGCTAGCATATATTAGCATGTTTAAGGCATGAACCTATAATTTTTGTAACGCATAATACACGTTGACCATTGACCCCTACTTATGGAAGAAGCTTTGACTTTTTCCGAACATACTTACATTTGTATCTAAGTACATATAAGGTAATACCATATATGGTAAGTCTAACCTCACACCCAATAAAAATTTAAATTTTGAAATCATTCTCCATATCTTTTTAACTGGATGAGATGCAAAAAAAAAAAATAAACGTAACAAAGACAACATGTAGTAATTTTAACCAAATTTTTGGGTCTATCTAGATTTTAATTAGAAAACTGATCTTGATCTTTGATAAAATGCCCCAAAGACTTTAACGTTCACCACTATTTCCATATCAAGTTTCTGAGAAATTTCGAAGCTTGTGGCACTTTACGCATTAATACGAGTATAAGAGATAAATAAACAATAAATAATATAAATAAAAATTAAAATCCTAAAAATAGTCCGTTTTGGGTTATCAGCACTTCGTATAATGCCTGCGACCCTTTTTTTAAACCTCAAAGTCCGAATAGACTAATTTGATAATATTAATCATGAATAAGCTCTGAAATAAATCATTTTGGTGTTTTTAAAATGTTCCAGCACAGAGATAGTGGCCGCGGGAATATAATATTTTCATGATTACAACTAGAAAAGCTATCAACATTCACCTTTACCTGCTATTTGAACAAATAGAGCGTTTTCACTTCATCATGGCCGGCGCAAAATAAAAAATTTTTCTAATATTTACTTTTCATGCAAAACTTCTTTTTTATTTCTCTCTTAAATTATTGCTCAAAATATATGTATTCTCTTTAAGCTTTAGAGGCATTTGAAAACGCCGGTGATAAGGTTGAAGCTCCACAAAAAGTATCGAAATGTTTGTTTGTAATTGCTCAAAAGAGTAAACGCTACACGTTTGCTTAGTATATTTACACACAAGTGATCAGTGATGATAATGTTGATACAGTTCCATGTTCTTAGTACATTTTGACACAAAAAAGACATTTTTGGTACAACTTTGTCCCAAATACAGTATTGGGCTTATTTTGAAATTTAAATTTTTGTGGGTGAAAATGTACAATAGTTGTTAGTGTCCAATAGGAGTTGATTTTTTGGCCGAAGTCGATCTTCGACCAATCCTCTAACTTTCGGCCGAAAATCGAAGGCTGAAGGATTTTAGAAATATAAAAAAATAAAAATCTGAAAATAAATTTGTTCTACCTAAACAGCGTAGAAACTTAATTACGCTGTTACTTTTTAATTTGACGCCATTTTAATACAATTTTGGGGCCAAAAAATGACCTTTTATGTGATCAGTTTTGTGACTTACTGTAGGTACTCCACATAAAAAGCTGACCAGCAAGACCAGCAACACTAAGAAACTGTTCACTCGCTACACTAGTCGAACGAGCCCACAAATATTTTTTTCCTTTAAGGTCGTTTTTAATGCTTCTTTGTCAATTTTTTTTAAAGAATAATAGGAATATACTAGCAAATATTTGTAAACATCTAAAGAATTATTTTAAATTTGTTTGTGTTAAAACATACAGATAACTCGACTATATCTGTGGAACGACACCCGAGTCAAAAAAAGTTGGCCAATAGCTGCCATGATATGCAGCTGTTTTGTTCATATAAAATCAGAAATTGAAACTGCTCTTTAATTGGTAGACCTGTGGCTGCAGACGGAGTTGTATATAATTGAAAAAAAATTAAAACCTTAGCTTTTGGTAGAGTTTTAAAATTAAATATTTAGTTTTCATCATTCTTTTTCAAATTAAAAAAAAAAAAAATCGGTTCATTAGTCTTCGAAATATCATGGCAGCTATTTAAAAAAATTCAGTTTTAAGAAAAACGTATTTGAAAGTTGAAATAAACCTACATGACCGCTATGCATTGCATGTCAAGTTCTACATCTGTGACTTTCGATCAACTGTGAATTTCAAAAAATCCGTTTGCACACATAATACAGTAGGCCATAGAATATATTTCAGTTAATTTTTTGAATAGTACTGTTTTGAATGACTTATAACATTGGCTGTAAGTTTATGATATACACAATGATCGCATAGAAAGTAATAAACTATTGGACTCGAATTAAGTATTTTATATTTTTGCTTGAAAAATTTTTTGTTTACCTAATGAATGTCTTTATTTTTTGGTCTTTTTCTTACAAGATTTTTTTCTAAAACTGCAGTTGTATTAAATGTAACTTTATGTTAATTTTTCCTGTAAATTAATAGCGTTTTCTTTTCTTGACAAAATGTTGCTTTTTATGCCTCGTGCGATGGCAACTATTTTTGAATGTTGCCCTCAACCCTGTCAAAATGTTGCCTTTTTAGTGCAAGAAAAGAAAAAAAAATGCTTCTCTGTCAGAACCAGCTAATTTTGCAGGGCAAATTTCTCACCCCGTCATTTAATTGAGTGCTTAAGTGTTACATTTTTCCCCGCTCAGAAGGCAAAATTTTTTAGAAAAAAACACAATACTCTCAGAAAATGCTGCCTCTTTTTCAGAAAGGAACACGAAATTGGACAATCCTCGCAAGGTGCAGAAAAAATACAATATTTTATCGAGAAAAGAAAACGCTATAAATTATTTGTTATTGAAAATTAATAAGGTTTTTGTATAAGTAATTTTAAAATCATGTCAAAGTGAAAGAGATTTTGGTTTTGCACATCAGGAAAATAAGATACATCTACACCAAAACTAACCCATTTAAAATGTACTTTCAGCTAACATCACCCTGATCAAAGAATATGTATTTAATTATTATACAACACGTGCAACTTTTGTCACTTAAGACGATCCTGTCTGAAGCGAACTGTCAGTTATAACCAACCAGAATTCGTTATTTTATTAAAAATTGACTTTGTGAACAAAATTTATATTTTTACGATGAAATACAGTATTTAATTTTCAAACAATATTTTCAAATTGGGACTTTCTCCAAGTTTCATTTTATTTATTAATTTTAATCCTGTTGCAATATGTCGTGTTAATTACACTACGTTACAAAATAAAAATAAGTCGTGAAAACTGATTCAACACATGCTTCATGTTGCAGATCAAATAAAAACAAATTCCTCATTTGGAATTTCCAATACACCCTCAAAATTTTGACTTATTTTTTGACCGGCTGTCTTACCTTGTTTTTACCTATAACTTTAGTAGTGTTGTAGAAAATGGGAATTCTTTCTATAAACAAGAAGCGATGTGAATGTGGCGCATTGCATTATCTATATTAAGATTTTCGTAAATACTGGGAAAAGTTTTATAATTGGGTACTTTTTAATGTTTCATTGGTTATTTCCATTTTAAAAACAGAAAATTACAAAATTTAGCGCCAATTCACCACAAAAACTAAAAATTTACCAAAAAAAAAATTACCAAAAAAAAAAAAAAAAGAATAATAAACGAGTTTTCTGTTTCAGCAAAGCAGTTTCCCTCCTGCTTTGTCGCTTATCGCTTTCTCAGATGCTTGCTGCTTTCTATCATGCTCGCACTCTGACATCTCTGGGGGATGCTGAAATTTTGATACTTTTTTCATAGATTTGATACATTTTTTTCCATTTGATACAAAATGGACTAACTCATTTGTCATCCCTGAAAGAGGAAAAATTATGAATTAAAAAACCCTTTCAGCAACAAGTTTAAAACTTAAGAGCATTTGAGAGCGAGCAGTTCTCGTTTTGCAAACCAAGAACAAAAAATGCTCGACTTGAATTTTCAGTCGTTTACAAGCGGCCAATTGAAAAGGTTGTGATTTTTTGTTTACGGTTTTATTTGAAAAAGTTCCAGAAACCACGTGGACAGTTTTAAATATTACAATATTTCTGTATATTCGGTGAATTTATTTACGAATTTACGCTAAAAAAGTGAGTATACGTGCAATGAATGTAATCTAAAAATGAAATAAAAGTTTTATTGTCATTTTGGCCAATAATAAAATGTACTTAATTGCATGAAATGTGATAATTATTATACATGCATATAGATATATGTATGTATATGTGAAAGTGCATGCTGCACACATATGCTCGTGTGTATATAAACTAAAAACATAAATCGTAAAAAATAGTTCTTAAGAAAAAGTGTATAGTATTTAATATATTTGCACATTTGAAAAAAAAAGTTTTACTGCATTTATAAAGATTTATTATTATTTTTTTTTATTAACAAAAACCAAAAATGGAATACGTAAATGAGAAACTCAGACACTTCAGTCAATTGAATTTTGTTGTTTTTGTTGTGATGCAGGCTAAGCAACCGGTTTGCCACCCCAGTATGTTCGTTCGCTTTCCTTCTTATTACTTCGCTTTGGGCGACTTCGGTGAAGTGATGGAAAAGTAGGTACAATTGTATTTTTTTTCCTACTTTTACAAAGTACAAGGTACATTAGGTACAATTGATACGTTTTAGAAAGTTTTTTTTTTTTTGGATTATATATGTATGTTTGTATTTATAAACAACAATAGCAGAACTGTGAGCTTTGATATAATTTTTGGTTAAAAAATTGGAAATTATAATCAAAATTCCGGAACTTTCATGACCAATACGAGTAAAAACTTTTCTCTGATTTTAGTTTCCGATTTGTCGTGTCCTAAAAAGTTATTTTTTGTAATCAATTTTTTTACTCACTGTATATGTTCTGCAATATTTTAACCTGAATTTAATACTAATAATAATTTTATTTATTTTATAAAATATAAAGAAAGCATTGATCTGAATGAGTTTCAATAGTTAGGGTTTTTATGTTTTGTTATGATTGCTTACTTTTTTAATCGTTAACTTTTAAACAAATAAAATTTCATTCAACAACGATGAACCAATTTATTTTACTTACATTCATGCTTATTTAGGTACAATTTCTTGGGAAATTATGTACAATTTGAAATTTGGAAATTCCACCACTGCTTCGGTAACGTTTTCTTATTTGAAGCCCGAGAAATACTTTTGCTTTTGTTTCGTGCTCAATATGAGAAATACAAAATTCTCACCAACAAAACACGTAGGTAATTGAAATTGAATGCTTCCATTGCGTGAAGTAGAATGTATCGAAGGCAAATTGCTTGGTGAAATTCTTTTACAATAGGCAGCAGTCTTGCGTTTTTTAAAAGAATTTTTGCTTGAAAACTAATAGATATGTATAATACATACATACATATGTAAATATTTAGGCTTCCAAGAATATAAAAAAACAACATTTTTTTAATTTTAATTTTACATTTAAATTATAGAGGGTGCCCTCGAGTCGAGTCTTAAAAAAAAGTACTCTCATGGCCGACAGTTAATCTCCGACACGGCAAATCTGAAACAAAAAAAAGTTGCATGTTATAGAAAATTTTCTCCCACAGGAATCAACCACTTTTTTTTTAAATCGTAAAAAAATACTTTGAAAAAAAAAAAAAAAAAAAATAGAAAACACGGGTACTGCAGTGCCACCTTAAATTTAATTTTGTGGTACATACTTATTTTGACAAAATTTAAAAGAAGAAATTAAAAATATTTGATAGTTTTCAGCGAACTCCAACAACTAAATTAAACATTTCAAATGAAGCATCAAAAGTTCCAAATCACCACAAAATTTTGCAATTCAAATTTGGCTTAATTTTATAAAAAATATTTTAGCACGTATATGATTTTTTTTTCGTAACCTACCATTTTTGTAAGCTGATAATTACAATAATGGACATATTAGTTATAAGTTTTTCAAAAAAAAAATCGCAAAATAAGTATTGTGGCACACTTAAATTTTTAGTTTTGCTGCCAATTGTTATTTCGTGCCAATTATTTTTTACATCCTACTACTACTACTATTATGGCACAACAGCCCATGGAGGGCCAAGGCCGAGATTTTCGCATCCATTCATGTTGTGTGAGTTATATTTATACACGAATGGAAGGGACCTACAGTTTTATGCCGAATCCGAACGGCAAAGTGAAAAGCTTTTCATAGGCATTTTTTTACTCTTGGAGGTTTGCCATTACCAGCCAAGAGGTGGTGCCATGTAGAAAAATTTTTATTTTCTGTTTTTGATTTTTTTTGAGCGTGCCGAGATATGACCCGGGCACCTCTGCGTAGCAGTCCAACACACTAACCACTAGGCCACAGCGACCACTCATAACTATTATGAGTAGAAAATATTTTGTGCATTGCCGAAAACTTTTATTTTATAAGAAATATTTTTTTTGTCCATTTATAATTGTTATTAGTGAAGAATTCGCTTTTTCTCTGCTGATAACTTTTCTATTTTAAAAAATATTTTTTTTAAGACCATTTTATTTATTATTTCTGTGGTGAAAATGAAAAACAGCCTAACTTGATTTAAGATCGAATATATTTTATCATAAATTTTTATTATAAATACTATATTGATAGAAATATATATCATTTCAAGAATGGTCTTTGATTTGGGCAGAGTCTTTTGAAACAGTGCTATAGTTTCTTTTAATATTTCTATTGAAAGCTACTAAACTTGGCTGAGAAAAAATAAACATAAACTGTTATTTCTTTTCACCACTGATTTCGTTTATGCCAAAACGGATACAAATTATTATTGGAGTAAAAGTGAAATAAATTGATAACTCAACGCAAAAACGGCAAAATAATAGGGCTTGGATTGAAAATGAAACAAGTTAGAAGATTAGGAATCACCCTATATAATACGTATAAAACAATAGTTATTTTTTGCATATAAATGAATTTTTTTGTTGTTCATAATTATTATAAAGCTACCTAAGGTAAATTTTCCACTCATAATAATTACAAGTAGACGTAAAAAATAATTATCATATAATAAAAGGTAAAAAATTTGTTTCCATTCGTAACAATTATAAGTAGACGTAAAAAAATGTCTCATAAAATAAAAGTCATTGGCAATGTAAATAATTTTTTCTTGTCCATAATTTTTATGAAGCAACTTCCAACTTGTAGGCAATTTTATGCTCCATCTAGATTGCTGGCATGCAATAATAGGTATAAAATATAATTTCATATATGGTTTTTTAAATGCGTACTTTGAGTTTTGTAGCCTTGTGTGATACCCAACTCGAACTATTTGTTGAAGAAGCTCAGATGTAATTCTTAACAAAACAAAAACATACATTAGAACTTCGCTAATCCGGATATGGCCTTATCCGAATCCTCCTGTAATCCGGAGAGTTAACAAATCTAAAACTTTCTATTATCTCCCTTGTAATACGGTTTGACTTATTCTTTATTTGATATTCGTATATACAATGGAGGCAATGCAACGGTGCATTCGCCAAACAAAAGTAACTAAATTTTTAAAATAAATTTTGAGTTTTTATTCCATTTACTTTATACATATTTCTAACGTTTATCTTGAAAGGATTGTTTTAGTTGTTTTTCGGAATATGTATGTATATTGAATGAAATCCATTCACATTTTTCATTTTTAAATGTCAGTTTTAATTGATCCGGATTAGCGAAGTTCCACTATATATGAATATGCTTACAAAACATAGCTATAAGTTCCACAGTCTTTAGGTTACCGTGAAAACAAAAAATTTTTCACTTCCTCCCTGTGAATACGTCATGAACCTGAACTCGTGCCTATCACTTTGGGTTCAATTAAATAGAGCCACTACTTAATTATGAAATTGAAGAAATTAATTCTAAAACATGATAACCCACACAGTTACAAAAAATTCTATTACTTATCCATTCTATTACCCATTATTATTTCGATCTTTATTGTAAAGAGTTAAGCTATTATCCAATAGATGTATACATCAAACTTAAAAGCAAACGAATTTTATATGTCAAATGTATTTTTTCTAAATTTTGAGTGCTTTATTTTTTAGATTTTTATTTTTTTGTCTTATCATGTTTTTACTACTTCAATTCTGGATTTTAAATGCGCTCTGTTAAGAGCAAATTCAAAACAAAGTAAAGAGAACAAAAATAAAAAAAGAGAATTTGACAAGTGAGAGAAGAAAGAAGTTTCATTCGTATGTTTCTCGCAACGTAAACAAAAAACATGTGTGATAGAAAAACTACCAGAGGTGGGCTAATTAATTTCGTTTGAATTGATAAAAGATTTTGTTTTTGTTTGATTTCAGCTTAATTTATTAAAGTGCAACACCAATAAAGTAAAGAGTACTTATTCCACTAACTAAAATGCCACATCCAAATTGTTATTTGGTACTGGAAAATGCGATGGTTTTGCCGGGTCATGCCTTTGGTGCCAAGGCGGAAATCGACGGTGAAGTGGTTTTTCAAACTGGTATGGTCGGTTATCCAGAGTCGATGACTGATCGCTCATACCGTGCGCAGATACTTGTACTGACGTATCCGTTGATTGGTAACTATGGTATACCTAGTGCAAAGGAATTTGACGAACACGGTCTTCCAAAACATTTCGAATGGATTGAAGGCATTTCTGTAGCGGCACTTGTTGTCGGTGAGATTTGTGAGACGCCTTCGCATTGGCGTGCTCACGAGACACTTTCCAAGTGGATGGAAAGTCACGGTGTGCCTGGTATAAGTGGCATCGATACACGTGCTTTAACTAAGAAAATACGTGAGAATGGTACTATACTCGGGCGTATTGTTTATGAAGTACCAGAAAATCCAAAATTATTGACATTCAAAGATCCAAATTCTCGAAATTTGGTTGCCGAATGTTCAGTCAAGGAGCCAATGATTTTCAATGCATCCGGAACGCCTAGAATATGCGCTATTGACTGCGGTTTGAAATTAAATCAAATCAAGTGCTTTGTAACGCGTGGTGCACGTGTTGAGTTAGTGCCTTGGAATCATCCATTAGATGAGAGTCAATTCGATGGTTTGTTCATTAGTAATGGACCTGGCGATCCAATTGTCTGTAAGGACACAGTGAAGCAAATTAGGAAGGTATTAAAGAATGGTACAAAGCCGATCTTTGGCGTTTGCTTAGGTCATCAGCTGCTGTCGACTGCAATTGGTTGCAAAACGTACAAAATGAAATATGGTAATCGCGGGCATAATCTACCATGTGTTCATAATGGAACGGGACGCTGTTTTATGACTTCACAGAATCATGGCTTTGCTGTAGACACCACCACTTTGCCATCGGAATGGGAACCATTATTCACCAATGCCAATGATCATACCAATGAAGGTAAAGTATTTTTGAGGTATTTTTTTTAGCATTTAATTATTTAAACTTTGATCTTTACAGGTATTATACATAAAGAAAAACCTTATTTCTCTGTACAATTTCACCCGGAGCATACCGCTGGTCCAGAAGACTTAGAATTGCTATTTGATATATTTTTGTATGCCATAAAGCACCAAGGCAATCCCGATATAAGCTTGCGTCAACAACTCATAAAATGCCTTACTTATATACCAGTTCCTGAATCCATACCTGAGAAACGTCCACGCAAGGTTTTAATATTGGGATCGGGTGGGCTTTCAATTGGACAAGCTGGTGAATTTGACTATTCCGGTTCGCAAGCAATTAAAGCAATGAAAGAAGAGAAAATTCAGACAGTTTTAATCAATCCAAATATAGCCACTGTCCAGACATCAAAGGGGTTAGCCGATAAGTGTTACTTTTTGCCACTAACACCTGAATATGTAGAGCAAGTCATAAAAGCTGAACGTCCGAATGGCGTACTTCTTACATTTGGTGGACAGACAGCTTTAAATTGCGGCGTTGAACTCGACCGTGCTGGTGTCTTTGCAAAGTATAATGTCAAAATTCTTGGTACCCCAATAAAATCCATAATCGAAACGGAGGATCGTAAAATTTTCGCTGATCGCGTCAATGAGATCGGTGAGTGCGTTGCGCCTTCAGAAGCTGTGTATTCTGTTGAAGAGGCATTAGAAGCTGCCAAACGTTTAGGTTATCCTGTAATGGCTAGAGCAGCCTTCTCATTGGGCGGATTGGGTTCAGGTTTTGCCAGTAATGAAACAGAACTGGAAACACTTGCCCATCAGGCTTTATCGCACTCAAACCAATTAATTATTGACAAGTCGCTAAAAGGTTGGAAAGAAGTTGAATATGAAGTAGTACGAGATGCTTTCGATAATTGCATAACTGTATGTAACATGGAAAATCTCGATCCCCTTGGAATACACACCGGAGAAAGTATTGTTGTCGCGCCATCGCAAACATTATCAAATAAGGAATATAATATGCTGCGCACCACCGCATTAAAAGTTATCAGACATTTCGGTATAATAGGAGAGTGTAACATTCAGTACGCTTTGAATCCAAATTCTGAAGAATACTTCATTATCGAGGTAAACGCACGCCTCTCGAGAAGTTCTGCATTGGCTAGCAAGGCCACAGGATATCCACTGGCATATGTCGCTGCCAAACTATCGCTCGGCGTAGCACTGCCAAGCATCAAGAATTCAGTAACTGGTGTTACAACCGCATGCTTTGAGCCCAGTTTGGATTACTGTGTCGTCAAAATACCACGTTGGGATCTGGCTAAGTTCGCTCGTGTCAGCAAAAATATTGGCAGTTCTATGAAGAGTGTGGGAGAAGTAATGGGCATCGGACGAAATTTCGAAGAAGCATTTCAAAAAGCTCTCCGTATGGTTGATGGTGAGGTGCATGGGTTTGATCCTTATCATCAGCCGCTGCAAAAAGAAGACTTGGTAGAGCCCACTGACAAGCGTCCTTTTGTGTTAGCAGCTGCTTTAAAAGCAAACTATACTATTGATGAACTGCATGAGCTCACCAAAATCGATAAATGGTTTTTAAACAAAATGAACCATATTATTTCGTTCTATAACATACTAGAGAAGGCTGGCAACACACTTAATGCTGATCAAATAGTAGAAGCAAAACAAATGGGGTTCTCAGATAAGCAAATTGCTTCAGCTATCAAAAGCACTGAGCTAGCGGTACGTAAGCAGCGTCAAGAACTGAATATCAAGCCATTTGTGAAGCAAATTGACACAGTAGCTGGCGAATGGCCTGCGACTACCAATTATCTGTATTTAACTTATAACGCTACAGAACATGACATCGATTTTCCAGGTGGATACACAATCGTAGTAGGCTCTGGTGTCTATCGAATTGGATCCTCAGTAGAGTTTGATTGGTGTGCGGTCGGCTGTCTGAGAGAGTTGCGCAATCTTGGTAAACAGACAATAATGATTAATTACAATCCCGAAACGGTTTCCACCGATTACGACATGTGTGATCGTCTCTACTTTGAGGAAATTTCATTCGAAGTAGTAATGGACGTTTACGAAATGGAACATTCTGACGGCATTATTCTATCAATGGGTGGTCAATTGCCTAACAATATCGCCATGGATCTGCATAGACAGCAAGCAAAAGTCTTAGGAACTTCACCTGAATCCATCGATAGCGCTGAAAATCGTTTTAAATTCTCACGCATGTTGGATCGTAAAGGAATTCTACAGCCACGTTGGAAGGAGTTAACAAATCTCAGAAGTGCAATTGGATTTTGTGAGGAAGTAGGCTACCCTTGCTTAGTGCGACCCTCATATGTTTTGTCAGGTGCTGCCATGAACGTTGCCTACTCAAATCAAGACTTGGAAACTTACTTAAATGCGGCATCACTTGTTAGTAAAGAGCACCCGGTTGTTATTTCCAAATTCCTTACAGAAGCTAAGGAGATTGATGTAGATGCGGTTGCAGCCGATGGCGAAATACTGTGCATGGCTGTCTCGGAGCATGTGGAAAACGCTGGCGTACATTCTGGTGATGCAACGCTTGTGACACCGCCACAAGATTTAAATTATGAAACTTTAGAAAATATTAAACGTATTACACGTGATTTGGCTGCCCTATTGGATGTTACTGGCCCATTCAACATGCAAATCATTGCCAAGAACAATGAGCTTAAGGTTATCGAATGCAATGTGCGCGTATCGCGTTCATTTCCTTTTGTAACGAAAACGCTCAATCACGATTTTGTGGCTACAGCTACACGTGCCATTATCGGAATGCCAGTTGAGCCAGTGGAAGTTTTACATGGTGTCGGCAAGGTAGGTGTTAAGGTACCGCAGTTTAGTTTTTCACGACTTGCCGGTGCAGATGTGCAGTTGGGCGTAGAAATGGCATCTACTGGTGAGGTTGCCGGCTTTGGTGATAATCGTTATGAAGCTTATTTGAAAGCAATGATGTCGACTGGTTTTCAAATACCAAAGAAAGCAATTTTACTCTCAATTGGTAGTTTCAAGGTAGGAACACAATTTTGATTAATAGCATTTAATTTAATGTAAGTATATGTTTTTATAATTTAGCATAAAATGGAATTGCTGCCTTCCATAAGAGACTTGGCAAAAATGGGTTATAAACTCTATGCATCTATGGGGACTGGAGATTTTTATGCAGAACATGGAGTCGATGTGAGTAATAAAAGATTTAACTACATTATCTCTAAAGCACTGATTAAATGTTGTTTGAAATACACATGCATTCCAATGCCTCGTAAGGCAACAAATGAGGTGCAGGCAGTTACTATCAATTAAAACTTATTACAACTAGCTTAGGTTGTGATAGGTTAGTTTAGACTTACGGCTTGTTTATGCCTGAAAGTATTTCAGTTATTGTAGTATGGTTTTTTGAGGCTGAAAATCTTAATTTCTAATGAAGCTCAGTGATTTGAAAATACTGAGAAATTAATAATTAATTAGCGTGAATATCGTTATAACCTACCGTGATAAAAAAAAAGAAACAATTGCGAATTTTATAACAAATATTAGAATGATAGAACTAACTAATGCAATTAAACATTCGTTACTATCAATGAACTCGAACATATTGTTCTTATCAGTTTCAAATGCCAAATTACTGATGTCACATCACCATCATCTAATATTGCATTTGATTAGTATCACTAACGTGCCGTCAAATTAGAGCATGTCAATGAATGCCAATATTATGAATTCGTCATGCCATATTGGTAATATGTATTTTTGTTTTTATTTGTAAATGATAATTATAATAAGTTAATTAATGTAACGAGTATTCTATGCCATTATGAATCTGATGATTGATTGAAAGCACCCTTCAATTTAACAGTCTTTCTTTTGAGCATTTCACGTATCTGCACGCGTTTCTCTTCTGCTGAAATTGCTGTCATCACTTTTTCGGTAGATGATGCAATCGATTTTATCACTTTTGAATTGGCAATAGGTGAATTTTTTAAAATTCCTGCTGTTGTACCAAATTTATTTAAAAAAGATATTTCAGATGTTGAATTATTAATTGGAGATTCTGGCTCAGTCACTTTATTTGTGTCAATAAATTCATTATTTTCCAGATTTCCAATGCATTCCTCTTCCTGAATATCATTCATCAGATTTGTAGTCTCACCCTCATGTGTTTCATTTCCCGAACGTAAAATACCCACAGGACTGTAACCTTCAGGTTTCTGTAATGGATTCACATCACCTTTATGAACTTCTACAACATGGTCGATAAATTTTATCGATTTTCTTGGTTGAGGCGTAGAAGTAGCATCTTCTAATATTAATACATTTTCTAGATCTTTTTCACTATCCTCCATAAAACTTACACTTGTCTTATTGTCATTTAATGAGTTATTTTTATCAAAATTTGGTTCTATTTCTAACTGAATATTTCTACTAGTCAATTTCAGATTTTCAATTAGATCTCTTTTTTGACAGGATTTGGCGGGTTCGACACTTGTGCGTACGGGCAATGCTGGTGGCAATATGCCATAATCATCGTCTGCATTTAAAACGCTAACATCTTCATCGATATTGTGAATGCTAGTCAAATATTCTTTGGCGCCCATATCACACCCTAAATTATGATAGAATTTGCAAAGTCTTCTAGCTTGTGCCAGATAGATTTTAGCTTGATATGCTGTTCGAAAATCTATTGCTTTTTCTGCCATAACTAGCAAATGATCCAAAATAATTTCCAGTATGTTTGTGCGTCGCAAATTTTCAACTCCTTGATTTATATGACGATTCGATTGCGAGTTGTTTAGGTTTTTGGAAAAGAAAAACTGAAGAAATAATATTGCATTAATAAAAAATTCATAGAATGAACAAATTTACCTAACAATAAAGATAAAAAACTTACTTCAACATCTATAGACTCCACAGATATGCGTTTCGATTCATAATCTAGTTGCTTTTTCATTTCGATATTGTGCCTCATTAAATGAGTTTTCCTTCTGAGTTTTCCATTTGTTTTCTCACGGTGTTGTTTCATGCCTACTAAACCTTTGGCACCCTCATCAATCATTAGTGTGGGCTCATTGTCTTCGTCTTTGGCCATGCTCACGAGACTTCTTGAGTTCTTAGCCTGCATTTTAAGTTTCATAATATCGTTCTCTGTTAAGTTTTCAAACATTTTTTTAAAATTGAATTTTGGAAAGAAATTCTCAGCAAAATTCAAATTTCTAAAAGCGACCATCAAATGCATTAGCGGATTCGCAATTATATCAGCCAATATCGAGTACAGCGTAACCAACGAGTACTCCGGTATGGTCTCAAAAAGATTACGCTCTTCAATGAAATAATCACGCAGACATTTTTGCCGTAAACACTGCATAAAAGAGTTTATGAAACGTATTAAAACTTCACCCAAAAACTCTTCCGGCCACGCCGTAAAATTTCTCTCGCATTCCCAAAACAAATGCATGCGTATGTAATCGATTGTAAACATAAGTGTTTTATTTTTTTCTTGAGGTTCGATGAATGTTTTAACCAGCGCTTTCATCATCATGAACACTTTAACTTGAGTGCTGGTGAGATGTTGTTCCAAATAACGTTCAGCTTTAGGGAATACTATACGCCATTCAAGCTCACGAAACGGATTTCGATGCCTTTTCGGCGCATATCCCATTGGAATTACATGGAAGCCAAAAGTCTCAATACGTTTAACCATCGAGCGTGTGGGCCATCGAAACTGCTGCCCAGTTTGAGGATTAGTCGAAATAGGTCGCTCACGTATTCTAAACTGAAAGGCGCAGTCAGGCCAGTTTTGTGCATTTTGAGCCACATGAATTGCCGGTATAATTTCATATTGTTTAGTGTAAATTGATGCGCCACGATAGGTGCCGTCATCCAAGTCTTCCTGTGTAATTCGCAATTGTTGTGCCAGCTTTTGTCGCATAAGCTCTCCAAAATAACGCATAAACTCTTTAGAATTTAAATAGCTTTGCTGCAGCAATCTTTTACGGCGTTCCTGCTCTATTTTATACTGTTTTATAGCTTGTATAGTTTCGTTATTCCGGTATTTTTCTTTTCTCTTATCATCGTCGGAACACAAGCTATTTTCATCATCTTCCTCATCATCGCCGTCATCATCATCGTCAGTGTCAGTATCATTTTCATCATCTGTATCGTCTTCATGACATGGTTTTATAAAGTTCCCCAAACTTGACACACAAGATTCCGGTAATACTTTTGCATCCAATTGATTTTTTTCACGATGGTTACTCATTTTCAATTGTGACAACGGATGATGAGTATTTAGTTGCGCAATGTATGCATAATCATAATCACTTTCCGACTCATAATCACCAACACCACTTCCTGATATACTCGTTGCTTTTGCGCTGCTGTAAATGCTCGTCGAACTGTAACCTGAGCTGCCATCTGTATAAATATCTTCTGTGCTCGTTCTTGTATGTTTTCCCAATTTCGGATCTTCTCTAAGCTTTAGCCTCACATAGCCCTTCCATTTAATATCACGCAACATATCCACATAGTTTTCGTTGCAAGGTGTCGTCTTGTAAAAGTCCGTCTCCATATCAACTTTACAAAGTGGTGATATGGAATCATAGTTGGCATCATTGGGTCGTGCTATGTCTACATTCTCAAAGATTACATACATTGCTAGTGGTTGTAAGAGTTGGTAATTGTTTTTATCTGGACCATGCCTATTAAAGTAAAGAAAAAGAGTTATAGATTTGCGCTTGGATATATCTGTCTATTCAATTTACATTGGTTTGTGTTGTATCCATTTAGTTACTGCTGAATCTAAAGGATTTGCCAAAAGTACGGAGTGTTCTTCTAAATTTCTATTGAAATCATTTTCATTAGATAACAATTCCTCCGATATGATAGTCATTTCACTGAAACGATATAATTAAAATATAGTTAATAAATCAATAAATTTTCACTTTTTTTGAGTGAAGAACCTCAATCCATTTTATATAATTAGGGTTGGTTTCTGTGGTGTACCAAGTTATTTACTAAGATTTAAGGGATTTCCCATTTGGAAATACGAAATCCGCTATAATAAGAGTTTCAATCAACAGATTTTAAAGATTATTTCATTGCAAAAAATGTTTTTACTTAGGCAAATAATATGCAAGTTTTTAAATTGAGGCGAACTTTAAATTTGCAAAATTCACTGTTTTTTTTTCGACATATACATAAAATATTTTCTGATTCATTCAAAATCAACATGTTTTCTAATAGTCATATTAAGTGCACAAGCTCTTCATTGTTTGTTGTTAAACATTATTTAAAAAGCACTTCATACTTTTGTTCAACTACGCAGGTACAATACAATATGATAAAACTGTTTAATTGAACAGTAGTTCGGCGAAATGCAAAAGAAATGATAGAAATTTAATTTAAACTAATTGCAGTTGAAGTATTTTTAAGTTCCGGTTTAATATATGTATGTATGTATGTATTTAGACAACATAAATAAATTGGAATATAATAATTAAACTGAAGGTTCTTAATGAATACTTCCTAATAAACAATTAAAAAAATAATAAAAAATTTATACTGACTTTGTTTGATCAGAAATAATTCCTAAACCCCATTGCATTTGTTAAGGTAATCCTGTGTCATAATTGCGAATATTCTTGACAAACAATATTTCCACTGTTCCTCATCAGTGATCTTTACATATAGCTTATAATTTTTCATTGATAATATACAAGTGCAACACTCGATAATATTTCTTCGAATTTCTTGTCAGAAATTTCCAAGAATCAATTTTAAATATTATAAAATATTCTGATGCACTCTGAGTTTTGAAAATTGAAGCGTTTTCGCAAAAAAAGCTGTTAAAATTGGAGAAGTGTTTTTTTTCCTGGATTGTCATTAGAATGACTCATCCAGATTATTTAAATCCAAAACTGAAAAATGCAGGTACTGACCAAGGCGTATTTAATAGGGTGAAGCCATCTCTGAGGGCTCTGTGAAATTTGGCCACAAACTGAAAATGGAAAATACCGCCAAAATTGAGGCATGTAAGGAAATAGGGCCCAAAAATTTTATTGAAATAAGACCCAAAATGATGCAAACACACCAAAAAATAAATGAAAAGAAGACCCAAAAAAAAAAATTAATGGATAAGTGGCCTCAATAGTACTATATAAATAAAAGCAAATACAGGCCCAAACATTGCCGTTATCCATGTAATCCTTTGTAACAGCTTTGTTCTGATATCTTGTCCATCAGTACGAAGAAAATTGGAAATAGCATCAAGCAACAAACTTGTGTAAAATAATTTGAACCAAATTTAAACTATACCCAAACTACAGTTTTTTATTTGCTAAATCCCCAACGTTAAATTTTTCAATATTGGGTTTTGATGGATAAGGCTTTCATCTATACTTTTGGAGACAAACACCGAAAACCGTCTTAGGAGTTTAGCAAATTATGATTCCTATATGTATATTTTGGCTTTTTCAAATATCTGCCTTCAACAAAAATGTAGCCAAAGTATAAATAAGTAACTTTTCTAAATATTTCCATATCATAAAATTTCTTGTTGTAACTTTTTTGAGTGCTTGAAATAACTAAAGAAATGACAAGTGCAACTATGGCCAAATTTACATTGAAAACAAAAAACATTCGCTAGCACTTAATATGAATGAAAATATATTTGTTCAAATGTTTATTTTATTTTTGGCAAAGAAAAAACTGATAATATTATAAAAAATAATCTTTTGTACAAAAAAATCAAATTAAATCATTTTTTAATCTTCGAGTTTCATTGCAAATGACTTACAGAAACTGGCTAGCATTGAATCTACCCTTTTCCCCATGGTAGACTGGTGGTAGCGTTCTCCTTGTTCATCAGATTCCGTGGGAACTGCTTCTTGAATAAGTCATAATGGGTATACCAAATATGGCTTTTTTATAATATATGCACGTTAATGTTTTAAAAAAAAAAGTCAATAGTTTAGGAGTTGTGATGAAAAATGATGTAATTTTGGGAAAATGTGGGATTAGAGAGTAGACGAAGGGTCGGTTACTTAAAATGAAATATTTCCCATACTTTTCTGTATATTTCGCCCTCAGATACTGAAACCGAAATCCGCCGTTTCGAAGCTTAAATTTGCACTTATTTGTATGCGACAGAGAATACGGAGCTGTTATTGCATAACTACTTTTTATTTCATCCTACAAGTTTTTCCTGGCAGTTTTCAAATTTTTCATATTTTTATATTTTATGTTGGACTAGCCCAAAAGGGTTGCTATATTAATATTTAGATCAGATAGGCTTGTTTGGGTAATACGAAAATAGAACAGCAAAAAACATACAGAACAGAAATTACCATATTAGCGTGGCAACCTCCGATATCGATCTAATTGGTATTTCTAATTCACTTGTATAATAATATAAAAACCTTTATAATTTGTTCGGTCGCATTAATACACTCTTTCATTAAGCACTCATTCGTATTCGAATGAAAGTTTTACAATTTATAAATTCCTATATCAAGAAAAGGCACAAATATTAGCAAGACTAAATTAAAATTAAAGAAAAAAATTGCACATAAAGGTTTGTTGGATTTTAAAAATAACGCCATCTGTAAGTCAGATTTCGCATTTGACATATTTCTTTCTGGTGTTATTCCTCATTCATATTAGCAGTTAGATATTATTTGTAATTTTATTAGAACAGAAAGCCATGGGTAAATGATACTTCCATTCGCAATTTTAATAACGGACTTCAAATTGCTCCTGGGATACTCCATAATAAATATAAAGATAATATGGGAAGTGCCACACCCCTTTTTTCAACCACACCCACATTTTTCCCGTAGTATGACATTATCAATCGACGTCCTTGTGCCAAATTTCAGTACTGTACCGTAAATGGTTCCAGATATATACCCAAAAAAGCATACAGTTTGTATGGCAGGTACCACACCCACTTGCAATTTTGAACTCAGACTATGCCCATCTTATGACCAGAGGCATAATGCATCATTATACCAATTTTTGGGTCAGTCTGTGCTATGGTTTCGGTGTTATTTCAAAACATACACACATATTTTTATATATATAGATATGTCAAGTTCTCTGAGAGAACAACTTTCAAATTTGGCAAACGTTAGGGAACAAAATAAATGAGGCCACTTTGATTAATTTCACTTATGCATGGTACTAAATTTAAACCACCAACCTTTCATAATTTCCAAAGAACTGTATTGTCAATGCAATTTGATTCATTATAAAGGTGCACAAATCTTTCTCCAAATGTGTATGTATTTTATTCTCAATCTGTCGATTGAATTCATCTTTATTAATGCCATAATGCGATCTGAATGAATTTGAGCTGCTCAAAAATTTTCCCGTATTGCTTCCACTACTGCGTTTCGTTAGGGAATTCCGTTCTTGACAATTCTTTAATTTTTTCTTATTTTTTTTGTTCTGTTTCTTTTGTAATTTAGCAAGTTGCTTTTGTTCCTTTTCATTTTTTCGTTTTCGCTGTTCACGTTGACTTTCTTTATATTGAAGTTCCTGCAAGGGACTATTTGGTGTTTCGAGTAATTTTGAACTTGAACGTCCCATATTTTTATTAATTTTTTTTTTTTGTAATTTTGTACAATATAACGTCAAATTGAAGAAGTTTCTCTTTTTCACATAATCCACTGACGACGTTAAATTCTTACAAGAATACAAAAACAGATGAAAGTCTTTCTCGCGTGCAGTTTCAAAACTAAATGGTTATGCATTGAGCGATATCAATAGGTAACATAGTATCTACAGCTCTTGATCGAATTTTGTCTTCCCATGAAATTTATATTTTTGCTATGTTATTTCTATATCATTTCATTAAATTGATATCTTTTATTGCAATTGATAATTTCTCTTGTTATTTATTTTATTATTATTTACATAGGTAACTAGTAATGTCTTTTCTTCTTTCCACTGATAAGCGTGTGTAGAAAGAAGGAAGAATTCAGTATGATGAGATTCTTATCGTCGATAGTCATGGGTATTCAATAGATACTAAACTAACATAATTGCTTGAGGTGATTGTTCTCTGAATGTTTCTGTTTGATTGAACTTGATTCAATTAATTGCTAATAATAGCTACTATTGTTAACTGTTAACTCACTAAGTAATTACAAATAGGTTAGATGTTAAATGCTTGTGTATGTTATGAAGTTGTTTTATTGTTCTAATTTTTATTTTAATGTATTTCAATTAAAAGACAAATATTTTTGAATTCCATAAGCAGATTTCGCCATCGATTAGGTTCACGATTTATATATGTATATATGTCGACTGTTGTAGCTTTGTGGATTTACTTTCTAATGGCTGCTTCAAATAGTGATCTGATGATCGTTAGCAACTAACCATTGCCTACTATTAAAAATCAAAAATTTAAAAAGGCTCTCTATATAGTATGAAGAATAAGGCAAATATAATAGGTAAACTTAACTTCAAATAACTAGTATAGTATAATATTTATTAAAATTATATAAAATAGTTGCACGTGCATCCTTGAGAATATAATTTCTTACTTTTTTGTCTCTACAAAGCTTTAGAACAATATTATTATTGTGAATGTGATAAGATAAAAATTATATTATACTAACTTGAGACACAGCATTGCGCGCAAATTTTTCTTAAGTTATTGCATGAATTTGCAAGCAAACTGTTCACTACAATCGCTTGCAGTTTTCTGCACGATTATAGCCTTCTCAGTATTTCATTTATGTTAACCTTTTTTAACCTATATATCATCACTTCATTCACGCATTTGTCTTTTACAGTTTCAGAGCTCACTGTATTAAAAGGTTTTTCAATAACTTTGACAGCTTTTTTCTCTGATGTCTCAGGTGACTGCACTATCATTCTTTGACGTTTGTGTTCTATCATAGTCACCATTTTACCATGGAGCGTTACACCATTCAACAACTCGTCCAAATTTTAAAAATTTATTATTTAGCAGGCTACGAAATATTAACGGCCGAAATAATCGTCCAACCGAACGACCAATTTAACGAATTATCACTAAATTTGAGCAAAGCGGTTCAGTTGCCGATCGAGCAGTTCTTGTACGACGCCGAAACGATCGGTCAATCCACTCGATTCCTCGTCGTGCACAAGAAGTTAGTCTTTTTGTGACCTCAACTTAGCCTTAATTGGATGACATGGACCGGGACAACATGCGGTTCCAACAAGACGGCCCAACATGTCACACATCGGGCGTTACATTGGAGTTGTTGGAGGAAAAGTTCTTAGATTGCGTTATTTCCAGAAGAGGCGATGTGGTGTTACCGCCAAGATCTGACGATTTAAAGCTTTTAGAATTTTTTCTCTGGTGCCACTTTAAGTCGCTAGTTTATGCAAACAAACCAACAACAACTGACCAACTAGAGAACAACATCATTCAAACCATTGTTAAGATCCAGCCCGCATTATGCAACTAAGTCATACAAAATTGGACCTATCGGATAGAAACCTGTAGACGAAGCCGCGGAGGCCATTTGAATGATATCATTTTTAGAACATAATGGTACTGAATGTACTTTACCTCACAATATAGGGTTTCGTCATATCTTACATACAACTCTTTTTATTCAGTTTTAAAGTTCAGACATTAATGTAATACCATTTAAATACTAGTTAGTGAGAAACGGACAGCAGCTGAAATCGGAAACTACGCTTTGACAGTCAAAGCTACAACTCTGGAGTTGGAGAATTATTACATATTTCCTCCCAGGACTATAGACTGGAGACTGAAGGCATGCTATGAAAATAATATGCTTCCCAGTATTTATGTTTTTAAGCCCAGTAGTCTCAGTCTATCAGTAAATGAGTCAGGCCAAGAAGAGTATTCATATATAAAGATAAGCTAAATATGTTCTTGCACATGTATGTAATCGTAAATATTTATGAACATGAAAAGGTCAATGTGATTATAAATCAAGGTTGCTGAAGAAGAATTTTATATACATAAATAGAGACAATTATGTCAATAAAAACATTTATATACTTTCCCATATTTAATACATTTAAAATGAATTAATTCAAAAGCAACCAATTCAAAAAGTCTAATACAAATATTTTTGAAATATTCTTCATTCCTTGCTAGGTTGAGTCTGTTCAATGGACTTTTGACAAATATACACCAGACGATCCTATGGGTGAACTTACACACTTGGCTGAATTTTTAGCTAATAAACAATTTGATATGGTTATCAATTTACCCATGCGTGGTGGAGGTGCCCGAAGGTATAATACTCGATATAAACCTCTTCAATTACATTATTATATATATATTATTTTTCTTACAGAGTATCTTCCTTTATGACGCATGGCTATCGTACGCGCCGTCTGGCGGTCGATTATTCCATACCACTAGTGACCGATGTAAAATGCACTAAATTATTAGTTGAGTCAATGCGTATCACTGGCAGGCGACCTGCGATGAAAACACATACCGATTGTATAACTTCGCGACGTATGGTAACATTACCGGGTTGCATCGATCTGCATGTGCATTTACGTGAACCGGGTGCCACACATAAAGAAGATTTCCAAAGTGGTACAGCAGCAGCATTAGCTGGTGGTGTCACTATGGTGTG
Organism: Toxonevra muliebris; assembly: GCA_963691655.1. Classification (NCBI taxonomy): domain Eukaryota; kingdom Metazoa; phylum Arthropoda; class Insecta; order Diptera; family Pallopteridae; genus Toxonevra; species Toxonevra muliebris. The sequence continues at coordinate 126,957,533 of OY829326.1, forward strand.
CGCAATGCCAAATACCAACCCGTCGATTGTGGATCGTTCAACTTTTACACTCTTTCAAGATTTGGCTAAAGCGGGCTCGTACTGTGATTACGCGCTGTACGTTGGTGCCAATGATAGCAATTGGCAGCATGTAAATGAATTAGCTGCACAAGCTGCGGGTTTGAAAATGTATCTTAATGATACATACAGCACTCTCAAGATGAGTGACATGACTGTGTGGGAGAAACACTTACAGAATTGGCCAAAACGTGCACCCATCGCATGCCACGCTGAGAAACATACTATGGGCGCGGTCATTTTAATGGCTCATTTAATGGATCGCTCCATACACATATGCCATATTGCGCGCAAAGAAGAAATCATGATAATACGCGCTGCCAAGGAGAAGGGCATACGTGTCACTTGTGAAGTGTGCCCACACCATTTGTTCCTCTCTACGAGGGATATTCCACTTATAGGGTTAGGTCGTGCAGAAGTACGCCCAGTCTTATGTTCAATTGAAGATCAACAAGCTTTATGGGATAATTTGGAATTTATCGATGTATTTGCCACAGATCATGCGCCGCATACTTGGGAAGAGAAGAACTCCGACCAACCGCCACCAGGTTTCCCTGGATTGGAAACTATACTGCCACTTCTGCTGAAAGCAGTCGATGATGGTCGCTTAACTTTGGATGATCTCAAAAATAAATTCCATCGCAATCCCAAGCGTATATTCAGTCTGCCGGAACAACCCAACACTTACGTAGAAATTGATTTAGACGAAGAATGGGTAATTTCGAAAGACCTAATGCACTCGAAGGCACAATGGACCCCATTTGAAGGTACAAAAGTGAAGGGTAAAGTGCACCGTGTAGTTTTGCGTGGTGAAGTAGCGTATATAGATGGCGAAGTCCTAGTGCAGCCAGGTTTTGGCCAGAACGTACGCAATCAGTACAATCGCAAATCATTGCTGGCACAATCTATGGAATCGCTTGAGATTAAAACTTCAGTGGATGCACTCGATGTCGGTAAGCATTTCGATCGTGGTAGTGATTTCGTTACGGATTCACAAACCAATGAAGCATTTTCAAAGTTACTCTCCGAGCCGGTTTCCAAGATAGGTGTGCACTTCGCTGGAGATCCAAACTTTTTACGTCCGATTTCTCCAATGCCACGCATTCGTTGTGACTCCTCGAGTAATACAACCTTAAAAGAATTTATACAGAAGTCATCTATGTCTACTGCACCTATAAGCCCAGTGGCGCATAGTCTGTTAGGGAAACACATCATCACCGTGGATATGTTCACAAAAGAGCAACTCAACGATATATTTAACTTAGCGCAGTTGTTGAAGAGTCGCGTTTCGAAGGATCGCCCAGTGGATGATCTGTTAAAGGGTAAAATCATGGCATCCATCTTTTATGAAGTAAGTACACGCACTTCGTGCAGCTTTGCTGCTGCAATGCAAAGACTTGGCGGACGTGTAATTTATATGGACCAAACTAGTTCCTCTGTCAAGAAAGGTGAAACTTTAGAAGATAGCATCGCTGTAATGGCGGGCTATTCTGATGTATTGGTGTTGAGGCATCCCGAACCAGGCGCGGTATCCGTAAGTATTTAAAGAGTTTCCCATGATTACGATAGTGTGTTTGCTAATTATTGCTATAAATTATTACATTAGCTTGCATCTCAACATTCACGCAAGCCGCTCATCAATGCAGGTGATGGTGTTGGTGAACATCCGACTCAAGCACTACTTGACATCTTCACGATACGTGAAGAAATTGGTACAGTTAATGGTTTAACCATAACGATGGTGGGCGATCTGAAACATGGACGGACTGTGCATTCTTTGGCAAGGCTCCTCACGCTGTACAATGTTACTCTGCAATATGTATGCCCAGAAAATCTGGGCATGCCCGAACATATAATGCGCTATTTAAATTCAAAAGGTATTAGTCAAAAAACAATGCGAAGCATTGAAGAAGCTTTGCCAACCACTGATGTTTTGTATATGACACGCATACAAAAGGAACGTTTCTCTAGCGAAGAAGAATATAATAAGGTAAAAATTTGTCTGTTTTTTATTGAAAACCTTTCCAAATAATACTCACTTCTCTTACAGGCCTGTGGTCATTTCATAGTGACACCCAAACTCATGACACACGCCAGTCGTCGAACAATTGTTATGCATCCGTTGCCAAGAGTGTTCGAGATAAGCAAAGATTTCGATTCTGATCCACGTGCTGCATATTTCCGTCAAGCAGAATATGGCATGTATATACGCATGGCGCTATTGGCTATGGTTGTAGGCTGCAGAAGCTAAACTAGCCTCAGCTTAATTTCTTTTACAAAACAAGCACAAAAAGACACTTTTTGAAAAATATCTACTACATAAATACATGAAGTGTTTATTTTTATACTTATTACTAGATTTTATAAAATCATTACTAATTAAGACGTTTTTCTAAAAATAAAAATCTTTTTTTTTATAAATATTTATATTTGTTTATATTACAAATTGTATTTGGTGTTTAAGTGCTAAATTGTCTAATATATTTTGAATATATGGTATGCTTATAATTATATTAGGATGTGTACTTATGCATGTTTGCAAATAAGTCAAAATAATTATATTTTAAAATCATTTAAATTTAGTTAGGTACTAAAAAAAAAACAAAGTAACCGGTCAGCTTGAACCAATTTCTTCTTTCCTTCTGTCCTCTCAGTCTTTCGGTTTATAAATATCAAATACATTTTTGATTAACAATATATATATTAATAGCTTATATTCTAAGCATCAATCAATATCTTTCTATAACAATAGTTGTTTCTTTCACTCCTTTACGCTCGTCAACTTCATCGCTCCAATGTGCTCGCTTCTTATTTTTATTCAAATTACCGCTAAGGCTCAATTCACTACCAACAAATGCAGAATTTAAGTTTCCTTCAAGGTTGCCAGTGTAAATTACTGATAATGAAGGGAAGCTTATACCTTCCGAAATGCTTGGTGTGCGAGTATAAGATGTTGATATTGATGAGCGTTTACTTCCCTCATCAGCATTACTGTCATCTTTATTTGCGGTGTTTCTTGATGACGTCTCAACGGCCCTGTCATGCAAGCGACAATCTTTGCTGTGATTAATTCTGAAAGTGTGAAAAGGCAAGTTAATGATCTGTAGTGATAAGATATGAAATTTTTATATGTAGTTACCTTATGTTCTTCTTGCATCCCAATAGTGATATCAAAATTGCTAGTATTGCTATGGCTGCAATGAGACCCGACAGTCCAGCTATCATGGTCATCATTTCATGTGGTTCGCCATCAGATGTCACTTTCGTTACTGAGAAAGATAAAAAAGAAAGAGAAATAGCGAATTAGAAAATAGAATATGAGAAAATAGTTAAATCAGGATTAATTTTTAATTAAGCAGTAGTTAATTAGTACTGTATTACCGAATACATAACTGGCACATCATAAAAAGATAGATAAATGATTTTTTAATGTAAAGTTTCTCCCGAAATTTGACTTGATAGAGGCTTCAAGCTTGAAGCTTTAAATTTACATGAAAATTTTCACTATAAATCTTTGCATTTTATAACTGCCACTATGAAAAAACAATGAAATTTGTAAAGGATTCCCGATAATGCTCAAAAAAGAGTACCTCAAAGTCGCAAATGTTCTCTGAACTTCAGTGCATCACTATCTAACCTTAAAACTTAAAAGTATAAAAAGCAAATAATAAATTTAACGTTGTTATCAAAATATTAACAAAAAAAATTTTTGTATAAATACATGAACCCCTATATTATAAATACAATTTGATAATCTCAATATATATTTCAAAGTTAAGTGTTGATAGTAATTTGTAGTCAAATGTAATTGCTTATTGGAGTATCAAATAAGAAAATATTCAATGTATGCTCACAGACAATACTGAACACTGATTAGTTTACATATTTATAAAGCAACAATACTGAATAAGATAATTTTTGATCTCTGAATATTTAATCAGGTTTAGTATTTTGAAGAAAGAAGATGTTACGCTTGCATAAACAGTTTTTGAGTGTATCAATATTTTATACGCTCTTGACAATTTCGTTCATTAACACAACCGCATATTGTGCCGAAAATAATAATAATCCTCTTCCCGATATAGCGCGTTATGATTATTACCGCATTTACTATGTAGAGTTGGCTACAGAAGAGCATGTTAAACTCTTTCAGGAGCTGGAAGAAAGAAGTGATAGTTGCACTTTCTATGGGCATGCACGTCATGCCAATCAAAAACTCACCATAATGGTAGCTGCTCATAAAGTTGCAGACTTTGCTGATTTACTAAAAACCTACAATGTTCAGCATCGCATATTGGTAAGTATAAAAATGTTTGCACATTGATAAATAGTCTTGATACAGGATTAAAACCTAACTATCACTTTAGACTTATAATTTCCAAGAGAAAATTAATAAAAACTTTGAAGAAGTGCTGCCACATGATGTTGATATCAAACACTTTGATTGGCAACATTATTTCCATCTTGAAACTATCTACAAATGGATGGAACAGCTAGCCAAGCAGTATTCCAGCATATTGACGCTATTAGACATGGGCATGAGCGCACAAGGTTTACCTATAAAGGGCCTAAAACTGTCACATAACAAAGACAACAAAGCCATTTTCATTGAAAGTGGTATACATGCACGTGAATGGATTGCGCCCGCCACAGCAACTTATCTGATCAACGATTTGATCACCTCTAACGATACGACTGTACAACGTCTTGCGCATCAATATAATTGGATTATATTTCCGGTGGTGAATCCCGATGGTTACCGATTCACTTTTGAAGGTGATCGCATGTGGCGTAAAAATCGTGAACTTTTTGGCATTTGTCGTGGTGTCGATCTGAACCGTAATTATCCGAAGCAATGGAACACTACCGGCACCAGTGGTGATCCATGCCGTTACGACTACTCTGGCCCAGCAGCGGGTAGTGAAGCAGAAACAAAAAGAGTTATGAAATTCTTACAAGATTATGTTGAAACTGATCAAATCAAAACTTATATCGCACTGCATTCATTCTCACAATTAATTATGTTTCCTTATGGTTATTCGGCGGAACGTGTCGAAAACTATGATGATTTGACAGCAATTGGCAAAAAGGCAAGTGAGAGAATCAAAGACATTTCTGGGCGGATTTACAAGAGCGGTAGTATTTATGAGACAATTTACCCATCAAGTGGGGGTTCGAAAGATTGGGCTCATTCTGAAATGAAAATTCCAATTACCTTTACATTTGAGTTACGTGGTCCACCCGACAGTGAAGATCTGTTTATACTACCGGCTGCGGAGATACAACCGACTGCGGAAGAAGCATGTGCTGCAATTGTAACTATTGTTGAAGAGGCGGAAGCGAGAGGTTATTACAAGTAGAAGGAGCATATAAAACTAGCATTAACGAAAATATAAGTGAATTAAAATGTAATTTAAAAAATAAATGAAGGAAATAGAACGAACTAAAATTTGTCTATGGCTTTAAAATTCGCTAACCTTCATTTTTGAAGTGAAACTTTTGTAGGTGTGTTAGCACAGAAGCGATGTAACGTCTCATTCTCATATTTATGTATGTATTTGCGCCACAAGAATTTGTTGCAAAAACAACACTACTAACAATAACAGTAAATTCCTCTGAGCTCAATTACTCGCTAATTTGAGATGAGATTAAGAGAGCCGACGTATCTACTTGTATTGCATGGGTCCGATCCCCATATAAAATATTTGGGGTATTCATAAGGAGTCTTATTTGGTGTTGTTTCCTCTCATTTGTCATAAATTCTTTAATTTTCCATATAAAATTATACGACAGCATACAACAGCTTGTGAATACCCTAATTGATTCTTATAAAAAAATTCTGACCACGATGTCGGCTCTCTCAGTATCTGTTCATGTACTCTATGATACTTTATTTTTCTCATATTTAAAATGGCTCTTCAGATGGACGCAAGCATGAAGGCATGTCTGAAAGAGAGTTAGAAAAATAGGTAGTATGAAAGAGATAGCAGATTTGCATCGAAAATCCAAAAATAAAATAAATCATATTGTTTTAATTTTGGCAGTTTCCCTCCTAACTTCTTCAGAGTTGAATAGGCAACATCAACAAAAGAAAACAACGTGCCTCTACAGCAGTGATGAAAAAGTAGGTTCAATTGTACCTTTTTCCGACTTTTTTTTAAATACAAGGTACATTAGGTACAATTGGCACATTTTAGATACAATTTATCATTGGCCAAAATAAATTAAACAAATAATTACAAAAAGAAATATTTTGTAATTAGTATTGCCTAACCTCAAAACTCACAACTCTGATATTGCTGTTTATAAAGGGAAGAATATTGCGAAAATAATTTTCCAAATCGAATAAAGTTTATTGGTGCCGAAAGAGGGTCAAAGTCATAAGGAGATTTTTTAAATTTAGCCAAAATTTTATGAAATGTAAACTTTTTAGGACTTTGAACCTACTAATAGGTAATAACAGAGCTGTGAGCTTTGAAACAAATCTTGGCTGAAAATTTTTGATAAATGGAAATTATAATTAAAATTCCAGAGCTTTCATGACCAATGTGGGGCCTTTCTTCTTGATCCTCTTATTTTCATCTAGATGACTAAAAACTTTTCTTCTCTCTTAGTTTCCGATTTGTCGTGCCCTAAAATGTTATTTATATATATGGATAAATCAGTGAGAATGAATTATAATAGTTAAATAACGAGTATCGCTCTCATGTTTTGTTAACATTTAAATGAAAATTAAATTTCTTACAAAAACGATGAACCTTTGAATTATACTATTTTAGGTACTTTCATGTTCATTTTAGGTACAACTTTTTTGGTCAATTAGGTACAATTTGAAATTTGGAATTTTCATCACTGCTCTACAGTACACACTATCTTCATTTAACCACTATTTCAACTTGTTTTACTCTCTTTAGAGATTGTAGTTTTTAATTTAATATTTTTTTTAGTTTTAAGCGCTCATAAATTAATATATATTTTGTGTTTTTCGCAAACAAAAGAACTTATCTTGATGAACATGACAGGCCTGTCCAAGCCTTTCATTCTTAGCCCCTCTGAACAGCAAATAAGAAACAACCTGAGAGAAGCAATAACCAAATGCGGAGCAACAATAGATGCGGTATTTACCAGACATCTATAGAAAAAAAAATAATCAAGTATTTATTTCATATGTCTGCTATCATAGGCCATTTTAGGAATAAAATTACCTATATTTTATATTTTTCCTTAAAAAAATATTTGAAACAAAAAAGAATCAATAACAAAATTATACAATATATTCATGCAAAGTAATTCGGGAGAGTAGTCTCCACAGTATCATTCCTCCAAATTCAAAATACGAATTCTAAGCATTGGTCCATTTTCCATTTTTTAATTACAGATAAGTACAAATTCAAATTTGGTATATTTTGTTTTTAATTTGTAATAATTCAAAGGTAACTTTCTTATAATCCAAATTTAATCAGAGCTGCCTTGGTATATTTATTCATACATTTTGTTTTTTTGAACAGAATTATTTACAGATTGAAGTTGGGTAGCTATGCTTGGTTTTTCAAAAATAAATAAACCTCTGCAATTGTTAGATTAGTATTGTAAGTATTTTTTTGCTGAAAAACATTCATGTATTTATAGAACAATGTATGTACAATGTACATACTTTCAAAATTACTTCCGAAAATCACTAAAATTTCAACCAATCAATTTGACTTTTGAAAACTGTACTAATTTTCTCGCATTTCCGCACGTTGTGATAAACCGATTTATGTATATTTGTGTTTAAGTTAAAATTCTAGTTTTACAGGTAATTTCTAATATTTTATTTCCTTCCCAGCTGTGTATATTTTTAAACTCAAAAAAATGGAAAGTTGTAAACGCGTAGCTACAATTAATTTATTTATTGATTGACACTATTTTACTGAATATAAATAGCTTTATTATTAGCAATAATGCAGTTACACAATTTAGGGAAGGTTACCCAATCTAATATTACAACAAGCAGTAAATTAATTAAAACAATTACTATTACTCAGTGAGTATATTCAATAATTTAATGAGAAATATAACAAAAAGCTTTCTTTTGTGCAGGTATAAATTGTTAAATAAAAGATTCTGTTTTTAATTAGGGTAAGGTGGGGTAATGTGGAACATGTTTTTATCCGATCCCATAAAAGTGTACTGAAATCCATTTTTTGAACAGTTAATTGCTCTATTCCTTAGAGAATCGAAAATTCTAAATTCTAAAATCACCTAAGATTGAAATAAATTCCCAGCAAAAAAACAAAATTTGAGAGCCAGTTTTTTAATCTCGTATCTCCATTTGAACACGACAATTTTCAAACCTTTCGTTTTTTCTGTTTTCTGAGAAATGGTGTTTTTGGAGATACATGGTTGAAGAATAGAGGTAGCGGTATGAACCATCGAATTACTAATGGGAAATTGAAAGCAACCGATGACAGTATTTTGTGAGTCTCACATTACTCTACTTTATCGAATGTATTTACATGGAGCAGAAAGTTCTATCAAAAATATTGAGTCAATGATATGCATAATCCGAGTACTTATATTTCTTCAAAAGCATTATCCCTGTAAAAAATTTTTTGCACATTTCCTCTAAGAGCAGTGCTTAGTTTGAATTTAGCAGGGCAACAATAACTTTAAAATTTTTGAAAGATAAATGCTTTTGAAAAATATTATTTCTAGAGAAAAATAATTTTACACCTTATATGTAATTTGCAAAAAAACACAAATTTTGATCTAAGCCGCCCTGAGGCTGCCTTCACAAATTATGAAAGTGAATATGTCTATCTACTTACAAAAAAATTTCCACCAAAATTGGAGACTTACAAATATTTTTTTAAATTTTTATAAAAAACTTAATATGTGCGATAATTTTTCGTCAGGGCTGGCAATTAATTTTAAGAAAAAATAAATTAGCACTTATCTATTAATTGAAATAGAATGAAGGCTGCATCAGGGCGGCCTTACGTGTTAGAGGGTTAAGCTTTACGGGCATTAGGAATTCTTCAGTTTTTAAGAAATTTTGTCGTGATTAAATAAAAAAAAGGATTATAACCACCATGAAAATACGAGGGGGACTAACAAAAGCTCGCTTGGTAGTATTTGATAAGCTTTGAAAAATCCGAAATTGATAGGAAATTTGTAATAATATTACGATATTTCATTTAGAGAACAAGTAAAATTACAAAAAGTGAGGTTGGAAGAAATCCCACCGTTAATAAAGTAAGAAATTTATTTGTTGCTCTTTAGGAATTTCGGCGTCGATTCAAGCCAGATTAATTTTTCCACGAATGCCAAAATGTATATGGAGTGAATGTGCCATCCCTTGTTACTGTCTTCAACTAGTTTCATAGACTGCTGACCAGAAATGTGGTTCTCGTGAAAGCTAAAATTGACGAAGATCCATGATTGACCCCCGAATTTTTTCGCACTGTGTGGTTGGGGTACTACTTATTTCACAGCAATACAAAGTATGTCCAGCAAAGTTATAGAACAAATCAATCTAAAGAACTATGCCGAAAGAGTATGAATAAATTCTCAACCAATTTCGAAATATATATAAAAATCGGCTGAACCTCTAAAACTTCAAGTGCCCATAATAAAAATGGGAAACTGATCAGACCAATCTCTGGGATTTCTGATTACTATATATGGCTTTTCTGAAACCAGAAAAAATCTTGCACTATATTGTAAAACGCAATTTTATACAATCTTATATTGAACCTAACATTCAAAGTTTAGACTCTAAAAATGGTAAACTTCGAGTTCATTTACATTTGTAATTGACAACTTATAATTAATAATGAAAATAGTTATTTAAAGTTGTTAATTGCTTGCTCTCTTCTTAAATTAAATAATCAATCAAAAAGAAGCTTTTAAAAATTATTATGTCATGTAAATTGATTTGATAAAGTTGTCAAGTTGACACACACATGTCAAGTTGAAGTTCAAATTATATTGTCAATGTACACGCCCGGCACTGAGACTTAAATTGTGGTTCAGTCAATGACTTTTCTTAGTTTTCTTAGCTACATATGTACATTAAATTGAAATTGACATAATTGTGAGTGCATTGTGCGAGTTGCGGCTACTTTGACAATTATTATTTGCTATTTGTCAATTTAACAAATCAATTTAAATGAAGCGCGGGCAGTAGTTGCAGAATCTCAATGATTGTGTGAAACTATATGCAAACCAGTTTAGTTTTATTTGATAAAAAAAATTGAATAAATTTACATATGCCGTATTGTTTAGTAGCTAAAACAAAAATATAAATCACTAAATTGGTATACATATATAAATAAATTTATTTCTTTTCATCTATTTCTTTATTTTTTTTCTTTTTGTTTGAAATTTGATTGTTTATTTGTTTTGGAAAACTACTAAATTTTCATTGTCAATGGTCGTCATGCCGTCTCGCTGTTTAATTCAATTTTAGTTAGTTATGCATACATTTCAAATTTAAACATATGTGTATAAATTTTAATTTTAATGGCAACATTTCAAAAGGTTAAACAATTCATTTTTAATGCATAAACATGCAAATTGTTCACACCTTCCTTTTTAATATTTCAGCGTTGACAATATGTAAATATGAAAAGTGCGTTATTTTCAGAAGCGGTAGTAAAAAAAATATAAGAGGGGAAATGTAATTGTATGAATTGTACATCGTTGGAAATTAACACCAGGATCTATGCTTCAATCATCTATTTACTCGTATAACATCCCTGTAGTAAAATTTCAAACTACTTCTAAAATTCCTAGATTTGTACTAGTTGAGGTACGAGTTGAAATGAAACAGAACAAACGAAAGTGAGCCGTTCGGTAAAAACGAAAACATGTAAACGAAAGATAAAGAAAGAATATTCATTATTTTTTACTTTTGTTGCGTAAACATGTATTTTTGTGAAAAAGAAAATGTAAACAAAGTTGTGGAGAACAATATATTTTTATTGAATTAAAATTAAATTAAAATGAGCGGAAGGCACGTAAGCAAGCTCATTAAAAGTAAAAAAAATAAATATGTTTTGACACTTTAAGCAGCAGGAGTACCAAATTGTGAAATAGCAGGGTAGCAAATTGTGGAGGCAGAAACAGAGACGGGAACACAATAGTGCAGTATTTTGAAGATAGACCAGGGCGCTCCAACATTTACTATTTCTTACACAAAAATTAAATTTTCATTTCAATTTCTTTAATTTTGATAATTTTTCGAAAATCTGGTACATCTTTACAAAGTTCGTTCATATGGATTTCCAGATTCCAAGCTATCTTCTGGCAAATTATTACGGCATTTTGACTTTCGGTGAGCAAGACTTGAAAATGTGCATTCACAAACATATGTGGAACAAAAAAAAGTAAGTTTTTAAAAATTTTGTTATCAAAAGTAAATGGATTTTTCGCGCAAATATGAAATTTGAAATGAATGTAAAGGAATAAAAAAGAATGAGAATTAAAGTAAAAAATACACAAAGAAAACCGAGCACGCGACTGAATGTGCATCCTCTTTACAACTCACCCCCCTCACCAACGCAATCATCACGTAGGGACGATTCCAGACACTAAATGCCGTCTAAATAATGTATTCATGTAAAAAGTAAATTCTGGTGATATAAATTAAATTTGACTTTTCTCTTGCATTTAGCAGTTATTTGCCTTTTAAATTAAATTTAAAAAGTTAATTTGAAGGGGTCATATTATCCTCTGTCACCCTCTTAACTATTCAACCATCATGGTGCTCGAAGTGTTTGCTAATATTTACCACCTTTTCCGTTTTTTATGACTTATGCAGTACGACGCAATAGAGATTTTATTACCTAATTTTATATTTCAAGTAATCGATTGAAATTTTAAAAATAAAAACTTGAATTATGTTAGCCGGCAGGGCCTTTGAAAAATAATACAAATATTGATATAGATATGGTTTGAATCTGTATTATTATATTTATGCTTAATATATTAATAACAAAAAACCACACAATTTGAAATGTAACAAATTCTCCGAACTGTGGAAAAATACTAAATATATTAAAATCTCAAATAAATAATGTAAATAGAGAAATGTTAGATTATACTAGATTAAATTATAAGTGGTGACAAAGCGCATTCTTCACATAAACCATCAAAGTCCAAGGTGTTTACCAAAATTCTCTGGAGGCAAAGAAACTCCGAGGAGTCTACAGCATTGTTTCTCATTTGAATGTAGGTATGCATAATTAATACAAACGATTAGCAAATAATAGGTTATTGGGTTATTGAACGAAAGAAAATACTCAACACCCTTACGTTTTCAACCCAGTCTTAGCCATTTGTATAGAAATACTAAAAGTTGTAGCAAGTTTTATCGAATTGTCCCTAATGATAATACAATCAATTTATGATATCTCAAAACTCGCAAATAGCAGTCCCAATATCATTTTGGAAATGGCGGTTAAATTTGCTTGCAATTTGTTGATTAGTCAACAACAACAAGATGAATCAAATGACTCCGAATTATTATTATATCCTGGTCATACCGGGAAAACAGCAAATCTCTTAATATCGATTATAACATAATAAGTTAAATAATATTTAAAAGGAAATGGCAAACAATTTCACTTATCCATAAGTGTGTGTTAGTTTATTCACACAATTCACATAAGTATGTAAATTGTGATTTGTATTAAAATTTAAAGATAGCGCCAAAATGTCACATTTTCATTATTGTCATAGAAATTTTGAAAGAAGCAAAACGGTGAATTGTACTTTTGAAAATGTTTGCATGATCAATTGTTTAAACAATTGATGTTACACGATGAGTTTACTGTATTCATTTGGTATTAGGTACATATACCAATTAGTTGACACACCCCCAATTAATGGGATTTTCCAAGCAAACATGAAAATGCAATTTTACAGTTTGACGTTACATGTTAACAACACGGCAACAATTTGTTGTAAACAACTAACGTGACTTTTGAAGATTTCCTGCATTTAACTTGTTGTATTTTATAATTTAACAAACTATTGTCTAGATACAACAATAGATACCTATTCTACATCCATTTAACCCGGCGTCAATTTTTTTTATTATTATTATTAATTATTTAGAGAATATTCGCATCTAAGACATGCTCAAATTATTACAATAAAACAACATATTTAGTAAAATTATTAACAGCAAATTTCTTAATATAAAGTAAATGACAAATAAAATGATGGATTTAAGATTAAAAAGAGGGTTAAAAGTGATCTAAAGGAAAGAAACAAACGAACAAACGAGAAAAAAAGAGAGAGAAATAGACTAGGAAAAATGTTGAAGAACTAAATGCTTAAAGTTTTTGAAATTAGAAACTGTCTTAATGTTAGATGGCAATGAATTCCATAATCTTATAGCGCTAATAAAAAATAGCCTACTTCAATTTCTAAAGTTATGGCTATGAATCCGAAGGTTTATACTTCTGCTTGATTTGCAGAATTGAAGCTTTTCATACAAATAATTGGGGGTCTGTGTATAAATGAGCCAATGCAAAAATACACAGTTTCTGCCATCAAGATATCCGAAGAGATCAAGACCAAGAATATTCATACTATAAACCGAGATATGTTCGAACTTACGCCATATATGTAGCAAGCAGTCTAAAATCACTGTACAGCTCGGGTGTAATACTCATGATCGGTTATTTTAATTATAGGTCTTCTTTTAGCTACACCTGTGTAAAAGATTAATAATGGGATGAAGTGGAAGCTTCAACTCATGAGGAAAGTTTTAGCGGCATAAATTCATCATAACAACGGCTATGAAATTGAACGAAAAACTGGCTTTTTTAGTTTGACGTGAATATTTTTTCAATAAAAATATATAAGATATATGTACAATATGTTCAAAATTTGTTCACACCCTAAGAAATTTTTAAAACAAAGTGTATAAACAAGCAGTGAACGATTTTCTAAAAATTTGAAAAGATTGTACAATATATAATTCTCCGCTATGTTATGAGGGTATAAACGGAAATTCGCGGCAAGACTTATGGGTAGATTTTAAGTGAATAATGCGGAGCATTATTCGGACCATTTCCAAACCAAAACTATCAGCAGATATTGATATATCGTTTTAGGCTAAGTTAAGTGGCTATCCATCAGAACACACTTATGCCAAATACGGCTCATTGTGCTACAACGTGAGTGTTTCATCTAATTCTTTTAGAACCTGAAGTTAATTTAACCAATTAGACTTTGTTATATATTTAAGTAAGTCCCCTAGATCAGTTGACCCCAAGTCGGACAAGTTGTCTGGAAAATATTGACCTAGGGTATTTTTCCTACAGATAGCTAGAGCTGGGTAGAATCATAAGCAGTGAGAAATGGATTCCTTTTCTTCTTCATCTTTACAACTTCTCCAATAGTCGTTTGAGAGAACACTCAATCTAGAGGTGTGTACACATATAAGACAGTGACCAGTTATTGCTGCCACGGTTTGATATATTTGCCTTCTACCGAAAGATAATAGCTTTCTAGAGCGTTTGGTGTTATATTGTAGCCATACCAGCTTGATGATTTTTCATGTTTATTCATTCAGCCATCTCACCTTCGTCTGGTTCAAGAACTCTGATTTAATATTAAGCTTGCAGGTTGCTAGTGGGATACCTGGGTAGTCTTTAAATTGTAGAGTCTTTTTTGAGCCTAATCTAGCTTTATTATTTTCAAGTATATCACTGTTGCCTGGAACCCACACCAGGTGTACCCTTTGTTTAAAAATTCGTTAATTCGTTCAAATTATGGATGTATATGTGTATAAAACTATGAATGAACTTCTAGTCGCAAAGTGGAGGATGGGGCGTGTTAACTCCTAAGACCTTGTCCTCCATTACCCATTACTCCATTTAAGACACTTGAAACAAAAAAATCGTATTTTTTAGAAAAATATAAAATATTTTAGAAAATCCCCCCTCGAAACTTTTTTACGCGCCTGTGTTTATCTTATAACACGATTAATTTCCATACTACTTGGATGGAATTTATTAATTTTTCATCAAATTGAATGAACTCTAACCATTTGCTTTAACACTGCTATATTTACACAAAAACCATGAATTGTTCTTTGAAGTTTGTTGTAACCACGATTGGAAACTATAAGCATAGAGCTAATAGATGGCATGATTAATTTATTTTGAGAAAAAAAAAAAAATGTGGCTCTGATATTCCCGTTTGGCTTATTTCTGGCTTTTTGACGTACCAAACAGGTGGATCAATATAGAAAACAGGAGAGAAAACTCTCAAGAATCAAAACGTTTGGCAAACCATTCTATGTAATCTGACTAAATGGTTTTTGACTTGAACAGTAATGTAGCTTTCTTTTTATCAGTACAACAGAGATAGTGATATCAAAACTTAACCTAAGCTTCAGGCTGAATATTACTCTTATATGAGTACCAAAGCATAGAAACATTGAGGGTAATGAGAAAGTGGATGGATTTGCTAGACAAAAAGGACTCCTAATATTTCCGGATAATATTTCAAGGCGTCATCTGTAGTTACCTCTAGAACTTCAGCATTATTATTATCTATGGGTCTCTTATTTTTTAACTGAAGCTTTTTTTAGTTTTTAAAACTATTTATTGTACATAGATTGTTTTTATTTTAATTTATTTTTACTTACTTGAATCCTCAACAACAAATCGTTTTGTATGTGATGCTTTTAGGTAAGGTTCCATTTTTAGTTATTAAAGTAATAATACTGAAAATAAATTTAAAAAAAAAATATAATTTTCAAATTAATATAATAGCACGTCATCAATAGGATAGAAGAAAACTAAATATTTGGAAATAGTTAATTACACTTTATGTATAATTAAATCAAATTGCATATGTTTACCCCTTAATTAATGATGGAGACGAATACAAAATGGCACCAAAGCACGTCGATAGGAAATTTTATTTCACAGAAAAATTTAATGAATAAAATCTGATATTACATTATTACAAACCCTATGATTAAATTTGGATACTCCTTGTAGCTTTAAGGTTTTAATTTTGTGAGAAAATGCCTGCCTCATATCATAAAGATCATGAATCTAACTGTATTCCTTATGAAATTATTAAATTAGAACTCAACCCTAATTATCCCTAATTGAATTTCTAAAATTTTAATTGGAAATTTATTAATTGATATTTCTAAAAAAAAATTTGCTGAAATTGAAATCAAGAAATTTAAAAAGTGTGTATTTATTGTAGCGTAAAATTGCCTCTGATAAACTAATATTGTTTGTGGTTTGTTTTAGTTTTTCATAACTTGTCGTACATCATAAAGTTATATTTGAATAGCAAATGTTTCGTAATCATTTGTGAGCATCCCGAAATATTTCGTGTAAATTTCTACTGCATTTAAAGTCAGCTACATTAATTGAAATATAAAAAAAATCAAAAAAATTCGCATTCAGAAAAATTTTAATATAAAATGTTGACAAAAATACAACAACAAAGTTCAGCTAGCAAATAGATGATAAGGCGTTACTGCTAAATAAGGCAAACTGTAAAAACCCTATTAGTGTTTCCGAAAAGCTATACCGATATTATTTTTCACAGTATTTCTTAACAATGTTTATATTTTCACAACGCATTTGTATTATTTATACAATAACTTTATTATTTATGCCTGCATTAATTATTTCCTTGCTTAAATTTAATTTGTTTTCTCATCATCATTTTTTTTGAAAACATATTAATTTCAAAATAGATGATAATTTAAATCATAACAAATTTATTAAATTACTATAAGCTTAGTTTGAAATTTCATTGCACAACAAAATTTTATTATTATTACTTTTTATTCATTTCGGGTTTCACGCTTTTGTAATTAGATCAATTTATTAGTAAATTTTTAATATATTATTTGTATATAAATGTGGTTTTTTAAATATATAACTAGATGCAATTTGTAAAAAAAAAAGTGTATAATTTATAAATAATGGTATCACCACCATATTTTTAGGACCTTAAATCCATATTTAATTTTTTCCTTCTGTTTAAAATTTAATGATACAAAATACTTTAATTGAAAACAACATCCGGGAAATGAATCTCTTTTTTTACAAAAAAAAAAATAAGTTTCTATCTAGACAATTTACAAAAATCAAAAGCCGGATTTATATGCATAATTTTTTAATCACTCACTTTTTTTTGCTCTCGCTTTCGTGGTCAAGCGCAAAATATTAAAATATATTTTTTCAAAAATAGATTAGGCATGAATAAAATCTCCTTTAATTACTTTCGCCGAATTATCAAATTACAATTAGACTAACTTAATTATATATACATTATTCAATTTAAAAGATGCCGATAATTTTTGATCTTTTTCACTTTCATGTCTCGTAATCATTTGAAATAGAATTAGGAATGTACCGAATATTTGTGTTCATTGAATCCAATACATATCAATAGAAAAATATTTTATATTTGATATTCAATCAAAACTAAGTATTTGAATTCACATAATATGCATACCATATTATGGTAGCGGATCCGGATACGAATGCCAAAAACTGACATTCGCAAAGTATGGATGTGAATGCGAATGTAGAAGAAAAATGAAAAAGAAACTTTGCTCAGAAAAATAAACAAAATTCAATTTCAAGCTATAGTTATTTTCAGATTCTTTCAGGAAATATTTGGATCAACTTAGAACATAAAGCTCATCTTCTTCGCTGAAAAAGTAGATACAAAGTTTTGCGTATTTTGGAGTTTGTTTTTAATTTATTGTAATTACGAGAATAAATGAGCATTATCTTTCTTCCTAATTTCATTAGAACCCAAGAAAAATACCTAAAATAAATTGAAATATTAAAAAAAATGACAAAACTTATAAGATACGTGTTCGGTTATATAAAAAAATGTTTTATATATGGGGAGTTTCATCTCACTTAAACCTACTCTTAAAATCGATCGGGCTCAAACTTGCCCAAAGTTTAGTTCTAGTGGGTAGTAGTTACCACACCAATTAAATTTGAACAAGATCGGTTAAAAACTCGACGAGTTTGATGGAGGTAGAGGGGGGTTTGTCCAACACGTTTTCGACAATAGCTTTGACTTTTTTTTCAAAATAGAAAGTTTTTTTTGAGTTGCTCTAACAAATTAAATCATCCAAATGAATCGTCAAACTTTTGAATAAAACTTTGGAGATGAAAACTAGACAGAAAAAAAAACATAACTAACAAAACAGAAAAAACTTATTATCAGGCGGTATTTTTCAAATATTTTGACATAAATAAGCCCCAATTTTTTTAAATTGCTCGTATTTTGGGCCTTTCATTTGGTATAAAGTAGCCTAATATAAAATTTTCCCATACAAAATACGATTTTTAGAGTTTTTTTTTTTTTCAAAATGATCCAAATCACGACAACTTATTGCTAGAGCCGAATTATTTTGCTAACCATCATAAAATAAAGAAAGGTTAATTTGTAGAAGGAAATAGAAATTTATGGGATCCTTAGCCTTAAACCTCACAAGTGAACATGATGTTCTCAAAACAAATTTATGTGTTTTCGGTTATTTTAAACCTGACATAATTTTCCCTCCCTTTTTTTGTTTTTGTTTTCGCTATTTATTATAAAGCGAAGAAAGGAATTTACTGATACTGAAATTTTTTATGTCGAATCTAAATATGTTTAATCTTTTTCCACAAGCTTTTTTTCTATTGAGAGAACTTATTGCATTTTGAATTGTATGGATTAGGGGCAATGCACCGTCATATTTTATATAGGTATATGGGTATACCATATACGTGAACACATATTTTTCTACAGCTGGAACATTCCTAATATACAGATATTATTTATAATGGTATTAAAAATTACATAAAAATCTAGAATTTGTAATAAATAATTGCCATATTTATTTGATAATAAAAATGACGTTGTAGTTTCTTCTTATGCAATAAAATAAATTAGTAGGTTACTGTGAGGAGTTGTGAACAACATCAGTAACAGTTATGCAACTAATGCCAAATGCCATGTCAATTGCCTCTATTGACATGAGCTTACTTCCTTATCGGCTTTGTGGCTGATTTCAAAGGTAAGTTAGTGCATAACATTCCTAGGGCAATTAGGTTTCCACACAGAAAAGAAATTTCGGATAAACATTCAGTGTGTCTGTGGCGATACGCTCATTTCATAAATATGGGGTATTGAGAGTTATGAACAACTATTACTGGAGAGTTATGAACCACATCACAATTCGAAAGTCAGCGCCATATTGCCATCGTGACAAAATAAAAGGATCAAAATAAACCTATCGAAAATCGGTACTATCAAAACTTTAAACACAATGCCGAAGAAATAAAATCGAAACAACACAATTGATTGCAATGTATGAGATAACGCTGTGCATTGGAAGTGCGCCAACTTAACAACCTGCTATTACTCATTTATTCATTGCAAATCAGACTAATATTTTTTTTTTCATCTTTTATTTAATTTAAAATTATGTTAATTTTTATGTTCTATATCTTTTCAACTGCACTTCAAAATAACGAATGCCGATTCTATGAATTTTTCAAATTGCTTTTCTTAGTGATTGTATTTAGAGGTCTACTACAAATACCATTTCAAACATCCCTCGAAAACAAAAACTGGTTCACAGCTTCCCACTCTCCCCTATTGATTTTCAAAACAACTTGTTTAATTCTTTTTTCTTAGTAAATTATATTTATGAGGGTTACTATGAAGAAATAATTTTAATTCACAAATCTATTATACATTCTCCACATTTGCTATGAGATATAAAACTGTATTTAATAACTTAAGTAATAACTGCACACTGCATACTGCACTTGGCCCTCGATCGGTTCCGTGTGATTTAGTAAAGAAGAATCACTATGAAATTAAACCTCATGAATCACAGATACCGATTCAATTCAAGGGTACGAAATCACTTATATTAATTTATATGCATTTCAAATGGGCAGTAACTATTATTGCGTTATTTAATAGCAGCTTATTTTAAATAACGATGAGCAGCGAAACAAAACCATCACATTTGCCATAGAATAAAACGATGCTTGAAATGTTGTACTTTGGCCGTTGATGGTTTTATATCATGAAATCAAGCAAAGGGGTCTCAAGTTTGTTTTGGTTTGT
Source organism: Toxonevra muliebris (assembly GCA_963691655.1). Lineage (NCBI taxonomy): Eukaryota > Metazoa > Arthropoda > Insecta > Diptera > Pallopteridae > Toxonevra > Toxonevra muliebris. The sequence continues at coordinate 126,977,717 of OY829326.1, forward strand.
TATTTCCTATTATGATTTTGAGTTAGAATCTCCTATCTAAGTATAAGCGATTATTTTTGCCAAACTGGTAACAGCAAAGCTCTTAATCAATATGAAATTATTGCTGCACTTCACCATGCGTTTTGATCTTATCACTACCTTACTAAAATTTTTAATTAAAGCAAATAATGTGCAACAGTTTTGTTTTTTAAGTGCTCTCATTAAATTGTAATTGGTACTTTTGAAATAGTTTTTCTAGATATTAAATTCTTCATTAATCCGACGTTGTTGATTTATTGATTGTTGTTGATTTAAAAATGTAGTGGTTCCCTATGAGCTCAAACTATTTTTTGAAGTTTCGAAATATTTATATCAGGCAAGATTTTGGTCTGGTCCTTAAAATCTCCAGGATTTTGAAAAGTTCAACTTTAAAAATGAAAAACTAAAAAATATTCGAACGATTAGTGATTGCAATTTATTATGAAACCAGTACTGATTATTATTATTATGAAGAGTATTTGACTGTTCCATTGCTGGTAGATTATCCCAGTATGATGTTCGCAGTTGTTCTTTTTCCTTCTTTAAAGTCATTATTAAAGACGTTTTTCCTATTCCACAAAAGGGTTCGGGTCCTGCAAATGGGGTTTCTGTCCTCTTTTTTGCTAGCTCTTCTGCATTCTCATTGCCTTCTTTTCCTACATGGCCTGGAACCCAAAGTATCCAGACCTTGTTCTGCAAGCCACGCGTATTAAGTTTCTCCAGACACTCCCTAACCAGTTTAGAGTTTACCTGATAGGATTCAAGTCCTTTGATAAACACATCTGTCTATGGCGTATGAAAGATACTGGTGCATTTATCCATGGGCTCGAAGTATTTGATCCTTAGCCCATACACCCCCGGTCCTCCTCTTTCATTAGTAAGAGACTCGTCTGTATACCTGGTTACCATTTGTTTGTATATATTGTAGGTTTCAAGCAAACCTTCTCAATCCTTTTTATTACTTAGTTTTGTTTTAAACTTTTTGGTGAAATTAAACTGCGGTATCATGTCATCTCTCGGTATTAAAATTTCAGGAAATTGCTTCGCAAGAATATCACACTTCTTCCGATTTAGGCAATGACCTGATGCGATATATATTCGAGACATTCTATAAATGGCCCTCTTTTAAAAGAACTTCTAAGGACGCTGTTGGACTCGTTCTCACATCCCCAGTTATGCAAACAAATGCTAGTCTTTGAAGTTTATTCAACTCGTTGACAGTTGTTTGCCGCATTTTTTTAGCTAGTGCTGAAGTCGAAAGGTATTATGCACAGCGCGGATTAAAGGGGGAGTTAACCTCAAATATGAGGCAAAACCAAAACTTAAAGGAACGAAAGACTTGAAAACCCTCTGCATCCGCTAGTGATATTATGAATCTAAATAGAATTCTAAGATTACTTTTTTTAAATTATAATGAATTTTAAAATCAGATAAAAAGCTTACTTAGAATGATTCAAAAAGTACATATCACACACACAGTTTATAATGAAACTAACAAAAAACTGTAAATATTTTTTTCTTGGATTTTATATTTTTAGGTTAGAACTTTAGATAATTCCGATTCGGATTCAGTTAACAAATGTACATATGAGCCAAGAGTGCAAAAGTGGAGTAAGTCAAAATAAGATTTTGGGAAATAAATTGGTTTTGTAAAAGCGCTGTACTTATAAAATTGATGTTCAACCTAGGCTTACACCCACCACTTTTGTAGGAAACTGAATGAGGATAATATTATTTTCTGAAAACTAAAATCCAAATAATAAAAAAAAAAATTGATTAAACCATTTTTGCACTTAACGGCTCATATAAGAAGGAACTTTTAAATTTTTTTAATTTTCGATCATCTTAAAAATATTTAATTTCGCTTTCCTCTACATCAAAAAAAAAAAAAAAATATCCATCTCTTGTATATTCTTTAGAATCAACGAATTTCATTTTTTATCGATTTTAATATTCCGTTTCTATAGAAATTGCACTCAAGCAGGCTATCTTGAAGTTGTGCTAATTTCATTGTATCAGGAATTTGTAAGTTAAATGGGAGCAAACCGACTGACATGTGGAATTTAGAAAATTGCATTTCTAGCTTGGTTATCGTCAAATGCACTAATTAAATTTTGAAATCATAAACATTTATTAAGTATTTATAAAAAAGTGCATCAAAGTATATTCAAATACGACATTTAAACAAGTTTTACTGCCTATTTCATATAAAATGTGAATCCCAAGCTTAAGGCGAACTTGAAAAATATTCAATGAAAAAAAATTTAAATAATATGAAAGGAGTGGGCAAGTATGTATGTTAACAATGCTTACAATAAATTGAAAAACAAAATGTTTCATCATCCAATATTTTATATGTTCTCCGAGGAGGAGCGTTACTTCTGCCCCCATAGTCCCCTGAGTTTGCAACTTTTGTTTTGCGTCAAAAATGACCTCAATATATAGCAATCTAATTTAATTAATTCTTAAAACAAATGGACAAATGTTTCAATTACATCTAACATTTTATCAATTGCTTTTGCTGACAAGGTGTCTGCATTTTAAAATCAAGAAACATTTGATGGAAATTCCAAATTGCAATTAATATACATTTATATATATACATCTGTTTTTTAGAGTGATTTTATTTCAACTCTTCATCAAGATTTTTAAATTGGTTTAAAGGTACACTACGCTCTAAAAAAAATTTGACAGCACAGTTTTGTATGTAGAACTGATAAAATTACATCACTTTGTAACTATGCACTTGTGCACATTCTCCTTAAGTATTGATATTAAAACACACTTTAAGATAATTAAAAACAGATTTCATTTGCAATTTTGAAAATTTAAGTTGAATAACTTAAATAATTCTGTAAAAGTAATTTTTATGTAAGTAAGTATACAACTGGTAACTGTACAACTTGGCTAGAAACTTGGTATAAAAAATTGATATATCTTACTACAGAGCATAAAAAGGATACACAAAATTAAACACATTATTACACAACATTTTGTAAAAACTTAAATGTATTTTTATATGGTTTATCTCATATTCCTTTATTTAAGGCTGTTAATGCAACTATATTATTCAGTTTCCTGTTGAAATTTTTGGTTAGAGCAGATTTAAATGGGTAGAGCTGACAAAAAAAGAGAAAAACGATTTTTTCAAAAAATTCTCAGAGAAGAAATGACATACGTTTATATGTTGCCAAAGAAACATACGTGTTGCCAGTATCCGTTCAACTTTATTATTAATCTAGGAGCGAAATTGATTTTTAAAATCTAAAAAATTGTATACAAGTACTTCTCTTCTCTATATACACATAAAAATGAAGATATGTGTGTATGTCTCGAAATAACACCGAAACCCTAGCACAAATTAACACAAAAATTTGTATAATGATGCATTATGTCCCTGGTCTTAAGATAGGCATAGTCCAAGTTCAAAATTACAAATGGGTGTGGCACTTCCTATACAATTTATATGCGTTTTTAGGTATATATATGGAACCATTTACGGTACAGTACTGAAATTTTGCACAAGGAGGTCGATTGATTAAGGTCAAACTACAGAAAAAATGTGAGTGAGATTGAAAAAGGGGGTGGGGCACCTCCCATATTATCTGAATATTCATTATGAAATATTCCAGGAACAATTTGAAGTACGGTACTAAAATTTAATATGGAAGTATTATTTCCCCATGGCTTTCTGTTCTAATAAAATTATAAAAAATATCTAGCTGCGAATATGAGTACAGCAGAAAGAAATGTCAAAGCATATGAATAAGGAATAACAGCAGAAATAAAGATGTATTTTAAATTGGACAGTGCGCCATCTGTATGTTACATGCGAAATCTGACATACAGATGGCAGTGTTTTCCGCTATTTATTTAAAATCGAACAAACCTTTATGTGTTTAATTTTTTTGCATTTAAGTTCAGTTTTGCTAATATTTGTGCATTTTCGTGATATAAAAATTTATAAATTGTAAAACTTTCATTCGAATACGAATGTTTAGTAAAAGTGTGTTATAATGAGACCCAAAAAATTATAAAGGTTTGTATATTAAGAAGAATATGAACAATATTAGACAAATGGATTAGAAATACCCATTACATTGATATCGGAGGTTGCCACGCTTATATGGTAATTTCTGTTGTCCATATTTTTTTGCTGTTGTTGTAAATTTCGTATTACCAAACTTTGCAATGGGCGCTCAGCGAAGCTAGTAGTTTATAAAATATTAAACATAAAAAATATTCAGTCAACCATTTGATAAAACAATGCTCGCCAGTCACTAAAAAAAGTGAAAATATGAAGTGTGCCATTAGCACTTGCTCTTTTCTTTGTTGTCTAATCTTTTTACGTTTAAATATAATAGTATATTTACTATCTTTGCCAAAATAAAATTATCAGTTTTATATATAAGTCGTCTAGTTTCAAATCTAGATAAATACCAAAATAAAAATAAACAGAAATTAAAAAACGGCGAATTAAATGAAAATAATAATAATAAAGGTTCAGACATGAACGAAATAAAATTACAAACGTAGACCATCGGATTGAAATGTTTCCTAAGCACATGTGGCAACTGTCGTAATGACCGCCTGGCTGACCACAGGATGTTTGATTGTTTCACTAGTATAAACAAATATTAGGAAACTAGCCTTTAGAGTTCTGGTGACTACCATAGTGCTACAGTTGAAAAATTGAGTATAATATTATAAACCATTTTATTACAAAGGAGGGCACTATCACGATCCAAGGGAGTTTTGGGGTCTAACCCCTCTCTCTTACCTTACCGATGAAAATATCATACATTTTGATTGTTGGTCCTGAGGAAAAACATTTAAAAATTAAAGCCCCTTCCTTTAGGAAATCTCTGGATCAGCTGTAAAGGCGAACATATGTTGAGTTCAGAATTGCCAATAGCTCCCCTCCAATCGAGAAAACATATTATTTTTCACAAGTTTAAAAAAAAAAAAACTTTAAATTTAAACGAAATTGTATAATTGGTTATTGTTGTTGTAGCAGTTTTAATTTGCTTGTTTTAGTTGTTCAAAATCAAGTAGTTCCGAAGCGAAGACCCAACCGTTCTTGAGCCCTTCTAGTCGTTAGTCTTTATGGATTATACATTCACATGCATATTTCAAAATCATAAAAAATGTGTGCATTCACGATCACACAAATAAAATGGCATTGGTTAAATAAATAAAGTAGACTAAACTAAAAACTTAAACAACTGTTGGCAATGGTAATCCCTACGCCAGTGGGATGGGTTTTTCCAAAACTAAGTAGCTGTCACATGTGAAAACTGTTCATAAATTATTTAAAAGGAAAAAAATAAAAACTATGAATAGAAATTTTTTAACTCATGGATGAAGGTAGTTTGAACAAATAATTACCGAGGTCTAGTCCCGAAGTCACCTATAACAAAGAAAATTTTAGTAGAGCATGAAACTGTAAAGATATGCAGTAAGGATTTTTTTTGCTATAGCTATTCCAAGGATCACAATCGTATTCTCCATTTCTTCAAAAACCTGGATAATCTCCATGTTTTTTTTTAAAATAATTATTGAGGACAAATCGAAATTTAACTTATATATTTTGTACAAACAACTGTTTAGAATTATTAATCAAAAAGTATTGAGTAAATACCGTAGAAAATTCTCCCTACTTAAAATTGGTTCCGCTTGGACGTAGGACAAAGTATCCATTGCCCATTCAGAACCAAAATCAAAAACTATTGCCAACAATTTTGCGTCCGTGAATGCACCCAATAAGTCTGTCGTTGTGTTTTAAGCAAGATTAAAAAAATCAAAAAAATTTTAATTTTATAGCGTTTTTTGCTTCTTCCGCAAAAAAAAAAAAAAACAAATAAAAAAAAATTTTACTATAATTTTAGGTGACAAAATATAAGTAGTTCACTTATTATTTAAAAAATTTTATTACAAGAATAATTAAAAATGATAATGATTGTTTATAAAATTTACAGAACCAGATGTAGGCCAAGGTTTGGTTTTACGCATCCATTCATTTTATGTGCCCATATATTTGTAAAGAAATCGAAGAATTCTGCAATTTTGTTCTGAATCTGAGATATCATATTTATCATTATTATTACTCTTGAAAATTTTGTCATTACTAGCGGGTAGACGCCAGCAATCAAGCCTGAACCGATATTGACATTAGTATGGTAACATTCACTTTAATCTGTCATATATTATCGTTTTTGTTAAGTCTTCGTTCGGAATTTAACATTTCATGCTCATGTTATTTTTAAAGGTTTTTGTCTTTGAAGCCAATTCAAATGTGCAATATTTGGTTTTATAGTCTGATTAAGTGGAATTACTATTTTCCAAGTATATTTGCAGAAGATAAGAGCTTATAAAAGGTCCTAAGATTGAAGATTTATTGCTCTATTTCCTCAATTTTTGCCGGAAGTCGTACAGGTGATTATTTCGTATGTGTTATATTTTTGTTGTTTCAACAAACAATCTAATTTATAATTTTGATCTTTTATCTGATTTATAACTATGACAAAAGATAAGTAACAGCAATTAGGGAATACCCATATTCACAATTTATATATAATAATGAAAATATTTTTATAGATAACAACAAAAAAAAAGAAAACAAACATTTAATTGCCAAAAAAAATTCTATGGTACAATTTTTGGTGAAATTTTTAACATATCTTAGTTTAATTAATGATAAAAATGTTGTTTTGTTGCGTAGAACACAATAACTATTTTTGCACGACGATAAATACGTGTGACGAATCGAATGAATTTTCACAATTATGTATGCTCTATATATATAAGTAAAAGTTCAAGTTATAATTTATAATAGTTTTCTAATGGATGGCTGTTTGTTTACAGTTTTCCCTGTTGCTTGACACTGGGATTGAACCTGGTTAATTCTGAGTCTATCTTTTGGATTTCTAATATATAGGAAATTGGCCAAAATTCTCCAAATGCAAAATAAAAAAATTCTGCAAATTTGGCAAAGAAAAGTAAGTAAGTAAATTCGCTAAGTTATCTTCTAAGAGCAAGGAAGATTACAGCCCTTTAATTTATTTCATTGGTAATTATAGTGAATCTGCCCAGCAAATATGATATCAGGCCAATACTTTCAATCGTATATTTTTAGGGCAGTTAATCTGCAATTTATATTAAAATTATTCTGATTATAGGTTACAGATTTATTGTACAAAAAGCTTCTGGGTAGTTATGTACTTTTTCTGAAGTATACTTTAATTGAGACCAATTCTTTATACTTGGGTCCTTGCTTATACTTGGTTGACATGATATCTTTAGAATATTCAATTCAAGGGAAATTCAAGGCTGTTCTTGAAATATAGAATATAGAATTGCTTTATACAGAACTGAGATTTTAAACTTGCGATAAGAAACAAACAAAAAATGACGGACTTTTGAAATTTTTGACCTTTTTTATTTATTAATATGTTTAAATATGGATGAATAATCATTAATGCTAGTTCCGGCGATAGGCATTCTCTTATAGAATAAGCCTTTGAAATTTGAGCCTGATGATTCAGAAAAACGCGTTTGAACCTTTTTTATGGAATAGATCGTTGTGTCTAGCCTAAGACCTCTTATGTTATATACGAAAAAAATTAAAATTCACAAAAAAGTTTTACTAAAAAAAAAAAAACAATCTCAAAAAAGACTTTGTTTTAGGAAACTACCTCCTTAAGTTGTAACTGATATGAAGCGTTAAGCGTAGCGTTAGCCAGATTGTCATTGCAATTTAAAGAAAAGTATACTAAATCGGTCTTAAACGCGCCATAAACTACCAAATTTTTGGTTCAGCCAGTGTGTACGTGTAATTTTACGGTTGCCCATAGACGTTTCAATCTTTTTCATCAAATTTCATGTTTTTCTTTAAATTGCAATGGCAATCTGGCTAACGCTACGCTTAACGCTCCAATTTAGAGACCACAGTAAGAATATAAGAAGATTAATACTGAGCTACACGAGGAAATTGGCCATGGATTGGCCATCTTTCTCTATTTGCCAAATTTGTTCATCACCTCGATATTTTTTTTTGTCTCTAATGATCAAAACTTCAGTTGCCATATTTTCAATAGTTTTCTTTTTTTGACCTGTTGCTGAACACAAGATTTCAAATTATGGAAATAGGAGAAGAAATAATATAATTATATACTATACATACATAGATATTGCTGATTATTTTTATATTTTTTTGTTGGCTTTGGTGGTTTAAAGTAATGACTTTTTTCTTAATTTCGTATCAAAACATGAGCAAAAACTTCTTCGAGATAATTTCTTCAAAATGTATAAATATTATATTTAAAATTTTCTTAATTAATTTATATTAAGGAGCAGAAAACAAAATTAGAAGTTTTTACACTGAGCAACACAAATTAATAAAAGAAAAATTGGTTTCTGTCATACAAAACACTAAGGACATTTTTTTTAATACATCCCTTCAAAGTTTCATTTAACACAAAACTGCGATCTCGTTGAAAATGCAGTTTAAGAAAATTACATTTGGAAACCGAATCCGAAAACAAGCAAAGGCCTGAACTTTCATGGGTCACCGGTGACCCTATAGCCCTCAATGGGATTTTTTAATGAACTTTTTCTGTACATTTTTATTAGATATTTTTTTAAAGATAGACAAAGTAACATAGTTTTGATTAAATAATTAATTTTTCACTTAACCCTCTCTTAACCATAAGAAAACTAGAACCGATAGAGCAAAACCGACTCCAAAAAAGTTCTTAAAAAATTATCATTGAAGATCTTAGGGTCACCGGTGACCCATTGCAAAACTTGTATTTCCAAAAAAAATAAATAAAATTTAAAAATAAGTGAATTTATGTTTGAGAAAATAGTTTTTTCGACAACATATTAAAAATTTGGTATATTTGAACAAATTTTATAAAAATTGTGAGCGATTGAAAATTATAACAAAAAGAATTTTTTTTCACTTTGATCTGCTACAGCACCGTTACCAAAAAAATATTTGTAATAAATTCTCTATCTAAAAACCCTAATTTTATAAAAATTGATTGGAGAGTTTTTAAAAAATCGCAAAAATTAATCTTGTGATACAGGTGTCACCATGGTACCGAAAGGGTTAATACAAGGAAAGTTTTTTTTCTTCCACTTTGCTAATAACATTAAAAAGTTTACCTATCGATATAAAATCTCTCAAAACTTTTCACAATTTTCTTGAACAAATAAACTTAGATATTATATTCATCCTTTCGCTTTAGATATTTTTTATTTATTATTTAAGATTTTTCGTAATATTCCATTATTCCACAAAAAATTCAATAAAAAAAGTAGCTGCACAATCAAGAGATATTTTCAATTTTTTAACTAATAAAACATAAATAAAATTTTACTAAACTTACGCTTTGAATTTCTGCGCGCCAAAATTAAATTTAAGCAATAAATAAAAATTTGCCAAAACAAAAAAAAAATTGTTTTGTTGCAAAACAATTTAATTAAATTATTAACCTTAATTACATATATTTTAGTTAATATTTTTTTTTTTTTTTTTACACTTTATTTACAACACTCACTGGAGTAAAAATTAAATACCACATTCACTCTTGTACAAATATTTTCAAGACCTTCCACTACAAACTTAAAGTGATCTTCAACCGTTGACTGCAAGTGATTGAATGAGACTGTGGATTGTGTTAACAACAAACAACTGTAGGTAAGTTGTTTATGAAATACGATATATGTATATATGAATAAACTGAATTTTTTACACTATTTGCATTGAATTCAAACGTACTTTTAGGCTTTTGTTTTTCTACTAACTACTCGCAAAATGAATTTCTCATATAAATTTTTGCAATTGATTTGATAATTTTTTTTACTGAGATTTTCTTGCCGTGCCCTCGTAGTACTCGAACGCGAGCTATACTATGAATGTTACCGCTATCACTAAGAACAACGACTTTTATTTAGAAATCGAATACTTACTACATACTACAATAAAATATATTAGCAAAGTAACAGAAGCTGAAACAACAACAAATAAACTTCTTTCTTTTCAAATGAACATGCGAGCAAGTTGATGCCGCCGAGCACTGTTGCGCATCGTTTCTATGTCTTGAAAGTCGCGCATCATTGAATCGAACAGATCGCCCGCCCGTCGTTTTGGTGTTTCGGCATTCGGTGTTTATTTTCGTAATATCCGATTGAATTTTTCATAACTTAACATAGCTACTAAAATACTTAATCCAAGTATTAACATTAACTATGAGATTTTTGCAACTAAATTAAACGTTCAGAAGTACTTAGGTAATTCTAATCATGTCTAGTGTGAGCTTGTAGTGCAGCAATTGTTGTCGAGCAGACAAAATTGTTATTGTTTTCAATATAATATGAAAAAAAGGAATGAGAAAGATTTGGCAACAAAATTGCACACGATCAATAGAGCAAATTACATTTGTCCCCGTGGAACTTGTCGATTTTGAGAATTGGAAAATATACTGTTATCTGAAGATTCTCGTGAATTTGTTAATATGTATTACAACAAATACGAGAAAATTTCATTATCTGAGAAAGTTTCCATCGTATTCATATGAAACTTTGTATATGTGGGTTTTGGGGTCAATGATTTCGCATCTGTTATCAGATTATCAAAATTCAAGATGACGGATGCAATATGTTTCTATTAAGATCCAAGTTGATTGTACGAATTTGGTTTACCATATTGGATCCGCTATAGTGAATTTTGGGATAACAGATCCAAAATTAGCGACTCTGAAAACGCCTTCATACAAATTTCTATTGTAATTAAAGCTAATTTTATGAACTCGGTCCGCCATATTGAATTTCTGATAACAGATTCGTGACCTATTTTTATGAAAATACAGTTATCATAAAAATGTGTGCTTCAACGGGTTAAGAAGCAACCATCTTTGTAACTGCAAAAGGTAGGGCTGTAGGATAACATTTAATAGAAGAGAGTGTGGGTCAGAGTATTGGTTTTGCCCTTTTTTCAGAGCAAAAAGTCCCCCCTACCCCCTCCGCCCTCCCCCCCCGCCCCCTCCCATGGACATAACAGACATAATTTTTTTTTAAATCGGATAATATCTTCTGTAAGAATTTTTAATTCAAACTTTCGAAATTTCGACTGAAACGACCATAACAGTCATTAATTTCATTTCGGTTAAAGCAACTATATTTTTGGCTTAGATGATGTTGTGATGTGATGATGCTAATAAAACTGACATTCAAACCTCAAAATGCCAGTTATATCCCCTAGAAAGTTAGGGATGCCTCCTGTGGGACCGGTAAGGCGAAAAGGGGGTACTAAGCATTTTTGTCAGCTGGTGGATTGTATCTAAGCATTGTTGTTGTGATGCATCGTAACCCAAATCCTTCCTCCACACTCCTCTACTCTACATGATCGAACTCATGCCACCTCGCTACTCCAGGATTCGGCATTTTTTAAGATCTCTCTTCACTAAAGCTCAAAATTTGTCGATAGGGCGTATTTCCTGACAATTTAGAGGATTCATATTTTTTTTTTTGACAAAATTCACTTTTTTCTCTTCTTACCATTTTAGAACCGGTTTAGCGTAATGAATCAGTCCAAAACAGAGTCTTCTCCGTATGTTTTTTTAGGAGCAGAATCAATCTTTTTCCGCCTTTGACAGACTTGTCCGTGAAGAATGGAGTTGACATTTTCCCACATGAGCAAATTGCTTGCCAAATCAGAATTTTTATGCTAAATTTTTCACAAAAAATGTATTTCTCTACCTTTGAAATTTCACTACCTCTCGGAATTGTGAAAAATTGTAGACCTGGTAACGTTTTGTAAACCATTTAGACATATGTTTCATCGTCCATTACAATGCATTCAAATTTTTTCTTTGACTTATACTCGTACATTTTTCGGGCCCTGGTTTTCACTTGTCGACTTTGCTACGTGTTCCGTTTTGGCTGCCTTTGTTTCCCAGTTGGCTCCTCTTCTTAGCACGTTAAATCATTGCTGCACTCGTTTTAGCGCAATCTCGAACAGACAACTCCTTATTTGTTTTAACTAAGGCACATAACTTGCGATCCCGAGATGGTTGGGAAGCACCCTTTTTTCGACCACGCCCGATAAATCGTTGAGAGTGGAATGCTGGGTGAAACTCCGAATGGTACTTTGGAAAGCAAAAAGGCTTACATCCTACAATGTTAAGTCCTATTCTTGAGGAAACTAATTTGGCGGTGCATCATTTTGTGAGTTGTTGATCAAAGAGAAGTATGTCCGGAGACCACAGCCAGCCATAATTTTTCTAACGGTACTTTTTTTTTACTTTAGACATTCCAGTTAGCCGCAATCGTGCACACCAGTTAACGATTTTCAAAACGTCCTCCACGGTACTGCTAAAAACTCTTTATACAATTTTTTTTTAAATTTATTGCACAATTTTTTCTTGTACTTAAAGTCCTTAAATATATGTCAACAAAATTGAGTCAGAAAGTAGATATATCAGTCCTTTAAAAATTAGTAAAATTACGCTTTATGGAATGTATATACATGACGAGGATTACTATAAAAATCAGTATAGCAATTCTAACAGGACACTGTATGTTGAATTATCACCTTAAAAAATTGAGAAAAGATGTAATTCTTCAAGGCATATCTTAGCACAGTACCCTGTACTTATGCATACTCCAAGGTCATGGAAGTGCTGTCAATCCAGGAAAGAGCATAATAGATCTTATAGGTCGCAGTGAATTCCCTAACAATAATAATAATGGAACAACAGAGACGCAAAGCATATAATATATTGTGAATCACATTCGATGGCCTGTGACGATAGTGCTTCTCTCCCCTTATTTGTAGAATAATTTAAAAATATGTAGACTTAAATAAATAAATAAATAAAAATTGTGAATTAATCAGCACATGCGAGTCAATGGAAACGCGCCCGCCGTTAGATACACGGCAATTGTTGACACAGTCTGAGAATAACATTGTTAGTAAATTATTATTTCCAGAATTTAAGTTTTTCGGTTCTTTTTAAGTGGCTGTTCACACGGTCGCAAGCATGAACGCCTGTCTGAAAAAGGAGATGTGGAAATAATATGTAGTTAGAAAAAGACATGGGAGTTTCTATCGCTTTCTTACTACTTATTTTTTCTAGCTTTCTCTTTCAAACAGGCGCTCATGATTGCGCATGTAAACAGCCACTACATAATAATGCAACCCAAATTAACAAAGAACTGCAAGATGATGGAGTGGACTGAGGCTGTACGAAAGATTTTTTTCTTAACAGTCGTGAGTCGAAATTGGAAGAAGATAAATTAATTTTGATCTAACCAGAAGAGCGGGAACTTTTAATCGTAGCGATAAGTTGTGTAGAAAAATTAGAAATGAAAGGGAATACAACCAAACTCGAGTTATACTCGTATGTAAATACCAAACTGGTATGAGTTTTGAGATAATTTGTGGAATTACCTAGAATTGTCATTCACCTAAACATATTTCCTTATTTTCTTTAAAAAAAATATTCAATGCTATCACCTAATAACTAAAACAGTTATTCCGTTCTTCTATTTATTCCATTCTTAGAGCAAATATTTACGAAATTCCACCTGCCGCAAAATATTAATTTAAAAGGCGTAACCTGTTTAATGATCTAGAATATTTATAGATTTGTCTTCTATTTGCGAACTAATATTTACAATTAACTTCTTTGTACACAACAACAAAAAATATATAAATAAATAGAATACAAAGAAAATGCATTGAAATTTATATTTAAGCTCTTGTATAAGCAATTAACTAAAATATACCATATAATGTTTCTTTGAAAAATATGATTTAAGTAATTCGCTTCCAGTGTTATTTTTTAATAGAGAGTCAAAGATAAGATATATGCACATACACACGAAAATGCCATGATGAAACCAATTTAGCAACTGTTACTAATTCATTTGTTTCTTTTTTTTAATCTGCCGACATCAGACGTACGCCAACAATTCATAAGTCATCCAAATCTCAACTGTATTAAAAACATTTGTGAAGATAATTACTTTCTTACACTCAGCGAAAAGATTTATTTGTTTTGCATTTAAAGGTATAAATGAAAGATTAAATGAATAAATAAATAATTTAAAATATATACATAAATAAATAAATTTATTTATAAGAAATATGTCGGTAAATAAAGAGAATTCAAGATACATTTGGAATACAACTAAATTACTACAAATTCGAATGGGACCACCGCACAGTGATTCGTCCTCTAGACAAAATCAAACAAATTTGGTATCATTTTAAAAATAATACTCTAACTAAGAAATCTTGGCAAAAAAATAATTAGTGGGGTGCAAGAGCAGCTCAAAGTCGACAAATCTTTTCACAAAAATTTACGATCGTTCGATTTAAGTTTTTTAGTCCGTCGTCTGAAAAATCTGAACATCTGAAAAATAAATTTTTAATGATAATGATGCCGAAAGATCCAGTTTTGTGTTTGCAATTTATCAGGGAAATTTCTGGTGTTAATTTTTAATAAAGATTTGAAAAGCTAAAAATTCTGCATTGTTTCAAAAGTTAACAATTTTTGAAAATTTGAAAACTGAAAATTGACGAATTTTGGCAGAGAAAATTTAGAAAATATGTGAAAAAATGTTCCTGAATTTTTTCTCAATTTTAGAAGGTACCTTTTTTAATCGGAATATGCAAAAACATTCTCCGCTTTTGAGGAAAAAATCATTTTAATAATCTCATGATTTTTTCAATTAAAATTGGAATTAAACTTTTTTGGTAACCCTAAAAGTATGCAATCATTCTAAAAGTGTAAACATTCAGAAGTTGCATTCATTAATATCACTTTTATTCCAACATGAAAGGATTTCAATGAAAAATGTTTAAGTCTCTGAAAAGGCCAATATCAACTAAAAAAATTAAATTTCTTGAAGATCTAATAGCCCATTCTCCCATTATAGCTTGGCAAATATGGTGAAAATTGGAACTTTAAGCTTAGTTTGTAGCGAAACCTAAACAGGCTGATTAAAACAGATTTGAATTTAGCGACCCAAAATTTAATACCGCAAGAAATTTCATCAAAATCAGAGCGCTCCTTCTAATTTTGTTCCGTCGTTGTATGGGATCAAATCACTGTCCACTGTTTCTTTTTTTATAAAACCTTGTTTAAACGATGCTGGTTCGCTTCGCGTGAAAAATGTTACTAAATCAGATAGATTCGAGGAGTTTGCTTCATATTGTACCAATACCTTTGAGAAGTTCCTGTTTTTTATTTTCACACGCCGATAGAAGAAACGTTGCTAAATTTAAACGTGGAAAACTAGAAGCTATTCCGAACAACTATAATTATCTAGTCTTGCGTTTAAAAAGGATCTTACATTCAAACAAGAATATGCAAGTATAGCTTTAATATGAGCTCACATCGGTTCACTCAGTTCTAACAATTGAATCTAATTTTGAAATAATATATTTATTTGTTTTGATGTAAGAATTGCCACAGAAAACTATTTTGATGTAATTATTTAACACAAAACACTTGCAAGCTGTTATTTATTATATTTTCTAAAGTAAAGTGTAAACTACGAATGCATTAAAAACATCTTCCTGTAAAACTAATTACACTGTGCAACAATATATGGGGTCATGGTCGGATCTAGCGTAACCAGTATAATAGCTGAAAAGTACTTGACCTAACAATAAAAATCCTATATAGGATTTTGCCAAAAGTTTTGGTTGGGTGTTCGTTGATACTGGCCGGCTTTTGGTACTTTGAATAGGAGTTTTCTGCCGTTTTGGATTATTACCGTACATTTTTCGATGTTTACGCTTGAGAATCTAGAGAAATGTGTAAGGAAAATTATTGTCTAACACTGTAAAATCATTCCTTTCCTTCTAATGGGTCAAAATAGTAAATTTATTCATCAAACCCCAAAAACTGGCATTTGGAGTGGAAACGAATATGGATAAGTATATATAAACTAGGGTCTCAGAACATGACAAAGCTTTAAAACCATCCATTTTTACGATATCGAACGAAAACCGGGGAAAAAAGCATTTTCAACGCATTTTACTTAAAAAAATTAATATGGGTATTCACGCGTTGATGCAAAAGTGCGAAATTGCGAAAGTGCGACTTAAAGAACAAAGCTGTGAGAGTTCAATGAAAATATTGGAGATGCGAAATAGTTCAATTGTCAAAATATTACAATATCATTGAAAAATAATGAAAATATTTTGGATTCTTCTTACGGATTTAAAGGTAGAAAGATGTCAAACTTCCGCAATCCGCACTTTCGCAACGTCGCAAGGGCATATTGCCTCAACCCGCGAATACCCATATTTTTTGTTCTGCTTTTTTTTTCTATAATAGATTCTCGAACGTAAACATCGAAAAATACACGGTTACATCATAAAAACGAAGAAAACGCCTATTCATGAGCACCTAAAACCGGCCAACTTCAACGGGCTGTACTGAACGCCCAACCAACACTTTTGGCAAAATCCTATATAGAGTTTTTATTGTTAGGTCAAGTACTTTTTAGCTATCATAGTCATTACGAAATCAGATCCGAAATTTTGTTGCACAGTGTTATTAAATATTTATTAATCTCATTTTATTAAAAATGCTAGCAAAAAAATTAATAATGAACTTAACGTATCATAACCAATCGGTATTTCCAAGTAATTATTCTCTTCTCTTCCCTTTTATTTGTAAAATTTCCCCCCTCAAAAGAGTTGATATATTACACGATAGAGAATTCCCATCGTAACACAAGGGTAGCATTGTGTTAACTGAGGAAAAAAGGTAGGTTAATAGGAGGAAAAGAGGGAGAAATAAGTTGAAGCATTTGCTTTAAACTTGGAAAGGTCATAACTTTTAGGGAAAATATTTGTAGGGAGCCCAACCCATAAGCAGGGGTACGACAAAGAAAAGAACTATTTCTGTAATGTGTGGTGTGTTGAAATGCTGTAAAATTGGTGGGTTTTTCTTGCGGTTCGTGAGAACATACCATCAAATCATCAATTCACAGTCATGGAGGTATAAAACTGTGCTTTTCTGATGTTTCACGAAGTCAATAAAACTGGAAACACTGCTGCCCCTATCAACTTTATCCTATGATGTTGAATACTATTCAGAAGCTCCAGTTAAGTTCGTAAAGCTCCTGCACATAAATGTGAAGAATAAAGCAGAGTGCAGACGATACAACATGTGAGCACATTTGGTTGCAAATTGTATTGCGTATGATCTAATATGCACCACTCAATTTCTGGTATGCGTTGTTGTTGTATCGTCATCGGCTGAAAGAAAAAGGAAATTTGTACTTTCTTCTATAAAAATAGTTTAAAAAATCAAAAACTTTTAATATACTTTAGTTTTTTTCTTTAAAATTTGAGCGACAACCTAAGCTTGACAAGTACGAAAATTGTTAGTTTTTTCCCGCACTTTTCAACCGTACTAAACAAAATATCGAAAATGCTTTTGAACTATTTCGGAAATAAAATAATTGAAGTGTGCATATGACTAAAAATGCCTAAAACTATACTACAGAAATCAAGTAATAGTTTTTTTTAGTGTATTTAAATTCAAGAAAACTTAAAAGTCCTAAACAGAATTTACTGAAAAGTTTTTCAATTTTTAAATAAAATTATAACTTTACTTTGAGTGAATAAACTTTTATATTTTTCCTCTCTTTAGACCATGAACTTATTTGAAAAATTTTATTTTCATTAAGTGTTAAATGCAAAAGTTACTTTTATCAATCAACAAAACCGTCCGTGAGGGGCGTTTTGGCTATCAAACCTGCCCCCCTCTCCCCCATTGCGAATGGAAGTTCATTCACTTTTTCTTATATTTACTTATATCATCAAAGGGAAAACATCTTCTTAATTCAAAACCACCTTCCCATGGGAAGATCCTGCGGGGGACCTGTCCATCAATAATGATAGTAACACTTTGCACATAAATCACGTTTCAGGTGGTGATGCCAAATAACTATTTGTGTCGATAAATAGGAATCAAATTCTTTTATGAAGACCTTAAGTTTCCATGGAAAATCATTAATGAAATTGTAAATGAAACTGATTATAACTAGACTATACAACTTCATATTAAAAAAAATATACCACAATCGATAATTCGTTTCAATTAATTTGAGGTCAAATATGGCCACGAAATTACACGACCGGCAATCATCAGTTCGAAGTTACTTTTTTTTAAATTCTTACTGCTTTATTGTTTACGAAAAAACATATGACATTGACCTAGACAGTTTATTATACTTTCACATGTTGTTTATTTTCAATTCCTAGATATTCATTTAATTTCTAATTAAATTGATTTCTCTGATTTAATTCATTTATTAAGTTGAAATAAACAACAATTCTATCTAAACATTTAATATCTAAGTATTTAAAACTAAAACGCAATTTACTTTAACATTTGTACCACTTGCAAATGTAATTACAATCTTTAACTAAATGATTATTAACATTAATAGTCTATTTTTTATGCAAATCTATAATGCCAAGTTAATAATAATTAATGAATAATTAAAATTTTAAAGAATTCCTACATTTATTTATTTTAAAAAATATGTAAAATACCTAATACTACTAGAGATGATCAGACAGCACGTCACTGATTTGACAGTTAACGATAAAATTTTTTACGGATACGGATAAGCAGATTTTTAAATATTATAAATTCAATCGGTCACGTGAGTCACACAATTATCATTTTCAAACTTAAATTACCTGCAATTGTATTTCGTGAACGTACGTCATCGATAGGAATCAATATAATATTTAATACTTCACCATTAAAAAGTATAATGCATTTTATAAACTATTATTATTTTTCACTAACATCGAAATATCACGTTTTCTCTGAAACAAGATAAAAATGCAACATCATCTTTAGTAGCAGTAGAAATTGGTAAATTTTATGAGTCAACAATATTTTTTTTTTTTTATTTTACTTTTTTTTTTTGTAAATAAATATTTACAACTTCCATAAACTGATAATATCTGATAAATTATTGTTTTCAATAGTAAATTTTGGTTTTGTAACTTTCAATTCTCAATAACAATTAGAAATTAAATTAAACGAACTTCATTAAGTCGAAATTGATTTTGTTGATTGGGTCGAATGGGTCCGCAATAACTAACATTCAAAATTCAAATGATTCGTAGTGACGCAGTAGTCACAATTTTGATGATGTAGTTGAGACATACATCGAAGTTTACATTTGCAAGAAAATTGCAGCAAATTGCTCTTAAAAGTAAATTGCTGATGTATATAAAAAATAAAGAAACTTGCGGTTTCTCGTCCATATCGATTTACTTTTGAAAAAACTTTCTGAAAGAAATTTCAACAATTTTCTTGTATTTATTATATTTTATAATAAACAGACTTCCTGAGGATGGTCTTAAAAAGACGGAAATGCGTAGGAGAAAATTTAAGTTTATCTTTAATTGTTTCAACAAATTAATGCCCAAGAAAGTCCGAATAAATAAAATACACGAAAATAAATACAAATTGGTCTAACCCATACACAAACTAAAAATAAGTCATTTTGAATAAATGGTCGTAGCACCTCCCATACAACTCAAATGTATTTTTCGGTACAGAAGAGTACAGAGATTTGGTACAACAAAGGTGGTTGATGTAACCTAAATTTCAATTGTGGAATATCTCAGAAGCATTTGTGGAATGGCTGTAAAATTTAGTATGCAAACATTATTTATCAATGGTATTCTATGGAAAGAATATAAATGGGCGTGGATTAGAGGGATTGGCACTTACCATACCAACGGATTGTTGAAACGACGTAACTAGGGAACCATGGTAAAACATTGTCAATTTGTATGTGGAAGCGGGATATTAGTGGTTGGGCAGAACTGGGTGTTTTTTAACTAGTGGGCGTGACACCTGTCATGCTACTCGAATGCATTTTTCGGTATATGTATCTCCCTAACCATTTACAGAAGACTACGGAAATTTGGTACAAGAATTTTGGTTGATAAAGCCATACTACAAAAAACCTGGATGGGATTGAAAAAGTGGACAGTTGCATGATATCTCAGAATTTATATTTTGATGCGTTGAAATTGGGAATGGCGAAAAATACTTGGGATATAGTTCATCTCTATTACTCTATATCTCTATGTATTTATAAAAATTAAAATATGTGTGTATGTCTCGAAATAACACCGAAACGACAGCACAGATTGAAACAAAAATTTATACAATCATGCATTAAGTATCTGGTCAGATAGGCATAGTCTGAGCTCAAAATTACAAGTGGGTGTGGCACATTTCATACAAACTAAGTGCTTTTATGGGTATATATCTGGTACCATTTACAGTACAGTGCTGAAATTTTGCATAAGGAGGCCAATTGACAATGTCCTACTATATTATCTAAATATTCCCTATGGAATATCACAGGAACAATTTGATACGATAGTAAAATTTAGTATGGAAGTATTATTTTCCCATGGCTTTCCGTTCTAATAAAATTATAAATAATATTTAACTGCGAATATGAAGGAGAAATAACAGCAGAAAAAAAGATGTACCTTATATGGAACAGTGCACCATCTGTATGTCAAATGTGAAATCTGACATACAGATGTCGTTATTTTTCTCTGTTTTTAAAATCAAACAAACCTTTTTTTGCACTTTCGTTAAATTTTGCTAATATTTGAGAATTTTCTTGATATAAAAATTTATAAATTGTAAAACTTTCATTCGTGTGTATTAATGCAACCGAAAAAATTATAAATTTTGTATAGAGAATAATGTGGCCACTATTGGACAAGTGGATTAGAAACACCAATTAGATTGATATCGGATGTTGACGCGCTCATATCGTAATTTCTGTTGTGTATGTTTTTGATTGTTGTTGATATTTTTGTATTATCCAAACTATGTAGGGGCAGCTCAGCGAAGATAGACAAAATCAGACTGGACTCTCCATTTTTGAATTTTTAAAGAAAAAAATATTCGTCAAACACACCGTATTTTTTTAGCATTAGTTAAAATTCGAAGAACCCATTGTGTTGATTTCTTCGTGTATCCAAGATGATCCCTAATCATTCGCAATATAGCCATGCCATTTAAACCCAATTCCTCAGCAATCTTTTCCTGGGTCAATCTGGGATCTTCGTCAATTTGGGACTTCATCAGAACCTCACTTACGTCATCAGTCAAAAACTTTGGGCGACCTTCACGAGATTCGTCCTCCATAGAAAAATGGCCGGTCTGAAATCTTCAAAATTACTTTGAGACATACACAAGCGATGGTGCATTCTCTCCATATTATTTGATAATCCGAATCTCTTACTGTAATGGCGGTGGAATTTCTAACGACTCTTGCTCAGTAACTTTGCGTTTTCTCATCTCCGTGCTGACTGTTTGCAAATCCAATTGAAAGGTCATATTTTTTTTTTGTTTTCACAAAACACACATAAAAATTATTCTTCCTCTCCAAACTTATAATTTGTCAAAAACGAAATTCGATTTTCCATGAAATTCCTTTTTTGTCATGTACCAACCTAAATTTGAAATTCAGAATTTCATGAAAAAATGTAAAAATGCAAAATCCTAAGTTTTTGCACTAAGCATATGCTTAGGATTTTTCTCTCTATCAATTAACACGTTCAGCGAAGGTGCCGAATACGAATCAACCCCCACGGCCTGAAAAAAAATTAAAAACATTTTTTTTTTCTTTCAAGTATGATTATTTTTTTCGGTCCTGACCACTCTGGAAGGTTGCCAAAGCACAAACGAAGCTTGACGCAAGGTGGAATAAAATGGCGACCCCAAGCCGAAAAAGGGAGGGGACGCTGCCATGGCTACCGGCATCAATTAAGTCCACCCGGCCGACGCGAAAGTCTCACATGGACTCAATTGATGCCATCCGCACTGAACGTATTAAACATTAATCTTTCATTATGTACTTAATTGAAAAATTAATTAAAATTTACCTACTTAGATCAATAGAGAAATTGAAAAAAAGTATAAGTAATAAATAAAAAGGTTGTTATGTATTAGTATTAGATACAAATTATTTACGCATGATTCTTTTACAAATAGATACAACATTGTACTTATTGTTTAATTATTCAATTTACTTAAATAATTTGTTTACAATTTTTTTGAACGATAAGCGTCATCACATGCAATCTAATTAAAATTGTGATATATTATAGGCATCCGTATCTAAATAAAATAAGGTTGTAATAGACAACGACATCTAAAACTACATTTGGTTCATTCCACGATAACGAATACCAAATTAAAGAAAAATTTAAAGAAAAGTGAAAGTTATTTTTATAAATCTACCTAATTTTATGCATCCAAACAATTTGAAGGCCAAATTTGAAATACGAAAGGGCTTACAAAAGTTCATTTAGTTAGCAACGTTGTCAAATCAAAAAATGACAGATGATAGAAATTCCGCATTTAAACAAAATGCTAAATTTGCCTGAAATTCCATTTCGTATGTCCGCACTATAAATCGTAAATACTCACCACTGATCGCAACCGCAAGTATCTATGGATTTTATTACTCCATACAATTATTGTGCTGTTGAATTGCATAAATTTTCATAAGATAAGTTAAATTTTAAAACATTTTTTGCGGTTTATTTTTTAAAATCTCAGACATTTATTATTACTTTAAATAATGTATTAATTAAAAAACAGTATTTTTAAATGTCTTTAATAAAATATTCTTAATTCATTTAAATAGATGTCCAATTTGGAATTCCCAAATAAATCGCGTATTACATAAATTTTTATTTGTTTTTATTAAATTTGTTTATCAATTTTTATAATGATATTTATCAATTTATTATTATAGATTCTGAGAATTGCATTTGAAAAACTTGATTTTTCGTTTACAATTTTAAATAATAGTAAATTTTTTGTGTTTTTGTTTTAATTTTTATACATTTTTTAAATTTATTATATATTTTGGCACTATTTTTTTGTTTTGGTATAATTTAATATACATATGTAGGTACAATGTGCATACACACACATATTTTAAACACATTTTTTCAAAACAATTTCCAAAAATAAATGAAAATACGTCAGCAAAATTGATATATTATTTTGCGTTTTCCATTTTATCTTTTATATCACAGAACTAAGATTTAATAATTTTTAAAAAATTTTATTTTTAAATTGTCCTTAATAAAAGCAATTTATTCCCCGAGCCTATGAATTTCTTTTTTGTATGTAAATTTAATTTTTAAATGCGTTTTCAAAGAACTATTTAGAAAATCGGTTTTTTGTTTGTTTTGTTTTGCAAGAACAAATGCTCTTGTAACTAAAAACAAAATCAGATAGAAGAATTTTTTAAACAATATATTTTTCGTTTTTTTTTTCTTTTTGTTTCTGATTCTGAGTGAGTGTCTATTTTAGACTTTTTCTGTTGTTTTCTTTATTTTAATTTATGCTGTTGTCGTCTTCATTTTCTTTTAGTTTTTGCTAGGGCTGTAACGAATATTTGTTTCCGTTTTTAAATTTTTGAATTCACATTCGATTTATTTTTTATTTTTCAAGCAATCGAAATCAAGAAGTGACATAGTTTTTATTGTACCAGATAGAATTTTTCCTTTTGCGTACGATTTGATGACAGTTGTACAAATCTTTTCAGTTTCTCTTAAAAACAATTTTTTATCCGCTTTCGGAATGTGTAAGAACTTTCGTTACAACTCTAATATTTGCAGAGCAAAATAACTCAAAGGAGAATTTCACTCCACTCGATTGATATTAACCAATCCAATTATTTTTATATCGTTAAACAGTCATAATTTCCCGTGAATTTCCCATAAAAAATCGTGATATTGATTTTCGTTTTTCACTATTCACGTATTTTTACCTGTCCAGCTCTAGCCGTAAACGATGTACACATATGTGTACGAAAAAATGTTCAGGGCACTTTCAAATACTCCGACTTACACAAAACGTGTATCTATCAACATAAGAAATTTCAAGTGGAAATCACTAAGTCCAAATTCCTTTTTTTGATTGGATCCATATTAATTAGCTTCTATTATTCGAACTTTGATTTTTGATGATCCAGTTATAACGTATACTAATGTGTGTACCAATCTGTTAACTTTTGACGTTTTGCCAGTGTTCGTAGGGCGCCACGCACTGCATAAACTAACTTCATCTCAGAAAGTGTTAAGTAAGTAGAGTAGAAAAGTCCTTAAAATGACGTCCGCTTAACCATAGCACAAAGTGATTTTGTGCATTCAGAACCAAAATCAAAAATTGTTGCCAACAGTTGTGTACTCGTGAATGCAGCCTTTATTATAAACATTTCATACGCAAGATAAAATATTCACTCAATATGCCGATTTCAATGCCAATGCGAAAAAAGCCGATCGTAACCGATTGCTATATATTATAATATGTAGGGGAATATCTTAATCAGTGGACCACCTAACAGATTTCTTGTGTGCAGATATGATTACCAGCTACAACATTATGAAACCAAGTATGAGGAGGGATATAATGCTTCAGATACATAATTTTTATTTCATTTGCCCATTGAAGTTGCTTTCAATAAATAAATTTGTCAAAAACATTGAAATTCTAGGCAAGTTACTTGCTTCTGGCTTCATGTACCTGTTAGGTAGGGCCTCGAGCCAACCAACGGTGTATAGAAGTCTTCATAACTCCTCTCGGCAAAAAGGTATGACTCTCCATCAAAACGTGGCCCACTCATTAAGACATTCCCCTATATTGAAAGTGAAATGAATAAATTATAGTAGGTGTTTGCCAAAAAAAAAATTACTGAAATAGAAAAGCTTTTTTTTTGTTTTTTTTTTTTTTTGTTGTAAAATGTACCTATACTATTTGATTGAATGCACCATGATTTTTCTAAAAAAATACATTTTGGACGATACACATGTGTTTATGTATCAAAAAAAAGTATAGCTCTTAAGTGCGTCTCTAAATAGTAATTTGATAAACAACATCAATTTACTTTACTTTCCAATGTTTTTTTCACTTCTTTTATGATTAGTGTCCGACCGAACTTGACTTTTGAACAGCACCTGAACTTGAAAGTTCGACTTTTTTTAAGGTTCGGCCTAATTCGAATATATTACGATTTGCATACGAAATACATTGTCCAGAGCATTTTTTATTGTGTTAAAAGTAAAATTAGAACAATTAATCCAAACATTTAATTATGGAGAAAACGAATTAATTTTGAAATATTTATACCCAAGAAAAGTTTGGCGAGAAACGGTAGGGTAACAATGTGCCGATCAGGCCTAAGTGTGTCTCTAGACAGCCACTTCACTTATTTTATAAAAATGAAAAATTAATAGATTTATATTATATTTATTTATAAAATAAAAGCTTATTTGCGTTTCACCTTTAACCCTTTGATGCGCGAATTTTAATGGGGCTTAATAGAAACCTTTTGCACTGAAATTACGGATATTTGGGGCTTCCACAATCATGACACCAAATTACATACCTCTACATCGATTTATATCTCCTTTATTAAAGCTTAAAAAAAAACATAACTATGGTGCTGTAGACAACCACTGAATAACTCGGTGCCTCAAATTTTTTACTTTTATAACCATATTTAATAAAGAAAATTTCCGCTTAGTAATAATTTAAAAACACGAAATTGCATATGTTCGGCAATCAGCACACGTAAAGATTACCTAGTAGAACCGAAAACAATATAGCGTTAATAGTAAAATTTGTTAAACACCTTATTTATGCCACATAGAAGTGAGTGTTACATATACGCAACATTGGGTGTGAAAGAGTTAAGGTTGCACCTTCTTTTTGGGTACATTCGATGGGGTGAAGAAAGGTATTTTTTTTGCCACATCTTTTAAAATGGTCCAGCGAAATGCTCGGCAATTTTTGGTCAAACGACGAACCGGAACCCAACCGATAGGTCGGACACTATTTATGATACAATACCGCATCGGTATAGGCCGAGCCATCCGAATCCATTCATGTGTGAGCTACATATGTGCACGAGCTTATAGTTTTATGCCAAATAGCGCACAGTGGTTGAACTTCATACAAAAAGAAGACAAAAATAGAAGCAGTCATCGTAGAGTTTTGCATAACGAATTTTTTATATAACGAAGTAACTTTCTGGTATCTTCCGGATTCGTTTTAGGAAAGTTCTACTATAGTCAGGTATAAAAAAAACAATGCACTTTTTTGACACTTTTCAGCCTCAGTTTTGTGGTTTAGGGTTTATATAGATAGAAAATAACAATTTCAAACATACACCCGATGAGAATGCTAATTTTAAAATTTGTTTTTTGAGACATAAATTTGATTACGCGACTTTTAATATTGTTTACATTTTAAAGTTATTATCGTAACATTTCGCATAACGGTCATAAAAGTAGTAGCATAATCTATACGTACAATGTTTTTTTTTTAAAGAAATAGATATAAATACAAAACAGTCTCAAATTAAATGGATCACCCAGTATATGCATGAAAGTAAAATAAAATTGAAAACCGTGCTTCTTTGGCATGCTAATTCAATATATTTTATTATAATTTATTATTCAAATCTAAAGTGAGAAGTATAAATAGAATAAAATAAATATAATAAATTAAATAAAATTTAATGCCTGCATTAAAGATCGATTCTTGTATAGCTGTGAAATCAAGCATAATTAACGTTGTTATTGTTTATTTTTTGTTTTTAATGATTATAAAATTTCTCACAAGGTTCTATTGACAAACTTTTGTTAAGTCAATGAACTTTAAATTCATTAATAAAAAATCTTAAAAATAAACACATTGAATTTCATTCTCAACCGATTTTTTTTTATAAAATGTAAACAAAGCGACTAGCGATTGATTAGGAGATGGTAAATTCCTGCGGAAGTTATGATTTCAAGTACCAGAAAATCAGCTCTGGTAAGTCTTTGAGAGAAAAAGTTGAAAACGTACATTTTTTTGTTATTGGTTTTTTAACATAAATCTGGTTACAGGAAATCCTAGAATACCAACATAACTTCTCTAATACATACATACTAAGCAGTCACAATATTATTTTAAAACCCACTGAAAACTGATGAACACGACTTCCAACATTCCATGTAATTTACGTTCATGAATCGTGTGATAATATTATTATCATTACCTATTACAGCAATTACATAAATTCCGTACATTTTTAATTGTTTATACATTTTTTACCAAACTCTAAAACCATTTAATAAATGTTGTAATTTTAATAACACACTTATAAAAATTTATTTCTAAGATTAATGACCGCAGAAACCGAATGGAATATTAAATATGTACATCATATGTATAAAAGTGTTATGCACAAAACGCCGGCTTCCATTCTCTGTTGTGCAATATTTTGTTTATCAATTGAATTTGAATTGCATCAGAAAGTAACAATTGCCACAATATGCAAATCATGTGAGAGTATTAAAAATATATGGCGATATGTAAAAATTTACAATAATGCTGTAACATCAATAATTTGTTTAAAACCCATGGTTGTGCTATTGTTGTTCCGATATTTACATGACCGTATGTAAATATTGAATGTAGGTACAATGGGATTAATTCAATTATAATTCCTAAAAATAAAATCATGGTATTCAGGTACAAAAGCGGATCCAAGGTCTGCCCTGAGTGGACTTGCGTCTTTACAATTATAATATATACCCCCGTTTTAGATGAGGCAGTGACTTAAGCTTAAAACACAGTTGCGATGGGTGGCAGTGGAGTGGCCGACGGCTAACCGCTGTCAAAATTAAAAGTCACATCATCAAATGAAATGGCATTGAGTTTTGGTGACAGCGTTTTTTCGGTCGACTTAGACCTTTTCTTCAATTTAAATTAATTTGGTTCAAAAAGTTATTTATAAAGAAATCAGTGCAAAATTAAGTTATGGGTTTCGATGAGAAACTAATGCAAAGTGAGAAAAGACAAGCCAAAATTTTATTGGAAATTAGAAAGAAATTCCATTTCATTCTAGACGCCTCAAAGGAATGTGTTCTTCGTCTTTTATTTTCAGTTCCAAAAACACAGTTTTCATGGAGCCGCAACTCGTTCTAGTTAGCTTTACATGACGCACCCACCACATTTTTCTCAACCGCTTGTGTTAGTAATTTTTATTATTCTCACTAATCTGAATATGTTTTGTGCGTACATACTGACCACTGGTTAACGCCGTCCGTCGCAATTTTGTTCACTGGGGGTCAATTCTAGTTCTGCGTTATCCTAAAATGAAAAATATTTTCACCAATTCACCACATTCGCTATTCTTATTTTGCTTTAAAATGACAACAACTGATTAAATTCAGGTGAAGTGAAAAAAATTAACACTGAAATAAATACAGTGTTAAGCGTCATTTCAAACGAAAAATCAAACAAATCGGATAGAAAATGGAGGAGGATACATAATGACGTGCAAATAGAGCAAGCGAGGTCCCAAAAGAACTCCTCATAAATTATCATTTTGTGAATTCCTTATGAATTGTGTTTTTCTTTATAGATTTGTAAGCATTGATGGAGCAAAAACCCAAAACCTAAAAGAGTGGCACAAAATGGAGAAAATATTGGACCGATTTGAGGTATTCCTCCTCAAAATTCTTGGATACTCTCTACAAAAATTTAAGAAAAAATATAAACAAACTTGAAACATTAAATTATCACCTTTGTCATTTTTACCTGAGCCATCTGCGTGGTCTTTTAGATAAATTTAGTTCAAAAATTACTACAGGCATATTTTTAAGTAAGAAAATAGCTAGATCAATAGATTTTATTCTTATATTGATACAAAGTTTGTCAAAATATCATTCAACACCATTCAGCACATTTTATATGTTATTCAGCGAGCAGTTTTCACATCATGAATAAAAATCGTTTAGTGCTCGGTGAAGTGAAAAAATAAAAACATCAAGTGAAAACCAAAGTGAAAAGTTTTTTTTACTTCACGATAACGCAGAACGAGAATCGAGACCCTGGTGCGGATTTTATAGCGGAATCTTAACAGCTGTTCAATTACCGTCGGCCGCTTTAATTGTATTTAGAGCTTAAGAAGCATGTTCTAAATCATTACTGAGAGCAGAGATAAATCTCTAGCAAGGCAGATAGAGGTCAGCAGCTGAAACTCCTGGAACTACGAGAAAGTCGCTAGAACATTACAATGCTACAATTTCCCCCATCATAAAAATACTACTGCAATTTTTTACAACAGTTTTAATTACGACAGCTACTTCGGAATAAGAATAAAATCCTAATAACGCTCAACCCAAGAAAACAAAAAGCTGAATGAACCGGCATTGGCTCATATTCACAAAAAAAAAACCCACAAAATATGCATATCTATACCTGAAGAATAGCATAAGCTTCTGCTTTTTTTTTTTTTTGTAAATATTTTATTAAACATTTTAATTCAAGCAAACACTTAGTCAAGGCTTGGATAGCAGCGTCTTGGAATTTTTCATCAATTTTTCTGCAAAATTATTTATTTTAATTACCCTTTTTTGTATATCTTTGTTTATGTAGATATGTATATCAAATTTTTATATTAAATTATATCGTAAACTTTAAAAAAATATCTGTTTTTATCTTTTGAAATCAGAGTATTTTTAGTTGAAATTTAAAAATTGTTATCTTAAGGTTGTGGAAAATTTTTTGTTTATACTATATACTATATAAATCCAAGAATTGATTGTATTTAGTACTAATTTTTTGATTTGTTCGTATGTACTACTGATGCTCGATTCACCAATTAATGATCAGCTAGATAATTAAATTGTTCCACAGTGCATTTTGAATTTGTGACGTTAGTAGGTGTAGAGAACAATAAATTAATATTATAATATTTAATAGTTTATCAAAGTTGCCATTAACGATTATCACTATACTTTGTCTTTAATTGGCAAATTAATTTAATTTTTATTATTGTACTATATATATTTATTGATGTTATTATTGTTACTGTAGTCCTTTTTTAAACACGCTTTGTGATATTGTTATTGGAATGCATATTTTAGTGGCGCTTATTAATATCTTAAGTTGTTTGAGGCAAATATGTAAAATAATAATGTGAATGGATTTTATTTAAAGAGTTTTTTAATTACTTAAGAGATTTTTATATCTTTTATTTGGGAGAAAATTGCGCTTTTTTAAATTTGTAAACTTTTCAGTGCCATTTTGAGCTTAATTCGTTTTGAAAAAATGTCAAAACTTATGAGTTTTGTAAGCAATAAGTTTTCCTTGAGTTAAATATTATAAAAACATTGTCTTAAAAGTTATTGGTTGCGAAATGATGCATTTTTCCAAAATATTCCTCTATAGGTTTTCTAAAAAGGGTTGATTAACTATGTATTTTTGCCTGGGTTTTAAACCAAACGTAGAAATTTTTCATCAAAATTATGTGATAAGCTTCGCCATAGTTTACCCGGTGTATCCATATATCGAATAGTGGCTTCATATAACACCCAACAGGGCGGGAAAGGGGGGGTCGGTGGAGTGTTGCTGTCTAAGTAATTGTTTCCTCCCATCTATGATAAACAACTTTCTCTACGCTATGAAACATGTACAATAGTATCCGACCGAAGGCGAGTTTTTGACTGCCGCCATTTACTGCCATTTCTCTAACCCTCGGTCGAAACCGAAGGAAATCAAAATCTGAACATAAATATGTTCTACCTATTGGCAAACATAAACAGGAGAACATAAATAATAGGTACTCCAAATATAAAGCTGGCCAGCAGCACGGAATAACTCGCTACACTAGTCGGAGGAGCTGATAAATATTTTTCTACAATTTCCTTTGAAGGGGGTCATTTGGTGTGTTATCTGTTTATCTGTTTTTTGATGCTTTTTTGTGATTTTTGTTTCGACGAGCAATGAAAATATACAAACTCTGTATTTTTATCTCTAAAATAATTTTAAATTTTTTTGCTTTAACATACACCCGTGTCAAAAAAATGTTGTCCGATGCCTACCATGATTCCAGCTATTCTGCACATCTAAAATCAAAATTGAAACTGGTACCAGAATTAAGTAAAAATATTATAAATTCAGTTTTAGGCAGAGTTTTAAAACATAAATATTTGAGCTTAATTGGTTTAGTTTTGTGAAATAAGTGTTTGAAAAAACAAGTATGCATGACTGCTGTGCCACCTCCTACCAAGTGCTATACCTGTAACTTTCGATCCACTGTGAATTTCAAAAAATCAGTTTATGTACTAAAACGTCAATGCAAATATTTTATATAACCACTCCAAATTTATTTATTTATTTATATGTATAAATAATTCTAAATAAGAGGTTTTCCATTGTAAGTCTGTAATAAAATTTATTATAAAATGAAGTGCTTATAATCTTCAGCTACGGCAAACAACTTCGCACATGTTTTGCAGAAGATAAAGCCGAAGAACCGAGGCCAAATATTCTATGAGACACTAATGTACAAGGTAAAATAAAAAATTTTGTGTATTCGTTCTGCGAATATCAAAATTATTGATTTTGGCCCCCATAGCGAGGATCCCAGACGCGTTAGTACAAGGCCAGAATCAGCGACCCCGAATTACCCTTTTGTGATTTGAAATTTACTGTTCCACTGTGTTATTATTTATTTATTAAATTAACTTTTGTATGGAGACATTTTTAGAGCTAACTACTTTTGGCCAAATAAAAGCTAATAAATAATAGATAATGTTGCATAATTCGTAAGTTCCAACTCCGCTCATTAATTACCAGATGGACCCTTACTATGTAAAAATAATTCATGTTGTAATGCCGTTTGCGAACTATGTGTAATCCGAAAATATGTACGCCTCAAGTTTTTTAATGCTATTATGCCTTCTTTGCTCCTTTCTTGGCCTTCTTTTCTTCATTCTTGGCCTTCTTTTCTTCTTCCTTAAGATTCTTTTCTGCTTTCTTATCTGCGTCCTTATTCTTTTTGTTAGCCTTTTTATCTTTCTTATCAGCTTTCTTTTCGGACTTGTTCGCTTTCTTTTCTGCCTTCTTAGCTTTCTTTTCGGCCTTCTTCGCTTTCTTACTTTCCTTCTTTTGAAGCTTTTTCTGTTTCTTCCGTTCCTTCCTTCGCTTCCTTCTATTTGGATCCCTCGGTCGGTAATATCTATTGCCCAAGTTCAAACAAAATCAATCAGGTCAACACTGAACATCTATGTAAATAATATCACTACTGCATGACTTACTTTTCCGATATTGGAATTGTTCTATGACATCTTCGACCATTAAGTATATGTATAACACCCGAAATAATGGTTAATAATCCTCCTCCTACCACAAGAAATTGTATAAAACTGCCGCAGAAAAATATCATAGTTAAGCATGCCAACACTCCAATCACAATACAGACTATACCAATAACGAAATTATATACCACTCCCTATAAATGCAAATAATTTTAAAATGTTTAAAAGTATATGTACTTACATTATAAGTAAAATCTCTTAATTTAGCTTATTCCGTTTGCGTTTTGCTATATTTAAATACAAACTCAAAACGGGGTAAACAGACTTAAGATGTTATTCCTTATAGGCAGCGAAATATGCGTTTAATATTACCAACGGATCTAATCCCAAAGTATGCAGTTTAAGCTTCAAGAGGACATAAACGAAATCAGGAATCAGTGCCGCCAAAATAAGTATCATATAAGGTCCCACGAACATTATAATTTCACCTCCTTTAACACATGGGAAGAAAAGTGAATAACCAACTAGCGTAAAGCCACCAGCTTCCAAAATCTGAAAAGGACAACACCAGCCTGCATTAAGAAAATGGTCAGATATCATTAAATAAAAACTTCTTACAAGGTTTAAGAAAAAGAATAGTTTGCATTGTTTCCGCAGTTGCATTTTATGTACTTATTTTGTTTATATTATGTTTTTTTCTTATTTATTTATTTTTATTTTTTAATCAATAAACTTCAACTGAATAAAATCGTAAAGCCAACTAATGTATTGGATAAATTATATATATGTTGTAAGTATACATACATAAGGATACAATAACGGGCCCTAGGGAAAGATGGTGAGTTAAGGGGTAAAACCCCTCTCTTGTCAGTAAAAATTTTAAATATTTGCATCGTTTATCATGGCTAATAGAAATTTTATACGCAGAAAAAAAAATTAAGCCCCCTTCGGAAATATCTGGATCCCAAGTGCAAGAGTTTTGTTTTTTTTTTAACTAGGAGTAAAAGCAGTGAAGGCTGAAGCCAGTGTGAGATTTACACCCGCTAAATATTTCCTCTCGTCCGACGGAAAGCTCCTCCCGGAACCACCGTTAAGTATTTCGTCGGAAGGCCGTCTAGAGTATTACTGCTCAATCGTCTGTTTTTTGTCGGTCTAGTTCGTTACTGTTCGCTGTATGGTCGGGTCACTGATACCCTGGTTTCTACATTCCGACGACGCATGTCACACTTATGGAGCATTATATTCACCATCGAACCTGCAGGGGCACCAAGTGCAAGTGTATATTGATGGATATGGGACAATATTATTCAACCTTTACTCACTCATACAAATCGCGATAACATAAAATAAATAGGAAAATGTATATGCCCAATATATGAGGTCATAAGTCGAGGTCATGCCCAATATATGTGGTCGATTTTATAGCGGCAGTTTTTTGGAATGCACGCGGCGTCGTTCACAACGATTACCTTGAAAAGGATAAAACGGCAAATATTTTTCATGGCTGTTGGATAGATTCGACATTGATTTGATGTAAAAACGATCGCATTTGGCGAAGACAAAAATGATCTTCCACCATGACAACGCACCGCCGCACAAGTGTGTAGTCGCCATGACAAAAATCCATTAATTGGGCTACGAACTGCTACTCCATCCGACTATTTAATATTTCCAAACCTGAAGAGATATGTGTAGAATGAATAGGTCATCTCTCTGAAACAAACGAATATTTTGAGAGAGGACCTTATTTGGAAGAAATAAAAAAATTTTAAAAACGCCTGACTAAATGTATTGAGCTAAAAGGAGACTATGTTGAAAAATAAATCGCTTTTTTGCAGAAAAAAAAACTTTTATTCAAAAAGTCACTGACTAATCGAACTGCCCTCGTAAGGTGCTGAACAGAGAAATCGATTAAAATCGCATCAATTTTTTGCAAGTTTTGTATAGTTTTTAGTATTTATTGCATCATTTATAAATTTTCTGACCATATAATTTAGATTTCTTGTA
Organism: Toxonevra muliebris; assembly: GCA_963691655.1. Classification (NCBI taxonomy): domain Eukaryota; kingdom Metazoa; phylum Arthropoda; class Insecta; order Diptera; family Pallopteridae; genus Toxonevra; species Toxonevra muliebris. The sequence goes on from OY829326.1 coordinate 127,011,951, forward strand.
ACTTATATATTTCTCAAAACTTAATACCGTCACCATACTTTTCATCGTTATCGAACGACATGTGAGTTAATCCTGCTAGTAACAAATGAAATACTCCAACAGTAATGCCAAGAATATAGGCAGTAGTAAGAGTAGTTTGAGCTGAATTCCCACAAAATGTCAAATTTGTAACAGAACAAATTCCAACAATTAGAAGTGAAATTCCCATGATTAGATTATAGCCAACGGCCTGAAAGCAATAAACAAAATAAAAAGTTTTTAAAAATTACGGGCATACAAATGTGGTGATCCTCATACCAAAGAATATTGCCCAAGCTATTTTCCTGCATATTTATTACTCACAAAAGAATTACCACAATGGGACTTTTTTTTTCTGTTGAGCAAATAGTTTTATTGATATTCTGTGGCGTGAGGAACAAATCAATCTAATTTGGCATTCGATATAAAACTGTTACTTACGAATGGAGCAAAATATAATTTGTACAGTGCCCAAGAACCCAAAAGCACAAATAATAAATCTGGTATGATCGCGACAAAAATAATTAACAGGAACGATAGGACAGAATCATTAATTTCTACCGCAAGTACACAAATGGACTCTAGCTCAGACATTACCAAAGAAAAAGAAACAATTTCAACAATCTGAAAATATAAAAACAATAAAAACATATTCAAAATTTTATAAATCACAGAGTGGAACAACATTCGACTTTATAAGCTTTCATAAAACTGACGAACTGGGGTTGAATTGTCTGTTCCGTGACAGTACTATTCCCTACGTAGTTCACACAAAACTGCATACAAAATACCCACTTCTACGAGACGAGTTGTAAGTTCATAGATCAGACGTTTCAACCCCTGTTTTTTGGATGGATATCCAAATCGGTTTTGAGTTTCGCATATTAAATTTTCTATTTACAAATAATGTCTACATATATCAAAGAAATCACTTTCACTTATCAAATTTTAAGCAGCAAATTCGAGGAATTGCAATTTCTCTTAAACGATTTTGCAGTATCACAGAAAATTTGTAATACTCACAAAACAAATTATATATGCAATGGCAAATATTATTATCTTCATACAATCCGGAAATAGATGTTCCATAATGATTTTATAAAAATATATTAAACCGGAAACAACTGCAATATTAAACAAACAAAAAAGATATTAAACATAATTGAAAAAACAAAAAAAAAAAAACATATGTCATATAATTCAATTTCAAAAAAATTGAATGGCAAATATTGAAGAGAACATACTAAACTCAATGTGTGAAAGTAAATTTTCATTATGCTCGAGGTGGCATTGCTATGAACTTGAGGCACTTGCTGTTGTGGAAAGCTTGGAAAGATTTTTGTTATTTGTTGGACAAAACCTGTCACATTTTGACTGATTGTACCTCTTTTAAAACATGAAACTAAAAATTACTTACTGGTCATTTCAAACAGTCATTAAACTCATGGTCACCTATGCAGCAATTGCTTGGTAGCCAAAAATACAGCAAGCTACAGGACAATCTCAGTAAAGTAAACTTCATCGCATAGTTTGCTTGGGTATCACAGAGGCAATAAAAATGTACCCCACGGCAGCACTTGGCACAGTAACAAGGACTTCCCCCATAACACTTAACAGTCAAAAGCGGAGCCAGTTCAAGTGCCATTAGAATGCTTAATGTAAATGGACCCGGTGCATAGACTTATACCCATATAAAATGGAAGTTGGCAGTGCCGGGAAGTACGCCCCCTTGGGGGCATCCTCTATTCACGCCGCAAGTCACAGATTGACCACAATCGGCTTGAACCATCATAAATCTGTGTGACAGCATTGAGCGTATCCAGTTAACAAGAACCGGATCCACTTCATGCTGACCTGCTGCATTGCACATACCGTCAAAAGTCGCGTTGTCAAAACTCCCTCAATACCAGCAAAAAATACCAATAGTCTATTCTTTCCTGTTGAGGGCCCGCTCAATCCGACCTACCAGATTTTGCAGGACCGCCTCACAAGATTTTCTACATTGATAAGCATGCTGAAATGAAGAGAGAGGATGTAACAAGAACGACTTACTACGGGTGCAGTGTTCAACACAACGCTCAAGACATTTTAGTAAGAAAGACATCATACTAATTGGTCTAAAGCTTTTGGGATTGGTATAGTTGTCCTTTCCAATTTTTGGAATGAATACAACTTTTACAAACCTCCAAACCTAATCGCATCTTTATTTGACACTGTCTTGGCAACATACCAATTACGCTGAGAAACTGTCGAACTAACCCTCCCCGCTTCCGGAAAAGTGGGATGTTGAACAACAGAGACCTGATTGCCCGGAAAGTGAGATTCCAGCATTAAGCAGAACATCTCACTTTTTGATTCCGTGAAAGTGCTATCAGATTTTTTGAGTGAAGTCAGTCGATTGGCTTGACCCTTTTTGAGGATTTTCGCAAACCTAGCTGTTTCAGACATAGTTTCAATACCGCTGGAGAAATTTCTAAAGGAAGCCCTTTTCAAATCTCGAATTAGCTTTTTATCACCATAAAACCCAAAATTATAAGGAATTATTTTGAGCTCTTTTCAACCCTATCCAGCAGGAATAAAGTTAAGCTGACCGGGTCATGAAGGACTTTAGAGAATTAAAAAGCGGACAGACTAATGACAACGGGGCACTTAAATTCTACATTAGTCCCGAACCTTTTTGTGGGGTGTCATCAAATCACACTCAAACAATAATAAAGAATTGGGAACTAAAAGCTCTCAAAGCCTATTGGACTAGACGTAAAGGTCTCCGACCAGCTAAAAGGTTTATTAATCCAATCACTATTAACTCTAAACACATAATCGAATTAAATAGAATGTTGAGTATACCGCAATGCCATTCATGTCGACTATGCAATGAGGACATAGAAACATCTGAACATGTACTAGCCGAATGTCCAGCTGATGCAAAGCGTAAATACATAGCTTTAGAAAGGAATTCCAGAGACCTTCTGAGGTATGAGGCACTAAACGTAACGCCTTTCATATTGACATCTCTGGGCCAATTTCCAATTTATGGTAATACCCACACACATTTTCGGTAATAGATTGTAAAATTGAACACTGTTTTCGTACCTTGAACTCTGCCTTGAGTACTATGCCGAATGACATGGACGACCGAAATTCGGATAAAAATATTTTCGCTATTCAAGACAAAAATATACTGTAGCCATGAGAAAAATCCTGCCTTATTAGGTGTATTTCTAGACAATATTATAGTCCATTCCGTTGACTAATTTAAGGTCTCATTCAATAAGCATCGGTCTCGGGCGTTTCGGTAAATTACTTACCATTAGTGAAAATAAATATATTTAACTTATATATATATTTCTTAAAACAGGATCACAGCTTCACCATAGTCATCATCTTCGTCGAATGACAAATGAGTGAATCCTGCTATTAACACATGTAATACAGCATCGATAATACCAATAATATAGGCAATAATAAAAATAATTTGAGCTGAATTTCCGCAGAATGTCAAATTTATAGCTGAGGAAAGTGCAATAATAAAAATTAAAAAGCCCACAATGAGATTATAGCCAACGCCCTGCAAGCAATAAAAAATTAAATTGTTTTTAAAAATTACATGGAAACAATCGGATTGGTTGACCTTTAGCTCATAAAATGTTGATTGAACTACATCTCCTTTTTTCACAAAAAAAGTACCACAATGAGTTTTTTTTTTTTTTGTATTAAGAAAATAGTTTGATCGATATTCTGTGGAGTGAGAGGCAAACCAATCCGGTTTGATTGGTTTTTACTTACAAATGGCGCGGCATATAAGTTATATAGTACACAAAAGCCCAAAACCGCAAACAGTAAATCTGGTATGATCGGAGTAAAAATAATTAAAACGAACGATAGCACAGAATTGTTTGTTTCTACAGCAAGAACACAAATGGAATCTAGTTCAGATTTTATAAGGAAAAAACAAGTAATCTCCAAAATCTGAAAATATAAATCAATTGCAGTTAATAAAAATATATTCAAAAATTTGTACTCACAGAGGGGAACAAAATTCAACTTTAAAAGTTTTCAGAAAAACGGCGAACTGTTTTCTGAATAAATATTACAAATATTTTTTCAATACTCACAAAGCAAATTGCGTACGCAATGAGAAATGTTATTGACCTTGGATAACCCATATATACAACTTCTTCCATGGTTATATAAAAATATATTAATCCAGAAACAATTGCAATAGAAGATATTAAATATAAATCACAAGTGATATTACAAAAAAAAAAAAAAAAACAAATGTCATTTAATTCAAATTCGAAAAATTTACGCAAAAACTATCCCAGCCGGAAATCACGTAACTCACAAACAAATCATTAATTATATTTAACAAAAACATTTCAGTAGCCGCATTTTGCAATCTAATAATGAGATCCATATTTCCGAAAAATTATTTTGTTCAAATAAGTCATAGACTGCTTTAGCGTAACAATTACACACGGCTAACTTGTGGAGATTATCAGATAATTGTAGATTTATCAAATACTGCGTGCTCATTGGTTGATCTAGAGTCTGGGCAATTTTGTAAGTTGACACAATGGTCTCAGCAATCAAGAAATGTTTAAGATTTTCCAAGATGCCAGAATAACTAGGTAACCGCATCCGATACTGGATTCTCCATTTTCGTCCAAGCACAACTATCAAGGCCAAAAATCAGCTGTTCATGGCAAAAAAAAAAAGAAAATACGCTAATGATATGTACTTTCATCAGTTCATCACCTGCCATCAACCAAAAACCAATATTCTCAATATTTTTTCTAATTTATTCCACACTTTCAACCATTTTCAAATACGAAAATAATTTCGCAAGTTTGACAATAATCGATCACTAAGTTTAGTGCTCTAAAGAAGATCTTTTGGAAATGCTTTATTCTTTATTCAATTAGATATTTGAAAATTTTCAAATTAACAAGTTGAATATGCGAAAGGAGTTGGTGTTTTTCTATCGAATCCGTTTGGCACAATCCAGAATCGGTTCTTCAATCGACCCAACGCCATTTAAATTAAGCAACCTCTAATTAAATATTGTTGGCTAAATATATGTCTGGAATTTAAGTTTATTTTAGTATCAATTTCTATGCAAAAGTGCAATTAAAATTAATTTAAGAAATTAAAGTTATTAAATATACTCGTGCATAACGCAGATACAAATATACATATGATGATGGGATGTTTCCCTGTAGAATCTCTCACACTTATTTATTTAACAAACTTATTAATTATTTAACAACAATTCACATTGAATATATTTGTATAATAATTAAATAGTAGTACTCATATTATGCAAGACAATTCATAATAAGTATATTGAACTTTATTTGTATACGAGTATGAATGATGCAATTTTATTGCATCGTAAATAAGAATAAAACACATGCATGCCGTTTTTATTTTAATAAAAAGTATATTTTATTTAATGCGATTCTTAAAAACAAAAAAAAAAAAAAGAAGATATAATCTATTCAGTTAGTGCTGGCTTGTTTCACGGAGATTCACCTAAAGTATGTACATAATTCCGTATGGGTATTTTTTTTTTATCAGAATAAAAGCTTTGAATACTGAGTTTCTCTACACACTTACATACATAATGTAACACTGTTCAAGAAAAGAAAATTGCTCTAAATATTGTATTTATTCATTATATTTCGATTTGAAATGCATTCAATAGAAAAAGTATTGTCTTTTTCATTTTATGATATATACTTATATATATTTAGTTTATTTATTATCAAACTAAGCGGAGACGTTGCTCCGTTACAAATTACAAAAACGGAATCATCGAAGATAAAAAAATATAAAGTTCAGTGTTGTAAAGCTTAAAAATAATATAACATAAATTTCGGTGTTGGAAAGCGTATGTTGAATTTATAATAATTAAAATGATGGTACGCCACAATACTCCCCTCTTAGAAACCAGGAAGGGTTGCAATAAAGGCGGGTTTGAGTCTATCGACGGATACTTTAGTTTCTTTGTTGGTAGTTTTGATGACGTAGTACTTTGGAGTTCGGTGCAGAACTTTGTAAGGACCCTTGTATGGTGCTGAAAGCGATGGCCGTACCGAATCATCCCTCACGAAAACTTGATCGCAAGATTGCAGCTCAGGGTGGATGAAAACTTTCGGTGTCGTATGCCATGCGGCGTCAACGGGTCGTAAATCCTTCATCACGTGCCTTAATTCGGCGAGCATCTCGTGTTCACTGGTCGTAGGTTTATAGTCGACAAACAATTCGGAAGGTAATCGAAGGTTTTCACCATAAACAAACTCTGCCGGTGTTGCCATTAGGTCATCCTTAAAGGTGCAGCGTAGACCCAATAGTATTAGTGGTAAATACACTGTCCACCTATCAGCGCTGTGACACAAAATAGCCGATTTGAGTGTGCGATGCCATCTCTCAACCATCCCATTAGCTTGAGGGTGGTATGGCGTCGTGCGGAGATGGTTAACACCGAGGCGTTGTAATAATTGGCGAAACAGGGTGCTTTCAAACTGCCTACCGAGATCCGAAGTGATGGTGGCTGGTATGCCGAAGCGGGAAATCCACTCATTGAGCAAGGCCTTCGCTACTGTGGGCGCCGTAATATCAGGGATCGGTATGGCATCAGGCCATCGTGTGAACCGATCAATAACTGTAAGGCAGTAGCGTTTTCCTTCAGATAAGGGAAATGGGCCTACAATATCAATGTGAAGATGTGCGAACCTTTGAGTGGGTGTATCGCGACGTTGCAATGCGGCTTTGTTGTGGCGGATGACTTTGTTTCGCTGGCACTGGATGCAACTGCGTGCAAAATTTCTGCTATCTCGTTGAATTGTAGGCCAGACAAAGCGTTCTGACATGAGGCGCGCTGTAGCTCTCGTACCGGGGTGTGATAGGTCGTGGACTGAATGTAATGCTTGTAATCTGAATTTTTTCGTAACGAATGGCCGTACACTTCCAGTTGAGCAGTCACAGTGAACTTTACGCAAACTAGAAGGAAGAGCAAATTGCTTGAGTTTAAGTGAATGAGTAGTGTTACCTGATATAAACGATTGTAGCTCTTCGTCATTTTCTTGGTCTTCAGCTAACTTGTCGTAGTCAATAGGTGTACGGTCGATTGACTGAATGCGTGACATCAAGTCAGCTGCTACATTATCCTCGCCTTGCACGTGACGGATGTCCGTAGTTATTTGAGCTATAAAATCGAGTTGTCTCGCTTGGCGGTCAGACGCTTTATCGAGTCGTTGAGTGAAAGCGTAAATTAATGGTTTATGGTCGGTGTACACGTGGCAATTTCTTCCTTCAACCATGAACCTGAAATGGCGTAGTGCGAGATACAAAGCTGTCAACTCCCGATCGTATGTGCTGTAACGCGTCTCTGATTTTGAAAATTTATGTGAGAAAAACCCAAGGGGTTGTATGCAGCCATCAACCACTTGATTAAGAACAGCACCAGCGGCAAAATTTGAGGCATCAACCCAGAGTGATAGTTCCGCGTTCGGGAGAGGATGCGCAAGCATAACAGAGTTTGCTAGCTCTTGCTTGCAGGCTTCGAAGAAGTGTTCCGTCTCTTTGGACCATACTAATGGCGTCTGATCATTACGTTTATTAGCTGTTATCATGGCGAAGAGAGGCCCTTGTGTTTCAAGTGCATGTGGCAAGAATCGGCGATAAAAGTTCAACATTGCTAGAAAGCGTTTCAACTCCTTTGCCACAGTCGGTCGTTTGAATTTTATAAGTGCGTCTACACGACTAGCCAGAGGTCGAATGCCTTCTTTCGTTATAGAGTGCCCAAGAAATTCCAGCTGCATAACTCCAAACACTGATTTCGCTACGTTGATAGTGAGGTTATGTTTTCTTAGACGCTCAAAAACCTGTCGTAGGTGGCTCCGATGTTCCTCAAAAGACTTTGATGCCACACAAACGTCGTCCAAATATGTAAAGACGAAATTTAAACCACGAAAGACTTCATTGATGAGACGTTGAAATGTCTGAGCTGCATTTCGCAGGCCGAAGGTCATCTGCGTGAACTCGTAAAGACCAAAAGGCGTAGTTATTGCAGTTTTGCAGACGTCAGCAGGGTGGAGTGGCACCTGATGGAAGGCTTTCTGCAAGTCGATTTTCGAGAAAACAGAATTACCTGCCAGAACGTTTGAAAAATCCTGCAGGAATGGTAGTGGGTAACGGTCAGGAACGGTCTGCGCATTTAAGGCGCGGTAGTCTCCGCAAGGCCTCCAAGATCCGTCTGACTTGCGCACCATATGTAACGGGCTGGCCCAGTTGCTACTCGATGGGCGGCAGATCCCAAGCTTGAGAAGCGACTCGAATTCAGCACGCGCAGCTGATAACTTCTCTGGTGAAAGCCTGCGTGGGCGTGCGAAAACCGGCTGGCCGTTTGTGATGATCTGGTGAACAATTGTGGACTTTGTAGAAGAACCGACGGGAGTTGCGCGCGTAATATCGATAAATTCGCGCAAAATGTCTTGAAATTTAGAATCGGCATTAATTGTTTTCACACTAGCAGTGCTTATATTATCAGTTTTACAAACAGTTCGCAATTCTGTTGTATTATCGCGTAAGGTTTTTCGTTTGAGGTCCACTAAAATGTCAAAATGGCTCAAAAAATCAGCGCCAATGATAGCGTGAGATACGTCGGCTATCGAAAAATTCCAAACGAATTCGCGTCGTAGATTTAAGTTTAGTTTTAAAAGTCTTTCGCCATATATTTTAATAGGCGAACCGTTGGCAGCAAACAATTTGGCTTCGCTAGTATTTGCTCGGGCTGTTTCCGCATTTGGTGGTATAACTGATACGTCGGCACCGGTATCTATAAGAAAGTCGAGTTTCGATGAAGTATCAAAAATGCGGAGCCGATAATTTTTGACGAAATCAGGTTGCTTGCCTACGCCTGAAATCGTCACAGCCGAGCGATCTTATTGCGAAGTAACTGTTTGCGAAAATGTGCATGGTTCGCGACATTTTGTAGCTTTGTCGCCGAATGTTTTATGGTACCAACAAAAATTGTTATTTGAAGTACCGTTCTGATGTACCGTTTGCGATCGCGAAGATGATTTCGAACGAGAGCGCCGTTGTTTAACCTTCAAATGCCTTTGCACACTGCGTGTTAATTCAGCGATTTCACTTTTGAGGTTACTTATTTCGCTACGCGATGAGACAAGGTCAACATTAGCACTATTATGCCAACCTATGGATTCTGCTATAGAGTCAGCGATTTTCACCTTCTCCGTGAGGGGCACATTAGTTGCAATTATAGCAGCTTGGACATACGGTGGAAGCCGAGTTACCCATAAGTCGTGAAGCAAGCTGTCGTTAAGCGTAGTGCCAGACACGCGTTTCATCTCGTTGAATAGCTCACTAGGCTTCCGATCACCAAGAGGCATATCCTTGAGAACTCTCTGCAAACGGCGTTGTTGACTGTCGGTAAAATGCTCGGTCAGCTTCAGCTTTAGATACGCAAATTTGTCGTAGACAGGCGCCGCCTCGATAACTGGTTTTAGTTCGAGAAGCTTGTTTGGCGGAAGACTTGCAAGTACAATATGAAACTTTCTAGAATCGGTTCTTACCAACGAAGCCTCAAACCAGAATTCCAAGGCATAAAAATACGCTTCGATGTTTTCGTCGCACAACACGGGCAGTGGGATTTTCGGTGATCCACTGCGGTCATCGAAAAAACTGGAACTACTGCCGGTTGTAATTGTAGCGCTGCTGTCGAGAGGCATGATGTGCACGTATTTTCAGAAACGTGCGGGGTCACCAATTTAGTTTATTTATTATCAAACTAAGCGGAGACGTTGCTCCGTTACAAATTACAAAAACGGAATCATCGAAGATAAAAAAATATAAAGTTCAGTGTTGTAAAGCTTAAAAATAATATAACATAAATTTCGGTGTTGGAAAGCGTATGTTGAATTTATAATAATTAAAATGATGGTACGCCACATATATATATAAAATGAAAAATATATATATATATATATATATATATATATATATTCCCAGAACTGAAAAAGGTATTGGCATTATTTTCGATATTTTTCTTTTCTTTAATTGAATTTAAATTTTTCTTTATAATCTTCAGATCCGTTGCCCTCTTTTTAATATTAGTAGGCCCAATGTAGACATTTTGACACCTCGAGTGTCTTTAGTCGTGTCTTTGTTCCGTGACTTGTATTTATTTTAAAAGGTGAACAGAACGAAAGTATTCCGAAAAATTTTCATTGACCTCATGATTTCAATTTTACCTTAAATGCTCAAAGAAGTCATTTTGATTCCTTGTCCAGTTTTATTTTAAATACACTGACGGTCATGAAAACCGCACCACGCTCCATTTCAAGAAAATGGTTTATAATGGGACCTAAATCTGATTTTGTTTGGGGAACATATTTTTTTTTTATTTTTGGGAGCAAGCAAAATTGTTTAGTATGATACTACCCTTCCCTGGAATCGACAAGCCCTTCAAGAATATCATTCGTTATTTTTTTAATACCAAACATTGTTCAGAACCCCAACATGGGATTTTTTATTCCTTTATTTGTTGTCAGCAGCTTTCCGTTTCATAATATACCAGAGGTGCTATATCGGACTTACACTTGGCAAGTTACCTTATTATTCCAGCCGATAAATTCTGATATCATTGATAACATTTTGAATCTGTAAACAACTAAGAATCGATAACACGGTGCTACAGTAAAAATTATCTGGAAAGTGATACTACCTATTTCGCTTGTAGGTAATGGTTAGCAAAACAAGAGTCTGTATGTGAAATTTTCTAAACACCCCCAAAATCCGGTTTTGGGACCATTTGCGCACTTATAAGCCTGTAGCTTAGTTGATTATCAACAGATTTTTACCGGTTTTAGAAGAAAGAAACTTATTATACGAATCATATATATTTGATTTAAGAAAACTTGAGAAATTTGTGTGTAATTGTTCAGCAAACACAATTTTTTTCACTTTTTTCGCCTTTTCTCACACTATTTTATAAAGAAACCATACTACTTGTGAATTAATTTAAATAATATATTAAAAACAAATACAACTCATGTTTGTTTTTAAAAATCCGTAAGTAATTGACTGAACTCTTCTCATACACTTCATATTGATAGTGTATACAAAAAAGTTACGAAAATTAACCACCAGACGAAGACGGGAATCGAACCCGAACCTCCCAGATGAAAGTCTAATGCTCTACCCACTAGACTATCGAGGTCGTCGGCCACGACTTTACTGGAACCACTAAGATGGTAATCCTTTTTTTTTTTTTTTTTTTTTTTTAACGAGGAGGAAAGCATAAAAAGCCACCCAGTCAGTGCGTGACATTCTCACGCTAAAACCACCTCTCGTCCGTACGGATATTCCTCCCGGAACCACCGTTAGGTATTACGTCGGAAGGCCGTAATGAGCTTAGTGCTCAATCGTCAATATTGGTTTCTGTCCAATTCTGTTCGGTTTTATCGTCGGTTGACGATATCTGGCTCCATATTTGTAGTATTTGCCGTGCGCTCGACTTTGCGCGCACGTTCTGCATCATACAGAGTGGTCATCATATCTGCAGCAACCTTGCATGCTGCATTCCATTTTTCCGCTGTGTTACACATCTGTGTCGTCAGATTCCTTTCTGTAGGGGGTTCTCCAAAGGCTTTCTCCAGCTCATCTCTGTTTTTGTTAAAACGCGGGCATTTAAAAAGTATATGCTGCGCGTTCTCCCGTTCCTCTGGGCATCTTGGGCAAAACGGGTCTTCTTCTCCGGTGTTGATTTTATGCAAGTACTGCTTGAAGCACCCATGGCCACTAAGCAGCTGCGTAATGTGGTAATTCAGTTCACCATGTCTGCGTGATATCCACTCTTCTATATGCGTAATGAGATTGTAGGTCCATCGACCCTTCTCGGATGACTCCCATCTTCGCTGCCATTCCATGATGGTACGCTGTCTTTCTTCTCTTCTTATGGCTTCGGTTGATTTTGTGTCACGGCCATATAACCGCTTCATCTCTTGTGCCTGTAAATCTATGGGCACCTTACTTGCTATGACACAAATAGCATCGTCCGATACTGTGCGATATGCGCTAGCAACCCTCAGGGCACTGAGCCTATATATCGCACGGATATCCTTCTGGTGTGTTTTCTTGCTGTCCGCCCAGATAGGTGCTGCATACAAGATTACTGACGTAGTAACCGTTGAAAGCAGCCGGCGCCTGCCCTCACGCGGGCCTCCTATATTCGGCATGATGCGTGTTAATGCGCTGTTTATTCGTGCTGCTTTTCCACTAGCAGCTTTCAGGTGATCCTTGAACGTCATTTTGGAATCTATAAGTACTCCTAAGTACTTAATGTGTGGACACGAGGTGATGTTATGATCACCAACCGTGATGACCAGCTCTGCACGTGCTCTTCTGGTACTCAATACCACGACTTCCGTCTTCTGCTCCGCCAATTCCAGCTTCGAGTTGTACAGCCATCTTCTCACTCTTGAGATGACATCGTTACATATAGCCTGTAGCGAGTCCAGGTTCTTGGCTACTGCCACTATCGCGATGTCGTCTGCATATCCTACGATTGTTGTATCCTCCGGGAGATCCAATTTGAGGATGCCGTCATACATTGCGTTCCATAGTGTTGGGCCGAGAACGGAGCCCTGCGGAACGCCTCCTTTGACACGATACTGCTTCACGCCGTCATCAGTATCGTATATTAAAATTCTGTTGTCGAAGTAGTTTGCGATTATTTGCAACAGGTACTCCGGTACTTCGAATCCTCTCAGTGCACTCATAATCTGAGGCCAGTTCGCCGAATTGAAGGCATTTTTGATGTCCAACGTCACTACGGCGCAGTACTTCTTCTTGCCGTTTCCCCATTGGTTGCCGCTGGTGGCCACGCGTGCAATATTCGTTTGTATTGCGTCGACCGTGGATCGTCCTCTTCTGAATCCAAACTGTCGTGCTGATAGCCCTCCTGGCTTTTCAAGCCACTCCTGGAGCCTGTCCCCTATAATGCGTTCGAGAACTTTGCCCAGTGTATCCAGCATGCATAACGGTCGGTAGGATGCCGGTTCATCCGGCGGCTTCTTTGGTTTTAGTAGGAGGACTAACCGCTGTCGCTTCCATGTGTCTGGAAAAACTCCTTCTGTCAAGCATGCGCTGAAAAGCTTCGCGAACACCTCCGGTGTAGCTTTGATCGCCGCCTTGAGCGCAACGTTGGGGATGCCATCCAGTTCTGGGGCCTTGTTATCCGCAATCTTTCGTAGCGTTGCCAGCACTTCGCTGGCGGTGACTTCTGGTGCTTGCACGCACTTATGTTGTCGTGGAGCAAGTTCTTCCTGGGGGGGAAAGAGTGTGGTCACCACTTTTCGCATCAGTGTGGGGCAGGTGGGCTGTGGGGCCCTTAACCCTCTGACCTTCCTCATAACCGTTGTATATGCCATCCCCCATGGATCGGTTTCTGCGCTGTCGCGTAACTGTTTAAAACAGATGTTTTTGCTGTCTCTGATGGCCTTCTTGAGCTCGATTCTACAAACTTTATAGTCGAGCTGCAGGGCTTCCCACGCGGGAAGAGAGCGAGCTCTCTGCGCTTTCCTGCGTGCTTGATGGCATTTCTTCCTGGCTGCCGCTATCTCCTCATTCCACCAGTACACTGGTCTTCTGATCAAGACTGCACGTCTTCGGGGCATCGCAGCATCGCACGCTCTGGAAAGTGCTGCGATGGTATGCACTGCCATGTCTGCAGCTGGTTTGGTCTGGAACATTGCATCACTCCAAGCTATGTTGAACGTGTCCGCGTCGAACGCTTGCCTCTTCCATCCATTTTGCGGCGCCTTCTGTATCCGAACCGCGAGGGGTGCCACCTTGTTATCCACGTCGATGATGATGGCCTTGTGCCCATCGCTATGCGTGTACATGTTGCTAACGCTCCATTTGGCAGAGCGCGCAACTACGTTGTCCGCAAAGGTGAGGTCTATTATGGACCTACCTCTGCCGTTGTCGAAAGTGTATGCCCCGAACTCATTTAGTAGCTCCAGCTCTAAGGGAACCAGGCTCTCAAGGAGTATGTGGCCACGTCGGCACGTGCGGGCGCTACCCCATGTTGTGGAGCATGCATTAAAGTCCCCGCCGATAAGAAGTGGATGCTTTCCGCGTGCTTCTTCCACTAATGCTGTCACCATGGTCTCAAAAGCTTCCTCGCTCATACTAGGTGGAGCGTAGCAGCTGAAAAAGTAGATTCCACCTACTTTGACCCACGTGAATCCTTCTTTGGCTGTTTTCATCTTGCCTTGCAATGAGGCGTTGCCTAGCGCCCAAATGGCAGCCTTATTCGCTGCGTCCGTCGCCCAGCCATGTCCATCTAGATTTGTATACTGCTCCGAAAGTAACGCTAAGTCGAAGCCATGTTCGGTCGTCAATTGCTGCAGGAGATCCTGCGCCGCCTGGCAGTGGTTGATATTGAGTTGCAATATCTTCAGTGTCACCTCAAATTCGCGCCTTTTGGAACAGGGGGCATTTTGTGCTCCCTGCTGCATGTGCTCCTTTGCACAGAGCACATTTCTCCTTATTAGAGCAGACTGCCGCCAAGTGCCCTCTTTCTCCGCATTTCAGGCAGTGCTTCGTCCTGTCTACCTTCTCTGTGCAACGTTGCGCAATATGGCCGTAGCCCCAGCACTTGAAACAGTATCTGGGCGAATCCATCTCTCTTATCCTGCTCATCACCCATCCGATGCGTACTCGTTGCGCATCTATCACCTTCCTCGCGTCGTCTACGGGTAGGCAGATCAGAGCTGTTTGTGTGCCGTTGTACCTCTTTCGCAGGCTTCTAACAGCAGTTGTCTCTGGGCGTCGTATTTTGCATTGCGCATGAAGTGCCTCGCAAATTTCCTCCGGTGTGGTGACCTCGTCTAGGTCTCTGCATTGTAGCGTGACCGTGTGAGTTTTGGCCGCTACTTTGGCCGTCTCCTTTAGTACCTCTTCGATTGCTGCTTGGTACGTCGTCGTCTGGTTTTCTGGAGCTCTCTTCAACTCCAGAAGTAGCTCGCCTTTGGCTGTTCTGCGTATGGCCTTGACATTTTCTCCCATTGTCTTAAGATCCTCGCATGTCTTCACCTTGCGCAGTATGTCTGCGTACGTTGCGTCTCCTGCCTTCGATATAATAATAACATCAGGCCTGGTCCTTATTGGTCTGGCCTTCCTGGCTTTCTTGCCTTTTACAACATTCCATGCTGTTTCCTTCGGCCCCTTAATGTTTGACGCCTTGTCCTTTGGGTTTGTCTGCTGCGTTTCTGCTGTGCCGCGTCTTCTCTTTGTAGCCGGTGATTTCTCGCCAATTATGCGCAAGTCCGGACTCGTGCTGGCTCTCATCCTCTTAGCCGAAGGTGGTGGCGCTCTGCGAACCACCTCTGCGAGGGTCTCACGTGGGATGCTTTTTTCAGGCGCATCTACCTCGATGTCAAGCGTTGTTGTTGTTGCTGGTGTTGATGCCTGCTGGTCCACGCTCTTTTCCATGTCCAGCATCGCTTCAGTATAAGCGCCTTTGATCATAGATCCTAGGCGCTTAATTTCAGCGTGGACATTCCTTCTACCCTCGTAGTATGCCAGGAGCTTGTTTATATGTACTCCAAGCTTTGCCATTTTGGCCTGGAACACGTTCGTTGATGATGTTTGTACAACGGTTTTAATAAACTGCCCTGCCGGTACTCTTGAAGCTGTCTTGGGTGTAGTAGCATCCAAGGTCGCTGTCTTCTGTAAGTCAAATATGGTCCGCTGTTTTGATGCCATATTGACTATTGCTTCTGTAGGCGTGCCTGTGTGGCCAATCGACTTCTACCTCGAACGTACAACGAGGCCTGCCAAGGTTTTACCGGGACGGAGGCAGCTGGGACATTAGCCGGACAGCCATTTCCGCTAGATTTCACTCCGCTTACTAAAGTGCCCGAATGCCACAGCCGTCAGCTCGTATCATCTAGGTCAAAATATTGGTTCCAGTACCATTTCGTCAGAATCCTACTGGACTCAGATTCCGACGTCCATTGCTCGCATAGTATCGAAAATGTGAACCAGCCGCCTGCACTTACCCAAGCCCTTCGACCCATTGGTCGAAGCCGGGCAGCGTCTGACGGTGTAGCACACATTCCCGTCACTATCTGCTGTCGTGGTTCGCGAAGTTTCCGAACACTTGTATCCGTCACTAAACATTGCCCTCATGACCCACATGACAGTGTCATAGGATAACCCAGTGTTGAAATACGCGTGTCCGGATTCTGCAACGATGTCCCACGGTGCCACCCCGGGGTGGGGAGCACTTACGCCAAGGACGGTGCCTGCTCGTCCTGTCGCAGATCTTCATTGGGTATTGTGGCCTTTTAAGACACACCCTCCACTTCTGCCGCTCTTGGTCGGGGACTGCTTATTAGTTATTCGCAGCTAACCGACATTACTGCCGGCCGTTCAGCTATCCGCCACCCGCTGACCCCCACAGTAGCCTAAAGCTCAGCCCTGTGACTAAGATGGTAATCCAGAAAGCTACCACTAGACCACAGATATGTTATGTTTGAAAAATAAATATATGATGTTCTTTAAAGAAATTCACATTTTGCCAATGAGTGTAACCTATGCATGGTATCTATTGATATCTTGCCACGCAAGCATTATTAATTTTAGTGCTTAAAAATTTATCGCATATAATTAAATTGCTAGTTATAGTTTCTCTTTGAAAGTTGCATGTTTGAGAGCTGTAAATAGAATTTGATCTTTTGTGTTAAGCGAAACACGCACGATTTGATTAAATTAAAAAAAAAAAAACAAACAAACAAAAAACAAAAAAATAATAGATGTTTTTACAGAAAACAATGAAAAATAAACAGATATTTTTAAATATGATTATTCAAATCCAGACGTATAGTAAAGTTAGATAATCTTATTAACACTTTATTTAAAAATCTCCCACAAAAGTGTTATATTTTAACTATTTCCGATAATGGACGCACTCTACACTAACAACACAATAAACTTAAGATTTTCACCTTTAACCAGGTATATCTATGATTGCTTAAAAAATTATTAAACCACTGAAACTTTTTATATTCGTCATAACGATGGTTATATCCATCAGTATTTTAATTTAATTAATTAGTAATTTAATTAATCAAATAACTTCATCTACAAAAACATGGTGCTAGTTTATGGTAAAAAAATTCAGAATAATAACACATTGCAACAAAAATTTTATTAACACTGCAAAAAATTCGGTTTTTGCATTATTCTGGAAAGTGTGTACCTCGTGGGTCACTCCAATGTTCTAGGACCTCTCAAAATTTTTAACAAGGAATATTTTCTCCACAGACATTATAATTGTTTTCTCAACGGTTTTTGTTTTAACGTAGGGTAGGAGATGGAAGAAAAGTATGTGAACAAAAATTGTTTATCTCTTTGTTCTTAACAACTTTGCTTCAGAAATCAAATTCGTATCTGTTGATATAAAGAAATTTTTTTATAGCCCCTGAAGACCCCACTTTTCCGACTTCAGGTCCATATTATGGGTGAACTAGATGTGATAGAGAAAAACTGAGTGTCGTGATCGCAGTCGTGATCAGCGACCCTAAATTATTATAAAACCGTTCGAAAATCTCGTGTATAGGTCAAAAGCTGAAAATTTGTTGCACTGAGTAATTGATAAATTGAATAGAATATACATACTTAAGTGGTACACATTTTTTTGAGATCAACAAAATTTCGCCATCCATTGTATTTGATTTATTTACAAATGATGATGAAATCTATTAGGCATTATTTATTTTAAAGCGAAAATTTCTCACAATTATTTATAATGGCTGGTGACAATTATATTGTACAATAATACAATTTACTTTTACAAATATTTATACACATTTATTTACGTCAAATACATTTCCGGCAAACTAGTGAAATAAAGAGTAAAGCGCAGTCAATGTCAAGGGAGAACATGTGTATTACACAATTACACTGAACAACAATAAAAACTTTTACCTATTCATACCATGGCAAACCATTTATTTCACGCTTAAAAACACCAATTATGGCAGCACAATTTGTTATCAAAACGTATCTGTCAAAAAACTAATTTCTTTTTTTTCTTAAAAAAAAAAAAGAAACACAACACTTCAAAATCGAAGTTGTGGAAGTTTCCTACACTTTTAATCAGTTTAAAAATCAATTTGGGATTAGGAAAAAAATAATTCTTCAAATATCATTGACTCAAAAATTCCAATTTTCCAAAAAATTTCAAAGATTGCCTATTACTCGATGATTTCTATAATCCGTTTGAGATTACAAGAAATTGTCCTGTAAATAAATACTTGGGGGTTACTCGTTATTGTTCGCCGTTTGTGAATTCGTTATTCTCTCTCAAGCTAAATTAAAAAGTTTTTATATTCGTCCCCACCTCTTGGCAAATCAACGAGATGCAGTAGGGTAAAGTGGACTACCGAACTAAAACTACAATTTCAACTCTTCTAAATTTTTAAAGATAATTTTTGTTGTCCAGTGTATTTTAACAATTAAAAGACAACACTGTTTTAATTTTTCAAATTGATAAAATATTTGTACAGATGTTATATACGGTATCATGTAATGCAATCGGCACTTTGAATACTTTCAAAAATTGTATGCAACTCTCCATAAATTGGCACTGATTGGTCAATTTTCCAAAAATAAGATTCACAAGCTGCCATAGTATCGTATAATCATAATGAGAGGATACGACACCGAATAAGGCAGCTTGTGAATCGGTCAATTTTTTTAAAATCGGAGCATCCATTCATTTTAATATCAAAAATTGTCATTGAAATATGACATTCACAATTCTCCAAATTTTTTGTCTCAGAAATTGGCCTAGTAAAAACCTAAAGAAAAATTTTTAGTATTTGTAGATTCTATAAATCGTTTAAATAGCCAAAATTGGTTATTTTTGCACATATGGGTTGAAAGTATGCATCTCGATTCGGTTTCAAAACATAAATAAACATAGGAAAGCACAGAATTTACACTGTGTGACAAATTGAGAATGTCCAAAAGTGATTGTGATCAGAGTATGCTTGTTGAACAGCGAAAGTGGTCCAGAGTACTGTGTTTAACTCCATTTTGGACATCATTTTTTTATGCGGTCGGTCCTGAAATTTGACCATTTCTAAACATGTTGCTACAATGAATCATGCCTTAATTACAAAGAATTCGCGCTATGACTTTTTCTGGATATAGAAGGAGCTTTTCACTTTAGTGGCCGTTCTTCAAGAGACAGGAAAAAGCCAACATGTTATTTGTTGGATAAAAACCATGCTTTTTAATCGCTCGATTATTACAGTGGGACCAAACTCGTTCCTCAAAATGTGTGATTAGGGGTACACCTCAAAGGGGAGTGCTGTCCCCTCTGTTATGGATTTTATCACTGTTAGTCTCCTTACAACAGAAGTGTATCAAAGTAGTCGCATATGCAGATGATGTAATACTGATTATAACAGCAAATTTCTGGACATCATGAGTGAGTTACTCTCTGTAAAACTGAGATTGTCCTATTCTCCAGGAAATATAAAATTCCAAGTTTTAGGCAAATCCGGTTAAACGGCGTTACACTAAATTTATTGAAAAAGCAAATATTACGTATTAGTCGTGTAAACGAATGTTCAGTCGTGATTGGGGACTATATTCAAAGATAACACACTGGATGTACACTTCTATATAAGTATTGGTCTGGTGGAAAGCCCTTGAATGTAAATTCGAAAGGCTTCAACGTCTCAATTGTGTGGGTGTCACTAGGGCCTTGAAATCTACTTCCACCGAATCGCCCAATATTATTCTCAATCTATTACCTATGGATTTTTTGGCTAAAGATGTGGGTTTTCAAAGGTTTGGAATGCCATACTATAAAGTCTAAATCGGAAAATTAATGCTACAACTCTCTTCAAATCCTCAGTACCAATAATAAACTACAACTTTGCTGGGTACCAGGAGATTCTGGTATAATGAGAAACATTTAGAAATTTAGTTAATTCGGATTACAAAGATTGCATAATGGGATTGAGATTGCTGGGAATTATACTTGCAGGTTGTCCATTATTGGTCGCGTTTGTGGATTCGTTTTTTTTTTTTTGGTGATTTAAATTTAAATTACACGTTTTTCTTCACCCACAACGTCTGGATTGGCAATGGAAAATTAAGAAGATGTAGAGTACAAAAGAACTAAAATTCAAGACATTAAACCAATATCTGTAAAAGAAACATGTAAACATCTAATAAAATCTATAGAGCTACGGAATATATGTGCTATTTTTGTGCTATTCCATATAAAAAAACACACAAAAAAAATAAACAAAGATGCATCCTCACACAAGCAACATACGACCTGTGCAGGTCATGAATGCTGCTACTCAATTCATATCTTTGGGGGTAGAAATGCGTGTCTACATAAAAATCACAAAGAAACTATTTTTAGTATAGTCAATTTTTACATTTAAAGTAAAAGTATACGCGGTTGAAATTCCCTAGGAAGAAATGCATTTAGTTGGATTTCATACAGCAATTGCAGATGAACGATTTCTTTACAAGAAATTTAAAACTGCACATAAATATATAAAATCTCCTAGCTTTATTTTCTAATAATGGCATCGTTTGGTATGCGTGGAATGAGCCAAAATTTCGGCATTAAAATTTGTTGTTGTCATGTATGCACATGTATTAATTTCGGTTTCGTCACATCAAAGGCTGGATTACTGAAAATTCTACAATTGGGCTTAGCTACTCTTTGTGAAGGACTTTTAATACGATACGGAGTTCCAGCAGCAGATTCAATTGGGCAAGCATTAACTAGTTTGCTGACAACGACTGCATATTGTTTTACAACAACTGCGATTTTATTGATTTGCTATTGTTTCTCAGAGAAGTCATTCAATTTGATACGGCAGTCACTATTTGTAAGTCTCTGAAATACATAAATTCAATGCAAAGTTTTAAATTCTAGTTGCATTTTATTGAATTTAGGAAACTCTATTTAATGGTGTCGCTTGCTGTATGTACTTTAGCTCATCAAGTTACATGGGTTTCGCGTGTGTTGTCTGGCTGCATCCACAATTTCTTGTGCGTCCCGGTTTTTGGGCATATCCGGCAATGACTGCAGCTTATGTAAGTACTGCATACACAGATATTTGTGAATACTCATAGTAAATCTATGTGTTTTTTCAGTATATGGGCTATGCTGCTGGCATATTGCATGGCATTGATGCATTCTTGGCATTCAAACATTATAAATGTTTTCGTTGAAATAAAAGACTGCATAATTTTTTGAAAACACTTGACTTTAATATATGTATGTAAATATAATTTTTATAAATGTACATTGTAAGCAGAAACAAAAATAGTCGTTAATTATAGCTCGAACACAATTAAGGCATTTTTGGATAGTAACTGCTTTTTTTTTTTTTTTTTTGCAAAACTGCATTTTAAATTCGATTCCCCATTTAATTTAATAAAAAATTTATAATTTAAAATTGAATACAACATTTTTTGCTTGCAACTGTTAATCAAAGTGTTTGAGATTTTAACGCCAATGAGATTAAAAGAGCTTAAAAATTCTTCGTTTTCAATTGAGTGTATCGTCATCATGTGCATAATTAGTGCCAATTTTTATTCAATCAATTTTATTGTATGCTTTAAACTTTCTGCGGAAATTATAAAAATATTGAATTGGCGTTTGAAAAAAAGACACAATCAAAATACTTACTTCAAATTCTTGAATGCTTGACTAGATTCGTAATCCGCTTTCAACAGTGCAATACGCACCCAGCGTGGACGTTCGTGAATAGCTTTAGAAATGACAAATTTTAAGCCTAATAGTAAATGCTCAAAAACAACAAACGAAATATTAGGCACCGTGGGAGAGAAATTAGTGAAGAAGTTTCTGAAAGCATACAAAATAATTCAATTTTAGGTGGATAAATTTTTGGTAAATAAAAGTTATATTAAGCATAAACTTACTGCACATTTGGTTGTAAATAAAGTAAACCACAATTGCTTAATATGGCCATAACCGAAAGTAACTCAAATGCTGATTGCCAAGCTCCAATGTTTTTAGAACGTCGAGCAAACGGCCGTTTGAAAATATTGCAAAGCTATGGAAATAAAATCAGTAATACATCCATACTTTATATTCCACAAAAATATTTATTTTTTACCTTAAACAAATCAATATGCATCGCAAAGACATTATTGATTAATGCGCCCAAGGCAGCAAATGGTGCAACAGCAGCGAATAGAACAACATAACCAAATTGTATGCACATTTGTAAATAATCCTCGTAAGTAGATCGATATTGATCCAAGCCAGCCTCATAGAAGCATTGCTCATAACGTGGAAAATCAATTATATTCAGTTTCTTTGATTCATCAATCTCTTTATGCAAATATTTGGCGAATTTCTGACGAAGCACAGCAACAAGTGGTATACCAATCTCCTGAGCAATACAAACTATCTGTATATGAATATAAAATAAAATAATTTCAATCAATACACAATTTATATAGAATTTACTACTATATAAAAATATTTAGATAGAAGAAATACTTGAAAGATCAGCAACTGCATCATAAGTTGATATTTCAATTGTTTTAAATCATGCAGTACAAATGCAATATAGAATAGCGAAAAGAAATTATTAACAATTTCAAATATCATAAGTTTATTAACACGATGACGATCATACTGCGAACGTGTACGATGATTTTCTTGATCCGTCAGAAAAGTAGCTAATTTTTCATAGGCCCATGAAAATATAGCAATGAGTATAGATTGCACTATTACTGGTATATAAAGCAGCCATGACTCAGGTCCTGAGAGATTTAAATATTCAAATAATAAATTAATAAAAATTCATCCAAAATAAGAATATTTTTATACCAAAATCTGCTAAAACTTCTGCTTCAATTTGAAATTGATATAAATCAAAATAAGCTGCTGCAATGGCACACATCAATACTACAGGATATGATAAGCAATACATTTGCAAGTAAGTGTACAGCATCGGGTACTGCAGTGTCATTTTCCCAGTTATGGGATCTGGCTTGGGTACTCCTTTATAGGCAGTACGTGGTTTGTCCAAACTACTCATTTCGATGTTGCCCCAACGATAAGAGAATCCTGCGCATTTTCTTTTCCATAACTCAAGAAAAATCTGTGTATAGATATAAAACATACAAAAAAAATATATATTTATTTGAATTGTGATTAAATACTTCACTAGCTTACCGTTGTCCATATAACATAGAAACTACAAACGACAATCAAATCAAAATCACACAAATACTGCAACAATCCAAATACTGCTGGAAATATTAAAGCTTTCGTGTAGAATTCGGTGAAACCAAAATATAGACCAATGCTTGAACCAAAGTAATTTCGAATATTTTCAATGGGTAAATGACGACGTGTTAATTGAAAAGGAAATTTTTCGAGGTATTCCTGCAAGTGTAGATTAAATTAGTGAAATGATGATATAGTTAGCATTTGCTTTGAGCTTGCTTTTTTACATTTTGTCTGTTTGTGAGCTAGCTTTTTTTTGTTTTATTTTGCTTCTTTTACAATTTTTAAAACTTGAAATCGGATTTTTTTGTGCTTGTAATCAGCCTCTCTAGTAATTAGAGGCTAAGGGGTGAGTTTATTTTCTTACTACTACTTGCATCAGATTTCACTATCCAGCCCAACTTTAAATACAAAAAATATATACCTGAACAAAATACACAAGATAGATGCATGCAATGTTAACACGCGATAGCTTATTGAGTTCAAATGTACAAAAGAATTGACTAAACTACAGCTAAGTGGATTTTCATTATGTTTCTTTACTCAGAAATCTAGCTTGAAGTTTTTGATTCTAGTCGCAAAACTATTAAGTTACAGAATTTTGTTCAACCCGATTTATCTCCTGTTTTGAGTTATTCTAGATACATAAAAACATATTACATTTTCATTAGCCCCCTTCACATATTTTCAGCATTATACGTACAATGTCATGCAATGGAAAGAAATACTCAATTGTTCCTTTATGTATATACGATAAAATAGCCGGTTTAACCACATTTTTTAACAATACAGGTGCCTCACAATCACGTATAATATCATCAGCAGTCATATCGGGAAGCAAATAGTCAGAAATACAATAGTAATTAAATTTTTGAATGCTGCCAGTAATTGTAATTTTTTCAAGTTCAGCTTCGTCAGCCAAACGCAATAATGTATCCGTTGTAGCAGAAAGATAAAGATATTTTTCAGTTTCACTGTAATTTATAGAAAATCGACAATTACTTTAAATATAACATTCATAATTACATGTTTATATATAAACCTCACAACTTCCAACGTTGTTAAAATGCCTAGTTCTTGTATGATCTTCTCAACATCTTGGCATTTTTCTAAGCGCGCTTTCTCCGAGAAAATGATAACAACAAAAGTCTATAAAGACGTAATTAAAATTTAAGTTTATGAATTATTCTATATTTCGCTAAAATGTAAAAGTATATTGCACCACACCCACCTTATTCGTTTTTGCATCATCTAATGAAGCTTGTTTGTATAACGATTTCTGTCTGATCGTTGAACGTTGCCGCCTGAACAACTGATTATCAATGATCGACGATATACGTGGAGCTTGAAAATAAACAAAAATTAATAATAATTACAGTTTTTTAATATCTATACAATTGTTATGATTTTAACTCACTTTTTCCACCATCAGCCATAATTAGAATTGCTTCACAGCCCAGTATTTCCCTTTGGGCCAATAAAAATGCAAAATTTTGCAAAAACGATGACGTCTTTCTAATGATATTTTACAATTGTCAAAATATGTTCTATTTCATAATTAAAAAAAAAAAAACAAGAAGAAAATATCACGGCAAAAATATTTCATTTGTTTTGCTCTTGTTAGCCGGCAAACTTTTAGAGATGCCAGCATCATTGAAAGTTACTAATTTTATATATATAAAATATGTATGGCTATAAAATGAACTTATTCAGTGTACTAAACATTAAAAAAGGATTATGATTAATGTAAAATGAATGGAGTTGGCTAAATAAATATTCAAAACTGGAAGCATTAAAATCTAATTTCTAAATTTGTATTGTAGTAGTACAATACGTCGGAACCTTATAAATAAATCAGGGTTATATTGTAATAGTTTCTATAACAAAGTATTTTCAACAGTAAGCCACTTTGTATCAGGTGATGCATGTCCAAATTCATCAAAAAAGCCACGAAACATATTTTTACATTTGGGTGTTAAGCCTAGAATCACTGATTGAAAAATGAATGCTTCATTGGTTTCTATAACAATCTCTTTTTCTTTTTGCAATGTTCTTTCATTGTTAAAAAATAAATTTTCTTATATCATGGCAGCCCCAATGCAGCTGTTCCAGTTCATGTCTTCCCTTTTGTTGATTTCTTCGTATTCTGTTTCAATTAGAGATGTAACTTATACGATTTTTAAAAATATTTGCATTTATCGTTACAAAAGTAGATTTGCCTAAACCCGAAAATTTTGACTTTTGTCATCATTATTGACTCGTTTCAAGTATTAATACTACATTTTAATTTATTAATATTGTTATTAATTGGTGGTTAAAGTTAAAAATTGTAGTTTGTTGTAAAAATCTATACAATTGGGAACAAAATGTTGGAGAAACAATATTATTTGTTTTACTTATACAAACATATTAACACATTTTTTAACAATTACGGTATTCCACTTTATTTATTTACATTCATGTTTTGATAAATTACTAAACTGCAGTTCAAAATGTATTTTGTTTTATTTTTTAAATTGAGCTCACAACAAAGTACATAAAATCCAACGCTGCGTCAGTTGGAATGTGATTTTCAATTCTGCTTTGCTGCTCTATTTTTCTGCTGTAGCTGTGATGCAATAGAAAGTGGTTTTATTTATTTAAAAATACCGAGTGAAAGTGAAAATATTTTAAGTTGAAATAAAAGGCTCACACAAATTTAGGAAAATTGTCACAATGCGAACAATAAACCACAAAAGTTTATAAAAATGGAAAAGTGGCAATAAAAGGATGAAAGCAAAATCTAATTAAAAAGTTATACTGAAAGTTTATTTTATTTGGAAACATAGATAAAGGTTGTACTTGCAATTTCGTTGGTAGACAACGCATTTAATCTGGTCTCCAAGAAAAACCCAATATAATGTCAAGTGTAGCAAGGCCTTTCCACTAATCAGATCGCATGACCATAGACAACAAAAATCTAACCTAGAAAATGAAATAGATCGGAAATAAAAAATTCTATCAAGCGTACTGAAGCAAAAACATAGCTGGATGATATTACACTGAAGCACTTGCAAAACTCACTTTAAGCTGCACTCATTTTTATTTTCTTACAAATTAAATACACAACTAAATAAGCAAAATGTTGCGAGGCTTATTACCAGCAAGATGGTCCGAAGTCCGAATATTACCCTTCCGCATGACAACATCACAAAAAGTATATAAACAGTGCAAACAAATTTGCTGTCTTCTAATTCAATTAACTTTTCTCTATTCTAGGTTGTGTTTTTTTCAGTGACAGCCGGTGTGGCGTTATTGGGAGTGCTGGCACGTTTTTTACGTCGCCGTAAGCCTCCACGTCCTACACGGCGTGCACGTAAATACACGGGACGACGAACACGAAACAGTATGCGCAGCCCGAACGATATGATATCCATTGCTGGCTCAAAAGCCTCTGCACGCTCTGGTAGTCCTGTAGGCTCCACAGTAGGTTACTCCGATCGCATGTCGCTAGCCTCTGGCTCTATTGGCGCCGGTGCGCTAGTTTCAACATCACAAAGTCAAACCGGTGCAATGACAGTTCAACTTACCGCGCAGCAATTGGGCGTAATGGGCATGGAAGCTCTAGACACAGTAATTAACTATTGGGAAGATGCTTTAGCAGCTCACTACTCTCCCGGAGGCGTGCCAGCAATGCTTACCACTGCTGAGGAATCGGAATTTTGTCGTGAAATTCAAAATCTACTCGATATGGCATATACACTGCAAGAACAGAGTGAATTGTTATTTTTAGATCAGCGTTCGGTGCTTTTTCGTGACGAGCCCTCAATAGACGAAGCCGAAGAGGATGGTATTGGTGCTCTGGAAGATGGTACCGAAGAAGATAAACAATCGCATAGATCCATAATGAGTCGTACGGGGTCAGATCCGAATTTCGATTCAGCGGAAAGTTTCGCTTCGGCATTGGATCAAGTTGCAGATTTGCGGGAATTCGATGAGTTCACTGAAGCCGAATACGAACAGTTTCCACTATATCAAGCAGCGCTCAAACACCACGAAGAGTCGCCCATACCTTGTCGCACTATACGCAGCGATCAAGTACACTGTGTCAATGATACGGAATATTTGGCAAAACTTCATTGCGTTCGTTTAGCTTTTCAATATTTGTTCAAGGTATAGATTTATTTTAATTGAAGTGATGTAATTTAATTGCATTTATACTAATATGATGTGCAATTTTTCTACAGGACCCCGCTATCGGCCAATGGGTTTGCGATACCGGCCGTCAAATACTCACTGATTTACTCTGTCTCGGCGACAAAGATACCAAAGAGTTTCTTGTCGGTTATGAAGATATGATTAATTATTTGCATGATCCTGACAACTGGGATTATATACAAAAAGAATTAGAAGCGCGTAGTGTGAAAGCAATGACTTTTTACGATATATGCATTGATTTTATAATATTGGATTCATTTCGAGATTTGGATGCCCCACCAGCCAGTGTAACTGCTGTGGTGCAAAATCGGTTTTTATCAAATGGATTTAAGGAAACTGTAAGTCAAAATTAATACATTTAAAATTAACTCATTTCCTCTAAAATTAGTTCTTTGTTGTATTGGAACACATTGTAAACGACCACAACCTATCTGGCTCCAAATTTCTATTTATTCTAAAGTTTGTATTATCAATACTCACTTCAATAACTCTAATTAACTAATGAAAAGATTTTATTTTTTTCCATTCTATGTTTTGCTGTTTTAAAATTAGATGATTAGAGTCTTTAGCATTTCATATAGTTCTTAATTTGCCAACAAAAATTGAAATTAATTATTATTTTTGTTTTTTAATAGAATTTACAAAAAATTTGGTTGTTGTGCTGCTTCCAGGATATCAATCAACTCGTGTATCTCTTGTTTAGAAATCGTTGGTTGTGGTTCTCCTGCACATATAATAAATTTTATTAAAGAAACAACAGCCTCTTCCAATACATGTACTATGTATTGGAAGAGGCTTCTTTGCTTCTTTCCATGAAATCATTACATATCATCATTTGGCTTTACAATTCTCCAAATTCTAATTCTTTTTTTGCAGGCTCTTACCACTGCTGTTTGGTCTGTACTCAAAGCTAAAAAACGTATGCTTAAATTTCCCAATGGGTTCATGTCACACTTTTACGTCATCTCCGAAGAAATATCTCCACTGATGGCTTGGGGTTTCTTTGGGCCAGATGAAAATCTACGCGATATTTGTCATTACTTTCGTGATCAATTGCTTGGTTTTCTAATAGACATTTTCAGTTTTCAGAAAAGTCGTTACACATCAGTTGAGGAATTCTCTGAAGATGTACTGCAGCATATGAAAACGCGTGTCAATAATATTGGTGTTAAATTTAGTCAGTAAATTAGTGTATACGATAAACGAACAAACAAGCAAAAAGAAATTTTAAGTTAAGCAAGCAACGTCTAATATTGTATATAGACTAATTCCATTGTTGAATATTGTTATTCCATTTTGATTTGATTTTTTGTCGGATATACACACACATTTACTCATCACTTTCAGTTACTATATACGTAGAAGATGGCTTTAGTTTTATACGAGCATATTGTACAAATCATATTGTACATATTTTTATTGTGTTCATCATCATACATCCTTCATATTCCAGCGCAATCTAATTGCAACCAAAAACAAATAATTTAATTTATCATTGAAAATGGTTACCTTGGTTTGAGTATTAACGTTAAGTTTCAGTTGGATTTTGTTATAAACTTAGGTTTTAGGGAAAAATTTCATGAATTTTTTATACTATGCAAAATGATGTTATTGTAAAAACTAAATTCTATAATTGAACGAAGTTACATTTTTCTAATATAGCTCTATTTAATATTTAAATATGAAAGTAAAAATCAATACTATAGCAAATTAATTCAATAGAATTGGTTCTTTTTTTTTTTTGTTCTGAATACTTTTTTCTTTTTTTTGTTTGGTTAAATATAGTGACAACAAAACAATCTTATTGTAAGACATGATATCTAAATTATTTTAAAAAACATAAGTATAATAAGATCATAGTTCGATATGTGAAATTAATGTAACACTAAGATCCAATTTCAGCCTCGATGGAATTTGGAATTTAGAACATGTCTAATAATAAGTTAAGGCAATTAAAGTAGGTACATAAATTGTAGTTCCTTGACTGCAGATGTAATTTTGTATTGGTATTTGAAAAGTTAGCTTTAAAACTGTTAATTTTAAATTAATAATATTATAAATTTGTTGAACAAAAAAATAGTTGAATAAAACCGCTTCCACATCCTATAAACTAAACACTAGCAATATGCAACATGTATATATTTTGCTCATTTGTAATTTCAATAAAAGATTTTCATATATTCATATTTTTTCACTTCCACATTACTAAATGAAAGTGAAATCAAAACAGATTTTGGACCTTTTTTTCTATAAGATTTTGAGAGACACACCTGGGTGTTTGTAGCAATTTTTATTATCACAAACCTATTTATGTGATCTATTTATCAGGCAGACTCACACATCGTTGTTTCTACTAGGAATTGTATTATTATATCAGCTATCGTTTTGAGTTTTTTTAATTTCGTTGAGAGGAAAAATTCTACATCCGATTTATGGGTATAACAGTCCCTAAAAACCGTTGGAAAAAACGAAAAAGAAAGTAAAACACAATATTTTCAACAATTAATAATTTTTATTTTTTTATATATCGTATTTATTTTCTATCATAATCAAAGTTTGTAATTCCTTCATCGGATGTGGTTTTGTTCTTTGATATTCCAAAATTGTCTCTAAATAGGAGAAAAATCACCAAAAAGGTCTAAAGATTAAGCGCTTAACTCTTTCATACCCAATGATGCGTATATGCAACATTTACTTTTGGTTTCATGATTGTGGAAGACCTAAGTAACCATAATCTCAAAAAAAAAAGGTTTCTATTAAAATTCGGGCGTCAGAATTGTCGTTTGAGCAAAATCGATAGAACTAAATTGCTGCGTAAACCGCTGTAATGTCGTTCTTAAATGCAGAAAGTTAATTCACGAACAACGCATATGTACGTCAAAAAGACTGTAAGATATTGTGCGTCCCTCTTCTCTATCTGGTTTAATCGGCCTAGGGTACCTCATCCTGTCCAGTCTCCCTCAAGAATTTGAGTATTGTCAAAGTGCTGGGCACTTGGTACATGCTCAGACATTTCATTATTTTATGCTCTACAATGATCTAAAACATGTTCTGATGATTCCTCTTCCTCATTGAAGAACCTCCTCCTATTTCACGAAAAGGTTCAGGAACCATGCGCACGCTTCCCCCTTTTTAGAAAACTCTTCTGCTTGTTCATTACTCTCTATTCCTACGTGCCCAGTTGATTGAGCTTGCACTAACAATCCCACACTAGTTTAGAGGTGATCTCAAAAGAACAAAGTGCTCGAATGACTGCATGACTGTCGGACATGACAGCAATGTCGTATTTTGTACTTGGATTATCCGATGTGGTGTTTTGAATGACCATTAAAAAAATCAAGTGCTACCCGTTGTCATAAATGCTCCAAGCGAAAAAGTGCTTCTGAATTTCGATATCGATAAAACTCGGGGCTAGATGGAGTTTTCTTTGCCCTGCCATTACAGCGAAGCCAAATTGCGGGGATTTCCCCGATTTGCGGAGAATTTTACTTAGTGCGGGGAATCGGGGAATGAGCTGTTTTTTGGGGGGAATTCAAAACCGTTCAGCTTTTAATATCAAAATACCTTAATCAGCCTGTAAAATATTTTTTTAAATTTTATTTTATATTCCTATATACAATTCTGGCACATTCCCAACCATTGCTTTATGCAATACTGTTTACGTTTAGTATTTAGACAGCTCAACGCGATAGCGCGACGCTTCGGCTTCTCCAGAAAGACTTAGCTGTGCCTTCGTTCAGCACCTTTTAATTATCAACAGTTAGTCCTTGCTGACTGCAACCTATAAATTTGCAAATTATGGTCAGCTAGAAAAAGAAGTATATTTTATATTTTAAAAACCAATAGTCAAAACTTTAAACTAGTTTTTCGCAAATCAAGGTTTTTGCTATTGGCGTGCCGATGACTGAAATTTAAATATGTTCACAACACAACAATGGCCCCAAGATATACTAAAAAAAATAAGTTTGCTTAATTCTTTCCTCAATTCGTTTTTACGAAAAAAGTCCAATTTTCGAGAAAACTAATTTTGGTGGTCCGCCATTGCATATTCAACATTTCCTATTTTTCTGAAATATTCTCATGTGGGAAAATTGCCAATGTCCAACTGGTTCTATAAAAGGACGATACCTCAAACCCAGTTGATTACGTGCCCGTTTTCATTTGCCTACACTCTCCAAGGTTAGGAAAAGTGTAATTAACGCTCATCTAGTAAAATATCTTGAAAGCGAAACCTTGACCAGTGATAGCCAATATACTTAGGGTGTAACCGCTCTACTTCATGGCTCTTACAACCAATATAACCAACAACGGTAACCAACACAATTTTTCGTTGGTTAAAAAGTTTTCTCAGTTACCGCTCTATTCGTGTCTTACTTGACTGTGTTCCTTCTGATGAGCACCCTATCAACAAACTCTGGAGTTCCACTGGGTTCGGTTCTGTTTACCACGCAATTTTTAATTTTCATTAACGACCTTCGGTCATTAACTTCTAATTCAATATACTCCTTTGCAGATGACAGCAACTATAGTCAAATTAATAGTATTCGTCACAATATTAATGTCACTATCAATCACGATCTCAACTAATCGAGTAAAATTTAATGTTCGTAAAACCCAATGTTGTTTGTTTTCCCATAAGCGAGTGTTACCCTTCAATTTCCTTTAGTCCTTTGAGTATGGGCAGTTTGAATTGTGAAGATGTGCAAAGTGATATACATAGGCACGACCATAGTGAAAATCGCTAAAAAACAGATAATCTTTGAGTTTTTTAAAACGCTGAAAACAAAAATTTCACCATTTGACCTCTGCACAGTTTCTACAATTTATATTCGACCTAAAAAGGAGTACAATTCACATGTGGGGACGGGAGATTCAAGGTCTACATCTGAACAGCTGGGCCGTGTACGAAATTTCGCTAGTTCACTTGCAGCCTTGCCACATCGTCGTAATGTGAGATTCGCCACGTTATTTTATCGTCATTTTAATGGACGATGCTCTTGTGATGTTTACGATTTTATCCCAACCGTTCATACTTTCACACGACCAATTAAAAGGGTCTAAGTCTAAAGGGTCCAAGCGCCAAATCTTTTTTTTTTTTTTTTTGAGATCGTAAATTTTTTTAAACATATTTGTCAAGACAAATATGATTGTAAAAGGGTTTTATGTATTAAGAAAAAATAACAAAAATACGAGAATGTTTGTTAGGGGTCTAAATCCAGTCCTAATTACAGCCGTTTCATTCACATTTTTTGTTATGTTCCCGTTCAATGTTTTTGGTGCTTAGAGCCTTTAGCCTTACATCTCTTCAATTAGTGCTATGTACACAACAACTCAGTTCGTTTGTGGTATATTCTTCCAGTGAATATTTTTCCTGAATTGCAGTATACCTTAATGACTTAAACTTATAAGTCATCTCTGAATCGTCATTTCTATATCTTCCCCCTCCCAACTAATCTATCTCGTTTTCCTCCTCAACACAATGCTTTGTATGACTAGGGTAAATCTCCTGTGTGTTGCTGGTAATTAACCCAGTTATTCCTAGCGGTTCCATATGGCACTTTGTCGCTGAGCCGTCCCTGAGCCAGGTTCAAAAAAAATGTTTTTCTCAAGTTACTTTCTTGATCTACCTACTTTGGTTCCCACACGTCATTAATGGGTTAAGAAAAAAAAAACAAAAACACAAACTGAAATTATTGTCAAGTGGCAAAATATTTTGTAGAACTTTTGTTGTGATATTAGCTATTTTTGTGTAT
The DNA here is from genome assembly GCA_963691655.1 of Toxonevra muliebris. Taxonomy (NCBI): domain Eukaryota; kingdom Metazoa; phylum Arthropoda; class Insecta; order Diptera; family Pallopteridae; genus Toxonevra; species Toxonevra muliebris. The sequence continues at coordinate 127,045,263 of OY829326.1, forward strand.
ATTTTCTACCTTTATAAGACATAAATCAGTAAGGGGAAATTAAGTGATAATCAAAATATAATAAAACAATGGGCTTGAAAGAAATTGCAGCAATTACGCAGACTGTGATTGCGGTTTGTAGAAATAATAATTCTGTGGTCACAAGGCATAACAACACAAGTTTTATCGAGTTCGAGTTATTATCATAATTGAAATCTTCATATCCGATTTCATATTGTGTCAAAATTTTATGAATATCGAATCAGTGGTTTATGAGATATTAAAGGAAAAACAGCACTATTAGCAATTGAATCTTTGAAATGCTCTCCTGTAAAATTCAAAAAACACACTTATGCTGTTATGCCTTGTGACCACAGAATTTTGTAAAAAATTCACACAACAAAAGTAAATTTTCCTTCCAGATATTGTCTTTTTTAGTTACTCTGATGTTATCGTATGTTATTCGCTTTCCAAGCGATATGACAGTGTTCATGTTACAATGCTTTCTAACATCAACAACGATTTTTTATGTAATATTTGTATTAAGTACGTGGCATTTTAATTCATATTATGAAATAACGTTAGCACAAGCTCGAGTGTTCGTGAGTATAAAAAAATTGTTGACTACACCCCCTCATGTGGAATATCACTACATTATAGTTCAGGACTCGTCATCAGTATTATCACTTTTTGCAACAGCCCTTTTTCTGCTGGGACTTAAGATTACGCATAAATGTGAGTTGTAAATGTAAAATTATAGAGACTCTGAGACCGATTTTGACATAAGAGCTGATATGATCTCGATACCGGAGATTAAGCACAAATCTGAAAATTGTATTAAAGATTAGTTTGATTTTAGATATGTAGTAGAATAACCTTTCAAACCATAAGCAATAAGAGACATAGGCATGGGGAACTTTAGCCCTAATATTAAAAAGAGAGAAAACAATTATTTCTATTTAGCTTCCTTAATTTGTAGCTCACTTTGGCATCGATCCAAGCATGTATTTTTCAAAACAGATATCGCATATCATCAACATACGTAGCAACAACATTGCAAAGAGAAATAAGTGGTGGATTGCAACCAAAATTAAAAGGAATGACTGTTGTTTTAATAAGATTAATTGAAAAGTGGTTAGAAAGAAGCCACAAGGATACATTTAATTAATCATGAGTTAATGGTTGACTGAATTGTCTGAACGGTATCCTTGCGTAATCAGCATATATAAAAATGAGATACTGCGATACTAGGGGTAGCTACCAAGTTGTTCAAGTCGGACAATGGATTTAAAACCGATGTTTTCAGAACAAACTGATCGCGTTGATTTAAGAATGAGTAAATAAGTTTGTATGCATTAGAAAACCCCCATATTGATTAATCAATTAACGAAGAAAAATGCTATACATAATTTGAAGATAAAAAACGCCTTGTTGTCCAGGCACACGAAACCGGTCCTGCAAACTATCACAAAAAAAAGGAGTGTGATCTAAAAAATCCGCTACATTAATAGAACTAACAGCTATAACGAGGGCGTGATATTATCACTACATTGGTAATAACAAAAGCGATGGCGTGACGTAAAACAATCGTTACTTCAGAATAATATAAAAGGCAGCGCAAATTCTCATTCTTTCTTTGTGCGGTGAACCTTCAAGTGTGATACATCATCGGCAATGAATATATGAAACAACAGTTGAGATCAGTTACCACGGGAATTGGACAACGTTGGAACCCGGCAATTCAAATACTGTCACAACATTGGAGGTACTGAAGACAGGTGGCATTTTTGATTTTTACCACTTATCCACTCTCGTAATTAGTTCCAATAAGTTTTGGGGTCACATATTCAAGGTACTACACCAGTTGCAATGAATTTGTGGTCAGCGAGAAACTCCTAGCAGCTGTCTTCCTGCTTGAACGAGACTCGTTAGTTAGGGTTGGGATCTCAGGCGGTCTTCCGTACCACCATTCACGTCGGTTGACTCCTTGAGATTATCCGAACAGTCGGCTCCAGTAGTGTCAAATTCAGCACCGATCATCATCGGCATTTTCACAGCGGCCATTATCGGCAAATACAGTAGCGATCATCATCGGCATTTTCAACAGCAACCATTATCGGTACTATCACACAGCAACCATCATCGGCAAATATCGGCAATTAATTTTTTTAACAAAACAAATTTAAAAATGAAAAGTTTTAAACCAAACACAACGAATAGTTTGCTTTTAACGGCCCTGGAAACCGCTGAGATTTTCCCAGATATAATTGAATCAAGGCATTGGTTAGATTAAGTGAAGCTTCGCTCAAATCTTCTCTGTCAAAGATAAGAGTAACGTAGTCGTAAAAAGGAATACAGTTGATTAAAAATGATCTCTTCCATCATTTTTGATAGGTAAGGGAAAATTGGACGAAAATTCTGTGGAAAATATTCCAATTTGCTTAACAATTTTTGATAATTACCAAGCTAATGTAAAGACCGAAATGGTTAAGATTGTGTTGTAAAAATGTTACAAATGTGATTCAAGAAACCCAAAACCCTTAGATAAGTTTAATGAACCTAACAGAAATGTTATCTACACCCATAGTATTTGATCTGATCCGAACTAATATTAGCAAAAGAAAAACAATCATTAAGGGCAGAGTTCGAGTCTCGAAAATTAACAGCCGATAGGGATTGGGAAGAGATAAAATACCTGTTTAGTTGATCAACGTTCACATCGTAACATCCAATATCAAAAAATTCTAAATACTCCTCCCATCCAGCCTAAATGATGCAGATTTTTAGCATGTAAAACCTCTTCTGTATTAGGAAGGCTACTGTCATAACTCACTTTGTAAACCTTTTTGGGGATTGGAACAAATGAGAATAGATTTTTTCATATTTGCGTGCTTACGAACCAGCACCTAAAACTTTATGCGCAGTAGTGCCTTTGTCCCAAGTAATTGTTCGATGGTTAATGGTAATGTTATATTTTATGGGCAATTAGTAGATGATAAGAAATAAGTGAAATAATACCGAAAAAACACAGATTTATTTATATACTCAAATAAAGTGTGTAACATTTAAAGTCTCCAATAATTGTATTTAATATGGCTCGATGGTTAATTTGCTGTAATACTAAGTACATGTTCGTATATTTGATTCCTAAGCAATTCCAAAAATGTTTCATAAACTGGGATTCTTTTGACATAGAATTATAATTAAAGTGATATTCAACATGAAATAGTGAAAAGAAATATACTGGATTGGAATTTATTTTTATTTGCAGTGTGTTGCTGTATTGTGGGTACTATTTATTTGCATAGTAGTATCAGTCATTTATGTTCAAGGACATTATGGTGGAGAATTGATTTCTGAATATTTCGATAAGGCGTCGGTCTTTAGTGATTTCGAATTGACTATATTGCGGATAGGGATATATATGACTTTCGTTATTGCAATCACAATGTTTATAATGAATGCGATTTTAACCACCATACTTATACAATTTTTCTTTAACGACTAAGGTCGTTAGTAATTCTGTGGTGAAAATGAAAAACAGCTTAACTCGACTTAGGATCGAAAATATTTTTTCATATATTTTTGATTGTAAATTTTAAATTGATTTGACCATAGAGTCTTTTGAAACATTGCTGTAGTTTCTTTAATATTTGTATTGAAAACTTAAAAAAAAAGACAAGAAAAAAACTTAAGCTGTTACTCCTTTTTTACCACAGAATTGTAATGAAATATAAATTATATTTTATGATATTTCCTATTTTTATTTGGGTTTAAATCTACATAAGTAAGTATCATTTAAATATGTATATACAAATTGAATTAAATATAAAAGTGTATTAAGCTAAAAAAAAGAATTGTGATGTATGGGCGAATTTACGCCGCTTAAAAATGCTGTCACATTTAAAACTCTCTCGGATTTAAGTCTTATCACGCTCAAAACTCAAAAATAGTAAATACAAATTGTTCTATCCGGCACCACCTCTTGTATGGCAATGCGATACCTCCAAGAGTAAAACAAGCTTTTCACTTCGTCGTTTGAATTCGGTGTAAAACTGTAGGTCTCTTCCATTCGTTATAACACATACAAACTGAATGGATGCGAAAAGCTGAGATCTAAGTAGGCTCTCTATAGGCTATTGTGCCATAGCAGTAGTAGTAGTAGTAATTTTAATTACACTGCGTGACAAATTGAGGACGACAAAAAATAATCGGGATAAGAGTATACTTGTTGGATAGCGAAAGTGCTCCAGAGTATTGTGGTTAACTTCGTTTCTGGCCTTAATCATCCCCCCAAGAAAGCTGTAGTGTCATATTAAAATCACGAAGTACACTTTCCAAAACTAAGCATGTACTTATCTATGTTTTTATTTTTTGGGAGGTTTAGATTAATAGTGCCCTATATCCAAAATTTACCCATTTACCCAGAAGGAAAAGTGTATGTATATGTATATTTCATAAAATTCTTTTACGCGGCTGTTTGGCCAATAGGAATGTTATCTGAAGAAGCAGAAAGCCCGAAATAGAGAATATCGGCTAAGACACTTCCGAAAATGTGGCAGAATTTCCACAAATGAAGACGTCATGCGTCTGCTACTTTCATCTTCAGATCCATTTATCAATACTCTTCGAACGGATCTTAAATTTAAAACTTTAGATTTTCACGATGATGTTAAAAACTTACTTCTTCATTGTGGGCCGATTTGACCCATAATCGTAAATGGGAGGAACTGGGGTGCTTTAGATACACAAATATTAAGTTACCTGTTATCTCGAAGCATCAACAGACTTTTTATTATCACTTAATAGAAAAATCGGTAGGCAGCTGGTGGAATTATATACAGGTCACTTCTCTAGGGCCAAACATTTGAATTTGATTGGCTTGGGAGCTAGTGCCTTTTGCACTGCCTGTGGTCCGAAGGAAGCTATTCTGCTCAGATTTATTAATAAATCTAGTAGATTCAAAAAATAGCCAAAAGAAAACGCAGGATATTGTACATTGGATGTAAAACTTGTCTGAGTTGCTGTATTCTTGAACATTTCCTTTGCAGTTCCAACAAACGAAAAAAAGACGGCCATATGACTTTCGGTATAGGTGTAAGTGTTATGTGCTCAATTTCTGCAATCAACCTAATTTTTTTTGCAAGTAAATGTACGATACAACAATATGACGTCATGCACCTGGGAATATTATGGGCCCGAGCGCTATATCACAAAATATAACTTAAACTTCTCTTTCGTTCAAATAAAATTCTTGGTTGGGATAGAAAAATAATATTCATTAAGTATTATTTAGTACCTAGTCACAAAGGCATAGATGGAAATGAGATTGTCGACAAAATCGCGAAAAATGGAACTAAGCTGCCGGAGAATAAACTCAGCGAAGTACTGATGCCTCTGCAAGTAGCTAATTGTAACCTAGAAGCACGCATGTGGAAGAAAGCGATAGCTAGGTGGAGAAATATACCCACATGTAAAATCGCTAAAGTTATGTGTGACCCCTACAGCGAGAGGTACGCAAAATCTGTTATATCGTTCAATCGGAAGGACTGCAGAACAGTAATTGGAGTACTAACTGGCCATTGTTTGGTAGCAACGCACGCGCTTAAATTAAAACTAACCGACAATGATAATTGCAGGAAACTCTAGAGCATCTTCTTTGCTCTTATCCCTCGCTCACTAGAACTCGATTAACGTACTTAAGAGCTCAACAGTTTGAGGGTCTGAACAAGGTCGCTAAACTGGGGGTGAACTGTTTAAAGCTTACTAACCACACTCGCATCTTATCTGATATCGCTAAGGACCTAAAGGTCTATGCGTGTCTTCGGCCAGCCAGTACTACCTAACCTAACCTAAGTATTATTTGCCCATGGCTTTCTGTTCTAATAAAATTATAAATAATATCTAATCGCGAATATGAATGAATAACAGCCGAAAGGAAGATGTACTTTATATGGAAGAGTGCGCCATCTGTATGTCCAATGTCAAATATGACATACAGATGGCGTTATTTCCAGCTATTTTTAAAACCAAACAAACCTTTAAGTGTATTTTTTTTTTGCATTTTAGTTAAATTTTGCTAATATTTGTGAATTTTCTTGATATACAAATTTATAAATTGTAAAACTTTCATTTGAATGCTTATGCAATGACAATCAATAAGGCACAAGGACAAGTTATAAATGTAGCAAGTTCTAAAAATGTATAAAGATTTGTATATTAGAAGAACGTGTACACTATTGGACAATTAGAGAAATATCAATTAGATTGATATCGGAATTTTTGATTGTAATATGAACCCTTACTCGAAAAAAGTGACAACAAGTGAAGTGATCTTAATGGGAATAGGCTTCCGAAACAGCTACTTTTTTGTGTTGCACTCTGCTTTTACACTATACACCTTATGATAATTTCTTCATGCTACTTATACTCTTCGAAACAACATCGTAAGTAGGTGGCTGGCTTTTTCGCCCAAAAATAGATTTAATTTTGTTTTTCCCTGTCAACGCAAGAACTGAAATTATTGTCAAGTGTCATAATATTTTTATCGAGCTCTTGTTGTTGTGTTTACTTTTTTTTTGATTCTGGCATTCCAGGACATACATCAAACATAAATCAGTTCAAGTAATCAAGTGATCATCAAGAAATAAAAAAAAAACAATGAGATTCTTGGCCGTCAAAGAAATTACAGCAATTACGCAGTTAATTACTGCGGTTTGTAGAAATAATATATTTTTGTGTAATTCACACCTCAAGAGTGCAAGTTTGTTCTTTGCAGATATTATCGCTTTTTGTTGTTCTGGCACTAGCGTATGTTATTCGTTTTCCAAACGATATGAAATTGTTCGCGTTGCAATGCGTTCTAACAGCTACAATGGTTATTTGTGTAATATTTGCATTTAGTACGTGGTTTTATAATTCAAATTATGCTCTAACGCGGGTACATGTACGAACATTCGTGAGTATAAAAAAGTTTCTGACTACACCGTTTCATGTGGAATATCACTACATACATTATGATTCAGGGCTCATCGCCATCACTTGGCGTAACAGCTCTTTGTGTGCTTAGCGTTATGGCACAACAGACTGAGCCTTTCGCATCCATTCATCTTGTGCAAGTTTTATTTGTAAACGAATGGAAAGGACCCACAATTTTATTTTACCTGAATTTTGTTTTATCTAGTCTAGATTTTAAGGAAGTGGAAGTGGATCATGTCCTGAAGGAATTTTGAAAATCGAGTTGCTCCTCTGTGATGAATTAATTTTAATTAACACACATTAGTTAAAATGTTATAGTTTGCTATTACTAACTATTATCATCCCTTTCGATAAACTGGCACTCTACACTTAATGGATTAATAATGCAATTTCTTTTTAAATATAAAATATTGACTAGTGAAGTAACGGATGTCAGTTTAATGAATACGAATGTTAAAAGCTGGTATTCGTGAATGTGGATACGAATGCGAACGTAGAAGGAAGATTAAAAACAAACATTTTATATCTTCAATATATTAACTTTACTACATATACTACAAAATTCAATTTCATATTAAGGATAGTTATTCTCAGATTCTTGAAGAAAATGTTTTGTGGGATGTGAAACTTTTTCCAACTATCCATTCTTTTGTGCTCACCCTGGCTCGATGGTTTATATCCTGCAATGCTAAGTGTAAATAAGTTTATATTTGGTTCCTGAGCAATACCAAATATATTCGAATACTCGATTGATATTGAGTTAGTGTGTTATTCAATATGAAATAGTGAAAAGAACATTCATGGTATATAGTGCATGTGTTTATGGTCTTATTTAAAATTTTTATTTGCAGTGTGCTATAGTATTGTGGATATTATTCATTTGCATAATAGTAACGGGCTACTGTCTGCATGACAAATATGGTGGAGAACTTATTGGCAAATATTTCGAAAAGGAAATTTTTAGCGATTTTGACATGCTTTTAATGAAAATAAGCATATTTATGACTTATGCTATTGGAATCATAATGTTTATAATGAATTTGGTTTTAACTATCATACTTATACTAAAATGGCTTAAGCGACGCAAAAAATAAATAAAAAATAATATTGAATGTATCAATATATAAATTTTATTTTATGGTATTTACTAGGTTTTGGTTAAATCGATGTATCATGTGAATATGTATATGTGTATATAAATTAAATGAAATGTAAATGTGTATTAATTGAGATTTAAAACAAACAGTAATTTGAACTGCCCAGTGGCATAGTTAAAGAGAACCAACAATTTTGTAAATAATGATATTTTTAAAATATCTCCTAAGATTTTGTAGTTGATCTGATAAAATTTGCTCGAGTTATAGGGTCACAATTTTATACCCAATGACAGAATTTGTATGAAAATTAATTGAACTTGAAATTTTAAAACCATTTTTCTTAAAACATGTTTTAAGGTCGGTGAACATGACTGCTCTAGATCCGCTGAAATTTCGTTTTGTTATGGGGACATTCCCGTTTAAAATTTGAAAAACATCGATTTTCTTTTTCGTTTAATTCTTTGAAGAATTTTTAAAAATTGATCGGATACGCTTGAAACTTGTTAGTCAGTGGTTTTCAGTGTCGCTGATTACAATTCGGACATTAAATTCGCAGTCAGTGATCCTGAAAATCCCGGAGTAGCGAGCTTCAAGAAAATCCGATCAAATTTTCCTGCCATTTTGCATTTTCGAAATCTGACTCCAGATTCGTAATCAGCGACTTTGAAAACCCCCGAGTAACGGGTTTCAAGTTAAGCAGATCAATGTTTAAAAAAACCTTTCGCCATTTTGAATTTTGAAAAACAAACATCCGATTCGTAGTGAGCATATTTTTTGAAGTGAATCTTCTTTAGCAAGAGTAAATCGAAAATTTTGCAACGGAAATCGCGTTGTTGTTGCACTCATAAGAGATTAATACGAAACGAAGTTCTGCTGTTGTTAGTGTTTAGCGAACGAAGTGATGTGGGGATCGGCTACATACAATCAAGCAGAAAGTGAGATGCTTTAGTGAGAGACGTCTCTGCTTTTTTTTCCCATATAACTGAACTTTCCTCATGTGAAGATAATGCTTCAAGTGGAGTAAATTAGCCGCTCGTGTCGTTTATAGAAACTGGAAACACAGAATAAGAGACTACTTTCAATAAATGTTTTCTAAAATTTTCAAATAAATAACGAAGTTTAACTTCTACCGTGAGCGCCTTCACACACACAGTTTTTTTTTCTATAAGAATCGCCAAAAAAGAGAAAATCGGACGGTGCAAATCGCCAAAACTCCCATAGCTCAAGCCAACTGAAGGAGTGAAGAACATTCTAAAGAAGCACTTACAGCAAAAAAAAAACCTAATCAGAGCGTCTAGAGAAGTTGGCATAACTTGAAAACCAGGGAAAACCTTCACTATGCACCGACTAAAAGTAATTTACATTAAAAAAATCATATTTTCAATTTTTAAACTTAAAAAATTATTTTAAAAAACGTTTAACGCGTTTTTCTCCAAACGATGTTTTTCGAACTGGTAGGACTAACATCGCTAAACTGATTTTGGGTTGCTCAAACGGGCTATCGGTTAACCCTCTTAAAACTGGTGTTATTCTTTTCACCAGGAGAAGAAAAATTGATGGTCTCGTTTTACCAGTACTCCGAGGAATCACTATTCAGCTATCCCAAGAAGTAAAATATCTAGCAGTCATTCTAGATACCAAACTTCTTTGGCGTTCTCATGTTGAGCTAAAGGTATCCAGATATTTTTGCTAAAGGAGAGGCTGTCAAAGCCATCTGTAGGCTTAAACGCAATAGGTATTGGTATGAAACTTGCTGGAATATTGGTGATATTGTTGAAGGTACTGATATGGACCTAACAGTTCTATCAATGCCATCCGATACAATGCCAACAATTACAGTTTTAAAACAGCGCTATACAATACAAATTCCAGAGGCCCAAACTTGGTTTTTGCCGGGACCTGGGCCGGGAGTTGATTGTATGAGCATTTTCACTGACGGCTCCAGAACAGAATTCGGTTCGGGTTCTGGGGTCTTTACTGAAAATGATGGAGTGCACCTTCACTTCTCATTTGGGTTAAATGCTTCTGTTTTTCAAGCAGAAATTTTTGCAATAATCAAGGCAATGAACCATGTTATTGATAATGGTTGGGGAGAAAGGAGTATCTGTGTATTTAGTGACAGTCAGGCTGCGCTTAAGTCCTTGCTTAATCCTCTAACCATGTCTAAACTGGTTATGCATTGTAAATCTAGGCTTTATTGTGTTGGAAAACACAACAGCCTGCTGTTAATATGGATTCCTGGACACTCAGGAGTTTCAGGAAATGAATCGGCTCACCTTCTGGCCAGAAAGGGTTCAGAAACTGGTTTCCTGGGCCCAGAACCTGTACTCTCTTTGTCGTCTACAGCCATTAAGACCACCATTAATGAGTGGGTCGACTTGACTTACAATCGTAAATGGGAGGACCTAAGGGGTTTAGACAGACAAAGACCATGTTACCTGTTATCTCGAAGCGTCTAACAGACTTTCTGTTATCACTTAACAGAAAGAGCTGCAGGCAGCTGGTGTGATTATATACAAGTCATTTCTCTTGGGCCAAACGTTTGCATATGATTGGCCTAGGAGCTAGTGCCTTCTGTGCTTCCTGTGGTTTGGAGGAAGAATGTGAAGAGGCGGCGGACCACTTTCTTAGTGTCTGCCCCGCTTTCTGCCAGATCAGAGTAGGCATACTTGGCACTGGAGTGTTGGGAGACGAACACCTGAGCTCTTTAACACCGCAGGATCTGCTAAGATTTATTAATAAATCTGGTAGATTTAAAGAATAGCAAAAGGGAACACAGGATATAGTACAATAGACGTAAAGCTTGTCTAAGTGCTGTATTCTTGAATACTTCTTTTGTCTGTTCCAACAAAAGAAAAAAAAAAAAAACTGATTTTGGATATAAATGGAATTTTAAAAACTGGAGTCTCTTAGCGCTATATCATTGTTAATAAAATTTTAAACTTTGTGCTGTCGAACTGTGGGCACCTTGGCAATATGAGCACAAACATATCCTTTCATCGTATATGTATAGATTTAGTGCCCCAATTTTTAGACTTTAAACTTAACTGAAAATTTACCAAAGAAAACCATGATAAAAAGAGGAGCTCAGCAAAATCCTTGATAAAAATGGGTGTATATTAAATAAGATCTAAATATTAAAAAAAATGCATATCGATGGTCAGATATTGACTCCTCGTAAGTACTTTTTCACCACTTTTGGAAGACAAGACAATAACGCGATAAATTTAGAACAAGGACGTCGATTAACATTGTCATACTATTGGAAAAATGTGATTGGTATTTGAAAAGGGGGTGCGGCACCTTCAATATTATCTGAATATTCATTATGGAATATCCTAAGAACAATTTGAAGTATGGTACTACAATTTAGTATGGAAAAATTATTTGATAATGGTTTTATGTTTAAATAAAATTATAAATATTATTTAACTGCGAATATGAGTGAGAAATAACAGCAGCAAGATATACTTTATATGGGAGAGTGGCCGTCTGTACGTCAAATGCGAAATCTGATATACAGATGGCTCTATTTTGCGCTATTTATGTGTAATTTTTTTGCATTTTAGTTTAACTTTTCTAATATTTGTGCATTTTCTTGATATAAAAATTTATAAATTATAAAATTTTCATTCGAATATGAATGCTTAATAAAAGTGTGTATTAATGTAACCAAAAAAATGATAAAGGTTTACATATTAAGAAGAATATGGACACTATTGCATAAGTGGATTAGAAATACCAATTAGATTGGTATCGGAATTTTTGCTCGGCGAAGCCCAGCTAGTAATAAGTTTAAAATAAAAAAAAATAGTCCGAAAACATTTTTTCTTATTTAAAATTACTCAAAAACCAATTTTACATACATTTATTGCTCTTTTGTCGTCTCTTCCAAAAGTGGTGAGTTGTGGTATCGATGGTATGACCATTGATATAATGAATTTTAGAAGAGATTCGAAAAAGTAAAAAAAAACAGCCTAGTAGGAAAGAAAACTTATTTTAAGTAATACACAAATACAAAAATTAGTTCCACAGACACATTCAAACCTTATTTTTTACGAACAAGAGAATTTATTTCAAAATTAAATGATATACATACACAAATATGTATTAATATACAAAGTTGTTAATATTTAATTTTTGTAAAAATTACAAAATATACGTTTTCTTTTTAAAACACACACAAGTGAATGATGACTTATTATTCTTACACTGCTAAATTGTACAGAAAAATATTTATATTGACTTGCATTAACTTAAAGTTGGGATCTCGTAATGCAAAAGAAAAAAAAAAAATTCAGTAAAATTTTAGTAAATCGATATTTTCGATAAAAGTCAAATGCTTTTTCCGTTTTCTCTTAAAATTTAAATAATTTGAGTACAAAAAATGAACTTTTGAAGAGATTCAAAAAAGTAAAAAATGCCATCATTTAAATTCCACGGTAGGATCGATGAGCCAAGAATGCGCTAATGAAGTAGAGTACAGTATTAACCAGACCCATTATGCTGGCAGCCATGTAAGCATCATACGATTTGCCTTTGAAACGTGAATTGCTCAGTTCAATGATTAAATTCAGTGAGGAGGCTAGAAGAAGTATGGCAGCTACGCTATGATAGATTAATTCCTATGAGTAAAAAGAATTGATATTGTTATTAGTTTTATTATTGATTGACGCTGCATAAATAAATTAAAAATGTACTTACGTATATAGTCTTGGAAATAATTCCACCTGTGCTTAGAGATGTTAAGCATGCAAGCAATAAACAAAATGTTCCAATCATAAATGTTGTGGCCATCAGGAAAAGGAATAAATCTTGCTCATGAGAAAGCCAAATACTTCTTCTTTCATAATAGTAGGCAACCAAACCAACTATAGCAGCACCAATGAGCTGAAAAATTGAATAAAATACCAAATATAAACTTGTAAACTTAATGCATCTATATACGTATTTTTATACTTACCAACTCGAAGAGTTTCAGTAGTCCTGGAAATGTTTTCAAATATCCAGTATTGAGGACAATATATGAGGTATTGGTGGTGCTGGTAGTAGTTCTGGTAATTGTCACGGAGTGAGACATTTTGGATTCTCTTTCAAAATTCTTTGGTGGAATACAAATTGGTGATTAATTGCTAAAAAAAAAAGAAATTAAAAAATAAGTTTTGATAAAGTATAGTTATAAACGTAAATATAAATATTATTTTAGCAATGGTTTTAATTAAATTTTAAATCCAAATCACGTTCAAAACATTGCGATAATAACTATTAAGTGATTGTAGTGGCGGAAGTGTTTAGTATATGGAGTGCTGGGCATAAGTCCCCATAATTGAATTATCCAAAATAGAAACCAACATTTTTTTAAACTTAAATGACAAATCTTTCAATTTCCCTCTCTGCCATTTGTCTATGAAAAGTTTAACCTTGTCACATAGTGGATTGACTAGATTGATTAATTAATACATAATTTATTTTGTGTCTTTAAATGGAGCTAAATAATGACGTATTTTTGAGCGCTTTTTTTTTTTTTTTTTGTTTGTTTTGAGAATAAAAGTTCTAAATCTAAAAATATCCAAGTATAAAATATATTGCGTATATTTTATTTGACAATTTACGATTCTTTTTAAAGCGTAATTTTGTTTGTCTCTGTGTTTGTATTCAGTTCAAGCTTTAAAAACCTGAAATTTAAATTAAATTCGTCGTAAGTTGATGTGTACATAACGTCATCATTCAACTATTTCATTTGCTCATCAATTGCAATTTCAATGGCAGTCATACAAACATTCATAATAGCAACAACAAAAATTAATATTTTTTCAATAAATTGTTAGTAAACGAAAATGTCAAGTATTTACAAACACATGCATATTTAAGTGAGGCCACTTTGGCAACTCGTTAACACTAGAATGCCGAGATATAAATATTTCCACGCTTAAATTAGGTGCACGTGATTCTGGCGCCAGCTTTGAATTTTAGCTTAATATGGGGCCATATAAATAGTTGATGGATTGATATCAAATGATGAAATTTTGTTATAATTGATAAAAATTCCAAAAAAATTGCATTCTAAGTGATTGAAAAAAGAATAAACATTTTTAAGAATATTTATTTTTTTGCAAATGTTTATTTTAAAGAGACGTTTGCATATTTGAGTTATGCAGATTGCGTCAAGGTAAAGTCAAGTTCAGTTAGAACTGACATTAAAGAGGCGTGGTTATCATGTCATTATAACCGAATAATGATTACAAGTAGTGTATGGGTTGGAAAAATAAGGAGTGGTGTGGAGAATGCTTCAGCCTGAACTATTCCACGAAAACAATAAGGCTGAAAACACTATTGAGAATTATCTTTCACTATACAATTTTTGCCAAAACTTTAAGGTAACAGAAAAGACTCAAGTTTACCGGTCACTAACATGCATGGTTTAAAAATAGCTTCTGGACAGATAATGGGGCGTTGGGGTTTACAGGGAAAAATCTATGATGCCAGAACATAGCGGCCACTTAGGCAACAAAATGATAGTTGAACCCGGTGAAAAGTGCTCGTTTAGCGTCTTTATTGGAGTACATTCATTCGGCGCCTTACCAAGGACTTTCATTAAAATTAATTTTATAAAATTGACAGAATTAAAACGCATTGCATTACTGTGGGGCTATTGTAGCCATTTCATAGGATTTTTTTACAAGAAAAAATTGTAGAGAATTCCTGGTAACAGGAAAGTCAAAAAATTCACACCAGACTTCAGTCAACATAGAACAAAATATCTAATAAGGGGACATTAAACTTTCTCGGGTCGGGAAAATCTACTTTTTAGAAAGTATCCTATTAGAAAGTATTATATTTCAATTATATTCTCTGAAACTTTCATAGGAAATTTCACTGTTGAAGTTATAAACATAGCTGATTGAACGTAAATATTCCGCCTGGAAGAATTGCCTAATTCTTATGAGACTCTAGCTAGGCTTATCCTGGACCTGTCGAAGGAAAATTAGAGTAAATTGTAAGGGCGTAATTGATAGGCACTGACTAGGCATTTATAGTTTTATATTTAGATTAATTTAAAAACATCATTATACCCTGAATTTAAAAACATCTTTCCCTGCAGAACAGGGCTAATGGAAACTCCTATACAGTAACAATATTTTTATCTTGCCCTAACACAATTTCAAAATTTTATATGGTCTATTTTTAGAAATAATAATAAAACTGACTCATTCTTGCATTGTCAAAAGATAGTAACTTGTGCAGTACACATTGCAGCTCAGTTGGTAATCACATTGATCCACAGTTACGATGCGGAATTTCAGTCGCCGATTCGATATTATTCGATATTATAATAGTTTAAAAAATTTTAATTTGGTTCAATCCTCAGAACCTTTTTTTTTAAAAAAAAAAATATAAAAAAGAAATTTGTGGGGTTTGAATCTTGTGCACAAGTGGCTGCGTGCTTAATGAATCGAACTAAGCTCTAGTGTCATAAATTTTGACAGCCACCACTTTGGAGTTTGGTTTTTTTCAGGGATTCACATACTATGAAACCACACACATCACCGACCTGGCATTTGATTTTAATTTCTATCAATTCATTCCACTACATATAAATTTTCCTTCAGCCCCGAGTAAAGATGTTATCACATTAATAATTTTATACCTAAAGAAAAATATCTACATTTAAAAGTCTTTTTATTCCAAATCACCGTCATTCTTGTCCCCATCTTTTTCTATATTATTTTTTTAACCTTTGGTAAGATTCTCGAAAAATTTTTTATTTTGTTTCAACCGAGAAAGTGTAATGTTCCCTTAAGCGTAAGTAAAAGCCAAATACGAATAACCACTGGGTTTCTCGCAAGGTATTCTAGGGTAGAAGAAATGTGTATCGAAAATATACCGATGAAAAAGGAACAGAAGAACAGATTTTATGTTACGGTCAAGGTTTTATGAGGATTCGATTACCATAGTTAGGTGATTCGGGCCTATAACCGAACAATGTAGCGAATAGCTCTTCCAAAAAAATAATCAATTAATCAGGGACTAGTTGAATGTAGTGATCAGTGATCTAATCTAATCTATGGAGGGTTTGGAAATTGAAATGATTCAACTAATACTTCAATTTAATCAACTTCTGAGAAATATATCAATAGTTTTTTTAATAGGTTCATTATTTTCAATATCAATCTTTTCTTCGATTATTTTTATAAATCATAATTTACACGGTAAGCATTTAAATCATTGAATAGTAAAATAAACAAAAATTAACAAAGGTATTGGCTGTTACTAAAAATAAATACTATATAATTAGTTTCGTATCTAAATTTTGCCAAATTAACCTTACATATGTAGTTGATAAATATCAAAAAGTTTCCTCGAAAATTAAAGAATTCGCGGAATAACTTCAATTGCGATTTTGTAATTTGTTTTCTATTTATATTTTTTTCTTTTTTACAACGGCTACACTTTATTTAATGACCTCATTTGAAATGTGTAGGTATCACAAGAAATCAAAATATATTTACTGTGTGAGTTTTACTAACAGTTTTCATGTGTTTGCTTCTTTTTTGTTCGCTTAAGAATTGAACAACAAATGACGTCATACCAAAATGTTTATTTTTAAGTTAAGTATATTTATTTGTTTTTTTTTGTATGAAAACGTTTCCCATCAAAAAGTAAATAAGTGAATTTTGCAGAATTTCTTCTGTATGCGTAGAATGTGGTATGTACCTAAAACAACGTAAAATACTAAAACAACGAATGTGCAAAAATTCTGTTTTGAGAAAAATCGACTTTAGTATTTGAACTTTATCAATTTTATACTAAATGTAGTGTGCAGTAAATTTATGATTACAAAAGCCAAAATAGAAACATTCGACTTCAAATTTTAATGAATCGGATAGAAACAGCAATTCTAGATTTCGTGACTCATTTAACTGCAAAATTAGTAAAATGTTACATTCGCCGTTCTGGTTGTCACCCGACAATAAAGTATGTTTGTAGAATAAGTGGTGCATATTTTTATAGATAAAATAATAAAATTAACAATAGTTATAAGAAATTGTTAGGAAATTATTTCCTTCTTTTGTGGCAATATAACTTGTCACAATATAAAGAAGGAAATAATGAAACCACATTTTTTTGACCTCCGAAAGCGATTACATTGTAATATACAGGGTTAGCCATATTATTAAAAAAAAAAACATGAAAAAACACAAGTGAAAAACATTTAGTTTGGTTTCAAGAGATTTGATTACATCACTTTTTGAAGATGATATCTCGCAAGTGGGCGCCCTGAGCTCAAATGGTCTAATGTGGCCGTTTTTCGGCATTTTCCATTGTATTTGCCAATGTTTCGGCAGATATGGAGGCTAGTTCCTGGCAGATGTTTGTCTCAAGTTCGTCTAGGGTCCTTGGCTTGTTGATATAAACCTTTGACTTCAACTAGCACCAGAGAAAAAAGTCCCGCGGTGTCAAATCAGGCGAACACAGTGGCCAGTCAAAATCACCATTTTTTTTATAACAACCGACCGGGGAACAATTGCTTCAAAAAATCGATTGTGACACGAGCCGTGTGAGGTGCTGCGTCGTCTTTTTGAAACCAAAAGTACTCCATATTATTTGCATGAACAATCAGCTTCAAAAAATCGGTTATCGGTTTCACAATTGAGAAGTTATATTAAATGTACAACTAAACAATTTCAGAGCGTTCGATTGATGTGTACTGCTCCATAACAAAAATCTCCTAAGACTGACACTTCAAACACGTGCTGTCATTAATCGATCTGGCGTTTTTTGTCAAAGTTATAGTGCTGTCTGATGGGTCCACCTAATATGGCCAACCCTGTATTTGAAGTTTCTCATTGAAAGAAATAGCTTACTAACAATCCACATATTTGCAATATTATTTAATATTATTTGGAGTGAATTAAAATATATCTCTAATACCTCAGAAGAGAAACCGAACTTCATTCTTTGAATGATATTCAAGATTACCTACGTAATGTCCCAAGATGTATAGTGTAAACTAGCATAATTTTTTTAATTTCAGTGTTAATCCTTTCGGAACCTTTACGAAATCAGAGGAGATAACGCAAAATCGATTTCGGATTTCTGTTCGCTGACTACCATTCCTTGTTACGATTTTTTATCCAAACAGAACGTTTTCTCTATAGCTCTAAACTTTCATGGGTGACTGGTAATTCTGTGGCCCTCAATCAAAAGTTTTTAGGTACTACGAACTTATTCAGTATATTTTTATTAGGCACATTTTTAAATATAAACAAAACTTTTTAGCGCAAATGCGCTTCACTTAACTTTTTCTTGGCTGTAAGAAAATTAGAAGCGATAGAGCAAAACCGAGTTCGCCTTCATTTTCGTTCACCCCTACCTACAATTGAGTAAGTACTTTAGGGTCATTGGTAAAACATAACAAAACTTAAATTTCCAAAGAACGAAAATACATTTCTCTTAAAAATAAGAGAAATACTCTTATTTTTAAGCAAATAGTTTTTTAGGTAGTTATCTAGAAGAGCAGAACAAAGCAAAAACGGTCATAAATACGCTTGGCAGGTTGCAAATATAGGCTTGAGAATGCACAGCAGGAACTCTGAGGATATGTCCAACAACATCCTTGAAAGCTCATTTAAAATTCACACCTCTTCGATATCAATATTAAGTCCCAAGCGAAGAGAGCTATCATTAGGATAACTGGTGATAAAACCAGGACAGTATGTTATTTGAATCGCAAGAAAAATTTTAAAAATTAACATTTTTTTTACGTTGTGTCAATCTAATGCGGTCAATTAGGAGGAAATTACAAATTTTTTTTATAAAAACTAAATCGCAATCAATTCTCTTTTAAACGAATTTAAATGTATTAAATTTGGTGCAATAGTTTTTAAAAAAACTGAAAAAAAAAACGTATTTTGGATCACCAGTGATTAATAATCACGAAAGGGTTAAATAAACATTTTAATTACTTCAATTGATTTGAATAAAATTTCATTGTATGATTCATTTTAAAATCGGACATAAAATCTCATTATACATATGCCCAAATGTACATGTTTATATAAACATCACTTTCTAGAATTTAAGTTTAAAAACTTGTTTTCTATACTCTTATCGATTTTAAGTCTCAATAAATAATAAAGATTAATTAATAAAACAGAAATAAATATTCAACAAAGTAATTTAAACATAAATAGATAGATACAATAAATTTTTCAGTAGCTGCATTAATATTAATAAATATTGTGTACATATACCAGAATACGAGTAGGCACCCATTCATTCATTCCTTCATGCAGTTCCATAACAATCGATGACGTAAACGATATTCAACAACTCATACAAAAATTCTCTTGAGATCAATTATATGTTGATGGAAGAGTTCCATTGACCTATATTTATGTATGTGCGAAATACATGTATTTTTGGAATAAACAACACCAACAATAACACTCACATACTGACAAAAATACTAGCATATATACACACATACATATAAGTAACTTGCAATTTCTGTACCTTGAAATGACACATATAATAAAAGTGGTTTTCGCATGAAATCTGATTCATTTTCATATTGAAAATAATGTTTTTATAAACACAATCATACATCTGCGTCTTTAGTCATATACATACAATAACAATACAAGAAGTAATTTTAGAAAATAAACAAATAAGCGGTATGTAAACTGGTAACCACTAGGTTAGGTTCGATAAGGTTGAGGATGTTTTATCTGATTGATTATTGCCTCTCAGGGACCAATATCTATCCATTAAAGTCCCTTCATTTTGGATTTTTGGAACAGTACCATGAACCTAATAGGCCTGCCAAATTGTCGAAGAACCTTGCACCTAGTGCTCAGAGACATCTTCCTGCAGTGCAACGCATCCACAGAGTAAATTTTGGGTTGGTTCAACTTACTTTAGATCACTATACCTTTTGCAGTAATCGTTAAACATTACTGATCATATTTAGAGCATCTTTCCAATAACGCAGTGCCCCATTATCACAATAGTCACTATGAATTGATGACTCTTTGTTCGGATTTTTTTTTTAGCTCCTGTTACAATGACCGAGCTGTGATGTAGTCATACCTGTCCAAGTGCTACTGAATACAGCTTCCACTGTATTATTAAGCTGCTCTCCTTTGCTGAGATGCATTCCCGAACCCTATCGAACCATATCTTCTAGTGTTTTCAGGATTTATGCATATTCAGAAGTTTTTGCTTAAGTAAAGTAGATTCTCTTAGTATGAGAGCTCATTTCAGCAAGTATTCCCTTTATGTATAGATTGAAGGATGCAAGATGTCACAGCATCTTCTTTAGCTTCATTTGCGGTGTACTCCTCATTACTTCAGTTGTGCTCATTCCAAAAACTCTTTGACCCTTGCCAAGTTTAGTCGAGTTCTTTTGTACGATTGTTGCTTTCCACCAGACCACAGACCATTAGGAAATAATTAGTCTTATAATGTATATTAAATAGTGGGAGATCGGCAACCACTAAGTTTTTCTTTTTTTAATTCGCTCATGTCGTTTTTAGATTTTTCTTTTTTTAGTTTATAAAAGGATAGTAACAAAATGTTGTATGTTTTATTTGTGGGCATGTCATGTTCCAAAATTAAAAGACATGGAATTTAACAGGGTATTCACGTTAAATCAAAATTACAGCTACAGTAAAATGATAATAATTTCTGATAAAAAAATATAGAATTCTATTTTTCCCTTAAACCGATTCTTCACAGTTTTACACATACTTTTCTTAATAGATAAGACTATTCTTTTTCTTTCCGGGAATTTCCGAAATGAAAATTTCATCATGCTATCTGGTATAGCATGATAGCATTGCATTGAAAGCATAAATTTATAATTTTAATTGGCATATTTATTGATGATAGCGTGCCACGCTTTTCGTTTTAAATCATGCAAATATTTTCAGACCTACTAAAATTCATAATTACATATTTTCAAGACAATCTGTATGGGGTTATGAATCTGTATGGTGTTATAAATATGTATGTGGCAAGAAGAAATTATTTTATACTTTTTAGTCCGTTTTAAAAACGTGGGATAATAAAAAAAATTTTTATTTAAATTATTTTTATATTTTATTTATTCGTCAAGCTTTCTAGTTCATCGTAAAAGAACAAATTTTTCCATCACATCAGGTTCTTGAGGAAAGAGCTTAAAAACATATTTTAGGTCTACCCTTATCGGAAAGTTGGTGTAATAACAACTTCAGGTAGAGCCTTAAATTAAATTAAATTAATTTTATATATGTACTAGTTGAGCTTCGCTGAGCGGCCGTTGCAAAGTTTGAGTAATACGAAAATTACAACAACAGCAAAAGAACATATACAACAGAAATTACCATATGAGCGTGGCAACCTCTGATATCAATCGAATTGGTATTTCTATTCCACTTGTCCAATAGTGTCCACATCCTTCTTAATATAAAAACCTTTATAATTTTTTCGATATGGTTCACCTCAAGCATTTCCTTTGTGTTTGACATTCCATGCCAAAACACCATATATATTCATTTTTACTCAGTGTTGGTAGGTAAAGCAATAATGAATGAAATACCAATGAAAAAAATTAAAATATCAACATTCATTACCTTATCTTCTTTTCTTTTGTTCTTGCCAGTACTACGTTTCGGTACAATTTAATTTATTTATTCAATTTATTTTACGTACAATTTATAAATTCTTGCATCAAGAAAATGCACAAATATTAGCGAAACTAAATTAAAAGGAAAAAAAAAATACACATTAAGGTTTGTTCGATTTAAAAAATAGCTAAAAATAACGCCATCTGTATGTCAGATTTCGCATTTTGCATACAGATGGCGCCCTACGCCACATATGAAGTAAAAATTTGTTTCTGCTGTTGTTCCTCATTCATATGCTTTTACATTTCTTTTTGCTGTTATTTCTCATTCATATTCGCAGTTAGATATTATTTATAATTTTATTAAAACAGAAAGCTTTGGGCAAGTAATGCTTCCATACTAAATATTAGTACCATACATCAAATTGTTTCTGGGATAATCCATAACGAGTATTCAGTTAATGTAAGAGGAGCCACACACATTTTTCCTGTAGTATGACATTGCCAGTCGACGCCCTTGTACTGTACTGTAAATGGTTCACAATATGGCTTTCAAATAGAAAATATTATTTTTTTAAAACTATTTTTCCTGTATCCAAAATGGAACGGACCAACAAATATTAAAGGTATGGATGCGGATATAATTGGGAATTTATTGCAAAAAAAAAGGGGAAATAAAGTAAAGGGAGAAACATTTCATTTTGTATTTACCTACATTTAATTATATAGGTACCACCTATGTATAGAAAAAATACAAAACAGATGATGAATTTACTGCAGGCAAAGCAAATGAGTAAAGAATTTGAAAGGGCTTCTTATTTTCAGTAAATCTTGAATTAAGTTTTAGTATAAATTTGTTCTAAAATATCTGATATCATCTCCAACGACTAAAAAGATACATTAACCATATTCTTTTAGATTTAATAATAACTTACAATATTAAACACGAATTTACTGCAGGCAAAACAAATGAGTAATGAATTTGAAAAGGGCTTCTTATTTTCAGTAAATCTTGAATCAAGTTTTAGTATAAATTTGTTCTAAAATATCTGATCTCATCTCCAACGACTAAAAAGATACATTAACCATATTCTTTTAGATTTAATAATAACTTACAATATTAAACACGTTAGTTATTTTTTCAACTAGCATCGATTATTTAGTTGCTCACATTCCTTTGCGTATTACTATTCACATTTTTTATTTTAACAAATAGAATTCCATTAGAAATGTATGTATTTCCGTTTGTTTAATTTAAAAAGCAACAAGACATATTTTTTTTAAGATAAAAAGTGTTAATGAGAAGTTCGGTCTTACACACTACATACATACTTTCAAAATACGCAACACAGATGTATGTGCTTTTTTCTCTCGATTACATTACAAAAGTTTGTGATACGTGATGTTCAAGGTTTTAATTCTTTTTCATTGAAAAATCTGTCGAATATAGAATTACTTTAAACGCGCATACATAAAAATGTTTGCAAATCCAAACACAAACAAGTTCTGAATTGTAAATATCTACACCGCATATTAAAGTGGGGTATGCATGAGGTAATTTTATAAAAAATGATCTCATCTATGGAGAATTTAGTGTTTTTCGGTTTATAATTCGAACTTTTTTTTTTTTTTTGGATTTGTGTTTTCATTTTCATTGTTAACCCTAATAATGAATACATACAAAAGAAGAAGCTATTATGATAAATTACGCATAGCATCAGTAAGTATGAATAAGGGCGGAGCTGGTGGTTTATATATATATTTTCCCATATAGTTTATGGTTAGCTTAAGCTAAAGCATAAAATCAGCAAATGTCTTCATGTATCATAAAATTAATGTCAATTTAAAATCGTTTTTATTTTTAGAAATATTTTTTTTTTTTTGTTATTTGCAATAAATTCTTTGTTTAATTCAATTATTCAGAGTCGTGTTAATTGCTATGGCAAGCATTGGAATTAATTGTAATTAATAATTTCATTTAAGTTCGTCACCTTATAATGACAACAATGATTACTTCATTCAAGCATACATATTTACAAACATGTATATGAATTTATGTACAAATAGTTACATATGTATATATATATATAGATATGCCATAAACATTTGACTTCATGTTACGAATATTAAAACGTAAACAAACAAAAAAAAAAAAAGAAACCGTCAATGAATGAATTGGCTAAAACGCAAAAAAAAACTAAACAAAACAAAATACATAAATGCTTCTGGGTGCGGAATGTGATGAGGGAGACACAAATTTCTTGGCCAGTTGAAACAAAGCAACTTACTCACGATGTGATTAACCTGTAATATTTAATTAATGTAAATAATAAGGTTTATAAAAAGGAAAAGTGATGTAATAGAATGTTGTATTTGTTATGAATCTATAAACAATTAAGTATTTATTTAAAACAAATTATAATAAATAATACAATTCGTATGAATTGTATTGTATACTAAATAAATAAAACAGTTCATTGCTTTTTACTATATTGTTGAATGCTTTAAAAACGATTTAAACAAATTATAATTTAAGAAATTTATATCAGTATGAAGTGTATATAGTTTATTTATTTTATTAACTGAAGATTAAATTTTTAATCAATATCTAATACGGAAGCCAAATCAGCTATTTATCGAATTGGAATCAGTGAAAACTAATAGGTTTCAGGGCAAGTCATTTGTAATTTGACAGATAAAACATATGCAGAAGTAAGAAAAGATGACCTGGATATTGATTTAACAATGTCTGCCAGTTTTTATATAGATATAACGATAACTCGAAAAAAATTTGAGCAGCTCAAATCAAGTATTTTTTACGGTTAGTCGGGGAAAAAAAATCTGTATATTTATAGCCTGGAATTGGTTATTTCATAAAAAATAAGGTAATCACTTGTTCTTTGGATTAACGGGGCATGTCTTTAGTATTTAAATTTTTAAAATGCTCAACCGCATTGTTGCCACTTTCATTTGCGGTTGAAAACACCATTTCACAAGACAAATCACAATATCAACAACTTTCCTGATATCACTATCGGGAAATAGTTGCTGCGGGGGCAAATGTGTTTCGCTCTCTTAGTTATATGCAAATTTGTCGCCAGGGATTAAATATGCTCATACAATCTCACGCTTTCGTTTTTTAATTTCATGTGGGAAGCAATAGCAGTTTTGTCTCCTAGACAAAAATTGTTGTTGTTTTTGTTGTTGTGAAATGGTTTATGGGTAAAGTTAGTTTCATCCATATGCAAATAGTCCTCACTCCATTTTTTTTTTTGTTTTTGGAAAGGCCACAGAGTTGAACTATTTTTTTTTTTTTTTTTTTGGACAAATATGTTTGGAGATACATAAAACTGTGGAACACATAAAAAAATAGACGCAATCCCACCTATATCATCATTCGAAAGCAATTGCCGAGTTATAAAAAATCCTAGCTCCGTTTCGCGATATTAGCTCCGTTTTCCGGCGGATTTTGTTGTAAATTAACCATTATGTTTTTTGATTGAAGTAGATCAATCGAAAAAATCGAATTTCTACTATTGCGATATTTTAATTTATTAGCGAATACTTTCGGATTGATAAGTGAAATGAAGAAATCCATGAATCGAGAAGAAGTCTTGTTTTGCTGATAGCCTCCGGAAATCGAGAACGAATGACTAAAAAGAATTTGCCTTACGGAAAAAGGCAAAATTGATCAAGTTAAATGGTTAAATGAGAGAGAAATATTAAAAGCATTATTGAAGGAAAAAAATTAAAAACTAATTATTTAAAAAATTTATAAAATCGGACAGTAACACTATCTAAAATAGAAAGGGACTTCAATTACCTAACAAATGAAGTGACATTGGATATTAATATTTCCTTATACACAGGTCAGGCAGATAAATGTTTATAATATTTCCGCATAGTCTTTAATTTAGTATATTTTCTTATTCCAGACTTATGAGAAAGTAATAAATATAGAAAAATTGGTCGAAAACTCCCCGCTTAAAGGAGGTTTGCATAGTTTCCATGAAGAATTCAATATTTTTTTTCTATTGTATATCTGTGAAGTAGCCGAAAAATTATACGTGTTCAATACATAGATACAAAAAAAAAATTTCAACAAAGAACTGATTTGTTGTGGATGGGTGTGGTAATTGTTTAATTTTGATGGCTTTTGGGGGAAAAAACATGCTTAAAAAGTATAACAAATCTGGTTGACGACGAACACCCCAATTGCTGTTGTTGCACCCTCTCTCAGATATTTATTAGTCTTAATTTTAAAAATCTCTTAAAAACACTAATCATAATCGCAGTCTTGTATAGAAATTAATGATTAATAAAATATGTAAAAATTAAAACATGTGTGCATGTCGAAATAACACCGAAACCACAGCACGGATTGACACAAAAATTTGTACAATGATGCATTATGCTTTTTTGGGTATATATCTGGAACCATTTACGGTACAGTACTATAATTTGACTGAAGGACGGCGATTGGCAATGTCATACAAGAAAAATGTGGGTAGGATTGTAAAAAAGGGTGAGATATTACCATAATACTTAAATATTCATAATGGAATATCCCAGGAACAATTTGAAGTACAGAACTAAAACTTAGTATTGAAGTATTATTGGCTCATGGCTTTCTGTTCTTATAAAATTATAAATACGATCTAACTGCGAATATGAACTGTATATCAATTGCGAAATCTGACATACATATGGCGTTATTTTCCGCTATTTTTTAAATAGAACGAACCTTTGTGTAATTTTTTTTGCATTTTAGTTTAGTTTTGCTAATATTTGTGAATTTTCTTGATATAAGAATTTATAAATTTTAAAACTTTCATTCAAATACAAATGCTTAATAAAAATTTGTTTTAATACACTATTGGACAAGTAGATTAGTAATACCAATTAGATTGATTTCGGAGGTTGCCACGCTCATATGGTAATTTCTTTTGTATATATTTTTTGCTGTTGTTGTAGTTTTCGTACTGCTCAAACTTTGCAAGGGCCGTTTAGCGAAGCTAGTAGAAAATTAAAATCTGAAGAATATAGATTTTTTTTAGTCAATTAGTTACACCTGGAAATTTACTAATCAATATTATAAAAATCTAAACAAAAATAGCGCATACCAATGCGATCGTTTTAAATTACATTAAATAGTTTTTATGATAGCATCACATTCCTTTCAATAATTGTTTATTTTAGAAAAACAGTATTGGCGACAGTAATATTTGCAAATATTGAAGTCTCCCCTTTTACTCTGCTAGTTATTCAAGTAATATCAGCAGAAAGCAATAACAATTTAAACAGATTCGGTGCACACAGTTAGCTGATTAATGAAATTGTTGATGCATGAAATACTTATTTAAATAAAACAACAAACACGCCCATTTACAATACAATGCAAAACGAAATTTAGTTTTTGAGATGAACACGATATTTTTAAATATTTTGAATTGTTTTCAGATTGAAAAGGTTTTTTTTGATTCATGGACTTCAAGAAGTGAGAAAAATTTGTACCAAATTGTAGGTGGTATACTAAAAATTTTAAATTAATTCGGTATTAAAAATCTAAACATATTTTATTAATTATGCATATTAATTTTTTGTTGTATTAATCCGAAGCTAACCCAATTAAGGTAAAACTATTTAAAACATGATTACCTGCATCAGGCTTATCCCGCAGAGATTGTGACGATCACCAAATTTCAATAGGTACATAAATACAAATATTTTAAAGATATTTGTTATTTTACATTTGAAATGTGTGACATTTTGCAAAAACAAACAAAAAAAAAAGTAATGACCGAGAACGCTGCCATCAAAATACTCTTTGTAAAGATAAATTTGATCGTATTTTTATATTAACATTTATTGTGTATTATTTTTAGTTAACTATAATGAAACATTTTGGAATGCTTGTAGTAATTCCATATCCAAAATACTCAAAAGTTCATGAAAACAAATTAATCAAAAATTGGGGTCCACAATCTAATGTAACTAGAGTGGGTTAAATGCATCAAGGAGTATTTGTATTTTGAATGAAAATAAAAAACAGAATTTTGTTTACAAAAATGAATTTTGAGAATTGAAATGAATAAAATTTTATTAATAATAATAATAATTAAAAATCATAATTAAGTTCAGCACTGTCAATGAGAATGAGATCATCCAAGGCAATATGCATATTGCCATTACATGCATGCGTGAATGTTGGAATTAAGCATGTACAAAATATATGTATGTATGTATACTTTAATATTTTGAAATATTAATTTTAAAAGTTTAATGCCAAAGTAATTCAATCAAACATGAGCGAAAACACATTTCCAAAAAATCAAATAAATGCATAAACGAAAAACACTCGTACATACATATATCGCCAAGATGTTTTTAAAACAAACTTGTTGCCCATAAGGCTATTTTTCTGCATATGTATGTGTACATACATATATGTACAACGATGATTAACAAACGTAATTGCTCGCTGACCCCCTCCAATGCAGACGGCAAAGATTCTTGTCAAAAGTATAAAATCTTTTAAACAACCACACCCACACATGCAAATATAAAATCAACAAAACGAAAAAAAAAATAATAATAAATAAAATGAAAACAGCAACAAAAAACTTGTATGGCGAATGTTCCAAATTGAAAATTTCGTAAAATTTATTTTTACGCTATTTTCGAAAAAGTTTTCAATTTATTTTCTCACAATTAAGTATACAAAAATATTATTCGAAATTTTTATATTCTTCTTTCGAGTTTTGGAAAATGATACCAATTTTGTAGTTGTTGTGGCACACACAAACACTACCTAATTGCTCATACAATAGAAATACAATTATTTTTGTTTTTTTTTTTTATTTAAATGTGTTGAAATTTATATTGGCAAGCAAAAATTTATCAATTCAACAAATTGGTAAATATTCAAATGTGTAAATAAGTATATGTTCTTTAATTTCCGCTTACTTTTTGTTTGGTTCTAAAATGTTCGATTCTTGCTGATTTTTTCCGCCTTTTCACGAATACGCTAGACACGAAACTGAAATTGAAATTTCATTTTCATCATTGAAAACTTTTATTTTCTGCTAGCCACACCAGAAACCAGACATGACGTCATACCGTAATACCAACAAGTATAGCAGAAATTCAACATGCAAACAAGTTGTGAGCGATACAACCCAGTTGAACTTTGGATGATCGTAATTTGGAGTAATCATTGAGCGTTTCAAAGCGAGCAATCAATTACTCCCCATTGCTCCAGAGCTCTTGTATTTTGTACTCCTTTTTAACATTGAATGTCTTAGGGCATGGAGTACTCGTTTTAGCCTCCAAAAGGAGTAATAAAGAAGGACACGATTACGAGCATGAGCTCACTTGCATCTTATAGAAAAATGACAAGCAATTGTGTGTGCAAAGGTTCAAATCCCATAACATTTTTTTTTAATTATAATGTTATATTCATTTTTGTTCATTACTTTTTTTTTATTATTTTTTATTATCGTTTTATTATTTTCTTGAGTTGCCTTTTTCCAGACTCGAACCTGTGGTTGGAAAATTCGCATCGCGAATATTAAACGATGAGCTTACCAGCTGAGCTACACAAGCAAATTTATTGTAATTGAATTTGGTTTCTTTTAGTCTTGCAATGATTCTAGTACTAGTTACTGATTTTTAACTCTTTGATGCACACAATTTTAAAGAAAACAAAAACACCAGTTGCACAGAAATTTCTTGGTTTATATCATTACCAGCAGAATGAGAAACTGTAAATAAAATATTAAACTGTGTGAATATAAGTAATTTCTAATTTCTACTTTTCGAGGTGGGTTAAAATATATCACACTATGCATAAAAAAATATGCAAAAAGTGGGACAGTTTTTATCCTACCTAACCCTAAAGAGTTAACTCGGCAAGAGAGAGTAAGATATACAAATTTGAGCTACTCAATCAGGCTGTCTTCTTTTTTATATAGAATATAGAATCGAGTAATACGAGTTGGAACATTCAAGTTAATGTTCCTCAGCAAAGATGGAGAATTAACAGTGCCAGATAACAATTTTGCAATAAAACACACGTTACTCATAATTCTTCGGCTGTCAAGAGTAGGTAAATTCAAAAGTTTTAATCTGTGCTCGTAAGGTGGAAGATTAAACGGTAAATCCCACGGCAAGGATCTCAAAGCAAAAAGCAAGAACTGTTTTTGAACTGATTCCAATTTGTCTATATATTGAGGACACCAGATAGTTGATGCGTATTCCAAAATAGGTCTAACCAATGATGTATAAAGCGACTTTGTGACATATGGGTCGTTGAATTCCTTAGACCAGCGCTTAACAAACCCAAGCATTGCTTTTGCTTTATTAACGCATATGTTTATCATTATTTCTAAAAATAGACCATATAAAGTTATAGAATTGTGTTAGTGAAATTCAAAAATTTTGTTACTGTATTGGAGATGCTCGTTTATCCCTTCTTTTGGAGTAATGAAATCATTAATCGTTTGAGGAGTACTCACTGTTTGTACAACTGGGAATGTACATATCAGTTTGACTGACAATCAAAACTGTCATAAGTCAAAAAAAAAAAAAAAAACAATTTTTGACGAAATCGCATTTAAAGTTTGTAATCAACTACCACTCGTAGAATGCAATAACGACACATACTCTTCTCACGGGCAGAGTTCATTAAATACCATTATAATTTTTTAAATAAGATAAAGTATTAAAATAATCGTTGTTTCTTTACTTAACCCGAATTATTTTTTTTTTTTTTTTTGGATTATGACAGTCTCACAGGAAACGCATATCGTTCGTTGAATAATGAGTAGAATTGTGTCAATGTATGATATATGTGAATTACTTTTAAAGTGTGTTTACTGTAGTCATAAAGAAAGAGGAAGAGAGGGAAAGTAAATAGTAAATAGTGAGGCCAGAACAGTGTTGTAAAATTGTGCATTTTATTTATTGTTGTAAATTTGAAGAAATGCATTTCGCGTACAGTATACCACATAATTATTGAAACCAATTGTTCAAACAAAGAAAAATAACAAGTGTCAAAGAAGAATGGCAAAAAGTATATAGAACGGTATGTGGTAGTTCCTTCACATAATACTATTCAGTGGAAATAACTGTCTTTGTAATTCTCATTCACATTATAGTATTTTCACTTATATGAATTGTTGAAATGAGGGAACTATCCCAAAGATCACTGATGAGGAACCGCAGCGGGTTCCGAATGATCTGCTTGTTCTATGAACTTTTTGACATTCTTCTGGCGTCATTGTTCATTTAAAGTCTATTAACTAAATTTAATTCAATTTTTATTAGCCCTGTTTTCATTAATGCATTTTACCGATGATATGAATGCGATTAAAAGTTTGAGTGAAAATTTTTTAGAATTTATAAGAATTTAAGCCAATTTTTAATCTATTGCAAATTAAAATCAATATTGGATGCTTGGGTTTAGGTTAGGTTGGGGTGGCAGCCTTCTACTTGAAAGCAAATTTAAACATTTATTAGGATCATTGTGATACGAGAGTACTGCGCGACTCTCCCCCATTTACGGAGTGGAGAACCATGAGGACTCCATAAAGAATCTGGCTATGTCTTTAATATTTATGGATGATAGCTCGGACAGACTAGTGAAGAAAAATGATCGTAGGAGTTTTAGTATCCTCCACAAAATACAAAATTCAAATCTGGTCTTGAAAATGACACATCACATCAGGTATCAAAAGAATATCTCAATTTAGAATGCAAAAAATGGCATCTGATTTATATTTGTAAAGATATGAAATGCGGATATTTAAAATGAAAAAAAAAAATTGTTTGTTTTGAAAGAAACGTAGTTTAATTTTACTTAAAATATGCTCCATTTGAAGCTACAACATTCTCCAACCTTTCCGGTAATTTATGGATTCCGTCCCAAAAGAACTTTTCTTGTTTGAAAGCAAACCAGTCACAATGATCTAATTTTAGATTTCTTTGAAGATAGCGAAATGCTTCTCAGCAAGGGCACTACTCAAAGGCCGAAATCAAAGATAGTCGGAAGGAGCAAAATCTGGTGAATACGGAGGGTGTGACAAAACTTCACAGCGAAGTGTTTTCAATATATTTTTGATCACTTTCGATGCGTGACATTGAGTTTTGACAAATTCCTTTCCCATGTCTCTTAGCCCATTCAGGTCGTTTCTCGATTAGTGCGTAGTTCCAATTGGACATTTTTTGTTTTTAGCATGATCCATTAACAGTTTTACCCTGTTGAACCAATTCGTAGTATAGCACACCTTTTCGATTCCCGCAAATGATTTTTTTTAACACGAAATTCGACATTATCCATGCTTCCACTTCACGATTGATGACATATTTCACGTTTCACCTTGTTGATGCTAAAATATGGAAACATAATATCGAAATCAAACACTACCCGAGTTAGTTGTTAAATCCACATTTTCATTCCAAAAAATCAATTGGCTATATCTCACGAAAACAAAATTGGATCGAGGAATTTAAAAACAATTTATTAGATTGATAGTATTTTACTGTAAAGTTTGTGTGAATGTTGATCAAAATTTGCAACAGATTTTAATAGGTCAACGGTTATATGGTCGAAAACGGTAAAACAGTTTAACACTTTACAGCAATAATATCTCAGAAACATGATATGTTACACCATTTCGAAGATTACATTCGAACTTAGTTACATAAAATTAAATAAAAATACTACTTTTAATAGCCGTAGGAAGAAAACGTGATATCAGACTGACTTAAATTTAGTTCTTGGTAGTATTAAAATATTGCCATAAATGGAACAGGGTTTTCACTTACTTAATCCTTCGCCATCGATAACATCCCTTGCATTACACAGATAGAGCAGGTCCTCCACATTACCTTTTTTAAGAGAGTTACGTGATACAGCAAACACTTCCGAAGTTTACCTTGTTATATTTTTGATAGTTACATGTATTTCGTTAAAAAAAAATATATATTTTTTGTTCCATATCAAGTTAAAAAAAAAATAGAATTGTTTCTTTTGTAGCGCATATAAGATAATCATCGCAGTGACAAAAGAAACGCGCATCCCTGTTAATTATACAAATTTATTTGTTTGCTTTTTTTACATTATATATAGGATTAATTTTTATTGTTTATAATAATAAGCGGGTATACGCAACAAAGAAAAAAGAGCACAGCTAATAATATTCTTTTTTTTCTCATGTCTGTCATACCCGTGGTTCGATTTTAACCCTTCCCTGCTCAACAACGCAAATTTTGTTTAAAACAATATTAAGGGATAGCATTCTTCTTTCTGAATAACTTTTGTTCTATGGCTTTTTCAATATCTTCATTACAAGTGTTAAAATCTGAAACTACCTAGTGGGCCATATATGGTTCGTTAGCCAGTATCAAATAAAATATGTTTTTTTTAATCACATTATTGAGAAAAATAACCAAAAATTAAAATTTATACCAATTATGCAGTGTGAAATTTATAAACAATATCTTTCGGCTATATGAAAAATCAAAAATTTTATTTTATGTGAAAAACGTATTTTTCTCATAAAAATGACATTAACTTTTGACAGGTGACGTTTTCTAATACCATTATATATGCGCATCGATACGGAAAGCTGCAATCTACGAAATCCATATTGTTGTTTGGATGTTGGACGCACGATGGGGCCACTATTAACGTCCAAAGTGGTGGGACCATACATGGCAGCATGGGCAGAGAAGGTTAAACTTTTAAAATCGTTATTGTGACGAATTTAAAACGAACAATGATATCGATAGTTTTTTCATCTGAAATGCATTGCTCTTTGTTTGAAAGGAAATAATTAGTTTTTACCTCTAGTGAGAAATTCTACAAATTTTGTTCTACTTTAATGACACATGCACTTATCTTACGATAAGAAATACTACCATTTGTTGTAGTGTGATTCATATGTACTTAAATAAATTGTTACTCTAAACTTTTTTCATGAATTTTTAACATCATATTCTGCCTCACTTATTAAATTCATGCTTTCTTCTTAGTAACTGATAAATATCAGTTTAGAAAGGCAATAACTTTCTTTCCAAAATTGAGTTTTTATGAGATACTCTATCAGATTCTTCAAAAAACGATGCATAAAGAGATGATATTCTAGACCATTTCTAATGGATGGTTTTAAGGATTTGTGATGTTCTGAGACCCTAGTTAATATTCAAAAATAAACATTTTTTTCTCACATATCCACATCCGATTTCTACTTCAAATGCCAGTTTTTGGGATTTTATGAATAAATTAACTATTTTGGCCAAAAAAAGACCCATTAGAAGACTTCGCAGTGTTAGGCAAAAACCTCCTTATATCTTTCCCTATAATAGATACTCAGACGTAAGCATCGAGGAATGCACGGTTATATCCCAAAACGGCAGAAAACTTCAATTCAGAACACCAAAAACCGACTGGTTTCAACGGGCTGTAACGAACGCCCAACCAAGACTTTTGGCAAAATCTTATGTAGGATTTTTTTTGTTAGGTCAAGTACTTTTCAGCTATCATAGTCTTTACATTGGATCCGAAATTGTGTTACACAGTGCTATTAAAATTAATGGGCTTTAATGAACAATTAAGCCAGAACAATAACAAAAGCCATAGAACAAGCAGATCAGACGATCGTTTCGGAACTCGCTACGATTCTTCAACAATGATTTTTAGGATAGGCTCCCTTATTTCAACATGCCATTTAAAACAAAAAAATACAAATCAAAATATAATTAATTCTCTTTAAATTAAGTCCCAAGAGAAAACCTTAATCACCTTGCCAAAAATGACCACATGGTTGCAGCGATCAAGTACATTCATTAACTTATTTCAGCCAACGGTAGATGTGTGATTTTACTATTATATTATCTAATACTTTTCATGAACTACACATGATCAATGTAACTTCTGGAAATTCAAAACAAAGGCATTAATTACTTTCAGAGAATTGTTACAGCCTTTTTAAACTACAATTCAGTAATGGAGTTGTACCTACTTACATTTTTCCAACTGAAATTGGATATGTGAATTACCAGTTGCAATTCCCAAGAATGGAACTGGAAATATTAATTATTGGAATAGAGTATAAATTCAATTCCTAAAGTAATCATTACTACTCAGCTCTGATGCCGACCCATTGCAATATAAGTAGCCACGAATGTATATACACTATGATGGTACTTACCTGGAATTCAAATAAATTAATACGAGTATCTGAAATATTTATAGAGTAAAGCAGGGGCTACACATTCAGCAGAGCTCATATCTGTAAAACACTTTAAACTTGTGAATACGTACGAGGGAACTAGAAAAAAGTTCACCCCATCAGTGGTATTTTATTCGTTTCTGTAACATTCAAAGTTGGTGGAATTTTGTTTTTTGTAAAATTCAAAGTTGATAGACAATTTTTAATAATATTACGATTCATTCATTTAAGATTTCAGCAAGAATGGCAAAAATTCCACCGCCAACACACAAAATCCAATTTGTTATTCTCTACGAATTTGCGCAACCCTTCCACGAATGTCCAAATGCAATTAGAGCGGATCCGTCATCCGTTGTCAATGTTTCCAAGATTCCAGACCGGAAAATTTCCTGTAGAGGACGACCCTCATGAAGGCCAACCGAAATCTGCGACTGAAGAAGCAAATATAACCCTTGTGAAGACTAAAATTGATGATGATCCAAGATTAACCTAAGGAATGATAACTGATGAACTGGGTATGAATGACATGAGTGTCCCACAAATAAATATTGAAAAATCATCTCGGGTACACAAACAAATCTTCTCTATTGATTTCACGAATTTTGAATAATGTGTTCGTTTTGCCTAAACTTTCTTTACAAAATTTGAAAACCTTTAATAAAATCGTAACTAGTGTTGAAGCTTGACGAGTTAGCAATAAACTAAGACAACAATATGTATGATTTTTTCCATCTTTTTCTCCACAAATTGAAGCCGGGAAACTACTTCCGAATACTGTGAAACTTTGCAACTTGTACGAATAACTGCGAATACTTACGAATGCTGTGAATATCTACGATTGGAAAAATGTGGAACATAAAACTTGGCTTTGGCTTCAATTGCTTTGCTGGTTTTGTTCCCGTTATTGAATTGGATTCAGATCATGGCACTGTGTTGCTTATAATCTATATTTTCAAAATATATGTAAGTAGTAGGGTGTAATGGTAACTATTTTCGATACAGCAAGCTTAATGTGGTATAAAGATGATCCATCTATTGGAAAAAAACATTTACTCCTTTTTACATATATGTATACTACACTTCAGGATACGGAGATAAAAATAAAGAACAACACTGGAAGTCAATTACTCGTATAAATGCATGTTTCCTTTATTTTAGTAAATGAGAAGCATTGTATTTGCATGTCTTATTATATTTAATGAACAGGATTTAGTACGTAGGTCGTTGTTAACTATGGCCGTTGTAAAGCGGTAACATTTTGTTTTGTTTTTTTGCTTGCATTAGTTTTTCAATATATGGTAAGTATGTATTAATATTTAAGGTATCGAGAATTCAAATATGCTATACCTATATATGTATATGGCATAACTTCTATTGGATAGGAAAACATAGAATGCTAGCTTATAGTTGTTGGAAATAAAATAAAATTAAAGTTAAAAGGGTATGTTAGTTAGTTACAGCAATTCCTTTGTTATTCAATTAAAGCGAATATTGAACATTACAAGAAAAGGAAAAAAAAATTAAGGAATTTAAATTTATATTTTAACATTTCAAGTTTAAATTATTTTTAAAAGTGGATCTCGGTTTTTAATTAACTTCTTTAGATAAACGCAGTAAGTAAATTTTTTGCTTTCGTATTATATGTGTGTATATTAGAAGAATATTTTTCGCTGACCGAAATAATCGCTTTAGTCCAATCCATCATCGACGAAATCAGGCTTTTTCGGTTGAGGCTTGGCTTCGGCAGCAGGTTCTGGTGGGGGAGTGGTACCGGCAGTACCTACATCTGGGCCAGCAGCGCCACCGCTTGCACCTGTTCCTGCGCCTGGAAAACCGCCAGCTCCTGATGAGTATCCTCCGGGAATATCTGGAAAGCCTCCCTTCATATTTTTAACGACATCGATAAGTTTTGCAATTTTCGGATTTGACTTGTATTTCTCAATATTGGCTGGATTTTTGGCAATGTCCTCCAGAGCAGTAAGAATTTCAGGATCATTAATGCCAGACAAAATGTCAGCGAAATTGAGACCACCACCACCGCCGCCGCCAGCACCTGCTCCCGGGAATCCTCCGGGGAATCCACCTGGGAATCCGCCAGGGAATCCACCAGGAAATCCGCCACCAGCACCACTTGAACCACTACTCTGCTGTTTTGCTTGTTGAGCACGAGCTTTACGTTTTGCCGCTTCTTGTGCTTTACGCATGCGTTCTGCTTTTTTACGTTCCTCCTTAATGCGATGCTGTTCGATTTTCTTTGCATTTGGTGTCACTTCACGCAGCCACTCATCTGCCTCTTCATCGAAGTCGAGCTTACATGCCTGCCGCAAATCTTTAGCGGCTAATTCCCAATTACCAAGCAAGCGATGTGCACGTCCGCGGAATTTGTAAGCGGCCGCAGAGTCGCAATTCAATTCCAATGCTTTGTCGCAATCACGTATGCAAGCATTCGGCTTCTTTAGTTTAAGGAAAGCCTGACCGCGTTTAGCATGGAACAAAGCATTGCCTGGATTGATTTCAATGGCTTTCGTATACAAGTCGATGGCTTCCTTAAACTTCTGCTCGGAGTAAGCAGCTGCGGCTTGTGAGCGCAAATCACTGGACTGGTCGATTTCATCTTCAGTTGGTATTTTTTCCGAATCGCCCATGGGTTGGTTGGCATCGGTGTCACCGTCGATAACGCCTGCAATGGAATTATAGAATAATAATATTGCATTGTTTTTCTGCACAAATGTATTTAACTAATTAAAAGTTCTGTATACTGCATGCGTTGTTTATCGTTGGGCACTAGTGATTATCTTCTCAAGACTCGACTATTTACGAATGAGCAATTAGTTTATATCTCGAGACCCGAAATGATATTTAAAAATTTTTGAGAGTCGCTATACCATAAATAAATAAAAAAAAACCAGATACGCCGAAGATATTGAATATAATAATATACAATTTTGGCAATCCCGGTTCTTTATGTCGGCATATAGCTCTCAGCTAACAGAAGTTAAAACGCAGTTTAAATATGGAAACCTTTAACGTTAAGATGTAATTTTAATGCCTATCGAAATCGAATAGCAAAGCATGGGCGTATATCTTGTGTCTCCGCACACTTGCCTTTAGTTACTCAGTAACAATTGATTCTTCCAATTCGAGAATGGATGCTGACAGAAAAGCCCTCCCAAGTCGCTGAATTCTTAAGTATTTGACCCTCGCGATAAGCAAGCCGAATTTTACGAGTGAATATATTATTAAAAGAAACTTTTATTGAAATGTTTAATAGATAATACATATTTATCTCATCCTATCAACGTATAACACTTATAATATTCGGAAAACCGATGGATCTTGCGCGTAAGCAGCATTTGTGTAGCTCGGCAAAATATTTCGGGGATCATTCTGCTGTGGTTCTGGTTTTCCACCTTGTTGATGCAAATAATTCGTGCTGCTTGAGCACTGAATAGCATTTACGACATTCAAGAACGGCGTTTGCTGCATGCATTGAGGAGATTGAAGTTGTAGATTTTGCTGAATATTAAAATGATTCATATCAAAGGTGGAAGCTTTCATTTGAGTGTATTCCAAACGGTGCTGTGGTTGCTGCTGATTTCCTATTTGCTCAACTGTTACTAAGTTAGGTTCGGCAGGTATCCAAAAGCCGCCTTCTTCACCGGTAAAGTCAGATATATTTGGATTCAGTGTTTTAAAAGTCAGCGCATCACCATCCTTGTCTTTTTTCTTTGAGGCCATTTTGGGTGCTTGATCTGAAGTGGGTTTCAGAAATGCCAGACGATAGTCTTTGTGAAAAACGACTCTGAAATATGCACTGTTGACGAATTTTCGTTGCTGGTCAATGCAAACCTGTTTGTATTCACGATACATCTTTTCTATATTCAGTGAACTATGCAGAAAGCGCGTTTTGTATTTTTTATGAGGAACCCATGTCGGGTAACTTTCAATGTGACGCTTAACTCCCAATACCATATCTTCGGGAATTTTATTTCCCGGAGTATGTTTACCGCGCTTGTCTTCACCAGCATAGGAGCCGGTATTTGGATCAGCATTTCTTATAGCATCATCAATTGAATGCCGTCCAACGTTTAGCGTGCCCATAAAGAAGTTTAAACAGACGCGAACATTTTCACCGCGACCACCACGGAAATAAAAACGATTACTAATTTTACGTTTGGCTCGTTTTGTTTTGCGATATTCTTCATTTTTCGTGGTAAGAACATCTCGTGTTTCTATGCGCGATAATAAAAAGTCCTTACGACGTTTGTAGTCCATTGACCAGTAAGTAGCACAGATTTGTGCACGCTGCTCTTCACTAAAATGACTCGTGCATTTCATTTTACAAACTTCATCGCATTTAACTGGCTTTGGCAGGCGTTCCCTTTTCGAAGTTTTACCTTTGGTTGAGGAACGAGGCTTTGGTGGACGAGGCTTCTGCGGTAGTTTAATATCTATTGTTACCGCTACAGGGGCATTAGCTTCCTTCTGAATCTCCATATTAGTATTTGCGGTGTCCTTCAACGAATTTTGGGTTTTAGTAATATCATTTTGCTGCTCAATCTTTGTCTCATCTACATTTGTTTGGTCTTTTTTAACGCTTTCCCCTGGGAGCTGATCAGTATTTTCTTTAATTCCACTACTATTTTCCTGCTCTAGAGAATCATTTTTAGAATCATTATTATCCACAGCTCTTTTAACAAAGTATCCACTGATAGATAATGTAGAAAGGAAAAAACCCACGCAAACGCGTACTTTTTCGTTATCACGATTTTTTAAAGAGTAAACATTTGAGTAGCCACGCGAAGAACCATTGGCTCTCAATCTAAGGACAGGTTTTTTATCCACAAATTTACATATATAATTTTTACGTTCCATACGATTGAGACACCAAAATTCAGCACATAAATCCTGGCGCCACTGTTTATCGATTTTAGTATTGCAGTTTTGTTTGCAAATGCTGTTGCATTTAAACCGCTTTGGTTTTTTAACCTTTCCACGTTTGTTTAGAGATCCCCAAAATTCTTTGTCACTCCTTTTGCTAGATGATCTTGTTTTCCTCGTGCGATATTTTCTAGATTTTGGTTTTTTTAACTTTTCAATCATTTTTTCGTTTTCCTCGCTATCCTCGCAGTCAAAATCATCTTCAGATATTTCTTTTACTTCTGCCTTAACACAATACGCAAGTGTTGTATTAATGGGATCCTCTTCCTCGCCGGATTCAAAATCTGTCATATTATAGTCCTCATCCTCGGATATGATATCCTTTTTGATACTCTTTGGGGATTTTGTTTTCTTCTTGTCTTCTTTATCTTCCGTTTTTTCCTTCAAAAATTTTGCATTCATTCGCCGACGTTTTTGTAAATTTACAACTGAAATCAAAAAGTGAGTATACAAAAAATTCTTGTCAGGGATCAGATAATATCAAACTGACATCGGCATAGAATCATGGTACATTATTAGGTATATTGTATAAAATTTGAGAAATATTTCTATAAAGCTATATTTTTATAAGCTTGTCATTCAAAAATTTAAACTCTTATCGCACTTATAAGCAGCATCACTGGTTTAGATATAATGCATAAACTTATGGTTATCACTTAGGATTTTCTGGGGGGACTGGTGTTTAGTGAAAGAAAAGAAGCAGTTCCCTTTTCCTGACCTTCTTTTATATTCCCCAAAGTCTAACTTGACTAAAGTGTAACTCACCATAGAAATGCTTGCCATTCGAAAACTTAAACATTTATCGCATACGAGTATAGATATCAGCATTACTCGTTCAAATATACTGCATAAACTTAGGGTTATTACTTAGGACTTTTCTAGGGGGGGGAAATAGTATGGCAACACATTTAAAGGAAGAGGCGGGTGGTAACTTCATATTATATTCCCCAAAGTTTTCCAAGTCTAACCCTGGCCAAAGTGAGTTATTGCCATAGAAAGGTTAATTTTAGTTGCGGTTATCTTCATAAAATACACCTGTTCTCATTTTTGAAGTCTAATTATAATAAGAGTGAATATTTACAATAAGATAGATTATTTATTGAAATATTTAAAAGTTAATACATATTTATTTCTTCAACTTATAATATTCGGAAAACATTTGAATCCTGGGTGTAAACAGAATGTGTGTAGGTTGGCATAACATTATGAAAGTCAGTTTGCTGTGACTCCGGTTTTCCAACATGATGTTGCAAATAATCTGTGCTGGCTGAGCATTGAGTGGCATTTAAGACATTCAAAAATGGTGTTTGCTGCACGCATTGAGGAGCTTGAAGTTGCAGATTTTGCTGAATATTTATACGATTCACTTCGCATGCCTCGACACTCATTTGGGGATATTCCAGGCGAGGCTGTGATTTCTGTTCATTTTCTATTTGATCAAGTCTTGCTACGTTAGTTTCAGCAGGCATCCAAAAGCCACCTTCTTCACCGGTAAACTCCGATATGTTTGGATTAATTTTTTTTAAATTTACTGCTTCACTATCTCTTTCGATTTTTCTACTTGAACTCACTTTGTGAGCATGCTTTGAGTTGGGTTTAAGGAATGCTAGATGATAATCTTTGTGAAAAATTTTTCTAAAATATGCACTGTTGACGAATTTTCGTTGCTGGTCAATGCAAGCCTGTTTGTACTCTCGGTACATTCTCTCTATATTGAGTGAACTATGTAGAAAGCGTGTCTTGTATTTTTTATGAGGAACCCATGTGGGGTAACTTTCGATGTGACGCATAGCTCCCAACACCATATCTTCAGGAATTCTATTTGCCGCCGCACGTCGACCACGCTTATCTTCACCAGCGTAGGAGCCAGTATTTGGATCAGCATTTCTTATCGCATTATCAATTGTGCGCCGTCCAATGCATAGCGTAGACTCGAAGAATTTTAAACAGACGCGGACATTCTGACGACCACTACGGAAATAAAAGCGATTACTAAAAGAACGCTTGGCACGTTTCGTTTTGCGATATTCGTCGTTTCTCGAAGCAATAATATCACGTGTTTCTACGCGAGAAAGCAAAAAATCTTTTTTACGTTTGTAGTCCATTGACCAATACGTGGCACAAATTTGTGCACGTTGCTCTTCGCTGAAGTGGCGAGTGCATTTCATTTGGCAAGTTTCATCGCAATTAACAGGTTGTGGACGGTGCTCCTTTTTCAACGACTTTCTCTTGATTGAGGAGCGAGCCGGTTTTGGTGGACAAGGTTGCTGCGGTAATTGAATCTCTTTTGTTGTCGTTATATCGGTTTTAACATCTTTTTGCACTTCTATATTTTCGATTGTGCCCTTAGCAGATGTACTTTGTGCACTGATGAGATCCTTATGCTCCTCAGTAATAGGATCGTCTTCAGTTTTGTTTTTTTCAATTTGAGAACAATCCAGTGTTTCATCGTTTCCACCACAAGTTTTCTTTTCTACAGCTTTTGTAACAAG
Source organism: Toxonevra muliebris (assembly GCA_963691655.1). Classification (NCBI taxonomy): domain Eukaryota; kingdom Metazoa; phylum Arthropoda; class Insecta; order Diptera; family Pallopteridae; genus Toxonevra; species Toxonevra muliebris. Next base: position 127,087,594 of record OY829326.1, read on the forward strand.
ATGTCGACTGACAGATAATGTAGAAAAGAAAAAACCTACGCACACGCGTACTTTTTCGCCATCTCGATTTTTTAAAAAATAAACATTCGAGTAACCACTCGATCGGTTTCTTCTCACTAAAAGCACAGGTTTTTTATCCACGATTTTCGATATATAATTTAAGCGTTCCGCACGATTAAGACTCCAAAATTCGGCACATAAGTCGTGGCGCCACTGTTTATCGATTTTGGTATTGCAGTTTTGCTTACAAATGCTGTTGCAAGTAAATTTCTTGGGCTTTTTAACTTTTTTACGTTTGCTAAGCGATTCCCAGAAATCTTTGTCACTCGTTTTTTTTGTAGATTTTGTTTTCCTTGTGCGATATTTTCTAAGTTTTGGTTTTCTTGATTTTTCAATCATTTCTTCGTTTTCATCGCTGTCTTCCTCTTCTTGATAGTTAAAATCATCTCCAGATATTTCTTTTACTTCTGCCTTAACACAATACGCAAGTGTGGTATTTATGGGATCCTCTTCCTTACTGGATTCACTATTTGTCATATTACAGTCTTCATCCTCGGATATAATGTCCTTTTTAAAGTCCCTTGGGGCTTTTGTCTTCTTTTTGACATCAACATCTTTCATTTCTTTAAGAAATACTGCATTCATTTTTTGCTGCTTAGCGCCTTGACGTTTTTGTAAACTTTCAACTGAAATCAAAAAGGGAGTACACAAAAAATTCTGGTCAGGGATCAGATAATATCAAACTGATATCGGCATAGAATCATGTTGTAATATATTGTATAAAATTACGATAAAATTGCCTTAAAAGCTAACCTTGTCATTCAAATGGTCAGTTTTGCTTAGGTTCAGATTAGAATTTCCGGGGAAAAAATTATATATCAAACTATTACAAAATTTAGTTTGTGATTGCACCACAGAAACGTCACGTAACCGGCTGGAAGGTTTTTTGTTACATAAGTACTTGATGTGACCGAGGTAAGGAAAAGCAGTTCCACATTTCTGGCCATGAATATTTATTTTAGGTTTCCCCAAGCGCCCACATAGCTTACTAGTTTTATTGCTTTTGCAAACCACATTTTTAAAACCTAATAATAATAAAGTTTTGTTCAATTAATTATGTTATATGAAGAGAGAGTATTTATTAAAATTTCTTCAAATTAAAACATATTTCTTCGTTCTACCATATCATATATCACTTATAAATGATGATTCCTGCACGTAAGCAGAATTTGTGAAGCTCAATATAACATTTTGAGTGTCATTCTGCAGTGAATCTTGTGTTCCACCATGTTGCTGCAAAAAATTTCTGCTTGTTAAATAGTTAGTGGCGTTCTCGGTATTCACGACTGGTGCTTGCTGTACGTAATGAGGAACTTGAAGTTGCAGATTTTGCTGAATATTTATACGATGCACATCATACGTTGTAACATTCAATTGGGTGGATTCCAACTGCTGCTGCTGTTGTTGTTGATTCTTTATTAATTCAACTGTTCTCACGTTAGCTTCAGCAGGGATCCAAAAACCGCCTTCTTCACCAGTAAATTCTGATATATTTGGATTAAGTTTTTTAAAAGTCAACGCATTACCAGAACTGTCTTTTTTCTTAGGATTCACTTTTTGAGCATGTTTGGTTGTGGGTTTCAGAAATGCCAGACGATAGTCTTTGTGAAAAACGTTTCCAAAATATCTATCACTGACAAATTTTCGCTGCTGTTCAACGCAAATCTGTTTGTATTCACGATACATTTTACGTATATTGAGTGAACTGTGCAGAAAGCGTGTTTTGTAATTTTTATGAGGCACCCACGTAGGGTAACTTTCTATGTGGCGCTTTACTTCGTTCAATCTATCCTCAGGAATTTTAACAGGCGGCGTACGCCGGCCACGTTTGTCCTCTCCAACATAAGAGCCTGTAACTGGATCAGCATTTTTAATCGCATGCTCAATTGAACGCCGTCCAATGCATAGCGTAGATATTAAGAAGTTCAAACAAACGCGAACATTTTCTCCTCGACCGCCACGGAAATAAAAACGATTACTATGAGTACGCTTGGCACGATTCCCTTTGCGATATATTTGGTTCTTCGTGGTAAGAACGTCACGAACCTCTACTCGCGAAATCAAAAAGTCTTTGCGGCGTTTGAAGTCCATTGACCAGTAAGTGGCACAGATTTGTGCTCGCTGCTCTTCGCTGAAATGGCGAGTGCATTTCATTTGGCAAACTTCATCGCATTTAACTGGTTTTGGCAGACGTTCCCTTTTGATCCTTTTACTTTTGGTTAAATATCTAATTGATTTTCGTGGAGAAAGCTGCTGTAATTCTATTGTTGCCGCATTTACTTCTTTCTGATTCTCCAAATTTGTGCTTGTGCTTGATTCGGGTGTTATCTGTTTTTCGACATCACTTTGCCTTTCGGTATTAGAATCACCTTCCTTTTCGGTATCGTTGTTACTAACAACTTCCTCCTGGGGATAATCAAGTTTTTCTTCATTTCCACAACTACTTTTCTGCTCTATAGAGCCATCTTTGAAATCACTATTTTCCATAGCACTTTTAACAAAGTATCCGCTAATAGATAATGTAGAAATGAAGAAACCCATACAAACTCGTATTTTCTCGTCACCACTAGTTTTTAAAAAGTAACGATTTGAGTAACCTCGCGATTTGCTTCTCAATCTAAGAACTGGTCTTTTTTCCACGAATTTCGTTATGTAATTTTTCCGTTCCACACGATTAAGATCCCAAAATTCAGTACATAAATCTTGGCGCCGCTGTTTATCGATATTAGTTTTACAGTTCTGTTTACAACTTTTAGTACAACTGAAGCGTTTTGGTTTCTTAGCTTTTCCACTTTTTTTGTTAGAACTTGATTTCCTTATGCGGCATTTTCTAGATTTTGATCGTTTTGGCTTTCCAATAGTTTCTTCATTTTCATCGCTGTCTTTTTCGTAATCGTCGAAATCATCTAGTGACATTTTATCTACCTCCGTCTTAACACTATACGCAGCAAATGATGTATTTATGGGGTCTTCCTCCTCTTCGGATCCACAATCTGTCATATTATATTCTTCATCCTCGGATATTATGACGTTTTTGATTTTCTTTAGGGCTTTTGTCTTCTTTTTGACGTGAACATTTTTAATTTCTTGGATGAATACTGCATTCATTCTTTGCTGCTTTACGCTTTGAGGTTTTTGTAAATTTTCAACTGAAATCAAAGTGAGTATACAAAAAATTCTTGTCAGGGATCAGGTAGTATCAAACTGATATCGGCATAGAATCATGTTACATTGTGTTGAATAAAATTTCGGCAAATAATTCTACGGAACTGACCCCTTTCGAAAGCTCAATATCTGGGAGTTTCGTTATTTTTTCATATTGATTAGGAATGGAAGAAATTCCACATTTTAGATTTTCCTAAGAATAGTTCTACTAATTTAGGACGTCTGGGTTTGGCCAAAGCAACGAGACAAATTTACATAGAAAGATTGCATTTTATTTATTTACTAATTTAACTTACTGCTACAGTAAGATATTAAAGTACTTTATAAATAATAGCATCAGTCGCCAACATTTATGAGAAAGGGAATATTCGTTACAATCGTAGTTATGAGCATATATTTATAATATCGTAAAATAAAAAATATATTTAGTACTTTAATGCCATTTAATGAATTGGAGGGCAGAGAATAACTTAATTTTAACGTTCAGCCTTTTACATATTGTGAATTTGCGATAACTCCAAATTTCAAATTTAAACAATAAATCGTTGAGGTGTTCATTCATCACGCTTAATTTTGGTAATATACGTAACATGCAAAAGTTACAGTTAGAGCGCTAACTTATCATGCATGCATAAAAATAAAAACTTGAATAGCTCCCCTGAAAATTAAAAAATTTTCTTTCCGATTAAACAGTTTTGACATTAACTGGCTAAAAGTAGCAGTACTACAATTAGATAAGGAAATACCATCGATTTGGTTTAAAGCCTAATAAAGAAATTCAGGCAAGTAAGTATCAAACAAAAAGTTTTATTCAGTTAATTGCCTTATATCTATGTCTTCTACAATATATTGTATTCAAATTTTAAATATGTTTATTTCTTCAACTACTTCATTTATCACTTATAATATTCGGAAAACAGATGAATCCTGAACGTAAGCAGCATTTGTATAGCTCGACATAACATCTTGTGAATCATTCTCCAATGACTTTGGTTTTCCACCTTGGTGATGTAAATAATTGGTGCTGACTGAGCATTGAGTAGCGTTTAAGGCATTCAAAAATTGTGTTTGCTGTACACAATGTGGGGCTTGAAGTTGCACATTTTGCTGAATATTTATACGATTCACATCACATGGTTCTATGTCAACTGCTGTGTACTGATTAGCAATTCGAACAGTTTGTGGTTCAGCAGGTATCCAGAAGCCACCTTCTTCGCCGGTAAATTCTGAAATATTTGGATTTAATTTCTTAAATGTTAGTACATCACCAGCACTATCTTTCTTCTTTGGGGTGACTTTAGTAGCAGGCTTTGATGTGGGCTTCAGAAATGCCAGACGAAACTCTTTGTGGAATACGTTAATAAAGTAATTACTGCTGACGAATTTTCGTTGCTGATCAATGCAAGCCTGCTTGTATTCACGATACATCTTCCGTATATTGAGTGAACTGTGCAGGAAGCGTGTCTTGTAGCTTTTATGAGGCACCCATGTGGGGTAACTATCAATGTGGCGCTTAACTTCGTTTACCATATCTTCGGGAATTTTATTTCCTGGCGCATGCTTACCACGTTTATCTTCACCAATATAGGAGCCTGTAGTTTGGTCAGCATTTCTAATTGCGTTATCGATTGTAAGGCGTCCAATGCCTAGCGTAGACATAAAGAAGTTTGAGCAAACGCGAACATTTTCACCGCGACCACTACGAAAATAGAAGCGATTACTGTAAGTACGCTTGGCACGATTCCCTTTGCGATATTCTTCGTTTTTCGTGGTAAGAACATCACGTGTTTCTATGCGAGAAAGCAAGAAGTCCTTGCGACGCTTATAGTCCATTGACCAGTAAGTGGCACATATTTGTGCCCGCTGCTCTTCGCTGATATGGCTAGTGCATTTCATTTGGCAAGCATCATTACATTTAACTGGTTTTGGCAAATGTTCCCTTTTAACTTTTGTTTTGCGTTTTGTTGAGGGACGAGGTGGTTTTGGTGCTTTAGGTTGCTCTGATACGTTCAACTCTTTTGATAACGACACACCAGGATTAACATTTTTATCTGTTTCCAAAATAGTGTCAGTGTCCTCTAAGGATAAATTCTGTTCTTCGACGATTTCATTTTTATTCTCAATGAGCGATTCAACTACATTTCCGGTATCTTTTTCAACAATCTCGTCTTGGGGACAATCAACTTGTTCCTTATGCTCACTACTGATTTCCTTATCTAAAGAGTCCTCTACTGACTTATTATTTTCCATAGCACTCTTAACAGAGTGTCCACTGATTGATAACGTTGAAAGGAAAAACCCCAAACAAACGCGCATTTTTTCATCATCACTATTTTTCAAAAAATATCGATTTGTATAGCCTCGTGATGATCGGTTACTTCGAATTATTTTTCTCCTTAGAACTGGCCTTCTTTCTACGAATTTCAGTATGTAGTTTTTACGCTCCACCCTACTGAGATTCCAAAACTCGGCACATAAATCCTGGCGCCATTGCTTGCCGATTTTAGTTTTGCAATTTTGTTTACAATTTTTCGTGCAATTAAATCGTTTTGGTTTTTTAACTTTTCCACGTTTGTTTAGAGATCCCCAAAATCCTTTATCACTTCTTTTTCTGGAACTTGAACTCCTAGTACGATATTTTCGGGCTTTTGGCTTTTTTGACTTTTCAATAATTTCATCGCTTTCATCACTATCCTCTTCTTTGTAATTTAAACCATCTTCAGATAACTCTTCTACTTCTGCCTTAACACAATAAGCAAGTGATGTATTTATTGGATCCTCTCCTTCTACCTCGTCACATCCACAATCTGTCATATTATAATCTTCGTCCTCGGATATAATGTCCTTTTTGATTTCCTTTGGAGGTTTTGTCTTCTTTTTGACGTCAACATCTTTCATTTCTTTAAGAAATACTGCATTCATTTTTTGCTGCTTAGCGCCATGACGTTTATGTAAATTTTTAACTGAAATCAAAAAGCGAGTATACAAAAAATTCTTGTCAGGGATCAGGTAATATCAAACTGATATCGGCATAGAATCATGTTACATTATTATATTGTATAAAGTTGTGAGAAATATTTCTAGCTGCATTTTAGTCGTCACTCGCTTCTAGTTATGTATAACTAGCAGCGATAATTGATTAAGAAAACAACAATAAAGCCGCAGATAACTGTATGTATAACTAACATGTTATTGAACAACCCTGGGTTACCCGTCAGATACTACTGTGAACTGTCAATAATGAAAGAAGAAGACAGTTTGATAAGAAATAAACCCGAAAAATATGTTAAAATGTCTGCTGACGCAAGAAGTGAGCTAAAAATTAAATTAAAAACAAAATCAAATTGTGATTCGTTTAATTTGATTTTTATTCTTTAATGAACTAACTAAAGCTTCGTGCGAATTCTTAAATATAAAGAGCTGAACGGCCCATTTTGATACCGCATGCGAGTTATTCCTAATAACTTATCCATAATTTTAGAATCGAATACCTTTTAAAACTTTTTGACTCGCGCTCAAATATTATATTTGGAATTATTTCTGTTCTCATCGTTAAATATAAAAACATAAATAACTGGCATTCATTACAATCATCGTTCTTTTTTGTTTAATATTTCACCTTCAACTGCTGAGCTGTTTCATTGTGAATGATAAATATAAGGAAGAGGCTTAGCAACTTGGTGGTTTTATTCACACATGTTAACCTAGATGGCGAATAAAACGCTAACCCTGTTGTTCGAAAGGTCAGTATTATTTAGATTCAATGTAAAAGGTGAGTTATGCACGCTATTCCATGATTGGGTGGTTTGCAGATGGCTTAGCTACAGTAGGTTTTTCAAAGAATAGGATTTCTAGTTTGGCAAATTTGGTCAGATATTTTCAGTTTTGTTTAAATTTTTATTTACACTACAAATAGATTTCATTCCTTCTACTACATATTTCATATTGTACTTATAATATTCGGAAAACCGATGGATCTTGCGCGTAAGCAGGATTTAAATAGCTTGACATAACATTTTGTGAATCATTCTGGTGTGGTTCTGATTTTCCATCTTGCTGTTGCAAATAATTCGTGCTGCTTGAGCACTGAATAGCATTTACGACATTCAAGAACGGCGTTTGCTGCATGCATTGAGGAGGTTGAAGTTGTAGATTTTGCTGAATATTAAAATGATTCATATCAAAGGTGGAAGCTTTCATTTGAGTGTATTCCAAACGATGCTGTGGTTGCTGATTTCCCAATTGTTCAACCGCTAGTCCGGTAGGTTCAGCAGGTATCCAGAAGCCACCTTCCTCGCCAGTAAAGTCCGATATATTTGGATTTAATTTTTTCAAAGTCATTGCTTCTCCATCATTTTTTTTCCTATTTGGACTCACTTTGTGAGCATGTTTTGATGTAGGTTTCAGAAATGCCAGACGAAACTCTTTGTGAAAAACGTTTCTAAAATATCCATTGGTGACGAATTTTCGCTGTTGGTCAATGTAAGCCTTTTTGTATTCACGATACATTCTCTCTATATTGAGTGAGCTATGCAGGTAGCGTGTCTTATATTTTTTATGAGGAACCCATGTGGGGTAACTTTCAATATGGCGCTTAACTTCGTTCAACATTTCTTCTGGAATTTTGTTAGACGGTGTACGGCGACCACGCATATCTTCACCCGTATATGAACCTGTATTTGGGTCAGCATTTTTTATAGCATTATCAATTGTACGCCATGCCGTACATAATGTAGACATAAAGAACTTTGAGCAGACGCGAACCTTTTCACTACGGCTACCACGGAAATAAAAACGATTACTAATTTTACGTTTGTTACTATTCGCTTTACGATATACTTCATTTTTCGTGGTAACAACACTACGTGTTTCTATGTGCGAGAGCAAAAAATCCTTGCGGCGTTTGTAGTCCATTGACCAGTAAGTAGCACACATTTGCACACGCTGCTCTTCGCTAAAGTGGCTAGTACATTTCATTTTACAAACTTCATCGCATTTAACTGGCTTTGGGACGTGCTCCGTTTTTATTCTTTTACTTTTGGTTAAAGAGCTTCTTGGTTTTTGAGAACAATGTTTCTGAGATAATATTAAATCTTTTGTTACCGCTACTGGAGGACCATTTACTTCTTTCGCTATCTCTATATTTGTGATTTTGGTCTCTTCCGAAGGATTCTGTTGTTTAACAATTTCGTCTTGTTCCTCGATGTTTGAATCACTTTCATTTTTATTGTCTTTTCCAGCATTTCCACCCTGGGAACAATCTAGTTTCTCGTTATCTCCACTAGTAGTTTCCTGCGGTATAGAACCATCTGTATAATTACTATTTTCCATTGCAATTTTAATAAAATGCCCACTGATTGATAAAGTAGCAAGGAAGAATCCCAAACAAACGCGTATTTTTTCGTCATTGCGATTTTTTAAATAGTAACGATTTGTGAGACCACGGTTCGTTCTGTTGGTTCGAATTATTCTCAATCTAACAACCGGTCGACTCTCCACGAAACTCACTATGTAATTTTTGCGTTCCACCTTATTGAGATTCCAAAATTCAGCACATAACTCCTGGCGCCACTGTTTATCGATTTTAGTTTTACAGTTCTGTTTACAATTTTTAGTACAACTAAAGCGTTTTGGTTTTCTAACTTTAGCTAGTTTAGTTAGAGATGACCAAAATTTGTTATCCTTTTCTTTCTTAGAACTCAATTTCCTTTTGGGATATCTTCGAGATTTAGATTTTTTGTGGCATTTAATACTTTTTATGGTTTCATCATTGTCGTCCTTTTGATAATCGGCATTATCTTCAGCTCTTATTTCTGCCTTAACACAATAAGGAAGTGTTGTATTAATGGGATCCTCTGCTTGTTCCACACTAGATGCATAATCTACCATATTATAATCTTCATCCTCGGACATAACGTCCTTTTTGATCTTTTTCGAGCTTTTTGTCTTTTTTCTGACGAAATTATCTTCCGTTGTTTCCTTCACAAATACTGCATTTATAACTTGCCGCTTTGGAAAATTTTTAACTGAAATCAAAAAGTTGGTATACAAAAAAACTCTTGTCAGGGATTTGATAATATCAAACTGATATCGGCATAGAATCATGATACATTATTATATTGTATAAAGTTCTAAAAAAAAAACATTTCTATAAACCCAACCTCGTCGTTCCAAAAGTTAATATTGTTTAAATTACATCAGGAGAGAATATTTTACGAAAAAAAAAAAAACTCTTTATTCAAGGGTTAAGAAATTAATACATGGCATCAGTCGTGTCCAGATTATTAGATTATAGGAAAAACATTATAGAATTCTTTCAAAAACCATGGTTCTTAAAAAATAATAGAATAAAAATGAAAAATATTCTTTGTTTCCGTGAATATTGTATTGTGGGGTCGGTCTACGATCTGAACGGATCAATCCAGTTTGAAATGTTGTCCTATCAACCATTTCAGTTATGGATGGATAGTAAATACTATCTTGTAAAACCAATCGATAACCCCAATTCTACTGGTTAAAAAAAAAAATGAAATACAGGTAAGTTTAAAAGAGGATTGGAAGCTATACAAATCTGAAAGGGAAAGTAATGTTTTTTTTTAAAATCATGTATCTTTGCAAAAAAAAAAAAAATAAAAAAAATCAATTGTAAACAAATAAGCTAAAATTTTAATTAACTAAGATTCTAAATGAAAATAAACAACAAATAAATTAAATTAAAATAAACAAAAACTATTCTATCTACAAGTTTTCCACAATGACGAGCTATAGTTCCAGAAAAAATAATATATATCTCGAGACCTTTAAAAACTAAACTAAAATTATGTCTTTAAAAAACTAAGTAATATTCTTTTAAAATGATATTAGTAAGTTGAAAGTTTTTTCTAGAAGTTTAAATAAACGTGATCCACTCTCATTTTGAAGAAAAAAATGTACTTTCTGTTCATGTCTATCAATGCAAATACAAAATGTTGGGTCAGAGGTTTCAATCACTTTATGGGTTTAAATGCTTTTGCTATGATTATATTAAACACCGAAAGAATTTTACTTGAGTCTAGTAATCTGCACACGACTGTATTCTTTAAACTATTTTACATATCACTTATAATATTCGGAAAACAGTTGAATCCTGCGCATAAGCAGCATTTGTGTAGCTCGTCATAACAATTTGAGAGTTATTCTGCTGTGGCTCTTGTTTCTCATGCTCTTGATGTAAATAGTTACTGCTCACCGAGGATTGTTGGATGGCATTTACAACATTCATAAATTGTGTTTGTTGCACGAGTTGAGGAGCTTGAGATTGCACATTTTGCTGAATATTAAAACTATTTAAATCATATGCTTGTGAGTGCTGAAGTTGTGGTTGATTTCCAATTTGTTCAACAGCTACTATGGTAGGTGGTTCAGCAGGTGTCCAGAAACCACCTTCTTCGCCAGTAAAGTCTGATATATTTGGATTACTTCTATTATAAGACACTGTTACTTCACCATCCTTTCTATTTGAACCCACCTTGAGGTCATTCTTTGAGGTGGGTTTCAGAAATGCCAGACGATATTCTTTGTGAAAAACGGTTCTAAAATATGTACTGGTAACGAATTTTCGCTGCTGGTCGATACAAATCTGTTTATATTCACGATACATCTTAAGTATATTGAGTGAACTGTGCAGAAAGCGTGTCTTATATCTTTTATGTGGAACCCAGGTGGGGTAACTTTCGATATGACGCTTAACTTCGTTCAACATATTTTCGGGAATTTTATTTGCCGGAGTATGTCGGCCTCGCTTATCTTCACCAACATATGAACCCGTATTTGGGTCGGCATTTTGAATCGCATGATCAATTGTGCGCCGTCCAATGCATAACGTAGACGTAAAGAAGTTTAAACAGACGCGAATATTTTCACCGCGATTGCCTCGAAAATAAAAACGATTGCTAACTTTACGCTGGTAACTATTCGCTTTTCGATATATTTCGTTTGTCATGGTTACAACATCACGTGTTTGTACACGCGAAAGCAAAAAGTCTTTCCTACGTTTGAAGTCCATTGACCAATATGTGGCACAGATCTGTCCACGCTGCTCTTCACTGAAGTGACGAGTGCATTTCATTTTGCAAATTTCATCACATTTAACTGGTTGTGGTAAATGATCCTTTTTCATTATTCTGCCTTTGAGTGAGGGGCGATTTGGTTTTGGTTGCAGCGCTTTTGTAGCCGCTTCATCATAGGCACTTACTTCGTTTTGCATCTTCATACTTGTGGTTGACCCCTCTTCGGGTATTTGAAGTTTTTCGATAACTTCATTTTGCTTCTGCTTATTGAAATCGCCCTCAGTTTTGCAGTCGTTTTTCCCAGTCTCCCTTTTGGAATCAACGTCTTCCTTATTTGCACTACCATTTTCCTCTGATGGCTCTATAACACCATCGGTGCAATCACTATTTTCCATAGCATTTTTTACAAAATATCCACTTATAGACAATGTAGAAAGGAAGAAACCCAAACAAACTCGCACTTTTTCGTCACAGCGATTTTGTAAAAAGTAACGATTTGTATAGCCACATGACGACCTGTTGGTTCGAATTATTTTCAATCTGAGAACTGGTCTTTTCTCAACGAATTTCAATATGTAACTCTTCCGCTCCACACGACTGAGACCCCAAAATTCGGAACATAAGTCATGGCGCCATTGTTTATCGATTTTGGTATTGCAATTTTGCTTGCAACTTTTATTACAATTAAATCGCTTTGGTTTTTTGACTTTTTTACGTTTGTTAAGGGATTCCCAAAATCCTTTATCGTTCTTTTTACTGGAGCATGAATTCCTTGTACGATATCTTCTAGACTTCGGTTTCTTAGGCTTTTTAGCAATTTCTTCGGTTTCATCGCTGTTTTCTTCGGTTTCATGGCTGTTTTCTTCGTGGTCATCATCTCCAGACGTTCCTCCTACTTCTGCCTTAACAACAGTCTCATGTGTTGTGTTTATGGGATCCTCTCCTTCTTCTTCACCGGATCCACAATCTGTCATATCATATTCTTCATCCTCGGATATGATGTCCATCTTGATTTTCTTTGCACCTTTTGTATTCTTTTCGACTTCATTTTCTTCCGTTGTTCCCTTCAAAAATACTGCATTTAATGCTTGCCGCTTAGCGCCTTGACGTTTTTGTATATTATCAACTGAAATCAAAAAGCGAGTATACAAAAAATTCTTGTCAGGGATCAGATAATATCAAACTGATATCGGCATAGAATCAAGGTACATTATATTGTATAAAAAGGTGGCAAATATGTTTAAAACGCTAACCTCGCCGTTTGAAAGATCAATATTGTTTAGACTCAATGAATAAAGGCTTAAGATGTGGAATACAAGTTAAATGGTTGGTAGACTGGCGACCCCAATTAATAAAATATAGCACAAGCCGAGAGTTTGATTATTTCCTACCCACTTCCAGTGTTTTAATCCAGTGAGAGGAAAGATTCTATGAGTCAAACTTTAGTTACCGTCTTTAAATAAATTATTCTTTAGTTATTTTTTCTAAACGTAGGTCTGCTGATATCCAAGTTTAAATCGTTCAATTGGTAGTCTTATTCAGTTCAATGGTGAATAATATTTAAAAATTACATTTTATTTATATACATTTTTCAAAAAGTTGATACATTTCAAATCTTTCAACCATTTAATATATTACTTATAGTATGCGAAAAACAGAGGAATCTTGCGCGTAAGTAGGATTCGCGAAGCTCGCCATAACATTATGTGAGTCATTCTCCAGCGACTCTGATTTTTCACTTTGTTGCTGCAAATAACTTGTGCTGGCTGAGCATTGAGTGGCATTTAAGACATTCAAAAACGGTGTTTGCTGCACGCAAAGCGGAGCTTGAAGCTGCAGATTTTGCTGAATATTTATACAATTCACCTCATAAGGTGCACCATCAATTTGGGAATATTGATTTCCCATTTGTTCAACAGCTGCTATACTAGCTCCAGCAGGCATCCAGAAACCACCTTCTTCACCAGTAAACTCCGATATATTCGGATTTAATTTCTTAAAAGTCAACGTATCACCATTCTTGTCTTTCTTCTTTGGGCTGATTTTCTGAGGATGCTTCGTTTTGGGTTTCAGGAATGCCAAACGATACTCTTTGTGAAAAACATTTCTAAAATATGCAGTGTTCACGAATTTTCGTTGCTGGTCTATACAAATCTGTTTATATTCACGGTACATCTTAAGTATATTGAGTGAACTATGCAGAAAGCGTGTCTTGTATTTCTTATTCGGCACCCATGTGGGGTAACTCTCGATATGACGCTTAACTTCGTTCAACATTTCTTGAGGAATTTTATTTGCCGGTGGACGTGTACTGCGCATATCTTCACCAATGTATGAGCCCGTATTTGGATCAGCGTTTTTTATCGCAGTATAGATAGTATGTTGCCCAATGCTTAAAGTAGACTTAAAGAAGCTTAAACAGACACGGATGTTTTCACCACGACCACCTTTGAAATAAAAACGATTACTAAAAGAACGTTTGGCACGTTCCGTTTTGCGATATTCTTTGGTTGTCATGGTAGCAACATCTTGTGTTTTTACGCGCGATAACAAAAAGTCCTTGCGGCGTTTGTAGTCCATTGACCAGAATGTAGCACAGATTTGTTGACGCTGCTCTTCGCTGTAATGGCTAGTGCATTTCATTTGGCAGCCTTCATTGCATTTAACTGGTTTTGGCAGATGTTCCTTTTTTCTATTTCTTTTAGTTGAAGAGCTAGTTGATTTCTGTGGAATAGGTTTCTGTGCTACTTTCAACTCTTTTGTGATGACTTCTGGGGTATTAACTTCTGTTTCCAGCTCTATATTTGTGATTATGCCCTCTTCAGATGAAATCTGTATTTCGATATCACTTTTCTTTTCAGCATTAGAAACGCCTTCCTTTTTGTTATCATTGTTAATAGTTTCCTTTTGGGGATAATCAGCCTTTTCCTTATGGCCACTACTATTTTCTTGCTCTATAAGGCCAACTTTGGCATCACTATTTTCCATAGCAATCTTCACAAATTGTCCGCTGATAGACAACGTAGAAAGAAAAAATGCCAGGCAAACGCGTACCTTTTCGTCACAGCGATTTTTTAAAAAGTAACGATTTGTGCGGCCTCTCGTCGACCTGTTCTTACGAATTATTCTTAATCTAAGGACTGGTCTGCTCTCCACATATTTCAATATGTAATTTTGGCGCTCCGCAACATTGAGATTCCAAAATTCGGCACATAAATCCTGGCGCCACTGTTTATCGATTTTAGATTTGCAGTTTTGTTTGCAATTTTTAGTGCAATTAAAGAGTTTTGGTTTTTTAACTTTTTCGCGTTTCTTTAGGGATCTCCAAAAATCTTTGTCGCTCTTTTTGCTAGATTGTCTTGTTTGATATCTTCGAGATTTAGATTTTTTGGTGCTTTTAATATTTTCTTCGCTTTCATCACTATTTTCTTCTTGATAATCGTTATCATCTTCACCTATTTCTTTTACTTCTGTCTTTATACAATAAGAAAGTGTTGTATTTATGGGATCCTCTCCATCTTCTTCACCGGATCCATAATCTGTCATATCATACTCTTCATCCTCGGATATTATGTCCTTTTTGATTTCCTTTAAGTCTTTTTTCTTCTTTTTGACGTCAACATCTTCCATTTCCTTGATAAATACTGCGTTCAGTACTGGCTGCTTAGCGCCTTGTGGTTTTTGTATATTATCAACTGAAATCAAAAAGTGAGTGTACAAAAAATTCTTGTCAGGGATCTGATAATATCAAACTGATATCGGCGTAGAATTCTACAATATATTGTATAAAATTGTGGCTAATATTTCAATAAAACTAACCTCGACAGAAGTTTCAGTTTCAAAGCAGACTAAAAATAATGCAGTCATTTTAGGAGAAAAGAGAGAAACAACCTAAAACATTTTTCAAAATACCGGTTGGTCAGTTTTTTTTTTTTAAGTTACCTACAGAGACCCAATTACCCCAAAGTATATTGTATTGATACTATTAAGTATGGCTATTTCAGATCCATTTATTGTTTTTGAGAAGAGTAATTCACTTATTTCAAGCCTTTCTAGTTAAGCACGTCTAGACCTGGAGAAGACGAACCATTTTCTCTGGAAGTTTTTTATGGATTCCTTAATGAGGGATAAAGCCCCATTTCTCCCATAGTTATAGTACATTTATATATTTGATTCTTACAAAATCCCTAAGGTATAAGCTAATAGGCAAGAAACATGTATAAATAAGATTTGTTTCAAAAAGATTGATTACAAAAATGTAAGTCAAGCATTTATTTCACAGTTTTAAAATTCAATACTAAATTTTGAGAATTTCGCTAAAATGAAATTTGACTAATCTTTGATGAACGCTCACGCATTTTCAAATTTATTGACTCCAACGCACGAAGTTGCCGATTTTTATTACTATGAACGCGATTTAAAGCAGATAATGATGCAGACTTTTGCCGAAGATAAGGGAAGCACGTCTGTGTCTGTTGATCCTCTCTTTTTGAATCAGTCGCCGTAAGAGCATTGGTGCAAATCCAGATGCCTCCTTCTTTGCCAGTGTAGTTCGATATATTTGAATCTATTTTCTTCGGTGAGTCTGAAATATTCTTGTTTTTACTATTCTTCATATTCTTCTTAGCAGTGGTTAACTCTTGCGCATGTGTCAAATTGGGTTTGAGAAATGCCAAATTAAAATTTTTGTGGAAAATGTGTTTATAAAAAGAACAGCTCACAAACTTTCGTTTATTTTCGATACAAATATTTTTGTATTCGAAGAACATTTTTTCTATGCTAAGTGAACTGTGCAAGAACCGTGTCTTATGTCCCATATGAGGAACCCAGGTGGGATAACTTTCAATATGTCGCTCAACTTCGAATACCAAGTCATCATGTGTTTTGAGAGTTTTATGGTTATGCCTAGTATCACCCATATACGAACTAGTTATCTTCTCTGTATTCCGGAGAGCATTTTGAATGAAACTGCGTTCAATTTGTAATGTTGCCATAAAAAATTTCGCACAGATTCTTACATCATCGCCATCATGGCTTTGGAAATAATAACGATTGCTAAATGAGCTTACGGGACAAATCATTTTGCGATACCCCTTGGTCATCGTTCTTGCAATGTTACGTGGTTCTATGTTAGATCTCACAAAATCTCTACGTTGCTTAAAATTCATTTCCCAAAACTTGATACAAATTTGAATACGTTGCTCTTCGGTAAAATGGTTAGTGCATTCCATTTTACAAGTTTTATTACAATTTACAGGTAGCGGTAAGTGAAATGTGTTAAGTTGTTGCTTTTTACGATTATTTCCTTTTATTGAAACTGTGGTGCTTGGTTTCACTTGTAGCTCGCCTACAATTGTCGTTGATTTATCAGACTTTTTAGAATCAATATTTTCACTATCTTCAGCAGTATCTCCCTTTATAGGTTGCGGCTTATTACGATTATTCCGTTTTATTGAAACTCTGGCACATGGTTTCGCTATTTTTTTTGAATTGACAGACATCTTTGAATTAATATTTATACATTCAGATGCATTTAGCTTTTCAACGCATTTTAGACCACTTTGTGATTTTTTGTTCAATACAAAGCTTTGTTTACTACTATGAAAATTAGTTTCACTACTTTCTATTGTATTCTTTATATAAAGACGTTTTATGGAAAGTGTTGATCGAAAGAAATTTCGACAAACTTGTGTCCTTTCAACGTTATCATTTTTGAAGAAGTAGAGAATTGTGAAGCAGCGATACACCCTTTTGGATTTATTAATTTTCAATACAGCAGAAGTTTTTTTTTCCACACTTGCTAATATATATTTCTTGCGTTCTTCATCGTTTAGAGCCCAAAATTTGAAATACAATTGCTGACGCATCTCTTCATTGAAATTCTGTATACAATTTTGTTGGCAAAGCTTGGAACAATTTGCTCGTTTTGGTTTCTTTTCTCTTTTACATTTATTGGCAGTATGTTTTTCTGCTGACCTTATGGATGAATTTTTTGATGTTTTATTTGAAGATTGTTTGAAACTATTTTCATTATCACTCCTTTTTTGATCAACATCGACTTTTGTGACATCATACTCTTCATCTAAATTGCAATCTATAAAAATGGATGTTTCAGATTCGTCTTTTCCCATTTCTTTCATTTGGAAAGAATCATTTAACTTTGTTTCTTGAATTAATATTACATCCCCCAATTTGCCGTCATTTTCTTGTGATTCATAGCGTTTAGGTAATGATTCAACTGTAATCAAAAAGTGAGTATACGAAAAATTGTATCAGGAATCACTTAAGAATCATATTGACATCGTAGAAAGATCGTATTTCAAATATAATCTTTATTTTTACATTAGTGCCCGATTGGTTAGAATAAAAAGGAAGCGCAAAGATGAAGAAATGTGCAAACATCGGGCCAAATGAGATCCATTATAATCCCGATTTGCAGAAACTTTGGCTCTGAATTTTAAAATTCACTATGGAATGCTATTTAATAATTGTGTTCTAGAGAGCTTAGCGAGCTTCTGAAAGTCCGGGTAAGTTCCAAAATACATTAAATGCAGTATAGATGCAGTCATCAGATCCAAAAGTCAAATGCAACAACGCAGACATTAAAAGTATAAAAACGCACCCCAAATGGTCTCGATACGCATCAACTGAATGAAGCATCGAAAATTTGTTGGATTCTTTGGTTTGACATTCATCATCCCCATAAAAAGGCGTCTTTGTATTTACACAAAAAAATTTTTTTTTGGCCTGGCATCGTTGTAAATGCAAAATATTTCTATCACAACCAATGTAACGATACAAAGCCATTTCTACCAGGTCGTGAATACACCTAATGTGAAGTTAGCGTTGCATGCAAAATTATATGAAACTTTTAAAAACATGGTTGCCTTCCAACTTTTATTGTTCATAAATATTAATTTAGAATAATTTTTAGTGAATAAATATTATTTTTTTGGGAAAATTGCAATATTTTATTTGTTCTACATGTGTAGCAACACCAAAAAATTACATTTGCATGCAAAATACCACTGAACATGTAAACACGAATTGCATGCACTGTATTTTTTGCCCAATAAAATATTGATTGTGTAAACGCGGCTTTAGACCAATTTTTTTTTATTGTGCTAGGCTTTTTTAGTCTTTGGTAATAAGGCATCCGCAATAAAATGGTGTTTTAATTATCGTTGGATGAGTCCGTGGATTTTTCGGCGTATTCAATTAATTACTAGTAAATACTAGTCTGTTTTTAGACAATGAATATAGTTGCTTGCGACTGTCAAATTGTGTTGGAAAGAGGAGGGTGAGATGAAAGGAGTGTTCCCCCTCTTACTATCACATTTGACAGTTGCAAGCAGCTAGTTTCCTCGTCTAAAAGAAGACTTACAGCATTAAAACTAATTTTTTTTAGCGTTTCGGAACTCACCCACCAGACACTGCTTCCCACAGTTATTGGAACAGTTAACAATTGATGAAGCCAATGGTTTTGGAGATTGATATATTACCAAGATATTGGATGGTCTCTAACTTTTCTACATCATAGAAAACAGTGTGCATCTCAAATCCCGGAATCCCTTTAGCGATACGCTATAACAATCTCAATTTGTTCAAATTGGGATGCACGAACCTGTCTCAGCATGCAGTAGCACAGAGCAAGGAAAATAAGAATAACAAATTTTAATTTTTATTGAACATCATAATCCGCTTCGGATTGAAAACATTTGATTTCTGGACTAAATTTGTTTTTTTTTTTTTTTTGTAATCTGTGGGAACTAGCACTAGTCTGTTTCCTATTCACAGACCCTGATAAGCTTTAGCAATAAATAAATAGTATTATTATATGTTATTGCAAATTCATCTTATCTCTGTGTACATCCAGTAAAATTTTATCATATTAAATAATTTTTAAAAATTACTAACTACTCTAATTCACACTACGTTTAAAGAATAGATTTGGTTATAGGTTTAGAATACTTACCCCAAAGCTATAAAAAGAATGCAATCATTTAAGATTATAAATCACTAGTGAATTAGGATTTATGACCCGAGTAAATACAAAATCTGAACATGGGGGGACACCGTTATTTATTTTAAATATAAACTTCTAAATTTGTTTCAATGAAAGTGAGTTCAATTTGATGGATGGACGCTTGAAGCCTGAGAATTAACAACTACGCATGCATATACAATATAATTTATATCGATATTTTTCCTAAATATTTATATTAAAAGAGGTAAACTTTAATGCCATGTACTACATATAATTTTATTTCGACAACAGAATTAATTGAAAAAATTAGTTTCACTTTCAATCATCTGTACGTAACATCAAATTATAGCTTTTATAATACTGTGAGCAAATTGATACAGCGGAAGTGATCCAGTATATTATGGTTAAGACTCAACTTGAATTTTTTTTTACGAAGTACTAAAATTTGCATATTTCTAAGCATGTTACTATAAAAAAAACATAAGTAATATAAAAGCAACAAAAAAATTAAGACATCTTGGTAAGGTACTAAAAACAAATATTCTGAGATATAAAAATAACCAGCATGTTTTATATTTTATTATAGCAAACGTTTAAAAATGAGCAAACTTCAGGACGGAGTAAAAAAATTTAACGTGACCCCTAAAAATCGACTATAGCACATTACTCTGGACCCCTTCCGTTATCTAACAATCATACTTTGATCCCGACCAGTTTTTGTTTCGCAGTGTAATTAATTTCCTACATTTAATTAAAAATATAGAATAAGCCCCCAAAACATTAATATGACAGTCATACAAAAACACTTCAAAAACTCGGACTTTACGAATATTCCATCAAAAAACGGTAAAACATTTTAGTAATAAAATTATTTAAATTCTCCTACAGTAATTTCATATTTTCAAAGGTCAACGGGACACACCCATTTCAGTGATGTTTACTTTCAAATTAAAAATTAAATTTATTTCTGCGTTTTTGCATAGCTGTCGTTAAATATTTAAACAAAACTGGCGAACTGCCAGTTTAAGATATCGGAATTGAAAACTTGGTCCTATTTGGTTGAAAGCTTCATAAAATTTTTCTTTTATGGGGAATAAGATTTTTTTTTTACTTATTTAAAGAAAACAATAAAAAAGTCTTCCAAAACTTACCCTCCATGTCCAATTCAATCTCTGATTCAGAATCAGATTCCATTTCTGCCTCCTCTGGTTCAGAGTCCTCTTCGGGTTCAGCGGCATTACCCTCAGTTTTAACACCACCAGCACCACCGCCACCACCAAATGGGCACTTGCTACAAGAAAAAAAGAGACAACAAAATTATTGTAAAAATAATTGCTTACAAAAGAAAAATTTTGTCGTTTACCCTTCACCAGGCATTTGGAAATCACCGGGCGGCACCTTTCCACCAAACTTTTCTATGAATTTCTTTACAAAATCCAATTGCGGAAAATTCAAAATCGTTGGATTCGCTGTCACGAAATCAATAAAATCTTTCAACTTTTGCAAATCCTCGTGAGACAACGATGGCATCGCCATTTTCAAGCTTGTAATTTTTTTCTCGTTTCCAATTCAATTTCTCTCCTAAATCGCAGTTTTTACTTCAATTGATTGAAATTTTTATGATTTTTCTTTGCGGGAAAAATTTTTAATTTTTTCTTGTAAAATTTGCTGTTTTTCCGGAGCACACTTAAATGAATTGCCGAATTTTGTATTGATCGAATTTTTCTTTATTCCTTCGTCATTTAATTTTATCAAACTAGTGATGTAAAAGTCTAATTAATTTTCGTTACTTGAATAACTCGACCAACTTAATAACCCCCAAAATGTGTAAAAAAATACCATGTCAGAAATATTTTATTATAAAATGTAGAACATCATAATTCCTGTGATAATTTGTTTTATGAATCATGATCTCTTCTGAAATAATAAAATGACCCAAGAAAAATATTCTCAAACATAAAAAAAAAATCAAATCACACGGATGGGCTACTTTTCGAGTATTATAAAGCTCAAAAAATACCTAGATATTTATTTCTCAAGAACACCACTGCCTAAAACAGGCGGTGTAATATATATCTATTTTTCTGATAAAAATTTCAACATACAGTCGAGAAATAATGGTTACTTTCTACCCAAAGTAAGGTAGTAAATGATTCTTTATTCAACAACATTGTAGAAACACGAAGTTAATTTTTCGTCGCCATATATAAATAGTACAAATTCGACGCCCGATGCAGCATGAATACATAGTTGATTTGAAAAGTACGAAAAATGCGTGACATGGTTGGATATTTTAGAACACTTTATTGTATTCGGCAATTTAAAACCAAAAAATTTATTGTACACCCCCTGTGTGTGGTAGTATTTTGTTTTTGTGAGAAGAAAAATAAAATAACGCCTTTATGTTTTTTCAGGATCTCACGCTACACAAACCAACCAAGTACGTCGACATGTATGTGTTTCCCTTTCGACCGATTCTAGTCCAAATGTTCGATTTTTTCTGAGGTTCGGTCAAACCAGAACGTTTCCATATCATAAAAAGTTTTAAGAAAATAAAAACAATTCATGTACATGTGTCAGCTAAACCTTTATTTATAAAAACAGTACAAAAAGCTGTATATATTTACAAAAACGAAAAATATAATACTGGGTACAATTTAGAAAAATAATTCAAGAAGTTTTTAAATATTTACAGAGTCATACAAAATTTTTTCTTGACGTTGTGTTTGTTACGATGGGTCAATTATAAAATGTACATGAATATTAATCTGCGATTTGCATACTTAATGCATTGTCCAGAGCAGTATAATTAGAACAATTCTGTGGCAATAAGGAATAACAGCTAAACTCAAAAGTCGACTAAAAACCTGTTGCGTATTTTTCATTATAAAACCCAAAATATTGAAAGTTCTTACATAATTATTAGAGTTTAATTAATAAAAAACTATGGAAACTGCTAAATTGCAAAATTTTTTGAAAAACTTTCAACATTTTGGGATTTATACAATAATAAAAAATACGCAGCAGGTTTTTAGTCGACTTTTGAGTTTAGCTGTTATTCCTTATTGCCACAGAATTGACGCAAACATTTAATTATGTAGAAAACGAATCCATTTTAAATATTTAGACTCAAGAAATTAAAAGTAGCCTTTTGAAATATTTTACAAAAAAGAAAATGTAGGAAAAAAATTAATAGTCGAATTAAATAGTTTTATATGTGGTTGTTCACACGGGCGCATGCATGAACGCCTGTCTGAAACACAGAGGTAAAAAAAGGTAGTAAGAATGAGATAGAAAATCGCCTGTCTTTTTCTAACTACCTAGTTTCTCTACCTCTCCCTTTTACACAGGCGTTCATGCGTAAAAGATTATTAACATTTTTGCCGTACTAAAAAGTTTTTCACCCGCAACACTAAACGAGGTTGTTTACAACTTTTTTTAAATTGGTTTTGAATGTAACATCTTTCAAAAGGTTTGCCATAGCCAGCCAAGAGATGGTGCGGCGTAGATAAATTTAAATTTTATATTTTTGATTTTTGTGCGTGCCGAAATTTTAACCCGGAAACCGCTGCGTAGCCGCCCAGCAAACTAACCACTAGGTTATGGTGACAACATTCATATAACTTTTGAAAAGTTTACATACTTTACGTGGCTTACAAGGTTTACAAGGCTTTTACACGTTTTGATGGATACCCTTAATATATTAAATTCTTTCATTAAAAAATTTGCAAGTCCTATTGCGTATACCATATGTACCAACATACCTACGTATGTTTCATCATATCAAATTGTAAAACCATTTGCAGATCTTAATTTATGAGAGCTTTTATTTATTATTGGCGCATGCAGATCGTGATGTCAATTGCACATTGTTTGGGTCGATCCATGCCAAATCGGATAGATTTCTTCTTTCGCCTCGAATAATGTTCAAACATTTTTTCTATATGGTACGTCAATTTGTTAAAGCCGGACGGCCTATATCGAGATTTTTACATGCATTCATTTTTTGTAAATTATATTTGTACACGAAATTTTTACTTTTGGAGGACGCTACGGCGAATTGACATCATAAAATTACATTAGACACCAAACGAAGACAGATAAATAGTTGTAACTTTTACTAAAACTGGGTTAGCAATTAGTTATACAGCTCTCCATGCGAATATTTGATCCAACGCTTCTGTTGGGTAAAGCCTAGTGGTATGACAAATTATCATTGATAATTGTAGAAAAATAATATTACTATACTGTATATAAATGACAGATTTTTTTATGGACTAATAGATTCTTGCAAATTACGCGGGGACTGAATGCCCCGTTTAATTCATTGATTTTTGCCAATAGTAAATAAAATGTGTCAATAATGCGATCGAAAGCTTTCACCATTCAGTCGATTATTGGAAACCGTTAGAAGAAGATCAAAAAATATTTCTCACGGACCGGTGGCTTGCCATTAATAACTAACACTCGTAAAAAAATATATCTAATTAATTGAAATTGTCATTGTCGTATAACATCATAAATTTATATAATATACATAAGTTAAAAAAAGGAAATTTGGAATCATAATTACTGAATATGAATAAATCACTATCAAGCACTATTCATCAAATTGAAGGAGAAGTTTCTCAAACGGAAAAGAAGCGGGAGAATTGGGGCAGTGGCTTAGAATTTCTTATGTCATGCATATCAGTATCCGTGGGCTTGGGGAACATATGGCGATTTCCATTTACGGCATATGAAAATGGTGGTGGAGCTTTTCTGATTCCTTATATAGTGGTGCTCTTTTTAATTGGTATGACTGTGTATTAAATGTGTAGAAACATAAAATACATATAGACATACAAATGTACATATATAAAAAAGTAAAAAGTGTATGCTAATCAATTATTATAACATTTCAATGAAAATGCAACGAACCATAATTTATTAACACTTTGTTTATTTTTCTTACTTCTAAGGAAAGCCAATGTACTATTTGGAAGTGTTACTGGGTCAATTTACAAGTAAAAGTTCTGTGAAAATTTGGTCTGTTTGTCCATCGCTTATGGGTATGAAGAATGGATTTTTTTTTTAATAATTATACTTAATTATAAAAAAGGTCGGCCTTGGCCCCCCAGGGGCTGTAGTACCATAATAGTTGTAATAGTACTTAAGTATATTAAAAACTAATCTTTTTTTTTTACTATAATAATAGGAGTTGGAATTGGTCAAGCCTATGCTGGGGTTGCAGTTCTTACATATTATTCTTCTCTTTTGGCTTTGACATTGTATTACTTAATTGCTTCATTTCAAACTGTGTTACCTTGGTCTTACTGTCGAGATGAATTTGGAACGCAATGTGTGGATTCTGGGCGGAAAGCTAATTTCACTTCTAGTGATATTGATCTTCAAAGTAGTTCGGAGTTATATTTTCTGTGAGTATAATATGTAGCCAGATACAAAAAAGATTGAAAAAAAAAAAATAATAACCATGGTAGTAAGATTACTTTTTAACATATATACATTCATATTTCTCATGGAAAAAAATATTAAGACCCTAGCACAGCACAATTAGATGCAGGTATACTACTTTATCGATGGTTAAGCTCACAAATGTGTGAAGTACTAAATATAGGAATTTCCAGGAATCCGAATTCTTACCAGTTAACGTCGATTTCATTTGCGCCTTGAGCCGCTATTATTGATAATAACTTGCAACACCTACACACTAATGATGAAGGTTTGGAAAATACAGTTAACTCATTTCCCATGAAAAGTTTATTTAACAGATCTGTGAGCTTAACCATCGACATAATTTTGGAGTGGCATTGTACTTTACTGGGGGCTGATATTAGTTACTATCCTCGTAATCAGTCAAGTCAAGTAGTTTTTTTTTTGGATATCAATGAATGATTTATGTACTAATGGCAATATACATTTGCATAATGATTCAACTTAATTTTGTTATTACTTTCCTTAAATTTACGTAAATAAAAAATATTTATTACTTTATTTCAGTAAAGCTGTTGTTCGGGAAATCGATGATATTTCTAGTGGAATTGGAATTCCAAGTTGGCAATTAACAGTTGCATTATTTATAGCTTGGTTAGTAACTTTTCTGGTAATAGTGAAAGGTGTTAAGACAGCGGGAAAAGCAGCTTATTTTCTGGCAATATTTCCTTATGTTGTTTTAATATTGCTTTTGATAAGGGCAGTGACACTGGAAGGTGCCATCGATGGAATAATATATTTTTTAGAACGAAAATGGTCTGAATTATTAAATCTAAAGGTAAATAGATTTTCCAAATGTATTGCATTCATTTGAAAAAAAAAACAATTTTGTCATTAATAGGTTTGGAAAGAGGCAGTTGTTCAATGCTTTTTTTCCTTGGCTGTAGGTCTTGGGCCCTTAGTAATGTTCTCATCATACAACACTTTTGATCACGATGTTTACAGGTAATGCGTGAAGTTTTTTATATATTATTCTTAGGTTTCGATCGAAAACAAATCACTGCCTAATACAGTTACGAATTAAATAATAATATCAATCCAAAATTAGGGATGCAATAATAGTGACAAGTTTGGATACAATTACCAGTCTTATAGCCGGTATCACAATATTTGGTATACTTGGAAATTTGGCACACAACTTAAATATAAAGAATATTGACGAAGTAGTACGAAGTGGAACTGGCTTGGCCTTTATTTCGTATCCAGATGCTATTGCGAAGTTTATCGCTGTCCCTCAGGTAAGATCATTCAAATACCAAGCATTCGTAATAATTTACGTTTGTAGTATATACACCTTGTCATCAATTGACCATTTTTCAGAGCAGTTGTTTGCCGTTCTATTTTTCTTTATGATTTTCGTTTTGGGTATTGGAACTTTGGTAGCTCAAGCCAATACTCTAGTGGCAATTTTATGCGATCAATACAAATTCTTGAAATCTTGGAAAGTTGCACTGATTATATCCATATGCGGATTTCTCAGTGGGATTGTTTACGTTACACCGGTACTGAAATATTTTATATACAATACAACTTCCATACAATATTATGAAAATTATCTTGAATTTCTAATATTATTGCAATTTTATTATTTAATTAAGGTTATTTGAGAAATAATTATACAGCATTCAGTATTTTTCGTTACGCAATCACATTCACTGAAAGATTCAATCCAATATTGTTAATATTTTTTAAGGCTGGACAATGGATTTTGAATCTTGTTGATTACTATGGAGGTACATATGTAATATTCGGTTTAGCTGTTTTTCAAATTATTGGAATTTCGTGGATATATGGTAAGGTATTGGTTTACCATGAATAAATACTGAAAATCATTTCGTTTTAAATATATTGAGATTGGTTATTTTTGGTTAGTCCGAGATGAGCACCTGACCAATATATGTTAAGTCACAAACGAAGTGTATAAAATGAATCAGATTACCTTTGGAGTATTCAGAAGTTCAGGAAACTATTAAAAAAACTGAGTGTCGAATTTTATTACGATCGGACTATTTAAGAGGAATACTAGTTTTAAAGTAAGCATGCTTTAGATTTGATATAGATTGAAAGAAACGTTTCAATTGTTAATTCATGTTCTATATTTCGACCCATTTCGACCAATCGCTGCAGATCGCTGATTGTTTTGAAATCGATCGAATCACAGAATTTGTTGGAATATTTTTATATTATTCATTAAAAGTAATAGCTCCGACCTTTTGACCAAATTAAGCAGTCAAGTGTCAGATTTCATTCCAGGTGGCTCTGGAACGATTTTTGGAGTGAAGCGTAACCATGTTTGACGTGGGCGGTGCCATGTGGGTTCCACTGAAAGGCCATCTTTGCTATATTGTCGTTCTCTCTACGCAGAGTGTGCCCTATTCAGTTCCTTTTCCGTCTTTTAATTTCGGTGTTCACAGGGTCGCTATTGGTGAGTTGCAACAGACCTTCGTTTGTGATAGTTATCGGCCAAAAAATATGGCAGATTATTCGAAGATATTTGTTGACTAAAGGTTGAAGCTGTCGGCTTATCCGTTCTGAGACACGCAGTAGAATGAAACAAAAACAAATTAACAACCTTGTTCACAATATTTTCTTTGAAAATTAATACATTTTTGAAAAGCTTAGAAAAAGAAGTAAAATCGGTTTGTCGCTGCTGCATTCATTATGTTCAAGTCGCAATAAACAAGGCAACAATTGCTGCAGACGCCATCTTATTGTCGTGCTGCAATGTTGTTTTTGCATCCATTGTATTCGGAGCTTTAAGTTTGTATTTATCAAAATCTGACGATAAGTTCTGAAATCGCAGCTTGATTTTTGAATATTCCAAAGGCAAACTGACTCAATTTATCCACTTTTGTCCATCATTCATTGTACATTCAAGAACTAATTTAAAAAAGGTACAAAAAAGATATTTAGTCTTGAGTTGTAATTGATTTTTTGGAAATTTAAAATTCATTCATTAAAAACATTGTTTTTTATAAACTAAAACTAAATCAGAGTTCAAACCCATATTGTATATTTATAGGTTTGCAGAACTTTTGCGATGATGTGGCATTTATGACAAAACGTTCCGTTTCTTTGTATTGGCGTATATGTTGGGCCATTGTGACGCCATTATTATTGCTGCTTATTTTCGTTTATTCCTTGGTGGAAATGAAGACATTAACGTATGCTGGCATGAACTATCCCGAATCGGCAAATAGTAAATAACTATATACATATATGTATATAATTTCTAAGCATAAAGATAAATTAACTTGTTTATAATATAAAATATTTATAGTTGCTGGTTGGATTCTATTAGCGATAGGATTTTTACAATTACCGATTTGGGCTATTTGGAGCATCGCACGCCATTGGAATGGTAATGTTTTTCAGGTGAGTTATAAATCATGTGTTATTTTTAATTAAAAAAAAAATAATATATAAAAAAAAAAATTTTAAGAGCATCAAAAATTCATTTACGCCCACTACTGACTGGGGTCCCAATGACCCAGATGTGAAAAAGGCATGGTTGCTTTATAAAAGCAATTTAACAGAACAGCGAATGTTACAACTACCCAAAAGCAAAAGAACCATCTTCTGGAAAAAATTTTACAGTATATTTTCCGAAACTAATTAGGTTAAAATAAATTGTTTATAATTTATTAAGTGGTCATCACAGAATTCGAAACGTGGCTCTTTTTCTATTAATTCATTGTTGGTAAAACCATTTATGTAAAATAACATAGTCCAACAATTGCAAGTTTTTTGCTTGCAGAGTGATGGTAGTGTAATATTGTGTTTAACCTTTTTGCTAAGAATGCTATAGGTTTTCTAGCTCTTGAAGTTTATCTTTATTGAGCTCTTTGGTTATCATTTGCGCATATAAAAGATCTTAGATGAAAATGTTCTTCAAAATAAATAAAAAAAAAAATGAGAGTTTCTACTTACAAAAAAAAAAAAACATTTTTAATTTTTACACCAACTAAAAATTCCTTAAAATGGTGTCAAAAAGAGGAGGAGAGTAAATGTAAACATTTTTTATAATTTAAAAACAAAAACTATACTTTTTAACTAAAAATTATTTAGAATGAGCTCTCGTTTCGAATTATTTGACCACTATAGTAGTTGAATTATTGTAATGTAAAAAATGCATTTAGTATATAAAATAAACAGTAAAAATTTATTATTTTATAACAATTTAATAAAGGTATGTAAAATTTTGCTTTAAAATTCGTTGTATAATGAAAAATATGAGCTAACTCCATATCGCTACCTCTATTCTTCAACCACGAAAAAACTAAAGGTTTAATAAAATTTAGTTTTTAAGTGGAGACATGAGTTGAAGAATTTGTTTTAAATTTTTTTTTTCATTCAAACTCGCTGAAAACTTATTTCTATCTTGATTTTTAAACTCAATTTCGTCCAAAATAGAGATAAGTGGTTTAAGAATAGAGGTAGCGATAAAAACTAAGTTGTGGAATAGATATGGCGTAAGTATTAATCCGAATACAATTGAGATAGTTCCACTATTACTTGTAGAATTGTTTTATTTATTTATTTATAAAGCATTAGTGCAATAAGATCTTTTATAGCACAACAATCATTGAATTAACAATTTAAAAATAATAAATAATAAACAAATAACATCAAAAATAAGAAAATATACAAAATAAGTAAATAAAATTAGTACAAGATATAAAAATATTAAAAAAGAAATTGTATAGAAAAGAGAATAAAAAATTAAATACAAATTTGGGGAAATAATAAGGGATAGAGGTTTTAAACTTGACTATGCTAGTTATTGATTGGTCGCATATGCTGAGGTAACGGGTTCCAGGTTCTTATGGCGGTAATAAAAAAATCTTTTTAAACATTTCGAGCAACTTGTCAATACTTCGGGGAAAAAGTTCTTTGCAATCGCCTAGTTCTAACCAAAAATGGACTAACATCTTTAGACTAATTATTTTTTCCTTTGCAATCTAGCTGACCTTGAATCTGATAGCATTAAAGATTAAGAGAATTTTATTAAAAATAAAAAGTCGCTCTCAAAAGATTTGGAAAACTATGAAAACAGCGACTGTTATATTGCCACATAGGCCCTCATTACCCTAATTAAGTTCTAATTACAAAGGATAACCACTTCAACCTATCTTAAGTTGTCATCTGAGAAAATACTCTCACTTTCTATACTATATATATAAAAGGTATTCATAGATCATCGTTAGAACTATAATGGAGAAGAAAAACAGGTCTAGCCATCATCCTAAGAACTAAATATAAGGAATTTAGAATTATATAAAAAATAATTTGCATTTTAATGCAATTTTTAAACAAAACAATAATTGAGACATTTAATCAACAATAAAACACTCAATTCACATATAAGGGTCCCAACCATGATAGCACCGACAAAGATTACGACTAGACATGGCATCATTGATTAAACGTTGAACCTGTACGTCGACATTGGATGTACCCAAAACACCAGCTTGTTTTCCTTCGAGTTTGTTTTGAATACACAGCAGAGCACGTTGCGCCGTTAAATTTTTTTCTTCAACTGCAACAAATAAAAAGAAACATAAAAAAATAGTAAATCGCTCTCACTAAATATTTAATACTTACGTGCACTATCATCATCAGTGGTTGCAATTTGCGGCACCACTTTCCAAATATACAAAGGATCGTAAAGTAGCACTTCCAATATTGTTGTAATTACAGAT
This sequence comes from Toxonevra muliebris, assembly GCA_963691655.1. Lineage (NCBI taxonomy): Eukaryota > Metazoa > Arthropoda > Insecta > Diptera > Pallopteridae > Toxonevra > Toxonevra muliebris. The sequence continues at coordinate 127,118,049 of OY829326.1, forward strand.
TGATTCTGACGTAAAATACGCATTGTAGTTTCGCAAGATTTCTTAAAGACACCATTTGTTTCACAAACACCCATTGGTGCAACAATGTCTCGAGTAAGGCGAAATGGTACTGTTTCTGGAGTAGGCATAATTTTTCCTTGTTCAAATGCAATACCTAAAGTTTTACAGAGTTAAATAAATAAATAAATGGAAGGAGACGAAAAAAAAAATCAGTTATTAATATAATTTAATTTTCATAGTCTGTGAAAATAATAAAATCAATTATCATTAGTAATAATTACCAAAATCTATATGTATCACTTCGGCGGTTTTCTCATCAATGAGTATGTTCTGGGTATGACGATCACCCAAACCCACAATAAAACCAATAATTGAAGTAGTGGCAACACTAACCAATTTAAAGCACAAATTCAATTTAAATTTAAAGAAAATTTTGATTTCAACAATTACCTATTTGTATAAGCTAAACGACGTTCAAACCAAATGCCGGGAATTAAAAATTTCTCCAGAAAGAAATAATGAAATACTGGTTGAATTTTTGAACATATATGCTTATAAATTTGATAACGTTTTTCAAAATCGGATTTTAAATGTTGCTGTAATCACAAAGTTGAAATTTATTTAAATGTTTATTAAGTTTATATTATATTACATACCCCTAGTAGTTGCCGACATTTTGAGATGAGATAATCACCAGGACGATATTTTTTATGAGCTCCTCCTTCATGAGATAAATACATACCAACTGGTATTGTGTTCTCACACCATTCTAAAATACCACTGCGCATTGAAAGTGGTACTACTTTATATGTACGTAATATTAATTTACGTTCGGTTGCCTCAGGGTCTGCTTTCAATAGATCATTGATCATAGCGAAGGTTTGTTGCATTACTGCATCTTGACGCAAATCATCTTTTCCCTTTAAGAGCTGTGGACGAACAAGACCATCCGAGCATAGGCACTTCAGTTTTTTGGGAGCATTTATGCCGCCAACTAATGAAACTTTATCCTCCCATTTCACAACACCTTTGAAAACAAAATGAAGTTGATTGAATAAAGTAAAAAGCGAATACATTATTATACATATAAGGTATGATAACTAAAATCAGGTAAGCAGCTTGCATTCGACTTAAACTGTAGGTCCCTTGCATTCGTATACTAATATTACTTACACAACTTGAATGGATGTGAAAAGATCAGTCTAGGCCCTTCAAGGGCTGAAACAAGCAGGTGTAGTAGATTGGCAACTTTTGCCAACTGCATAAAATAATAATAATCTGGCAACATTGTAATAAAAAGCGATGAATAAAAATAATTGTGAGATAGCGAGCAGACGTGTTGTATTCTAAAAAGGTAACAATGTTCTTTTGAAAATTGACTTATTATTTTTATGAAATAAAGTTCGAATAAAATATGGTACTCAAGTTTCTATTCTGAAATTTAAATTCTAGTTGAACTGTAACATGTTTTTATGACAAATTTTTCTGAAATGGAGTAAAATACAATATTTTTGTTCTTTGTGGAACTTGTTAAGAAATAATAGGAAATACTTTAGCATATTGAGTGCCAAGCTGTTTTGAGGAAAACTTTTTTGGGTTTTTGGGAAACTCTGCTGATTTGTTCTGATAAAATTTTTGGTTCAGTACAAAATAACCGACGTGGTTCTCAATGTGTTATTAAGAATCGTTCCGATTTTAACTTTGCGATATTGAAATCTTCCTCTCGGTACTATAGTTTAATTGTTATTTCGTTCTCTTACTTTATTACTCTCTTCAAAATATTCCAATTTATACTATTATATAAAATTATAAAATCGGTGCTATGAAAATTTCATTTTCCGATTTGGTTCAAAAAAATGTTTATAATATATATATATATATATATATATATATATATATATAATAAATGGACTAAGGCTTCATATTTTTCTTAATTAAGGAATTAAATTCAATGCTTTTCGAAACCGATCATTTGCTTTCGTGTCGTTTCTGCTTGGCAGTTCACTTTAAATTTCGAATTTTTTTTATTAATAGCAAACAATAACAACAAACTCATTCCTCTCTTTCTCTCTCTTCTGAAGCGGCGTTGTTGTAAGCTCGAATTTTTTTTTGTATTTACATTCTGTTTTCATTTGATGCTACAAAAACAAAACAACAAAGCTAAATATAAAAAATGCACTCCATTATTACTCAGAATAGGAAAAAAAATCAAATCTGGTAATTTTTTCGAGCTTTATCCTAATTTATCATGCTTAACCATTTTCAAATACAAATCTAGTATACAAAATTTAATGCAACATGTTTGTTCTTTATATGTTACCAGAATCTTTATCTGAATTTAATCAAATTGCATATGTACATCCATTGGTTTTCGGGATATATCAAACGTTAGATATGTATAATTTTGGTCAAGTACATATGGCACCTTCCACAAAAGTCCAATACTCTTTTGGATATATCTTTATAACCATTCACAGTATAGTAGTGAGATTTGGTACAAAAACGTTTGTTGGCGATACCATGCCATAGGACAAATGAGGATGGAAAATAGGACACAGCACCTCCCTGTTTTCATTATGGGATATCACAACCATTTGTGGTAAGGTACTAAGATTTGGGTTGCCGATGGCATTCTGTAAAAAAAATATGGGCAGAGTTGTCTATGTAAGTGTTGCACATACAAAATAATTGTAGAAAAGATCTAACAGGGGTACCATAGTAAGGCAATGAAAATGTGTGTATGAAAGCTGGATATTAGTAGTAGATATTGTGAAGAATATGGACGTTTTTGGACAAGTGGGCATGGCCCGACAATACAAACAAAATGCTTGAAATGGTATATGTGGGGAGCCATAGAAAACAAGATGATGAAGGTTTGCATGTTAAGATGGGATATTGATAATATTACTTGGAAGAATGTTTATAGTATTAGTATTGAACAAGTGGGAGTTGAACTACTAATGTAACCGATAAGATAAGCGAAGCAATAAGATTTAGGTTAGAGGTCTCCACGCTCATCTCATATGAAAATTTTTTTCTTTTTTTGTTAACTATTTTTTATTTTTTTTTTTTGTATAACCGAAACTTTGCCAAGACGAGAAACGCAGTTAGTCAATCATATAATTAGATTCGACTATGCATTTTGGCCCTGATGGATGGGCCTCTTCGAAATCGATTGTTACAGATTGGAAAAAAAACCATGGCTATCTCAATATGTGATATTGGGATTTTATTTCTTTTCCCTTTTACCTACATAAATAAATTAAGTCTGTTAAAAAAACATGTGATGTAAGCATGGATGATGAATGCCCAACCTTGGTTCGGTACAAAAGGGAAATTATTATATCTTATAGGTTGATACAATCAGATCTTCTACAAAATATTTTCTAGCCATCATTAAGATACTAGAGCGAAATTTGTCTTAATAAGGGGCTTGATTTTTTAGGTCGTAGTGTCGGACAATTGGGTCTCCCCAACACCTAATCGTTTTTGATACTTTACTTGTAATACAGTATTCCTTGTTCGCTGATACTGGCAGATTTATCGTAGGAGAGTGCACCGCATCTAGATTCTTTAAACGTTTTAATTTATCGGATAATTGTACAGAGCCGCTTCTGTTATCTCCCGTGTTGAGGTTTGCATAATCAATAAGAGCTAAAACAAAAAAAAAACACATTGCATTACAATTAATTAAAATGGGGAAAATAGCTCGGAATTAACCTGGAAACATATTTTCCATTTGTTTGATGCACGAAGTATTAGTTTTGTTTCTCGCCTTTGAGATTATCTCCTTTGCAATACTGACGCGATCGTGACCTTTGTTGGTAGTTCCATCATTGAATGCAAACACTAAAGGATACAATTGATAGAGCGTGTGATGTGGATGATCCTGCGCACATTGAATCAAAATATCTCTTAAAACATTAATGAATTCTTGATGCTTCGAGTTAAGGCGCGCTGTTATTTGATTTAGAGCACAAATGAATTTATAACTTGGTACAGAAGCGATATTCTCTTTGATTTTTACGTGCAAATTTTCGTTTTGTTTATTGGAGAACCATAATGCAATTATGCGATAAATCGCTGCATTTGAAGCAGACTCATCAACCTTACAGTATTTCATGTAATTGTCAACGGCAATACAAAGATTTTCTGTGCGTTTTATCTCAATCGATTGCATTTCTTGCTCATCGAGATTAGCAAACTTTTTCAAATAGACAGCGCCGCAAGCCTTATCACGATCTTTGTTTTGCTTGCCAACCGTCTCGGCAGCTTGCCTATTCTGTTGCATGATTTTGCATTTCATCTGAAACTCGTCAGAGTTTGCATAAGTGTTTAGCTAGAAATACAACGTGAAAAGCTTATTAATGGCAAAATCAGATGCAAAGCAAAGCAATGTCTCAAATAACCTGCGTATATTCTCGGTCAGCATATTTTGCAATTGTCTCATAGGCGCTTTTTCTATTACTTCGCTCAAAATCTTCCATCGATTCTAGATCAAAAACGTGTGGATTTTTTAGTTGAACTTGTTCTTTTGACTTAACCAACTGCTCAAGCAAGTCCATGGCACCGTTAAAGAATTTGCGTAACACAACCTCAAAACTTTCCATGTTCGACTCCAGTAAATATTCGCCGTACATTCTGTAAGCCTGTACGCGTTGCAAGCAATACATGTAATCTTTGGTATTTAAAATGTGCTGCAGTATCGCTTGAGTAATTTGTGGTTTCCCTGTTCGAAAACAAATATCAGCATCTTCGAGCAGCATGCATGCCTGAAAATACGCTGGAATATAATAATAAAAATATTTTTTTTGCTACCTTACCTTAATTTGATCCTGTGAAATATGCATATTTTTTAATGTTGCTATATTTCGTTTCGCCAAGTTTATGCTACCTGCATTTTTACATTCTTTTATGCATTTCAGCATGCAAATTTCTATTGGATTATCCTTAAAGAATTAATTCATTTATTTTAAAATTAATACATTTTAGTGAGTTAGAGCCTCACCTTATAAAACTCTTTGATTTTCCTATTGGCACGTATTCCAGCAGTATTGAAAAGAGCAATTTGATGCGATAGTATCTGCTCTTTGCATGAAAAGCTTCCATATTCTAAATCAACTTCAGTTTGCCATTTTTCAAATATTTCATTAACGGGCGTGGCTGTGGCAAATTGTACCTGTTAAAAAATATAAAGTTTAGTTCAAGAAAACTCAATGCATAAGTTTTATTTAGTTGGTTTAGTACTTGCAGATAATAGTTTCTGGTTAAACATAAAACAGGTTGAAGATTCCTAAGGTATGTTCTTTAATCATAATGTTAAAAATTATATTAAATGTCTTTCAGAATATTTGATACACGATAAGAAAGGTCCCCATACCTTCATCAACCTTATACATACATATATATGGGTAAGTCGAGGTTAGCTATATTGCTGAAGGAGGGTTGAGCCATTTTATTGTTTTAACAAACTTATCTAAATCTCTGATAATAGAAGGTTTGAGGTCAGCCAGGTTGTAGAAGTATAGAAGAGAACAGTGCAGTCATTTCGGTTCCTCAAAGCTTATTGTGTTATGTTTTCAATGTGGTATCACAATGGGCCGTTCAGGCCTGTGTCTCTCGACAGCCACTCCAACCTAACCTATGTTTTCAATAGAACGCTATGTGAGCTTAGGTATTTTTCTGGGGGCTTTGCCAGAGGGTGGCAGTTAGCACAGTTTGTTTGACATATTTAAGTACGTTGTACCCTATCTGGATTTTCTCACGATTTCCTAATTTAACTAGAGTTTAATTGCAGACAATTTTTAGAATTCACTCGAACAGTTTATCAGGAGTACAGTACCTTAGCCAAGAGTGCAATTAGAGTCTAGAACTCAGACTTCTGGAGAGAACGCAACTATGGCTAAGCATCTATACTTGATGCGTATAGCCACCCTGAAACAACGAGTAAGACCGACTAAACTCTAGCTTAGCTTAACGTGAATAACAACTTCGTCATATCCATTCCTAGGAGAAAGCGGATCTATTATTAGAGACTGCGACATTCAAATCTACAGTGATGGTTCAAAGATGGATATTGGAACTCGATCAGGAGTTTCTATGAGCAACTGGATATTTAAGAATCATACAGACTAAAGAACGCCTGCAGCCATTTTCACGCTGAACTGGTTGTTATTGACTAAGCGGCGCAAGTAGTTTACACCAAGTGCCTTGCTCCCTCACGGATTTCAAAATTCGTGGACAGTTGTGCAGGTATCATGGCCTTAAATAATGCGAGCAATAGTTCTAAAATTGTAGCAAAATGCTTGAAAACTTTGAATTCTTTGAACTGGAAGTACTCATATGGTCAACATCTGCTGAGTTCCTGGACATAGTGATATTAAAGGGAATGAAAAAGCGGATGAACTTGCCAAAGCTGGCGCAGCCCTCAGCATCAGCAGTACCGAACAGCAACCAGCCATCCCAATAAGCTTAGCAAAGAGCCGTATAGATATAAAAACAAAGGAGCGAGTCAAATATAACTGGAGGATGAGAGACGACTGTGAAACTACTCGCAAATTTTTGCCAATACTATATGAGAAAAGAATGAGAGCACTAATAAACTTTGAAAATAAGGAAACCCGCATCTTAATAGATGTACTTACCGGAAACTGCGTCATTGGAACAATGGCGTCAAGGACGCGCACACCAGCACCTGATTTCTGTAGGAGCTGTATGGATGTCAAGGAAATAGAGTCAATGCTGTCCCAGTCTACTGAATAAACGTATTCGATATGTGGGAAACAGATTTTTCTCTGACACGGAAGACTTTGAGTTTTGTCAGAAGCTCGGAAGTTTAACTAACAAAAGTAATGTTATGGTAGAGAAAGTAACTATAAGGGACCATAATGGACCCGTGCAGAAAACCTTTTTCAAGGTTTGCACTTCCCTTTCTACCTAACCTAACTTATAATTTCTTATCTATCATCATTTCTTCCTGTCCCAATCAACAAAATATATTTAATATATATATATTTTAACTGAATAGTATTATTATATTTATAGGGTTATTTCGGTGTGCTGATTGACTTAAAGAAAAAGAAACAATCATATTGCAATTTAAAATTACCTGACGAAAGTCTTCGACTTGCTGCAACAACTGCAACCACGTCAAGTACTTGTACACACTCTGTAAGCATTCAACACTTATTTCTCTCATTATAGATAAAACACAATGACGCGCATTATCAATAGCAGACAAAATATTTGGTTCTTCTCGATTGAACATACATTTCAAAGCATTGAAATGATGTTTCTCAAATTCTCGTTCCATATCATTTAGAGTATTAATTTTATAGTGTCCTTCGACTGCGATATCCCATTGACATAAACGCCAGCAAACTTCATAATCAATAGTTTGGCTTTTGTTCGATTGATTTAAACCAGCTAACGATAACATACCATTTCGCTTCAGAATCGATGTGTACAATGGATCAGATACTATTTCTTTGCAATCTGATTCCAGTAGTATGTCAGACCAATTATTATTTAAATTAAGAAAATTTAAACGTGACTGCAAAGGATTTAAAAAACCTGCTATCGAATCATTACAGCCAATAGATTGATAGGCCTAAGAAAAGATTTTCAACAAAATATGTATAATGAAATTGTATTCAAGATCTATTAGTTAATTTAGTGATCTTACCTTTGTGGCAATCTCTTGAAAATTCTCATTAGCAATGATTTCACTTTTCCTTTTATCAGTTGACTTGGACTGCTCGTCCAATGCCCAAAGTTCTAAATACATTATGGACATGAAATATGCCTGGCAGTAATTGCACGCTTTAACTACAGACAACAAATTAACAGGAACAATCCTAAAAATTAGAAAATAAATAAATTAAATTATGGTAAAGCATTAATGAATATATAATATGAACTTACCAATCATTGTGCATGCGTATATATTCACATATATTTAAAAATTTGCATACCACGCGTTTTTCTTTAAATATTAATTTACTATTTGTGCTCATTTTAGTTTTATTTTGGTTTAGTGTTTTACAAAACTCTTCAAAAAAGTACTCCAGCATAGCAATTAACCCATCCAGGTGACGCTGCTTTTGATGCATTAGTAATTTGATAAAAGGCTGCAGCGATGAATCAGCAAAATAGCTATCTTGTGAAGCCAATTCCTGAAAAGCATCCCAGGTGCAACTCTCAAAAATATTCGATACAAACATACAAATCCATTCATCGTACTGAAGAAGTCGTTCAGTTGATTTGAGTGCGGACATCCAATCAATACTTTTCATGTTGGCATAAGTGTCCAAATAGTTTTTGGTAGTTTTGGAACTTGCATGAAAAACTTTAAAATATGGGAATGAATCTTAAAAGAAAAAAAGCAGTTGTTATAGTTGATGATATGCAAATAGACATCAAATCATACTTAGGAACTTTTCTGCATGCTTCGAGCTTATCAAATTGCAAGCTAAATTGCATACAGCTTGTTGTGTTTTCGTATTGAAAACTAACAAAAGTTTTTCCAGCACAATAAGCATACGTTGAATAAAGTACGGCATCGGCTCTAATGATGTAGTATCCTAATTAGAAAAAGATATAGGAATTTCAGAATGATTCGAAACGAAACTGTTGTGAAATAACTTTTCTACATAGTTACAAGCTTTTTGCAACACATACAGTTATGTTTTATGGACATTTCGATTTTGATTTCAATCGAAAAAGAAATTGAAATCGAAGTTTCAGGTTCATATTTAGATCGATTTCAAAACTATCGAAATGAATTATTCGTGACTGTAAATAAACTACTCGAATCAAAGTAAACATGTAAATCTTCAATACTAAACAAATCTTTACGGCATAAAAAACATATAACTACAAATTGGGAACGCTTAATAAAAGAAAACATACATGAACATCATCATAAAAAGAAGTTTCTGTCTCGAAATAATACGATGCACCCTCTATCCTTAGAGATCCAATTTCACTAAGACATTTTGCCGCTTCTAAGCTAAATTCCATATTTGTAGAGCTACGCACAATTTCTATCAGACGTTTGATAAGCTCATAGAGCAATTGACCATCCAGCTGTAGTTGAGATTTATTTTTCGAAATCTAAAAACAAAAATCAATAATATACACAACAATACATTCACGATATAATCAATCTAAAGTTCTTACATGTTGTCGCATCGATTTTAAACTTGCAATTCCACGATTATTTTTACGTAAAAATTTTTTTATAACTGAGGGTAAATCCTTGGCACCATCGGAAGACTGAAATGAACTCTGCACCTCACGTAACTCAGTAAAAGCGGCGTTTATAGGAAATTCATCCAGTAAAGCGATAGCTTCATTGAATTTTTCAGAATTATCAATAATAATTGAATGCATTATACTTATTGATAATTGACGAATTTCTGGTCTTTCACTCTTTTCTACTGTAGCAACTAAAACTTTGGTAATATCATTTAAATGATCTTTGATTATATCATTACAAAAACCAATGGAAACCATAGGTTTATTTAGAATATGTTGTAAAAATGTAAGTGAAATTCTTTGAATTTCATGTTGATGTGCTGAAATATAAATGGGTAAAAATTATTGAATGATTTTGATATAAAAAATATTCTAAACTTATAGAATTACCATTTTGTGAATAATGTAAAATGAAAAAAATTGTATCACGCACAAAGAATTTGGCACAATTTTGATTTGATGTTGAAGCGCCTCTACTGATTGGTATGGAATCAATAATCAATTCAGCTAGTGTGCAATATTTGTATAAATATATAAGTTTGTCGATGTAGAATACACAAGAAAAGCTATGCTTTTTTAATTCATCCAGTGTTTGCACTAAATTTAGAGGACTCTTTGTTATTGTTGCTGAGAAAATATCATCTTCATTCGGCTTTTTATTCTATATAAATATATAAGGTTGTTATAGGTTTGTGTATGAATAACAGATGTGTAAGATATCGATGGTTCAGGCAATCGTATTGTATTCGAAATCGGCTCGGAAGGTGTTTTATATTTTTTTTTTTAGATATTTGTAGTTTAAAAGCTACAGCTAAATGTACGGAGAATAACATTAACCTTTTCAACAACAAACCACTGGAAAATTTTATATTTATTTTTTTGGGATACTGGAATCCTATTTTACAATCGATATTTCTTAAACTATGAGACCGTAAAACGGCGATTACACATTATATTCTAAAATCTACATCATTTTTTTTATGGACCAACGTCGGTTTGGAAGAGTTAATGTTTCTCTTAAATAAGTGTGAAAATCGAAGCGACTTAAAATGTTCTTGCTCGAACCAATCGATAAGTAAAATTTATAAATATTTTGTTTATACATACAATATAATAACTCAGTGATCTTTTTAGAGATTTATAGTTTAATTGAAACCATTTCGTTTGCTGATAAAAAATCGGAAATCCATATATATTTTGGAATGAACTATCGTCTCTTAGGAAATCCACAGCATAATAAATCGTTTCCCAGTTTATTGTAGACGAAGTATCATATGAATTTAATAAATCAACACCCAGAACATTCAAATTATCATTCAACTTTTGAATGTGATTTTTGTAATCAGATGTTTTCGATTCAGGACACGCTGCTTGATATGGTAACACTAAGGCGTTTGCTATCGGTAGTGCTAACTATAAAATATGAGGGAATAAAAAATATATGTCTTTAAATTTAAATAATAGTTAACACAGTCCAACAAATAAAAGTTTTATGTTTGCAATAGAGTAAACGTGATTTAAAATTTACAGAGAATATTGTGCTGAAGAAAGTTATAGTCCAGAACATCTTGATTTTTTTCTACGTGCACTTTAACGTAAGTAATCAGTAGGTAATAGAGACTAATTTCAAGCAAGAAAAAATACAATTTCAAGCTTGCTTTTAAAATTCCAAAAAAAGAAGCAAAATAAAACCAAAACAGTGAAAGGGGTTGATGTAAAAACAAAAAATATTTATCCTCTTATCGGATACAGCTTTAATCTGTTGCAAAAATCCTGTTGGACCGTGTAATTAGAAACGATATTGAATATAAATTTTTTACCTCCAGTAGTTCTGCTTGTGAAGCGTATTTATTTAGTTTTTTTAATTCTTCAGCTTTTGTATAGAGTAGTAAACAAGTTACAATTGTTTTTAGATTTTCACGGAAGAATTCATCTTTGGTATTGGCACACAAAAAGTAAGGAAACCTAAATAAAAAAGAAAAAACATAGAACATAGATAATAGAGAAATTTCAAATCAAAGCTCTTCTCAAGATTACAATATAAAAACCGAGGCCAACTTACTTTAAAATAGGATACTGTTTAGCTATCCAGGTGTGTATTAAATTCGCAACATAGGGTGCAGTTAATTCCGATAATGTGCATTTAAAATAACTAGCAATCTGGTGATATGAATAAAGGTCAGCTGAAAAGTAGAAAATTAATTAACAAATTTCTATAGACAAACCAAACAAATCTTCTAAGGTTCCTTCTTACCTTCTGAAAGTTTACGAATAGCACAAAAATATGCCAACTCTTGCAATGCTATTTCCTGATAGTATGAACTAAAAACAAAAAGCGAAGCAAAAATTTGTATCGTTATCGCTTTACTGTTCTCCTTCAAATCCAATGTAGTTGTCTGAAATTAGAATCATAAATAATATAAAGAACTGTTTTGAAGATAATTGTAAATGGCACAATTTTAGACTTACTAGCAAATTTTTCCAATCAATAAGTGAAAATAGTTGTTGACAAAAATCAAAATGAGCTTCGGTTACTGCAGTCGCACTTGCCAGCCAATTGACATCCATTAGAGCGGTTAGCGTATTAATTGTGGCAATTTGTATTTCAAGTGATGGAAACGGTAGAAATTTAACAATTGACAAACAAATGTTTGTGAAGTTTTCTCGCCCATGCATGCCATTGTAGTGCCGTGATATCAGGCGAATGCTATTTATTAGTTTGGTAGTTAAACACACGGAATAGGACTTTTTATAGGCAATCTTTAGTAGAGATATGAGTGCAATGATCATATTTTCCAATGGATCTTGGAATTCTTGTATGTAAGTGAAAATAGCTATAGTAAAAAAGAAATAAAGTTTAGGTATAAATTAATATTAAATAGAAGTATTCATTATTATTTTTTATGAATACATTACCTGGCAGCATTTCAACAATTTCATTAACAATATCTAAATTTGTATAATAAAGTCTAAAAATTATCTTCAATTTATCCACAAACCAATCAGCAATATTATTATAGACGCTTTTGTGTGAACAAAATATCTGTAAGTTAAGAAAAGTTGAATAAAACAAAGAATTTGATAATAATAACAGTTAAATTTACCTTAATTAATGGTAGAAATATTTTTAAATCGGTTCTGATATTAAACTGGTGTCTTGAAACATATGAAAACGCATCTTTTTGATGTGTAGCACTGCCGCATAATGTGGCAAGCACCTTGAGGCATACATATGTTACACTTGACCAATCTTCAAATTCACTGCTATTTATCTGAGATGCTGAGAATTTTATTTACAACGAAATATTATTTAGAAAATGCAGTGTCTAATTTTTAGTACATACTACTGAATTTCAAGGAGTTGCCCAGAAAAATAATTAATTCTTCAAGTGGTTGTTTTTCCAAGTATTGTAGTAAAACATTGTTCGAAGTAAAAATGTTGAAAACTTTTTCAAGGCGTTGTAGTATCTCTAATATATCAGAACGATCGAAATTTCGTGGAGCGTTGTTTTTAAGTTGAAACTGAAATTAATGAAATATACATACATTTTTATATATTTGTTTGTGTTTGTAAGTTACCAAAGTTAGCAGCGAAAACTATTAGTCTTCACTTTTTATTTTAGTATGACTAAAAAAAAAATCATTTACGTATCAAAAGTTACATAGAATTCAATAAACCTTGTCATATTAAAATATTTCTGTAAAAAATCTGATCTCAGTTCAATACTTTTTAACAATCTTTGAAAATTGTTTATATTCATTTCCAAATATAATAAATTCTAAGTAGATACAAAACTGAAAAGTAGATATCACGCTCAGTATTGGGAATATTGTATTGATTATTTCATTATCATTTAAATATATGAAAACGCAGAATATAAATATAGAATTTGTTGATTTCAGCGACGATAAATTGATGATTTTTTGAAAGAGTACACTGCATTGATCAATAGCTCCGAAGCCAGACAACTGCGTTCAAATTTCTGTTTACGAGGAGTTCAAGATTACGATGATGTCCTATTGGAAATCGGAGGGTTAATTTATTATAACTAAGGCAAAATTGTTCGTTAAGAAAATACTTTCGGGAGTTTCGGATATAAATTTTGTAAAAATGTTAACACGAGATAAATGTCTTGGAATAATGACATATTTTCTTCAGGAAAAATGTTCCGCCTAAAAAAAAAGATGCCGAAATCACGTCATGAGAGACAACATTGAACATATTAAGAGATACATATATTAAGAACCTCCTCTTGGAGTAAAAACACAATATGTTTAATGTAGTTTTCATAACGAACAATTTTGCTTCAGATAAAAAGTTGTCTCTCATCAGCACTCTACCAAGACCTTGAACTTCCCGCACAAAAATATTATAACATAACAGTGTATTTTCGGAGTAATTTATTCGTGCAGATCCTCTTTAAAAAAAAAAATAAATTTATCGTCGCAGAAAAAGTGGCTATAATGAAAAGCAAATTCACAATAAATTCAATATTCCAAGCTGTTAGTTTGATTAAATGACATTTTGGATTAAGGAAATGATGAAGGCTTGTAACTTTCCCATATTTGCATCATAATATTACCTCCAAATGACTTAGGAAAAATCCAATACGCTTTATAAGTGGGCATTGAGAAAAGTTGTCTTCAGCAAAAACTCCATAGAGCAGAAACATTTCCATTAAGGATGCCATCTTCTGTAGCGACGACAAGTCCAACAAAATATCACTACAGCTAGTATCTTTTGACGGTTCGAAATTCAAAGCACGCATAAGCAGTTCATAGTTGCACTGGAATAAAGAATTCTTCTTTTCTTTGCTGACATTCAATGGACGCTGTTCGTTTCGAAGACATATGAATTCCTTGCCATGCTCTTCGATGCATACCAACTTTCGATTGTATTTATAAAGCAGCAATTGTAAATTAGTATATGTGTTCATTAAAGTTTTGCACTTGCTTGCATTTGAAAATATTTGTTTTTCATTTAAAAAATTTATGACTGCGATGGCGCAAGTATCGGCAACTAAAGCAATATCTAGAGGCGCAATATTAAGGAGAACATTTTTGGCATCTATTTTTTCATTCGCTTCATGAGCCCATGTTATAATGCGGCCAATTAATGGAGTGGTCTTGTCGAGACCGCATTGATCGGTATGTATGAGCATTTGTCGTACTGTCTCAATACACTCGTTCCGTCTTAGCGTTGTGTTGGTCATGTAGGTTTGCAATAGTGTAGTGCAATTTTCGGATGTAAATTTACCTTGTGTTATAAGAGCTTGTAATAGCAATTGCTTTTCAACAATTACTTCATTGCTCGAGGAAGCTTCAGATAAGAGGTAATCAATGACTTCAGTCCAAATTGTTTGGCAATAACCCGAAGGAATGCTATTTGTTTCTATGAATTTTTGTTCGCATTGCAAAAGTGACGTGAAAAGAAGACGAAAATCTAGTAAATTATTTGCTTTCGAAAATAAATGCAATATGCGAAATGTGGTTTGCAATACTTGTTGATAGTTTGTGATGTTTAAAATATTGTCGTAATTGCATAACATTTCAGTAAGTATGGAAAACCTGTAAAAGGTAATATTTATTTAGTTCATAATAGAATAAACTAGAAGATGATGATGAGGGAATACCAGGTTTCATTGAAATTCGTATCCTGAGGCTGCACGAAATTCAATACAATTTCTAATTTATCCTCCAGTTTAGCCATTTTTGAACGCGATTCATTTAAGTCATCGACGCTGCTTTTGCTTGCTGCATCAACTTGCCAATATATCTAGTAAATACAAAAGGTGATACAGTGAAATACACATATTTGATTAATGAGTATACTTAACGCTCATATCTTTTTTCTGACCAAAAACTGTATATTTCTTACAAAAATTTTTAAAAAACTGTAAATCGATTTAAAAAAACTGTATATTTCGCCTTATAAATTTTTTAAATGAAAATTAACAAGGAAAGCAATTTATCCATCATCTAAATTGTCTTCGTTTTCCATTTTCATATCTCCTTCTGTAGTCGTATTGAATTTGTGCTTTGAAAAAATTTGACGAAGCGATTCCGGCGTTGCTATGAGAAATTTATAGAAATCAACGCATGGATATTTCAAGTTACATTTGACGAAAATAATCGCCTTCAATGTTTCCACTTCTTTCAAAAGTATACTCACAACGAGTTGCCATTGTTCTCTGACACGTTTTGCATCGTGATTGATAAATTTTTTTTCCAAGTATAAACGCGGTATTTTGGTAAAAAAAAGGCGGTATGCAGTTTTGGAGTTGAAAAAACGGTATACTACTGCGAAAAACTGTATAGATACGAGCGTAAAGTATACTACAAGAAGTAACGTTAGATGTACCAGGTATGTTACTACTGCAGACATTTTAATAAAATGTGTGTAACATTTATCTCCTGAAGCTTGACCAGGTCGATGGAACAATAATTTTCGCTCCTTTATTTCTATGTCTACAATAGATTTCAATTTTTTCAAAGTCTTCACCCAATTTTCCTTGAGCGTTACATTGATGGTGCTAAAATCTCCATTATGAATGTGTGGATATATTGCGTGTAATGATATAAAAATGGAATGAAAAAGTATTTGCTGGGAAAAAAGTTTAAGATCAAAATTAAAATTGAGGATTTGAGTACAGACATATTTAAATAAATATTACCTTAACTTCTGTTTTCATATGATAATGGAAAAAGTCACAAATCAAAGGAAGCAATTCTTGTAATTCATTGCAGATCGTATGATGATAATCGATTGTAAGCTACGAAAATATTGAATTTGCATTATAGTAGTAATAAAGATTAGAATCAAGTAATTTACTTGAGAAACAAACAGGTAAAATAACTTAATAACTTCAGCTTTGCGTCGATCATCTTTGCCTTTTTGGGCATTGTGGGCATAGACAACAATTTCCGGTAGATATGCGATTATGTCAATGCTAATCTGCACGTGTTCAGAGGCTAGCTCAATTGTTTTAGTTATGGTTTTCAATATATCAAACCGAATAATATCATCATTGCCGACGTTAACTTCGAACAAATGGGAAAGAATACCTGAAACAAAAAAACATTATGATTACAATTTATATATAGAAAAGAAGATCAACAGGTAGAATATTGTCAAGTGTATCCAATACGTCGGTTTTAACCCAAATTTGACTGAGGATGCTTAGCTAAGTTAAACAAGTAAAAATCATTGGTTACTCCGAAATTTGTTTAACAGTTTCAGTTAGAAACCTTGTGGTTATTCCTACTCAATCTGAGTAAAGTTATAGTTAACTTCTTAACGTATCGGATAAGCTTGGCATATCTTAGATTACATACGCGAGTATTCGTTAACCTTGATGTCACGTACATTTGAAGGTGATTTGTAAATTCCTCTTTCTAGCAGATTAAGAAATAATGAATTAAAATGCTTCATGGCGTTGCGATTGTTGATGCCATCAACGAAAGAGTTGAATATAATTGGTTTAGATAGAAAATCGTTTTCATCTAAATGTGGGGGAAAATATTAGTTAATAATTGGTCAATCTACTTTCAGTAGCTATCACCAGCACTCACTCTCTAAATTGTATTCGATTAGTTTAGAAACAATTGCTCGGAATATTTGATTTTTGTTAAGCATCGTTTGTATACCCTTGGTGCCTTGCAATTCCTCAACCTTTGCAGCATGCTGTAGTATTGCGTTAGTTTTGTTTTCCACAGACAATTTATTTTGCAATTACCTTAAGTGTCGCTTCAATCGCGCTATTAAATAATTCCGAGCAGGAGATGTCATTGTTGCTACTGTTCCTATTATGGCTCCGAAACAAAGTTATCAGCTCACTTTTCGAATTAGTTAGTATATTGTCCAAGCGATCCACTGCTTTGTTTCTTGTCACCGGCTTCTCGGAACGCAGTTCAGCGCAAAGAGAGCGAAGCTCAGTAAGCAAAGCAGACATTATTGCAAGGAATGTCCCGAATTATTTTTAAATTTCTTTTAAAAAAATGATTAAATATAAACAACAAATAACAAAACATTCAGAACTTAGAACACAAAATACAAACCGCGTAAACTTTATTACCAATGTTGCCACCAGTTAGCCAAAAAAATCTTAGGAAATTTCAGGGAGTTTTTAAATAGAACTAATTTCAAATATTTATAGGTATTTTTAAAACCATTTGTTACCAAATTTAAGTTCAGTGAAACATAAAATACTTCATTTTTTTTTTTTAATTTAGTAATCGATATTATATAGAAGGATAGTGTAATAGAGTCATATCCACTAAATTTCAGAGAGCGTCTACAAAATCTCAGGATTTCTTAATATACAAGAATTTTACGGAGATGCTAAAGTGTATTTCAAAATATGCAAACATATTTTTTTCTGTTCTTGTTTAATAAAATAAAGAAAAAAGAAACAACAATTTTGTACCAGATCACAACGTGTTTTATTTCATTCAGTTTTTTTAACATTTTTGAAAGGATTTTCTATATCTTTAACACTAGACCGTGTCCATGTAAGTCAGGGATTCCAAGAATCCGAGAAGTTTCGTTCTTCTGTCTTCATTTTTCTACATACACTAAAATATGCAATCAAATGTATTTTAGTATTTCATAAATTCCAATGCCCAAATTAATTATGAGAGTATGTAAATTCAGAGTTCTAGAATCGATATTTCTATTGCACATTCGCGCTTGCTTGTTTTGCTTAGATGAACGACATTTGGACTATGAAAATCGAGTATTTCCAGGAAGTAGACCCAATTGTTCTTGGAATTATGTTGCTTCCCGTCAATGAGCATATCATACTGTTAGTCGAACAATATTTAGTAGTATGGCACGTTGAAAGACATCTAAGGCGAGAGCCATCACCCACAAAATTCATAAGAATATGAGCAGTATACTACAAATTTTAACATTTGCACATTTGTAATGCAACAGATTACAACTTACCCTAAACATAGTTTGTCAACATGCAGTAACCGTCCGCTAGACTTCCATCTGAACGTAGTACTAAAGTCATTGTCAATCGCGAATAAAATAAAATCACTTCCTTGCAAGACTAGATTCGGACTCGCATTGCTGTGTTTTTAAGAAAGGCTTGCTGTGTAATGCAGGACCACTTATCTATCTGCTCAGTAAACAAATATTTTTTTGTCCACCAATCGTTTTGGGTAAAAGATGTTGCTATGGGATTTAACACTTTCAATTTGAAATGAACTATAATAAAAATTGAAGTTATTCGATTTACATTATTATTCATAACGACAGGTTTCCGGTAGTAGAAGCATTACCATTAATATTTCATTGTAAAGCGATTCAATTCTTTATTTTGCAATAAATTTCAAATTTCTAGAACAAAAATTTAAATTAGCATGCACATATTTTTTTCTTCATATATCATTGCCATATATACTTCTCTTCACAATCACATTGTGCTCGCAACTATGTTCGCTGATATGTTTATTGCGTTACGTTTAGCACACAGCCCTTTCGAATTCAACATTTTCGAATTTCGAAGCCACTAACAATTTTCACAGCTGATTCAGATTGAATTTACTTGACATTTCCAAACGTTTAGCGTGGGTAAAAAATAGCAAATTGCCGGCTATATTCTTATGTATCATATTTTGTAAATTAAAAACAAATATCAATATGTCTGCTGCTATGCCAATTAATCCTAAACCATTTCTTAATGGTTTAACTGGTAAGGCTGTAATAATTAAGCTGAAGTGGGGCCATGAGTACAAAGGCTATTTAGTTTCCGTCGATGGATATATGAATATGCAGCTGGCGAACACGGAGGAGCACATCGATGGTCAAGTTACAGGTAAGTTTGACATACAATATTGTGTGCAAGTCATACATAATAGAAGGTAAAGAATTGAAATGAACATTTGTTGTATAAAGTGGTGACTAAAGTTGGTCGCCCACAAATATCTTCTTCATACAGTGTACAATTCTGTGGTCAAAAGCAGTAAACGCTTAAGTCTGAAAAACTCATTTCGAGTAAACACGGTGTGAAGTTAATGTGATTGGTTGCCACTCTATGTATGCGAATACGTTTCTTCTTTTATAACTTTTGTTTTAAAAATCATAGAATTTCGGGGATTTCACTTGCATGTGCATTGGAATAAGTAGAACACGATAGCATTTATAACTCAATTCGGTCTTAAGTCGACTTAACCGTTTATCGCTTATGACCACAGAATGGTTCGTACAAGTACAATTGTTTGTAAGCTATTGAAATCGTTATAGTTTCTATAGTTGGCTTCAAGCAAATCTGGCAGGCTCGGAAGCATCAGCGGCAAAAGTCTTGAATCTTCTTTAATAGTGCTTAAAATTGGTAAAATGTTGTTTTGGAACTAGTCATCTAATTGAAGAATTTGCCAGGATGTATATGAACCAGTTATTGCTGCAAAATACAGCAACATCCTTAACTCATTACCCACTGGACTTCTGAACTTAAATTCAAAAAGCTTTGAGTAGCGCTAGTTTGACAATGCATGGAGGATCTTATTAAACTAGAGAAAATATGTATAATCCATATGTTGGTTCCAAAATCAGTGAAGAAAATTAAAAAGCCAATTCGCTTGGAAAGGCAAGGGTTTTCTTAGCAGATCTCTTACGCAGAACACGTTCTAATTCCGCTTAATGAGATTCTGAAGAATATTCTAGAGCATGAAAAATAGGCTGTAAAGTTATTATTTTATAATTCTGCATAAATCCACCAGGACCCGAACTAAAGTAGAAAAATAATGGAATATTTTTATTCTTATTTCTTTTTTTATACATATTAGAAAATTTTGTCTTTTCTTACAACAAAGATTTATTTATCTTATTGACTTAACTTTACCAGAGTTAGTTCCGGACGTGTCTATTTTATGAAATCTTTAAGCAATTTTTATCAACTAATATATTAGTTTCTTTCAGCCAATTTTTGTTTCGATCCTTAAATTCAAGAATTTTAAAAAAATTCGAACTAATTTTTAGCAATACTATTAAAATAATTGATAAAAAATAGTTTATAGACGGTAAAAAATTACTAAAATCTGCTTCTTTGTTCGAAATTTTAGGTAAAAATTTCTATAGAATATAATAGATATATATAATATCTTAAAACAAATTGGTTGTGCCTGTGTAATTAATCGTATTCCATTCTTTAACTATAATTTTACAATTTCTTTTTTCACAGGAAATCTGGGTGAAGTTCTGATTCGTTGCAACAATGTTTTATACATCAAAGGCGTGGACGATGAAGACGAGGAAGGGGAAATGAGAGATTAATATGAACCTAAAATTTCACATTTTTCTAGAATTTAAGGATAATTAATAGATTAAACTGAGTTTAAAATGTTTATTTGAAGATAAATATTTATGTACAATTAAAGAAAAATATTTCAATGAAATGAGAGAAAATACAAAAATTGCAAATAAATTTTAAATGAAATGAAATGTTAAATATTTTCACTTGATAATGACGACGCATAAATTAATAGACATACTTAAATATAATATATCAAATATCCTGTATGTTGTTATGGAAGTATGTATGTACTTACATATGTATGTACGTATTTATGTATGTGCGTGCGAGGAAACTAAGAGAGTTCGAGTGATCAACCCATTCAATTGACAGCCGTTTTGTGGGTTATATTGATTTTCAATGAAGAAGCCATCCAAGAAGCTCCTACTGCACGTGACTAAAGACCAAATGACCAAAGGGAATCAAATGGCTGCCTACTCCCATATCTACTTGCACACTCCAATTCATTTGAGCTTGTATGTATTGTGGGATTTTGCTGATGTTGTTAATTTTAGGTTAAGGTTAACACCCTTACTCATACACTCTCATCAACACGCATTTAAACCCAGATAGCATTGAGAAGATTATTGGATGGTCGTGATCGACGCGGGACTCTTCCATCTGATTATTAGAAGAATTATACTAGCGAAGTGCAATGAATTTGAATTTTACCCCCGCATTACTCGTTGTGGCGATCGTTTGAAGAGTGAATTTGTATTCCCTTTTCTTTATTATTTCGTTTTTCTGTACATCTTTGCTCGTATTTTAATCGCCTGGACGATTATTTGAAGGAAGGACTACTCGAAAGTCAGGCACTGCGACCTATGAGATCTATTGTACCAAAGCCCCAAGAAAGAAAGAAAAGTGGCGATGGTAAGACCTACACAGTTTAACGCCGATTCCGAACGGCTGTGGCAATTTTTTATCCGCTCGGTGGTTTTGCCATTACCAACCAAGGTGTGTACTTGTAAACATTCTTATAATTCTCATCCACTTCATATAGATAGTGAATATACGATTAAATAACGTAAGTAATTTTGCTGTGTTGTGGCTCTTAGTTGCGGTGTCATTTGTTGTCTTATAATTAAATAGCTACTATATAATTTGTGTCCAAAGCAACCAATTAATGAAAGATGTTCTTGCTTAAAGCAATAAGAATGAAAAACGAAAGAAAAGCTTCCAAGACAATGTATTTCTACACAACGACGGAGAAAAGGTATTTGATTTTCTTTGCATTATTATATACATTAAGGTAAGATCCTATAGTGCATGCAATATTATTTGAAATGTAAACTAATATGTGCTCATTATTATATTATATCTTTTTCTAGAATAAAAATCTAGCTAATGGGGCACTTGGCAACGAGGAAGAACAGGAAATGAGTTTCCTCGAATGCTCAGCTCTGATCCTCATACGAAAGAAACGTATGGACAGCTTTGTCTTCCATGGCCTTAAAGACTAGACTGATATTCAGATTAGACATTTAGCTTCCTAAAAAGCACTTAATGATTAAAATAGCCTGAATAAGAGGGATAAGGTGTTAGATCCCTTCAAATGGTATCACAATGGGTCTTGTTGGCGTTCGCAGGCAGCCATTTCAATCTAACTTAATAGGAACACTTACAAAAGAAAATTATATTATCTAGAAATAAATAATAATACAAAGAAAAAAGTGTTTTTCGTAGCGCACTTTTAGGCACAAAACAGATAATCTTCTTGACGACCCTTTTACAATTCACTTCAAACTTTTCCAAGCGAAACTTCTACAACCCTCATTGAAGACTTCTTGGCTGACCGTTGGGGGCTCTCCACGAATCGGCCGAAGGATATAACTTCCGTCATCAGACAGCGACATCGCCGGCTATTCAATAGCGTTTTTTGACGAATCGTGGAACAATCTTCCAGGATCAAAAATGCTACCTGGGAACATTTGCAGCGGAAGTGCTGACTGAACGATTGTGACTGACATTAAATTTCAAATTCGAATTTTATATATGTACTAATCGAATACACAAACTCTCTCACATATACATGCGTGTCTGTAGGTTATAACGAAATCGTATGAATAGAACGTGTTAAGAAAACTTGGAATATTCTCGTACATTTGCCAATGGTTGACACTTTGTAGGTCAGAATCAAATGGAATAAATATCTTTACACATGCATATGTATGTAAACAGAAAAAAATCAAGAAATTTTATGAGTGAAAGTTGCTCGGGGATTTGGTATGACAACAACATTTCGAAATGTCACAGCGTTGCATAAATTAAATTCACCAAGCCTCAAACTATTTTCAATGTGCTTTATAAACGTCATTAAAGTATAATTTTTGCTTTCGTAGTATGTAATTTACTTGATTAATGTCGGTTTACTGTCGTTATAATCAAAAGGGTATGCTGCCACTAAATATATGTACATATATGAGTGCACCACACTGCCCTACCTACCTCACCTCATATGTATCCTATGTATTTAAGTATATACGTATGTATTCCAAGCGTCTTGATCAATGTGAAATTGCTGAGAACATGCATACGTAAAAGACTCTTAAAGTATAGCTAGAAGAAATAAAGTTGCCTACCTCAAGATAATTTAGGCGTGATTAGCTGGAAGCAGACGCAAATTAACTTGCTCTGGTAAGGTGGGTGAAATATATATTTGCTTGCCCTACATAAGTTCATATATATGTAACAATGCATGAAGCCCTTTGATAATAGCTTTGCTTTCTTTTTGCCTTAACTAAATTTATAGTCTTCGTGACATCACTGATGACGGGGTGTTATTTGAACATGGATTGTGCGCTGGTCTGCCTTTAGATATCAGGTAATCGTGAGAAAGTGCAGGTTACAAATTAAATAAAACGGATGAAATATTTTTATAGCCTGCACGCTACAGATTGCTCAAATGGTTGGATGTTATTACTGGCAGTGAGAAACGAGCGGTTTAAATGTAAGAAAAACCTGATGTAAAGAAAAACATATGAACTTTATTATAATTTTTAGGAGATTTTTAGATATTCACAAAAAAAAAAAAAAAAAATAATATTCGGATCCAGAGAAAGAGGGCCCAAAAGAAAATAAAAATTAATTAGTTTAAAAATAATAATAAGTAATTTTAGAGCTTTTTTCATTAACTTTTAGGGTGAACAATATAAAAATTTTTTCAGATAAACAATGGGGTTTCTTTTAGTGGATTTCTTTCAGAGAAAGCAATATAGGTTCTGTAGTAGTGCTCCTCCCTCTACAAAAATGAGGGTGGATAGAATAAGATGGAGAGGGGGGTTGGATGTTAAGCACACCCAGCGTCTTCCTCTTACGCTGTATTCATCATTGTGATTTAGCAAACAGCCTTGGTGGCAAAAGGATTCGAGAATTTGGTGTGAAAACTTATTTTAAAAACTTTGCTACATGCACAATAGTGTGAACCAAAATTGCAAATTAATTTTCTACATGAATTTAGAAGGTTTATATTTTAAGAACATCTCGAAAGCTAAGAGTGCTGTGGAAATAATGTGTAAAAGTACGTAGGGAAATACATATCAAGAAAAAACTAGCATCCTCGACTTCATATTCAAATATTCAGGTTTTAACATGCGGCACCATACGAAGCTTGCTCCTCTTCAGGTATTCTTGAAAATAAAAACGGTTTTCCATATTCCCCAGCCATTAAAACCCCTAAATTACATAACAATTTAATCACACAACTTTTTTAGTTTTTCAAAAATACTTTTATAAATGGGGATGGCATCTCAAAGGAACAAAGGAACCCACTTTTAAAATCGACCTAGCTCAAGCTAGCATAAAGTCAGTCTTATAGGGTAGTAGTTACTACACCAAATTTGAAGTTGGAGAGGGTAGAATTGTGACATTTTAGTCAAATAGCTCCTGTTTTGGTTGGTTACATGGATTGCTCGGATTTTGTTGACTTGTCATCGTTTTTTTATTCGTTTATTACCTTAATCTTTTTAACTACAGTATTCTATTCCATTTGTAAGTTCGTGTAGAGTGAACTTTATTTACAAAATTGAGATTTACGCTTTAAACACAACTAAAGCGGCCGACTTTCGACCGTCGATTTAATCTGAGAGAATAAACACAATAAGAGCGTCAACCTCTAGCGTCAAGAATATGCTCTTGGATTTGATTTTTGTTTTGACAATTCATTTTGTTTTTATTCATGTTGCCAATTGTCTAGGAAAAATTCAAGATTCTGCAACTTAAAACAGCTATACAATGCAATGGAATAGAAATGAAACATTTCTTAAAGTTTATATGAATTTTATTGATTTTTTAGGTCATTTAGGGCATTTTATTGGTAATTTTTTAAGTTTTTTTTTAGATCAACAAATTCCGAGTCCTGCTAATCACCTAACGTATTTAGAAAATTTTGTCTTTTGTTTATTCAATCTTTAAAAAAAAAAAAGAATTTAAAAAATCCAAAACTTGGCCGTTTTTTAAATCAAAAATAGTTTTGACCTTTTTTCTAAACAGAAATCATCCATTTCAATCCAAATATCAATGCAAACAAATTTTTCACATCGCAACTTTTACATTTAAAAACCTACAGTTAGTAGTGGCCAGATAAAAGTTACCACCACATACATTTTGGAAATTAATTAAAATTTCAAAACATCAGATTTATATATATATTCCTTTTTTTCAATTCTAAAATAAAAACCTAAATTCTCAACGGTGCGTATGAGTAATATTAAATTAAGTAATTCGGCGGAAATTTGTTCGGTAAAATTATGGTATTTGGGTGAAAATCCTTTTTGAAGCGATATTCAAAACGGTTTAGGATCAGTGAACATGAAATGTTCGAAGTTTTTAGCTACGAACTCGACAGAAATCAGCAAAATTCAAAGAAGAATTTTTTTTAAACTAGAGCCAATCCAACTAAATGCCGGTGGATCTGTAGCCAGTATACCCATATGAAAGTCACTCCCTAGGTGCCCCATTTGTCTCTATTTTTGAGTATCAATTTCAAGCACAGTGTAGTTATTTTCTGTCCCCGGTACTTATGCATGCAAGCCGTTTAACTTTTTCCTTGTAATTTTCAAAGCGAAAATAAAATATTTAAAAATTCTCTAAAAACAGGAGGGATTTTACTATAGAAAAAATTTTCGAAGAATACACAATCTGAAAATAGGATAATGCTGCGAAATTCACATGTAAGCACACATTTCGACCTTCATTGCATATCACCCACTTTGAAGAAATTTTAATTGAAAGTTATTTTTTTTCTTGCAGTCTTTTCTTTTTCTGTTGCATACTCAATTATGTATGATTGTATGTATGTATGTATGATTTGTATGTATGTATGTAGGATTTGTATGTATGTATGCTTAATATTGTTATGTGTCACATATATATGTATACGAACTTAAAACTTTCAAAATAATTTCCCACTTGTCCCCAATGCATAGTGCAAGTAAATTTAATTGTGAACAGCTTTAAAATATGCCATGGTTTGGCTGACATTGGGCATGTGAGTAAGTACAATTGAGTTAAATGTTTACAAAAGGAATGGGTCACGTTTTTCACGTTGGTAAGCCGTTTTGTAGTTATATGCATACACACATACATACATACATATCGTATGTGTCCATTTGGATAAATGTTTGTTTCGTTTTACATCTTTTATAAGTTTAGAGTTCCTTTCCGAAAGCAAATAACAAAAAATATGTATATGCGAATGCATACAGTATGTTTCGATTAACCGATGCCGCCCCAATGGTGTTTTTCTTACCAAAACGGTTTTCGAATAATAAGAAAATACTCGCTGATAAAAAAATACTCGCTCTACCTCTCAAATTGAACCCCTGCTTTGCCATACGGTCATCCTTCATTCGATCAACATGCCCCATGCTAATGTAACTTGCGGAGAATTTTCTTATTGAACATTCGTAGACGAGTCTAATCTCGCTGTGATATTGAGCATGTTTCAAAGTCATACAGCGGAATTGAAAGGATACGTTTTTTACAGTGTGGCCATTGAAGGTCTGAAGAGACCTCTTCTTCTCATTTATTAACTGAGCCGGTTATAGTTAATAGGTTCAACATGCCCCAGCCAATAGAACACTCGTAGGGAGTTCCATATGTCTGTGGTAATGTTTATGTTTTAGAGCCATAAAGTATAAATGGATGACGATCGAAAGAAGACTCTTCTACTCATTTACAAACTGAGGCCATTGTAATCCCCATATACATACATACATATTAAGAAGAGCTACTCACCATTTGAAATTCAGACTGATTCCACGATTTGTGGTGTAAATAAATGGCAATACCAAGTAAAGAAAATTGTTTTACGTGATAACTACAAATGCTTCATTTGCCCTCATTAGTAGACGAAATAACATCGCGTGTTCTACAGCCGATGAAGTCAATTTCGTTAGTGTTCACAAGAAATTTGATAATTTTATTTAAGATGTTGCGCCTGTCACGTTTACAACTTTGGTAATATGTAAATGGAAAAAATCGCACGACTTAATATAATTTAGCTGTGAAATTCAAATAAATTCATTGGTCTTTTGTTTATTTTAGAGCTAATGGGTTAATGACGACAACTAAGTAAACAAGGAATAAAATACATGAAAAATACCAAAATACATACATACACATACAGACATACAGTGTACATAAATACATTTCTATATGTATGCTCTTGTATAGTACACTAGACCAATATACATGCAAAGCTGCGGTCAAAATAATAGTAGTGACATCTATTTTTGTATAGTCTTTCAAAATGGTTGGCTAAGTGGATGAAATCCAATTAGAGGTAATTGCAGGCGAAACTTGCTACGTGGAGCAGCAAACATTGTGACCCAGCCAATGTAACTGTGAGTGACTGAATCAACATCAATTTTGTATGTTTTTCTACATTTGCTGATACACTTATACTGTTCGCAAATATTACGTTAATCAATAAGGGGAAGTATGAGGAAAGCAATTGTGATTTTTACCTGAATGAATAAAAATCATATTTTTTAGTGTAAAAACCGATTATTTCATTCCCCTCATCTAAAACAATGCCGCACAATATTGGTGACATTGTTGAAGATACTGATTTGGACCCAACAGTTTTGGCAATGCCAACGATTCCGGTTTGAAAACAGCTCAATATAATACATATTCCAGAAGCAAACACTTGGTTTTTACCGGGGTCTGGATCTGAACGCATTTTCACTGACGACTCCAAAATGGGAAAAGGTTCTGGGGTCTTCATTGAAAATGATGAAGTGCATTTTCATTTCTCTCAATCATCAAGGCATTTGCATATTTAAAACTGTCAGGCTGCGCTTAAATCTTTGCTTAATCCTTCAACTACATTTAAATTGGTTTTGCATTGTAAATAAAGGCTTAATTGTGTTGGAAAACTTAAAAGTCTATTGATATGAGTTCTTAGATACTCAGGAATCTCAGCAAATGAACCCACTGATCTCCTGTTCAAAAAAAGGTTTGGAAACTGGTTTCTTGGGCCCACAACCTCACTTTCTTTGTCGTCTACAGCTATCAAGATCACCATTAATGAGTGGGTCGATTTGACTCACAATCGTAAATGGAAGGAACTAAGGGGCTTTAGATAGACGAAAATAATGTTACCTATCTCTTCGAAGCGCCTAACAGACTTATAGAAAAAACTTTAAGCAGTTGGTGAAATTGTACACAGATCACTTAGCTTGGGCCAAAAATTTAGATATGATTGGTCTGGGAGCCAGTGTTTTCAGTGCTGCTTGTGCTTTGGAGGAAGAATGTTGAGATAGAGTAGACCACATTTTTTAGCGTCTGTTCCGCTTTCTGTCGAATCAGTCTAGAATGTTAGCCACTGGAATGTTGCCAAACGACCACCCGAGTCTTTTGACACCACGGGATTTCAGATACACAGATACTCAGGTTTGTTAATAAATCTGGTAGATTTAAAGAATCGTAAAAGGGAACACAGGATATAATACACACTCACCAAACATACATACGCGAACCAATCATAATTTATTAAGACACACCTGTAGTTAGGGCAGACCTTAAATGCTAGAGTAAAGGTTACACACTAAGTTCCACCAAAAGGGTTAAGCGAAGCGATTTTGTTACCACTAAAGCTCACAGACCCTCCAAAATTGTAAGTACGATTTCAAAACCCATTTTTTCTATTTGATATATTTCAATAAAGTTCAGGTATGTGGATTGAGCAGAATACTTTAGGACATCGATTTTATTATGAAAGAATAAGTTTTTTGCCGATTTACTTCCAATTTCAGGATAATTTTTAGGGCTTCACATTTGCGAATAATTCGCATAATTTTTGACGTTCGCAATTTTTTGCATGTGACAACACAGAGTTGTTAAATTACTTTTTCTAAAGTATAATGCCCAATTAATTAATTTTGAGTTCTAAAGTCTTAATTTTGATATGTGCATATATGTTACTTTTTCTTAATAAAATGGTTTTACACACATGCTAAGGGGACATGTCCATTGCTGGAGTCGAAAAAATTTTAACTTTAAAATTTTATATAAAAAAAGTACTATAGATAGAGAATTAAGTTTCGTCACCAATTAATTTTAACTCTGTGTTGATAGATTTCGGAAATAAATGCAATTACTGCCAAAAAAAATTTTTAAATTCTAAAATTTTTCAGGTCTCTAATAGGACTTAAGCCCTTAAAGTAAATTGGGAATAGTTTTCAGCGCATTTTGAATGAATCAAAAGTCTACATTGGCTAATTCGAATGTCTACAGCCATATATCATAATTGAACAGTTCACAGTTGATTATAAACCGATAGTAACTGTAGAAATGTGGTAAGGTGGTGAAGCTTTTTATGAAAAATGAGACAATTATATATGAGACAAACAGATAGGACGAAACTGTGAATACCGCCAATGTATTCAAAAGTTAGCAGAGTCAATATAGTTTGATCAAGATTAATATGGGTATTAAAATGTAAGTCGACATAACGACTACAGTCAAATTATTGAACACTGACTGGTATAAGCCCCTCAAGAGACAACACGCAAATATTATGTAAATATATAACTAAATATATTTTTTCTTCAGCAAGAATTTTTTCCTCATGCCACTAGTTACTATTATTCGAACCATTGCTGTACATACAATCTATGTATATAGGGGGATAAGTGTATGATGGTTTGTATGCATTTGTATAGATATCCTTGAATACTTAACTTTCAATCGACAAAGACACAATCGACAAATGTAAGGAAATTGTTTTTTTTTTATTATTGCTGTTATTATTAATAATTCCTAGATGGTTTCTGTAATTGTTGCGTAAATGTTTGCATATCCATGAAATACTTCAATCTTCAATATGGAATTCCATTTGTGGCGTGCACAAAATTGGAAGACAGGGGCTTTGAAGAACAATTAAATATTTTCATTTTAGAAGATATAAATAGCCATAGTAATAAATGTATTATAATTAAATTAGTAGAACGTCAAAATAGCGAAAATGTAAGGACGAGAAAATATTCCATTCACATTAAACCAATGAATGTTGCTGGTATACATTTTTAAAATATAGCAAATAATAAATTCTGAAATTTTCAGCCCCATGCTGCCCTATGATTGTCTATGCTATAATTTTAATACAGAGAGACAAACTAAAGTTCGCTATTTTGGGTGGAAAAAACAGGCAAAGAATATTTAATTTTTCATCTTTTTTAATCTCCTCTCCACCTTTTAAAACATTTCTCAAAAACGTTATTTTAAAGGATAAGTTTATGGGTTTCAGGCCGCTTTTATGGAGTTAAGCTGCTTGCAAAAGGACCACGTATCTCTTTCTGACTATTATTCAAACTTTGTGGAACCCATCACGCATAGCCATGGCAGTTAGATCTTGGATCTTTGTTAAGTTTATCCTTCATTAGGGCTTCGTTTATTTAGTCGGTCGAAGATTTTGGGCGCCTCTACAAGGACCGTCCTCTAGAAAAAGTGTTCAACCTGGAATCTTTGCAACCATTTTGGAACAGGTATTCACTCTATATGCATTTAGAAATTCGTGGAAAACTAACATAATTGACGACGAAGATCGCTGAGAATGGCAATGAGGTTTCTACCGACCTTACATTAGTAATCTTTATTTTTCTCGTCTCCTCGACATTCGTACCAATCTTCTTAGTTATTTAAATGAAATACCGTTTTTACTACAAACTGTTATTAAATTTTGGATTTTTCAAAAACTAATAAAACTCTACCAACTTTTGTTAGTTCCTCCGTAGATATATATTCATACGTGCGCCATTTTTACTAAAGATTTGTGGTGTTCAAGCTACCAGCTTGAGGTCTAGCACTTGTACATGAATAAATAGTTAATAAAGGAAATGGTGATAAACCAAATTTTCTAATTAAATAAAAATTTGCGGCAACTTTTCGGAAATTGGCTGTCAGTGTGTATTTCCGATTTATGCTTAATATGACTATAAGTACATACTCCGATTAGGAGTTGGGAGTTGTATGATAGTTAACAATGTGCTACTAATCATATTGATAAGAAAAAGAGAAACAAATTTTTTCACCAGTAATTAAACAATTTGTACATAAAGTGATATATATTTTAATGTTATAACATATTTTTGTGACTATCACATCTAGGAATAATTTCCTTCTATATTTTGGAGACATGTTATAATTAAAAAAAGTAAGCGTTTTTTAATACCAGCAAGAAGCTTTTATTAGGTTACATACCCACAATTATTTTAATATTTGTAAGAGTAATGGAATTTTTATACAACCTCCTTTATTTGATGATGGAAAAAATTCAGCATGGAATATGGTAAGAATTTGAAATGAATTCGTATAAGAGTTCCAAGTATCTATGCAGAGAGCAAATTGTACAAATAATAAATTGAAAAATGGAAAGAATGGAAATGAAATAAAATATGCATTCATGAGAAACTAAACCGTTAAAAAAATGGCTGTGAGACCCGTTTTCATTTCACTCTAGAACAACCCAATTACTTGTCATTACTTTAAAAACAGTAAAAACCGCTTTTGGGGTTACAAATTCATTCACTATTAACTATACATGTTCTATTTGCGGATTATTTGCGATTATTTTTATAATAGAAACAGAGTTTTTCGTAAGCACATGGTATAAAATTCATACTTATTGGTTATGCTCTTCAACATTCATTCGGGTTTCGGTTTTGTTCCGGTTACAGTTTTGAAGGAAAGTGATCAAAATAAGTTTGGCAACAAACAAGAGATTAATTACTAAATAACTAGTAATCTCCTATGGTTTGGAAATATTGTTTCATAGCATTGAAAATAAAAAAAGAAGACTGAATAAATATGCAAAATGAATGGCCATAATCTATAATACTTGCTTAACTCTTCACTGCGGAAATTTAATGATTATGCATACAGAGTCCGACCGATTACGATTTTTTTTTTTTTTGCCGAAACACATTTTGGTATTTGGAGTACTTTTTTGAGAATTTGTAATTTAAACTCAAAGAAAAGATCGTAAGTTTTTGGCGTAGGTCTCTAAACAAATGAAAGTGGACACGCTCTATCATAATCCAATAAAAACTCGTTTTTTGCAAATTATCGATATGTATTTATGAAGATATAAATAAAAAAATAAGGAATACAAATATCTATATCTATAACTCACAAAAATATGAATACAAAAAAATTCTCTAAATTTAAAATATGTAGGTTTATTAATTACATTATTTCGGACGAATTTTGGTCGATGCTGACCCCTAATTTTAGGCCGGTTATTAAAAGGGATTGAAAAGTCAGAAATTTGTTTGAATATTTGTAATCCGTACAACTGTTTTTTTTTCTTATCAATGAAATTGAGTCCACTACAATACTCCTTAAATTGCCTTTCTTAGGTGGCATAATGAATTTTAGGTCAGAAAACAACCTCTCTCTGACCCGCGTTTTGCAGAAACAGTTAAAACATGGATTGTCTCTTAATCTCGCCATGTTGTGTCGCAGATGGAGAACAATCAATAAACTTGAGACTAGAAATGAAAGGAAGACAATGTGTTTTTTACTTTGTAGATTAGAAAATCTGGTTCCCTGAAATTTGGCCGCAATGAAAAATAGCCCCAAACGAAAATGAAAAAAGACCCCAAAAAATTTGTATGGAAAGTAACAAAAACAAATTTTGATGTGAATTGGGGTAATCTATACATTTATTAGTGTAACTACATTTTTATTCTAGAAGATCCAGAAGTGCTACACTAACATATTATATGGTATATAAATCTAAAGAGCTTGGCGAGTAGGTTAGCCAAAAATTTAAAATGGGTTTAGCCAATTCCAAAATATTATCGTCGGAAATTCTTTAAAATTCACTCATTAAACAAAGCATTGCATTTATCGTTGTAAAAACCATTGCTTAAGCGGGAGTAAATAGCAAATGAGAGAAAGAGAAGACATGAGTAACGGCATTTCTCAGAATTATCTAACGAATTATCTGCATACACAAATAAAAAAACAAACATCAACGAGTAGTTTGGTTCCCTTTTGATATTTGTTTTTTCCTAAAGAGATTTCTTGAGCAAAAAAAATAGCCCCAGTTACTGGGACCTTGCCGACTAGTATTTCATATTTTGGGTCCACATTTCATTTTTAATTTCGGGGCCATATTTCATAATTAAATATGACCCCAAAACTAAAAATGAAGTGTGGCCCCAAAATCAAAAATGAAAAAGGTCCCAAGATCAATAATACATAAATAATTTTGCGGCCCGTTTTCATTTATTAATTTTGTGAAAATTCTCACTTGTAAGCAATTAATCCTCTAATGCATGATTTATTATCCAAATTGAAAGCACATTTAATTTTTATGATATATTTTGTTTAGTCGTGAGTGGTACACTTTAGCAAGAGTTAATTTAAAAAAATTCCGTTTCCGAGATTTTTTTGGAGGTTTCAAAAATACTGAAAGTCAGTTAAAATCTACTAAATAAACATATCTAGTATTATTTTTCTAATAAAAACTGATAAATAAACATAATTGAGTAATTCCAACTACAGGCAGTTTGGAAAAAATTCGGAGTGTCAAAGGATGAATCTAATTCGCGGCATTTTTTCACTGCATGCAAAATGGAAGAAAATCACTCATTTTGCTTATTTTCTTCACTCAAGACCATCGATGTTATAAAAGCAAATATGTCTGAAGGAAACAGAACATTTTTAATGGATGCAACATTCCATGTTGTGCCCGGGGTTATGTGGAGTATTATTTAGTTATTATACTTAGAAGACGAAACAACTTATTTGTATTCCAATCATATTTACACAAAACTTAAAGTTTGGTTTTGGTTTAAGAAAGATTGGAAATATTTAGAAGCAAAAAATTTGTTTAAAATAATTTGAAATTATTTTAAACTAGTTTTTTGCTTCTAAATATTTCCAATCTTATTTAAACTACACCAAAACTTGGAGGTTTTAGTTTTTGAAGGTATGATCCAAATTATTTTACATGAGTTTTTTGTTTTCAGATATTTCCAATTTTTTCGTATTAAAGGCTATTGATTTATATAAAAGAAAATATATTTGATATGGCTCCTTCTGATTTCATAACAGATTATTTATTGATTTAGAAATATACATTTTTTCCTTTGGATAAATAAAAACACTAAGTAATTTTTTTGGAATCTTTCTACATTTATTTTAGTTTTATTGTTTTTATATTTAAAAAAAATGGGGAAATATTTCATTACAAAATTATACCCCACTTTTGCGGCCATTTTAATTTTCCCATTATTGTTGGGGTCTTTTTTCATTTATTTTCGGGGTGTTTTTTCATTTCAATAAGTGGGGCCTTATTTTATTATGAAAGTATGCCCCAATTTTGGGGTCTTTTTTCTTTTTCGGCTTGGGGCCATTTTTCATTGGGGCCAAATTTCATGGAGCCAGAAAATCTGAATTTCTGAACATTCCCATAGAGCGGCGCTGAAATCGGTTTTAATCGTCGCCATACATATTGGCGTCAAATTTAAATTGAATGAATTTTAAAATATTGGAAAAACGGATACTTTTATAAAATGATCGAGACAATTCATAACATGCAAATTAGACAAACCGTTATGTGTGCTGAAATTTTATTCTTTTATTTTTTTCTAGCAGATACTAGTCTAGTTCCATTTTATAAACAAATAAACTATATAAAATTTGATCAAATAAGGAGAATGGTTGCTTCAAGGGTACCAAATATCGGAAAATTATGAAATTTCATGATTTTATTAAGCTCTATAATATTCAGTTAGAGCAAGCGCTAGACTGTTGCTGCATTTTTACAGGTGGATCCAGAATAGACTTTTTCACTATTGTTAAGATTTATGTGTAATATTTCATCCTTAGAATATTAGCTTCGGTTTCTCAGGAATAAAGAATTTTCTCATGACGATGAACTGTAATGGTGCAAGGTTTCGCTGACCTCAAAAACTATTTGACCACAAAATTCTCTAAAATTCGTCTTATTCTCAAGATCTGATGGCAAAAAGTTATGATTAACAAAGACTTATGGAGGAGATATATAAAATCAAGCCTTTGGCAAATTACATTAAGCTGTGGGAATGGATGTCACCAAGCCTCCAGACTAAAACTCTCGACGAAGGCGTAAAAGGGACTACCCGAAATCTTTCTGGACTTGAATAATCTCGACCAAACTTGGTACAGACATTTCTTATAGGTCAAGTACTAAAATAAGTAACATCGTCCAAGTGGGCAAGTGATAATAACCCTGCCTATCTTTCAAGCAAGTGAAATCTCAAAAGGACAATATCAAAGGGAATATTGATATAAATAAATTCAAGAAATCCCAGAGAGTAAGTTTCGCTGATACAAGTATTTTTATTTGATTATAATTATTTTTATTTGAAGAAGTCAAGGATATTTTAAGTTTGGCTGCGTTCGAACATAGCTTTCCATCTTGCTTATT
This sequence comes from Toxonevra muliebris, assembly GCA_963691655.1. Taxonomy (NCBI): domain Eukaryota; kingdom Metazoa; phylum Arthropoda; class Insecta; order Diptera; family Pallopteridae; genus Toxonevra; species Toxonevra muliebris. Next base: position 127,153,533 of record OY829326.1, read on the forward strand.
CCAAATCTAATGGGAAATATATGTATTACTATACTTTTCTGTTGCTACCTTTTATTGCATTACTCATTGTCTTATTTGCTCATTACTACGATTTTTGTATTAAACCCTTTTTGAACTGATCCAGCGATTAGAAGGTGCGGGAACCGGTTTTTGAACTGAACAATAGCTGAACTGAACCTTACTATAAAATATTTTTGGGTCACATCCCTGAAAAAAGTGCACACTAAATTCTCACTATTTTTGTACATAATAAAATGATGTTTTGATGAAATTAAGTATATGCCTACTCACTTATATGCGGCTAAAAGACTTGCTTCCACCTACGCTTAATATCATCCGCTACGTCCCAAATATCTTTATATTCACGTATGTTTGTATACATATGTAGTATGTATATTTTATTAAATTTGCTCACAAAGAATCCATTTACATCAACTTAGCATAAATATAAAATTTTGTATCTATTTATTTTCATCAGTATCCTGTATTTCGAGTTTCATATTTACTGCGATTTTGTGAATTTCATTATTCTTGTTAAGCTAAGTTAATGGGCGTGAGAAATTGCTGTGGATAAGTGGGTGGGTGAAAATGTGTGCTCATGAGTATGAGTAACTTAAATGCCATTTAATAAGCGCTATAGAATTAAAGCAAAGCGTTAAATAATAAACCTCTTGTTTATGCCTAAATAATCACAAATTCTACAGTACTACGTAATAGAATAAATCAACAAATGAGCCGTAAATTATATGCAGGCTGGCGGGCAGGCAAACACACACAAAAATAGGTGAGTGTGTGTGTGTGTGTGTGTTCGAGTGGTAGAAAAAGCTTTCCCTTCTACCTTAATATTATAATGTGAATGAACGAACACACACACTCACGCCAAACCTATTCCATAAAGCGTATGTATGTATACGTCAGCTAAGTTACTTATTTTGTTGCCATTGATGCCAGCGATTGCTGTGCTGTACCAACATTACATCTTTATGCTTATTATCCTTTGTAACAAACCTGTCGTTTTCGATTAAAGCTCACAAAGAACAAATTTTATGGTAACCAAATTAACACCGCATTATTCAACAAATGTAGTTTATTATTTCATATGAGTAGACATGACAAACTCCATGCACCGCCGACAATACCCTTTCATTTGAGAGCAGGTATACATGCATACACATCTCGTATACATATCCACACATACATTCAAAATATCTATACCTACATTACCTACATTCTCGATATGAGAGGGTTTTGTACGGGAATATTGCTTTGTGAAATATTGATAGCTGTCACAACAAAGAAAAAAAGTATTTTAGACGCAGACAGACAGACAATGATTCACAAACAAAAATAATCAATGCTTTATACATGAGGTATAAGACAGCACTCTAACAATATCCTATCCTTTTAAGAGTGTTAATGTAAATGTGTGTGTATGTGCGTATACAAACATGTATGCATTGTACATTAGGGTGTATCTAAAATTTGTTTATATGTCCAAAATTTCTAGTCGATAAAAAGTTGTCTCTATAGAGCCACATATACCACAAAAATTTTTGATCCAATTGAAAAAATGTAGGCCTCTCAGAAGGGGGCTAAAGTTTACAATTTTTTTCAAATAAGCGATTTTTTTTCCAAGTTGAAAAATGTTAGCAACATTGTGTAAAATAACAGAAATAAAATAATAATAATATTAACATGTTTATAAAATGTTAAAGAATTTTTATTTTAAATTATGTATTTTTTTTCTAGTTTAAGAAATATTGATAAAAGTTTTTCATGATGTTAAATATTTTATTATTTACGTTTATTTGTTTTAATATAAACTAATTGCATTCATTCTTTATTATAAAAAAAAAATGTAAGATTTTCTTTAATAAAATTAACCAAAATATTTTTCAATTGCGAAAAATTTTTTTATCGACAGAAAAAAATTTTCGATACACTCTAATGTACATATGCTAGCTTGTGTATTCCCGTCATTGTCCGTGTATTCAGGAACTTATTTCTTTACACAATCGATTGCTTCATTTTTCACGATTTTTCTACATTAATGCAGATGACATAGAAACCGCAATTGTAAAGATGCTTGCGTAAGATAGCATAATTTTTGAGTAGAGCACAGCAGTTCTTGAGAAATGATGTCAGTTCTGAAAAAAAATTAAAAACTTAGTTCAAGAAAAGACACGTAACAAATACTCCCTAGAAGTATAAAAGTACCTGGTAAATAAACCTAACATTAGCAAAGTAAAATTGACCTGAGGGCCTGCAGGAAATCGAAGAATGATTCGAAAAATTATACTGTAACATTTAAAACAAGCTTTCATGATTACTTAACTAATTTTTACCCGATACTAGAGGCCATGATCCAATTTTAAAAATTTTCAAAACACAATTTTCACACGTCTTCAATAAGAAATTTTACTACTTAAAAAAAATGAAAGAAATTTGTTTTTGAATTTTAGAGGGGGGTAGTAGTTTTTGACTTACCCAAGAAAATAAGATGACCAGGAGTAAAAATAGATAGTTTTTAGGAGACTATGAAAATTGATTTTAGACGTTAATTTCGTCATGACTTATGTTCATGTTAAATTCGTTATTTGAAGCTATTTATAAACAGGCTTAATGAAAAAATGTATTCATCACAACAACAAATGATTCCAAATATCATCACTGAATAGTTGATTTGATTTGCCTGTCTCTTTATACCATACATTGTTATTGTGATGACTACATTTGTTCATTAAGCCTGTTTATACCTATATGACTTCTAATAACGAATTCAACGTGAACTTAAGTCATGACTTTGAAAAGAAAAACGTCTAGATTGTGTGTTTATAAGTATATCAAATTTCATGATCATATATATAATATATACCAAGTTATACTCTTTTCGCGGTTTCATTTGTATGGGAGGTAGGCGTGGTAATAATCCGATCATTATAATTTTCCACGCGGTAATTGCAAATGACTCCGTGAGCAAATGAACCGAATTTCAGAATTTTGGCCAGATAAATATGTATCTGACGAATATTTGAAAGACCAGTCGGGCCAAAATAAGTAAATCCGCTTGCCTTCTTCCTACTAACCTATAACCAGAGTTGGGTAGTAATGATTCCATTAGGAATTAAATTCCATCTCCATTCCAATTACAAGGAATTTGTAATGTGTACTTAGTAATGGAATTGATAAAAGTTTCTATTCCATTACAAGGAATTGTAATCGGTAATTGAAATTTTTAAATTCATAGATAATGGAATCGAAAAAATTTTCGATTCCCTGTAATGGATTTGTAATAAGCCGTTACGAGACCCGCAATTTTTACTGATTTTTCTCTAATTCGCTCGCAATGGCTTATTACAGTATTTTTCGAAGATTTTGTTTTTGCCTTTTTGGAATTGAACTAAAAAGGAATCAATTACTTTCGAGGAATCATTCCAACTAAATTGAAATTTAATTCCAATAAAGTAATTGATTACAATTCCTTGTAATGGAGTTGAAACTTTTATCAATTCCAGTACTAAGGAATTGAAAATAAAAAGTACTAATAACAAATTCCCTGGAACTGGGATTGTAATGTAATTGAGTTTACTCAGGTCTGCCTATAACCTTTTCCAGCAATATCAACATTATTATTTCTCTAATCTGAACAGTGTTTACCTTCCACTTTCTACTAAAAAAATACAAAACTTTCCTTCCCACCTCCCTCCCACCTTGCCCACGTTTGGCGATAAATTTCAACAGTGTTTCGAGGAAGCAGGAAGCTTGCGCATTAGGCCAATCGCCAATCGTTTTTCGGACAAATTTGGCTTTATCAAATTTAAAGAAAAACGCTCATAAGTAATTACTTAATTTGAATTCCGATTCCGACTAATCTATAATTCTTTCTAAAATAGACACTATGTTTGGCGGTTAAAAAAATTAGGAAAAACTTGTGTTTCGCCATTCTCTTGCCAAAGCGTCTCATTTATTAATCATGCCTTGATGACATAGAAGATGTTCTTAATATGGTATCGTAACTAAAGATGCCCAAGGATAATCCTATTCTGACCAGACTGAGCTGAGCCGGAACTTATATTAGTAACAGATTATTTCGGCAACCGCGTTGAGTATGAACATAAAGAGGCTAGGAGTGGAAAATAAATTAGACCGGAACGAAAAACAGAAATGTTTCCCAAATGAATTGTAACAGTGAGTAAAAGTTGCTGCTCGTAAATATGAACTTTTGCAAGTTCTAATTCTTAATATTAAAAATTGATAAATTGGTCTGAAACAAAATTTAGGAAGGGTTATCATTTGCTTTCTCGTAATGTACTGCAAGGTCAGAGTACGTACCAAAATTAGCTCGATCGGAAATCATTTATTCCTTCTGTTCAAATTCGTAAACTTCGCATTCTATGTGCGAACGCCAGATATTGTCCGATTTCAAAAATTCCATATGATTGAAAAAACGAAGCTTACATGCCAAAGATGAAATGAACTATCACCTGTATCGTCTGACTCAACAAATCTGTTCTGGATAACAATACGATGACGGCTCTGTGAAATTATCGCGCTAGACTTGAGACAATGTAGTAAACAGCAAAAAATTGATAGCACCGGAAACTGGGCGGCAAATCGTCATATTGTTATACATAAATCCCATATGAAGAATAAGTCATATGAACTGAACTTATTGAGCTCAGCTCCTATGAGGATCATTATTTTCATCCAATCTGAAATTTAAAGGGTTGAGAGTACAAAAAATATAAATACTTTAAAAACAGGCGGAGTAGAACTTTAACAATACATAGCGACAATAAATTTTTATTTGTATGAGTCAGTCAGACCAAGTATACATACTTACATATTATATGCAGTATATTTATGTACATATATAGAGTTATTTAAGACTAAATCTGTCTGTCTGTCTATCTATCTACCTTTATCACAGAGTGGCGTGTTGAATGTTGTTGACACTTTGTTGTTGACAAAAGCTAAAAACCCCACCAACAACAAGTAACACATTCGACTATGTATGTTTGTACGTACATATCTTTAAAAGTTTTTCTTATGTGAATTTTTGCAAGGAAATGACTTTATCTCAATCTTTTTTATCCGGATTTGACGCCTGCTGTGAAAATTATGGGATGTGCTTATTACTTTATGCTACTTAAATATTTTCAAGTCAACCTTTTCTTTCAGTCTATTAATCATGCCATATTAATCTTCAACAAAGTAAACAGAAAATATTTCCTTTATTGTGTTACTGTTTCTGATATTGTTGTTGTTCTTGTTGCTGTTGTTGTGTTTTGTGATTATCCTTATTGTTTGAATTCTCATTCCAAAGCATTTATGAGCCACCATATGACCACAATGATGAAATCAAATTTTTCAAAAGTTTAACTTACTTATTTGTTGAATGTTGGTAAATCTTTAAACTTTCTGATTGTTTTTTTTTTATCAACTTCAGGCAGAAGGTAATAAAAAGATAAAAAGCTAATTGTATACTATGTCTATGTTATGAAGAGCTTCTAACCCAATCATAAGGTAAGTATGAACTTTGTGATGAGCGTTAAAAAGGTGCTGGAAAGTTAGGTTAAGTTATTGTATAGGGATGAAGGATTATCAAGCGTACTCTGTTGAAATTAAAATGTAATATCAAATTAGATCCATTAAGAATATCCTTTTTTTAGGAAGGTCATTTAGCTTAGCGCTACTATATTTGAAGATGTTGTGCGATTTTAAAGTATGCATATACTACTTGATGCAAGGTACTAGACAATAAAAATTACACATGTCAGCAAAATCCTATTATCTCTCAAAAAAAGATTTCATCGGGAAAAACGATTAACTAATAGAAAAGCACATGATTTTACTTTATATTCTATAATTCATAGATGGCTGGAAATTAATAAAATCGGCATTTTTCCATAAAAAATTTCTTAAAATCCAGCGAATAGATTTTGATTCAGTGTCTAGTGGCTTCTTTTTAAAACTTCGCAGGCCTGTGCAATTTGGGAGTAAAGTGAAAGTACACAGAATTAGGGTCTCTACATTTTTGTAAGTACTTTTTTACTGTCTACAAAATATGGTAAGCTCATAGAACACAAAAGACCACAATGAGGTCGGTACCCCAACCACTTATGGAATAAAGAAAGAAAATAAAATCGTTGTTGCCGAATTTTTACGGCTGGATTAGGAATGGTACCATTTGATATTCGTATTGTGCAGATCAATATCTTTCATTTAAAGCCTCATTCGAGTACTTACGCTATGGGGATGTTAGGTTAGGTTAAACACCTTGAGGCCATGGAGTCCAAAAATTTGGTCCATTAGATGTTCCTATATATTATGGAGTCCTCCACGTTCACGAAACGGATTTCCTCAAACATCTTTCCATTCTGAAACCACTCAGTACTCCTGATGAACCTGTTGATGGAATTTCACAGAAGAGGTGGTGGATGATCTCATTTTTGTCTTTTTTTTTAGCCACTCGAATTGATCATTTATCAATCCCCGTCCGGTTCAGTTGGGTCAAATCTCAGGAATTGTGATAAAGGGGTAAGGCCCATAGGTTATCATGGACAGCAAAAAAGAGGTGCGCCATGCTGTGCGGTGATTGACATTCCGGGGACACATTTACGACCTCTACATCGATTCTGGTCAAATAGCAGTGGAAGAACTTGCTCTAGCCAAATCTAAGTTGTGCAAGAGTGGGCCTTGTGGATCTGAGCAGACTTCGTCCCTCATCCGCAACTGGCGATGGGCCAACGTTCAGGACGATATTAGGCCTATATTTAGTTTAGATTGCAAAATCGAGTTGGTATTGGTCTATTGAAGTGTGCTATGTTTTTAAGTGTGGTCCTGTGTGGAAAGTCTTATCCAATCAGTACAAGACCCTCTTCCTCCCTATTCAGGTGATCTGTTGCGTGGCATGCCAGGAGGAACTGATTATTGAAGAGCTCATTATGCTCTTGCACCTTCTGCATTTTTGTCTCTTCGTGAAGGTGGTCCTCGTCTGATATCAAGTGGCAGCCTGTTGTTATACGAAGTGCAGCGTTTTGGCACACTTGTAGTCCTCCCCATTGTATATTGCTGATTTAGTGGGCCCATACTGGGACAGCTTAGTTAGCGACCGATTTTGCAAGTACTTCATGTCAAAGCTTTCAATACATTGTTTCTCTTTTTCTAAGACGGTTCAACAGATTCGTTTCGTGCTTCGTGCGCCGCGAAAGTGAGGAGACCATCGAAGGTTACCCCGATTTTTTGGTATCTTACAGTTGGGATACGGTTTCCTTCAATGTGTATGTTGAGTGTCGCTCTCCGTTGCGGAAGACTTCTCCGATGAGAGTTGAAGGTTTTGGTTTCGGAAGAACGAGACCACCTTCTCCAGGTAATGGTTTATATCGTGGCAAAGCTGCCAGTAGCGAGGATCGTGCAGTAGTCAGCGTTGGTGACCAGATTAAAGCTATTTAACGATGGTTTCATTTTGGCAACATAGTGGTTAAAAAGAATCAGGGATAGGACACCACCTAGCGGCTCCGATTTGACGCCTCTGAATTCATACGATTGCCTTCCGCTCAAATAGTTCGTCAGCCATCTTTTGCACACCTGTGGGAGCGTAGATCTATGGACATCGTGTAGTAGGGTAGAATGGTTCACTGTATCGGGAGCCTTTGATAGGTCCAGTGGCACCAGAACAGTTCTGTCGCATGATTTTCGCCTGTTCAAGCCCTGGCTGATTTGGGACTGAATCAGGTGCTTGAGGTGTTCAGAGAAGATCTGCAGGAGTAGATCCTCGAGTGTCTTGGCCACTGGAGAGAGCAAGGCGATTGGACGGTATGATTTACCTTGAACTTCAGGTTTTCCTGGCTTTGGAAGGGGTATAACTCGGTCCACCTTCCAGACGTAGAGTATTATAGAGTCGTGTAAAGATAAGTTGAGTACTGCTGTCTTATACTCAATTGCCGGCCCGTCAAGGTGTTTGAACATAATCATTGAGATGTTGTCAGGACACAGTGCCTTAGAAGGCTTAGCGTTTTTAATCGTCGATGCCACTTCGGCTTGTGTGAACAGACAGGGACATGTGACACACCTTCCTTCATTGGTCGCAGGGTCCTAATGATTCTTCTCTTTGCCTTATCGTTGCCTATGGGATGCTCGATGAACTGACGACAGAACCTTGTAGGGCATTTCTTCGGGTCCTCTTCACCTGCATCGTTGAAGGAAATGGTGGCTAGATTCCTGCATGGTGTATGATTAGAGAGTTCTTTGATCATCGACCACAGGCTCTTGGATCTATTTTGTCCGAAGCTCGTTCCATTTCTTCCAGGACCAAAGATTACTCTCATTCTCGCTAGTTTATTAGCAGTGTCGTCCGGGAACTCAGCTGAATTTGACTCGATGGGTGTTGCTCATTTTCTTAAGTACATTAAAGCAACTTAATACAGTTTTAGGTCTTATGATCAAATAATTCAGTGCTTTGATTGCTGCTTGGCTGTTGCCTTGCACAGCTTTATCAATAGCGGAGATCTCTATTTAAAAAACACTGCAATAATAAGGGAGTTTCGAAGACTCCATGATTTGTAGTGCATCGCAAAAAAAAACACAGATGAAGTACCCTCTTCTATTTTAGACCCGTCGTTGTAGAGTTGAAGATCATTACTGGTAATAACCACGTTATCTTCCCATTCCTGTCTGCTGGGTATAATGTTCAAGATATTTCTGTCTACAACTAATAGCGGTGTGATATAGTCTGTTGTTCTTTTAGTTTTTGTTGTGCTATACTCGTTTGGGTAGCCGCGTGTCCAAAAGGATTGTGCTTCCAAAACTGCGATTCTTTTATTCCAATGGCTCTTGTATAACTGAGGTATTTGTTCAGGGGTGAATCGTGAAGCTATGGGGACAGATTATGAAAAAATACACATGCTGGTGGCAGGGAAACGCGGCGGAGTGGGGGTGATACCTTCGACTTTTCATTGTTGTCGAATGGAATACTTTTAATTTATAGTACTTTTGGAAACTTAAGCGATGGGAGCAGAAATCTTACAGCCGGATCTTAGAATACTAGAGTTATGTGAATGTAATCCCTCAGTGAATATGGAAAACAAACTCTTTATTTCAAATAAATTCATAGCTTCTACAGATAAACAGGATCTGTCCTTTTTGTTAGATTAAGGAAAAAAAACTTTATACTTTGTTTTTTTTTTTTTTGTGGTAAATTCTTCTGTCTATATAAACTCAAAGATTACACATATATACAGCTTAAAAAGGCAAGCCGGAAATTATACATTGTCCATATGTTCTGCCAGAATATTATATCATAAAAAAGAAAATTGTAGTTGACCGAAACTAAAACACAAATACAAACACACAAAATTTTGTTTCAAATTAAAGACTAAATAATTCCTATATCAATTAACTTTAATGTATAGTGTTGATATTAAAGTTATCAGATGTAAAGTACTTATATTGTGGATACCCTTCAACTACAGACATATGTACATATATATGTATGTATGTATGTCTATATACACATAGTCGTTCATACATCTGCACAATACATTCATATTTGTATTCTGTACATACTCAAATTAATTTTTTTTTCTTTTACTAGTAACATTTCATGTGCAAGATTGTTAACAAGTAATTACAGAGAAAAGAGTCTGAAGGCGTTTGTCATCATATCCTAGCAGCATCACACTTACGGGTATGAAAGGATTTCAATCAGTGCAAAATAAAAATAAAAACAACAACGAAGCAACGCAACAAGACTATAATGCAGAAGGATTAAGGAATTTCATGTCATCAACAATCTGCTTTTAACAAAAGTTTCCCTCAACTTTTAGCTAAGACTAACTCTCACTCTCAAACACACACAAATACTCGTACAAACACAATCTAATGATAAGACTGTTTCTATTTGTGTTGTCGTTTTTGTTTTTGTAAGGACTTCTTGAATATGTAGTAGATATGTACATATATACATACATCTATAACAAAATTTCATCTTGTTGTTAGTTGCCTAGCACTGTTACTATATATTGTAAGTATATATGAATGTACCGCTGCCCATCATACGAAAGGACAGTAAGAATGAATCTGCGTCGAAAATAATTTATTGCACAACGATGCTACATCTTCAATCAGTTTTCAATTTTTCGAATATTTAGTTATTATTTATTCAAAGGTAATGAAAAGTATCCTTTATCTTCATTTAATATTTAGAGGCGGGTGGTTCATAAAATTGGAAATTGATTTCGAGCTTTTAATTGAAATGTTGTAGACTTTTCTAAATTTAATAGAAATATAATCTTAAAATGGTGTAAGTTTATACCATTGAAGTGTTGTTGGTAATATTTGTAGATGCTTTTCGCTCTTATTTTAGTTATTAATTTTTAGAGGAAGGTAACATTTCAACTTGGTTTTCATTTTTTCAATTGATGTGGAGGCATCACAGTTGACATGGAGTGCGCAACCCATATCAATCAGAGTGACATTGAATGTAGATATATTATATGTATGTGCATGGAGGGATCAAAAAAAGTTTGCTAATTTGGTTGTAAAAAAAAAAAAAAAACAGACAAAAACAAACATTTTATATCATATCTTTAATTTTCTTCATCTACAATCATCTCTACATTATTTCTATTAATTTTTTTCAATATATTTTGGTTGGTAGATCCACCGTTCAAAATCTTCCTGAAAATCGTCTTTTTTCTTTCAGTTCCTCATTTTTGATGTGCTAACATCTTTACTCGGGGCTAAAGGAAAATTTATGGTGGAGTGATTTGATAGAAATTCAAATCAAATGTCACGTCGGTGTCGTATAAGGTTTCATACTATGTGTGAGTTTACAAGTGTATACATCATTATAACCTCACCTTACATCATGTGACGAGTGCAGAAAGTACTCATTTTAGTTTTTTTTTATATTTTGAAACGGAGAAACATATAATGCTGGGCGAATTCCTTCTATGTCTGAAAGCGCAATATGATAAATAGAATTTCTTGCTGTTTTGTGGGTTTTGATTTCTCGTCTCGCCCGATCTTCCTGAAACTTCGAATGAAATATCTATCGTAAAATTATTACAATTCTTCGTCTATCAATAACCTATAAAATACATACCACCAATTAAGTGAACTTTTGTTAGTCCCCTTGTATAATATACAAGTATATATTTATTAAACAAATGTGTCACTTTGGTGTTTTTGTTTTGAAATATAATAAATTTCTATAAATTAAAGCTGCGACATGAAATTTCTATTCTGTAAAATAAATCAAGACATATACCATTTAAAATAAATTTTAAGTAAATAATACTTTGTACTTACAACTGAAAAAAGAAACATTTAAAAACATCCTTTTAATTGCACTCATCGACAAAATTAAGCTGTGTATTTTGCAACTCTTGTACCATAAATTCACAATGTTTTCTCTAGGGCACAGATTTTAATTGCACTCACTCATTAGTAATTTTTCCATTACGGGATGCTTTCAACTACCAAACCAAAGTGTTGATTCTATTTCGTTGCAGCAGAATCAAAAATACCCTGCACAACCTGTAAAAATTACTACTTTCCTTTGTATTGTAAATGGGCATGATCACTAGCGGATGAAAATCACATACATTCTGATAATTTGTCACAGCATTTTAGAGGTCGATGCAATTGGTAAGATTTAAGAATCAATAACGAATGCATACACCAATAGATGAGGTTTCTACAAATAAATATCTGTCCACTATTGTATTTGCTTTGATCCTTAAAGTAAGGAGTTGCTGAAAATACTTTCTATACTTTTGTTTTCTCCTTCACGGTTGGAAATAGTTTTTTCGACGGGGTAGTTAAAAGATTTGAGAAATATTTGAGATATTCCATTCATCGCACAGATAGCATTCATCTGTCGGTCGAAAAGTCATAAAGCTGATGGTTTAATATCGTGAGCGAAAGTTCTTATACAGAATGATTGAAACACCACCGTATTAAGCAGTTTTGTGCCGAATCCGAAGGGCGATGTAGGAAAGCTTATAAATTGTTAATATTTGATGGTTTTGTCATTGCCTATCAAGAGGTGCGCTTGTACAACCTCACGGATTAAAGCCTTGTGCGCTGCTCACTCGGTTCTCGATATCGTTAAACCTTCATAACAAAGGTCGTATTTAGGAGAGAAGGGAGGGGAGAAGGGTTTTGAGGTTCTGCCTCGAAATACGAAAACTTTTTTTTTTATATTTAATATTAATTGGCAGTGCATGGAAAAATAGATTCGAATTCTAAAATTGAGGGTTGTGCTGAGCAATCCTGCATTCACGGGTTTTCTAGGTTGGTAGCTGTTTTTGAAGTTTCCATTCTGGAACTGAGCTTGAAAAGTTTAAAAGTTTATAAAAAGGGGAAGGGTCCTTGTTAATTTAGACTTATTTGAAGGCAGTGAAAACCAATATTTTATTCGGTATTCGTATTGGGAGTTTTTCCACCCCCAGAAGGCTTTTTAGAAGCGATTAAATTTACGAAACGGATGAAAAAGGAAGAGAATAATGGAGTGGGAAAAAAGAGATTGCAGATTTCAGTCTCAGTAAGAATATCTTTCGATTTTAAAATGAATTCTAAAAATAGAAATATGGCTGGAGTGTTCCTAAGTACTATGGCAAACCCCGTTTTTGGTTTAATGATGGTATAATAATACATACGATATCTTGGTTATTATTGCATCTGAGAATGTTTATATGTTCAGCAGCTTATATTAAAATCTTCCGATACACACATTTTTAGAATGTATTTACCCATTATCTCTTTCCCTTATGGGACTTTTTTTCGTTTTCAAGAGAAATTGCATTTTTACCCCATTAAGAGCGTCCACAGAGGGTTAATATGTTCTAAAAAAAAATGTTACTAATAAAATTTTACTAAAGGTTACTGAACATCAAAAACGTGTTAACTTGGTTTTAGAAATTAATTAACGTGCTGGCGGAATTCAGCTTGACCGGTTAAACGGTTCTTGAGAAAACAACTTCTAGAGAAAATTGCATTTAAAGTTTCACAGCAATGAATTTTCGTATAAATTATAATTTTTCCTATAATTATCGGATAAACTCCGAAATTTTAAATCTTAGACAATCTTAAAATGTTATTCTTTAATTAAAAAGATTTTTCATTTCTAAGTAGTTGTTGTTCTGCTATTTAGTAGTGTCAATCGTATTGCGTCATCATATTTAAATTCTTGTATTTAAACATATGTGTAATAAAAATTAATTATGGATATTTCCTCCTCATGATAAGCCCAGCCGAAAAAAACTTTGTTAAGGCCTTGATCCAAAATATCATTTACAAAGTTCTATCACATATATTGTGTGAAAGATTGAATTCCTTTTTCAACACGCTGTTTTGACCTTATCAGTTTGGCTTCAGGCCTGGTACTTAATACACTTCGCTAGATCTATGGTATGCGTACGAAGTTTATCGAAGAAGCTGAAATCATAAGCTATATGATACTGGTATAGTCAATAGTATATAAATACAACGAACATGTTAAGCGAATGAAATTAAACACTCTGGGTAGGAAGATATTATTTATACAAGGTGGAGCAAAAGTGATCAAAGGAAGATGGCCTAATTTTTGAAAATGGCGTCTTATGTTATCGCGACTTTGTTATTTGTGAATCGATATATACTTCAAGAACGCAGAATAATTGAAATATAATGGAATAATCTCCTCATTTTGGTGATTTGCATTAATTTATGAGATCGCCCGATCTTACTACTTTAGACTTCTTTCTTTAGGGTTATCTGTTATGTGCATAAGTTGCAGACGTGAAAGACAACATTATACAGACAAGAAATAGGGAAAATTATGGAATATGGAATAAAAAGGACTCAAATTTGCATGAACATTGGATTCCAACATTTAAACTACATCATTTTCATTACTTAAAAGGACAAAATTCAGTTCAAATAAAATCAGGCAAATGAAATTTTTCACCACCTTGTATTATTATTGTTTATCGTAAACCTTTTTTCTAAAAATGCAGAATTTGTCATATCAAACAAAATACATCAGCATATCTGCACCAGAATTTTTAATTGGGTATTGTTTAAGGGTAAAGTCCAAAGGTATTTGTTAAGTATATGAAGACAACAAGAACAAAGATCATATCTTGAACCACAAGGTTTTGTGAATATTTCAACTAAAGGGATTACAAGGGATTTTTAGGAAAACTCAAAACTCATACATGCTCTGGAAGGCAAAATTGCTTTTATAGTTTAGTGACTCCTTCTCCATTAATCCAGTTTAATCTCATCGTTTTCATTATTATTTGTTTTCGGTCCATGTATAAGTTCTTTGGACTAATTTTAGCTTGAGTGCCTACTACTTAATTCTAGTATAACTAGCCGATTCTAAAAATATTTGACATAGAACAAATACTGATTTGGCAAACAAAGTGTAAAACGTGATTTGAACGTGGCTTGTAAGTATGTATTTATATACCCACATAAACATTATCTTAATCCAATTAAATCCAAAAAAAAAAATCAAAAGCGATTATTGGATTTATGCGATTTTGTTTAGAGTAATCGAACGATAATGCTTTAGAAATGTGTATCTCATCGCGGCATTATATCAATAGACATACAAACATATGTATTCACATACTTAAATACATACTTGAACATATTTATGTAGGTGTAAATATTATAAGTTAAAAACTTAAAAACAGAGGTTTGTCAGCTCTCTACTTTCAGACGCTATTAAAGTTTGAAATGAGCGAGTAACTGAGTGCTTGCTATTGTTAGTTACCGTTGGAAACAAAGCAGCAACCAAGACAATACGTAGTTATATATATGGCATATGAAAAAAGCGTGAGTTTGCTTCATTAAGTTGCACTCTTGCAACCCACTGAACGAGTAGTTAACGCGACAAAGAAGTTAACTATTGTCAGTGCCATCGTTGCGTTACACCCCCCACCTTCATTTCCACTTGAGTTTCACATTGCCGAAACTGACACCGTGAACTCTCATGGATACAAGGAACATGCGCATTCAAGATACCATCCACAAAATGCCGCGCTGGCATTTCAAATACTATATTCTTTTTTTATTTTCAGAATAAGTTTCATCAAAATCAGGCATGAGCGTTTCAGTTTAACGTAATTAGTTACATATTCGTATACACATATATAGGTACAATATTTTACAACAAGTACCTACCTGCCTACCTAGCTACCTATATTTGTTGTTCAAACTGAACTGAATATTAGATTAGGCCAGAAGATAACCAAATTATATACAATGCCTCTCATTTCCATTGCCACTTCCACTTTTGGCATGCAGCAGGTTGATACTAAATATAAAATATGAGTAAATATACTTAAGTATAAATATTGTAATTTTTGATAAAAATTAAATATTGTCAATGAGTGATTTATGGATAGTCATTCATACGTAAGAGAAAAAAGAGTATAGAAATAATTATAGTGAAAATATCATTATGCATCATTAAAGCAAGCTTCTTTATTAAATCGATACAAATACAAGTTGCAATCAAACGACGAGAACTGAGAAATATTCAACTAATTGCAAATGTAAATACTTAAATGTTCATCGTTAAAATTGTAGTATTTTAAGCTCGCCATTGGACATTGTCATTGTTATGTAGAACATCTAATTGTGACCTTTATACAATAAATGTAATAAATAAAATAAATAATTTTCCCTTGTGACACCTTGAAAAAAATTAGCTTTAATCAATATCGGCCCATTAATGTATTTCTAAAGTAGTCAACTCGGAATAAACTATAGTTTATAGGAAGTTATCGATTTGCGCTACCCATTGAGATAAATTTCTTATTTCTTGAAGTTTTTTAATAGCTCGGAAACTAATATGGATTTCATAATTGGTCTTTATCGTAAGTCTTAAAGCGTTGGCTAGAATAATCTAGCTATGAAGCCAGCTTTTAATATAATGACAAGTCCATTCTGATTTCTATTGGATCCATTGTGTTTCTGCCCATGTTTCAGATGAATCGTACTAGGTCGATGTGTGACGTCTTTTTCATGCCATTAAGATGACTTTTCTGTACTACTATCAAAGATTTAGTAAGTGGACCACAGACTTCAGACACTGCAAAAGACTTCGGGGCAATCTGGAGTAATTTTAATTTTTCCTATGATGCAGTGACGCTAGAGCTGTTACAACTCGACGGAATGAAGTTTTATATAATAGATAAGACTAAAAAAGTTCAGTTCGTCAGCCGGCCCGTTTCCTATTACTTCACAGCTTGATAAAGTGCTGGATCTCGTTTATATAGAATTGATCGTTGCCGAGCTAGAGGTTTTTTGGTCACTGTCTGACTCTTTGCATAGTTTATTACCTCTAATTATGATAAAAGTTTAAATTTAAAAATTCTTTGGCGGAAGTGCTGCCGTATAGAAAACTTCAAGAAGTGCTGCCGTATAGAAAACTTTGTACTTTCTATTGTTTTATTTATTTTCTACTATGCTGACCGGTAAACCCGAGGATCCTGCGTAGCAGTCTAGCATACTAATGGCTGGGCTACATTAACTACAAATCGGTTGCAACGATCTCTATAAAGCTCTAATCAGTAGCAGATGCGACTTAAACAGACAAAGCAGGGAGATGTCGTCTAGGTTGGAACACAAGCGTCATCTACGTGTGTGTGTAAAATTGTTTGTCGCGAGGCCAACAGACTTTTCATGCCACTTAGAGTTTAGTATGTGAACAGTATACATGTATCACTGAACCGAGTGTTCAAATATCGAAAGAAAACTAATTCACAGTTTATAAAATCAAAAAACAACATACAAACAACAAAGTAAGTTAACTAAAATTGTACGTTAAAGTGTAATTTGAAAATTTGAAGCATTATTTGGCGTTCGTATCACGCGTTTTTGGTCGGTGTGATGCGATGCCAAATGGCGCGTGCAGTCAAATTCGGTACATTGATTATAGTCTAGGTCGGAACACTCGAAATTTTGCGTTTGTGATTCATTTTTCGACGTCAAAAACTGTCAAAATCATCCGTTCAATTTCAAAAAGCAAACTCCTCGCGAGACAAGCAGACAAATTTAGGGCTTTTTATTTTTTTTCAATTTCAAGTGTATTTCTACGGTGTTTCAACCTAGACTGCAAGTTTGACCTTGACTACAATTTTTTTTTTCACATACCCATAACTCCTAAACTACTGATCAAATAAATTTTGCGAGAACTTTTCAACGATTTGCGGCATTACGCGAAATTCGGTCTACAAGGAAAACTATGGGAAAAAGTCAAAAGCTGTTCGAACTTAGACGATATTCCCCTACATAACGAACGCTTCGAGCGTTAATGCTCATGACTCAAACAAAAAGAAAAATAAAATATCTGACACCCGATAGAACTCCGAAAAGAAGTCACAAGATGATTGATAGAATCCAGATAACCTTAATCTACAGTGGGTTTTTCAGACTGAGCTTGTGGATCAATTTAGGAACGCTGGAACGATCTCTGCAGGCAAGGTGAACGTTCATACTATCGAACTTGTCAGATGAAACATTCAAAGGTTCTGAGAAATACCGCCACAAAAAAAAAAAAAAAAAATAGAAAAAGATTAAAAATGGCTCGATGAAAAGCCACAAACAAAAAATTTTAAAATCAGAAATATAGTAATCAAGAAGGGCCAAAACATTTGAACTACTCTAAAATTAATCAAGGTCAAAGTCAAGAACGCCGTTAGAAGTTATTGAGTCCTTTATTTGGATAATTCTTTCAGGTGATATTAAGTACATATTGCATTTTCTTTTCAGAGAACATTTCAAATTTTTTAAAAGAGCATATGCGTTCGCGACGTAGAAAATTTCTAATGGACGGAATTTTTTAAATAGTCTCACTAGGATGTTTTAAGCAGCTTCTAATTATTTACATAAATTATATGGATGAAGAGGTAAATCAAAAAGCCCGTCCGAAAAAAAATTGTCTAAAATATTAAATGATTTTTCATATATTAATTATCGGGGAATTTTCATTATGAAAAATTACCCAGAAAAATTAAATGAAATTTGGCCCAATAAAAATAGTAAGTCACCCACAAAATTTTACCTAAATTTGTATGAAATTTTTCTGGGACATTTTTATTTTTTTTGCTATTTTTTTTTCTCGGATATTTTCCAGAACCATATTTATGTATGATACATATCATGAGGTAAATGATATGCGCTGAACTGCTTCAAGGAATGTTTGGGTTCGATACTCCGCATATAACGTGGTATATATGGTAACTCCGGGAGGGGAACCCACTAAGTCGGTAAGGTAGTTTGTTGGATAAAAGTTCCACACACACTAAAAGCTTTCAATGTTTCATGATAAAATATATAAAAAGCTAGAGACTGTATGATGTTCCCCGATTAAGTGAAATAAGCCGTATTTTTTCTCAGTTCTATTTTGATTCTTTTTAAGTATTTTCTTTAAATAATCCCTGAATTCGCTTTTCCAATTTCTATAACGTTTTTTCACAAATTTTGATGCCATATCCTTGATGTTCTTTTTAATATGTTTTTAGGATATTGACTTAAAATTACTATCATGTACCGGAACTTTTCTTTGGACTATTTTACGGTTCATAAGTCACTTACTAACAAATTCTATTTTCAAAAATCAAAAAAAATATTTTTGGTGGCTTTAACCCCTTAATATACGTTTTTGTACTGAAAACTTAGGTCATATTTGTGATTTTTTTGGGCTATTTGAAATAATTTATTTGAAACTAGCATAACAGGTATACATAGTACATATTCTTATGAAAAAAAAGAGTGGTCGGATATGAAAAAATATTGAAAATTGTAGAAGTTGTAGCTCTTGTCCTGATGCGTTTTTTCTGCAGAGTCTGGCGATGACCACGATTTAATGCCAACAACTCAACTGTAGTCAAAAAGGCAAAAAATTTACAGTTGTGTACTACAGCGCCGAGTATTTGAACAAAAAATTTGGAAAAAAAGCATTTCGGAACGCCTTTCATACGGAAACCATGATGCAAAAAAAAAATTAGATTTTTTGAGTCTAAAAATACATTTAAAAAAAATTATTAGTTAAGACAAATACTGCACATGAAAAAATGATCGTTTAAGTATTCCGTATTGTAACTAGGAAAAAAATTTTAAAAAAATTAGATGAATTGGTCAGGTAGTTTTTGAGATATCGTGGTCACCGCAAAGGCATTTTTCAAAAAACATCATTCAGAGAAAATCACGTTTAAAGTTTTGAGTGCACATTATTCATGAACAGTAGCGCGCTACAAATCGAGTTGCTACTTAAGGTCTACTGCTCGGATTGACTTGATATTTTGAACATGAATTTATGTATTGAAAGTATGTTTGTTCGAAATAAGTCATAAAAATGTTTTCGATTTCGTATATGTTTACATTCCAAATTGTTCCTCTTTTAACATAATATCTAATTTGACTGGGTAATTGAATTCTTAACTGGGAATACCTGGCAGGCGTTTGAATTCTTAAAGCAATGTATTTTTTATGAATGATATTTACACGTACCATGTATGCATGCAACAAGTTCTAAAATGGGAATCTCTTTCACAAGCGCTCGAAGATGACGTGTTCGCTTTCTTTTTTGTATACTATTTCCATTCAATGTACACGTGTTTATGTAAACAATTTCGTATGCACCTATTTATTTCCAATGTATATATCTAATCTAACTTTAGCATATGTAAATATTTATATTTCAACGAAAACTCTAATTCAATTAAGTTAAATTTGCTTAAATACTCCCATAAGTTCTCCCCTAAAACTATATCTACTGGCATATGAACTATATATACAGAGGAGTACAATTTGAATAATTATTTGTATAGTATATAAAATATATTTGGCAATCCTGAAATTTACATTCTTACAGTGCAGCATAAATTCACAATAATAAACAAACAACAACCAGAGCAGCAACAGAAGCAGCAACAGCAGCAGTAAAAGCACCAGCAACAATATGAACAAAATGAAGATGGAAGAGCAAGTGGTGGGTAAAAATAAGTAATGAAATGAAATCCACATATTGAAGCCCGAGAGTCCAAACAGGAGCAATATGTATTTATGTGTATGGAGCAGCAATGGGAAAAATGCAAAGCTCCAACAACAACAAAAACACATGCGGAGCATATAGAAACGCATATAACGAGAGAAACAGCAGCAGCAGCAGCAGCGTTAGCAGCAGCAATATAAAAACAACCACCACCATACCTCAACACCAATATAAACATCCTCATCACAACCATCGATGCCACACTATTGTTGGTTGAGGTGGCAACACACAACACAGTGGAGCAAAATACAGGAAGGAACAGAAGCAGCAGCAAAAGCAGCAGCAGTAGCGCAGCGCCGCATAAGTTAATGGCAATGGCAATAGTAACAACAACAACCACTAGCCGAATGGCAAGCAGCGAAGGAAGGAACATTCATTTTTCAGAGTAACAACAACACGAATGAAATTTCTGAAATTTCAGTATCGCACAAACAACACAAACGGAAACATCTCCGATAAATAAATGTAGTTAGTATACGCTTTCGCATTGTGTGCGCTAGTACACTGTAAAAAAATTAATATATAAAAGAAAATCATAAAAATTAATAAAACGCGATGAATAAGAAATTAAAAACTTAACGGTGAAATAAGCACAAATTTAATGAAGCATAGGAAATGTAGTTGGTAAATAGATAGTGTGTAGTATAATGTAGGGTAGTGTAGTGAAGTGAAGAGTGCGGACTTATTTCGAGTGGAAATTAGTGAGATACTGAGCGAGTGAGTAAGCAACGGAATTAAAGTTACTGAATTCGTCGTAAATTCGCCAGACTTCGTCAATGCGGTAAATTTTGTAAATTTCTGTTTTTGTTTATATATGAAATCAATTGTAAAAAATTTGTTAAATTGTGCGTAAATGCAAAGTGAGTAAATCTTTGTGTGCATAGTGTAAATGTGTGTCAATGTGTAACGAATGTATCGACTCCACCACCCAACTATTCGGCTACTTAGCCAGCCACCAGTCACCATCCAACCAGCAAAAATTCACTTGTCTATCAGCGTCAATGACTTGTGACTTTTCAAAATTTCAAAAATTACAAGCAAACAAAAGAAAAACAAAAACCGAAAACAAAACAACTCGAAATTTGTGCAATTGCCATAAAAGCGAGTACAAACTTTTTAGTACAATATACATATGTATATTTATAAAAATTTTCAAAATGTTCTTTTAATTTTTGTTGTTGTTTATTTCACTCACTGTCGTTGTTGCTGCTGCTGTGCTGTTGTTGTTTGTTTTTCTAGTCTTAAATTAACTTTCCATATTTTCATGTTGGGTAAATTAAGCTCGTAAATATATTGCGGTTTTCGTGCAGTGCCACAAAAACTGCAGGTGGCACATTTGATGAATGGAATGGCAAGGAAGAGTATGGCATGGTAGAATATAGAGAGGAACTAGTACCTACTAAGTGCACTACATATATTTCTAGAACATAACTACATACATACATACATATATGTAAGTGAAAACAAAATAAAGTGTTTAACACCTCTCCCACACCTCCAACACATATGAATGTGTTTTATTAGGAGTAGCTGCGTGTGTATGAAGAGAGAACGCAAACAGCTGCTTGGAATGAAAATAAAAAGAAAACGAAATGGATTCATTGTTTTCACCATAATCGCTGTGGAAACCAATAAAATGTGAAATTATTTAAATATTCAAATTTCTCCAGAATTTAGATACATACATATGTATATATATGCAAAGCTATGTATATACGTATGTATTTATTTATGTACATGGTCTATTCTATATCGTACTTTGATATAGCCAGGTATATTTGTATGTATGTACATGTGAACATATACTTTTATTTGTTTTTACATACTCGTAAATCAATGCCATTGATTTGAACTACAAAGAAATCGTTTGAAACAATAAAAATCGAAATAAGAGTAGTAAAAAATGTAATTTGTTTCGTTCGTAAAATTTTAAATTAGTTTAAAAAATAAAATCAATCGAAATCGAATTTTAAAATAAAAATAACACCTCTTTGTGTTTTAACTAAACAAAAATGTAAAATTAAATTTTTAGCAAAAAAAAAATTTTTTTTTTAAACACAATTGCGCATATCGACAATGTGCATTCATAGATATAATCGCATACTAACTTCAAAAGGGGCACAATTCAAAATTGTAAAACTTTCAGAAATTTGTTTGCCCACATAGGTAGACAGATATTAACGTTTAAGTCCGTTTTGGTCATATTAAAACAATTCATTTGGGCATTTTTAAGAATTTAACCCCATCTGGGAATCGCACCTGAAGCAGCTGGAACTCCAGTCTCGGTGGCCACCGAGGTGAATATGAATATTTTGATTTCGGTTCCAATACTTTATCCATCAATACTCGATATTCAATATCGAAAATGGGAATAAATAAATAAAAAAAGCAATGCTGCAATTCACAACTGGTAGAAACATTACAAAACTGGGAACTGCATACTGATACAATTTGCTCCGAAAATTTGGTAAAAATTGTTATTTAAAAATTAAAATTTTTTTTTTTAAAGTATGCAATTGTTAAGGTAATACATCTGCTTATACAATGCCTTAAAAAAAAAATATATATATATATATATATAAATATATAGTATATAAGTTAATTACTTATTCTCGGACTTCGCTATGACACACAGTGGGAAATCAAAAAATCCATAAAATAATTTTTATTCTTCTGAGTCTTTTTCAAAGTGAAAACAACAAAAGAAGTTTAAAGAAAACAGTTTAAAAATAGCTGGTATCGACGTCTTAGATCAGTGGTCTTCAATCTATTTCGACCGCGGAGCTCCTTTGGATAAGCATTCGATTTCTCGGCGTCCTTAGCTCTTCGAATAAAAAAGCAAATAAAGCAAAAATTTTGTGCTTAGAACTTTAAATATATTTCAATTTATTTTTAATTCAAAAAATCAACCAAAAATTATTTAAATTTGAAAATAAACTTAGTCTTTTAAAATTTTAGCATATTCCCGGGGAGCTCCTAGAAAATTTCGCGGGTCCCCAGAGCTCCATAGAGCACAGTTTGAAGACCAATGTCTTAGATAATCAATGCTCCAAGAACTGTCTTCCTTTTACCCTTTTTTTAAAACAGCGGTATAAATAAAATATGATTCGATTTAAACTTTTGAAATGTATTTTTTCTGTAAGCGTGTGTGAAATACAGGAATATTATTTAAAATCAAAAATTAATTGCGTATTTAACAGTAAATAATGTTAGATTATACGTTTGTATTTGAAATTATATTCAAGAGACTGTTGTACGAACCTTTTTGAAATCAGTCTCTTTTTTTCCGACATACGTATTGGAGTCAAGTCCCAAAAAGCTGGCAACAATATGAAGGCATTTTTAAATCTTGACAGTTGTAGAGGAGTTTTCGCAGTCGGTCATAAAAAATCTGATAATAAAATAAAAACAAAATGATAGATTTTATTGTCTTTGTTTTGGTTTAAAATTAAAAGCAACTTTAGCCAGCGTTGTGCAAGCCCAAAACTTCTGCACACCAACTTAATTAACCGAATTTTATTGAATTTCCTATGGTTCCCTTTATACCACTCTTGGAAAATTTTGGTTGTATGGGAGGTAGACGTTTCAACTGATTTTCTTGCTTTCACAAAGAAAACATGCCTCAAAGCCAAAAATACGTTTTTTATATGAAAAACGCTTTTCATTTTCGATACCCGACTTGAATATATGTAAGCATGAGTGTCAATATTTCATGATTTGAAATATCTACCACAACCTCACTTTCTTAACAGTTGCTGTTTATCTACAGTCAACCAGGCAAATTTAGGAAGGGAAGCAGTTTCGCAATCTCAATTCTATGATCATGGGCTTATAGATACCTTTCGAGTACTTTCGTGGACGTCAAAAAGGGTTTGCATGTTCGCTAATAAGTGTTTGTGGTTTGACTTTTGGAAACATCATAAAGAGTTGGCTCATGGCAGTAAACGTTGTGAAACTGAAAAACAACGATGAAAAATCTAACTATAAATAATACTTACCGAGACATTTAGCTCCATTAAAAAGTGATTAATTTGAAGAATGGAATGAAATGTTGGTGGAAGTCAATCAAACCCGGTGCTGGAATGGTCACTGCAAGAAATCGCTTATTCAGCAGATATTTAGAAATTCTGATTTTTTTCGACACGTTTTCGAGTGCAGTCTTTGAAAGTTGAATACTTTTAATGTCTCCACAATAATCAGGTTGCAATAGTTATATACTGTCATTAGAGGATCCAAGAAGAGCGGTTTTCTTCATTTTTTTTTTCGTTCATCAGAATGAGCATAGATACCGGAGAAGTCGTTTCGAATTCCTATCGACTAAGATCACCTCCTTCTTCTTCCACTTTCCCCTTCGCACTACCCGTAGATATTGCTAGGCGAGAAAATAAAATAATCCTGTCTGTGAATCTTACCAGATGCAGCGCCGTTTTAGCACTTTCGTGGGCCCTCCATATTACAAGGTCTAAAATTTTAAATAATAGGGCAATTTTGATTGAATTTATACAAATGAGATCATGTTTTATACAATATTGCTTTTTCATACAAATATGAAAGCACATACGACTCAATATTCTATTCGACATGGCAAACAAAATCTACTGTTTTCTCTATATGTATTCCTTCTATATTTAATTATATTTGCCCGAAAAAGTTAATCATACTTATAAATAAAGAATTTCACTCAAACTGTTTATCGATATCACACAAATTTAAATAAGTTATAGAGAAAATCAATTTTTTATTTTGTTTTTTTTTTTCTATTTTTTCCTTTCAAATTTATTCTTAAATTTTGTTTTTTTATTTTTCCCTTTGCAGCTCGAGATCCCTAGAGCCGCGGGGCTTTGAGGCGACTGTTTCACTCGCCTCCATGCTAAGTTGGCATCGATCTGAACCATTCATTCACTTACCCCTGAGGATTATAAATAACCCCGTCCGCCTCTTAATTGGATCGCTAATGCACGTATTGAAAATTTTACGGCCCCGATAGTCCTTTGAGATATTGTTCTAGGGATAGTAAGAGCAAAAATTATTTAAACATATTAGATTATTGTTGTTGTTTTTATTCTCTGGAAATATATTGCAATCATTTATCATATAATTTTGTCAATAAATTTGTGTATACACCATGTCCAAAAAAAAGCAATTTCGATGAAACCGCATGTATGTTTTGTATTATACATACTAACATGTTTGCATGCGATATACCATAAATTCATACATACATATGTATTTCTGTCTGTGTATACTTGCATATATGTATGTGTATTTATACGATTTGAAGTATGGATACTACCTACCTCACATGCATTGTTTTGAATATGCAAATATAAAAATACATAATATCAAATGTATGTGAAAATAAAAATACTTAGAAAAAAAAATTAAAAACCAAAGTGCAGTGCACTCTGAAATACATATGCACATGAATGTACATATACTCACAGTACTCTGCAGAAAAATTGTGAACACTTAAAATTTCTCCTAAGTTTTTACGTTAACACAATGAATTTTAGTTGTATGGCAAATCAGTTGGACAACTGTTTTTTCTAGCAATCAAAATCATTCTGGAAGGTCGGTTCGCTGCTGAGTTTTTTTTGTTTTGATCTAATAGTAAGAGCCCATAAATGTGGGTTATCTATTCCCGTTTTACATCTGCAAAAATATTTTCCAATTGGACAATATCTTCTGTCAATTTATCAAGATCCATTATCTCAATGAAATGAAATCGATTTTAGCATTTTTACATGAGATGTGGTAATTTTTTTTATTTACTTCTGAAAGTAAAAATGTCTTTGATCTTTCAGAATTCTAA
Source organism: Toxonevra muliebris (assembly GCA_963691655.1). Lineage (NCBI taxonomy): Eukaryota > Metazoa > Arthropoda > Insecta > Diptera > Pallopteridae > Toxonevra > Toxonevra muliebris. The sequence continues at coordinate 127,179,404 of OY829326.1, forward strand.
GACTTTGAAATTTATGCTCATCGTTCTCTAAGAATTGCCAAAAATCTGTTTGTTTTTGAATTTTCTACTACACTTATGAGAGGTTCGAGTTCAGCCAGAGAAATTAGAGTGAATATGGAATATGGATTAAATAACTAATTAATAAAACTCACTACAGCCACAAATACAAATGAACGAAAACAAATTTTTGCTGCATTTACCTTCTTTGACTTGAAAAATTAAAGTGCTAAGAAAATTTGTTAGCTGTTACCTCTTGATCACTCCTAATTAAACCAATTTGTGCTTTCGATGAAGCGTAATATGTTTCTGTTCCCAGATAATGCTAGTTCTATGAGCCTCTCAAAGAACCCTACCCTACCCAACCCTACCATCCATTTTTAAGCCATCAATAAACAACTCGATGGCATCACGGCGTATCACATTACTCTCACTCCATTCTTGTCGAGACAGAATATGTGTGCTAAAGCTGTTACCAAAAGATAGTGCGTAGAGAGTGGGAAATATTGTGGAAGATATTTTGTTTCACTTTGTATTTTACCATGACCAAAATTTGTAGGAGACCACCTGCGGATCGCACTCAGTCTCACAGCAGAGATTGACGTTCATGTCTTTTCGAAAAAATCGATTGAAAGAAAATCAATGATAGTGTACAGCGCCTTTTTTTCAGGGCTCCTGATATTAATACTGAAGATAGTCGCTGAAATTTGTCTAATTTTTGTGGTGGGTGCTCTTTTGCGATGGCTGTCTATCAAACTATTACTTATTAAAATATATAAGCGAGTATGACAAAGCAATACAATTACATAATTACCTTGGAGTGTATTAATATCGGCTGTAAAACTGTGGCTTAATAAATGATTGATAATGATGAAATTTATAGAAAAAATCATAAAAACTAAGATAGAATACTCCATTTTTGATTTTAATCCCGTAAAGACAATAAATTAAAATCATAAGCGGTTTGTGGCAAAGTTATATTGTTGTGCTTCATTATCTTACCCCAACTAGTAGAGGAAATGACGATATGAGAATAACTTCTTTAAGAAGATGGCTGAAAAAGGTAAAATTATCTAATGCCTGGTTTTCACTCTGTCATATTCCTTGTCAAAGTGAGAATTTCCTACATGAAATTGCCAACATGTTGGAATAATGAAAACCAGACATAAGGACAAATAATAAAACAGAAGAAAAAACACTGGAAGATAATGTAAAAGATTTTAAAGATGTAGATTTGGTTCCCAATAAAAAAAAAACAGCAGGAAACAGTTTTCGACAAAAAGTTAGCCCGCATCTCTACAAAACCATTAAGATTCGATTTGCATATAAAATACTTAGAATAAATTGTTTGTGTTCATAATTTTTTAACGGGCTACTGTATCCAATATTTTATATCCAATCTTTATGCATTTTTTCACAATAAAATAAATTTCCAACGTAATAGAAATGTTTAAATTTGCTATGGAATTTTCGTTTTTGAGTATGAATGAACAATTATTCATACAAAAAATATTGCGAATGTATAATAAAACGAAAATATAATAAAATGTTATCATCAGATTAGGGGAGTTTCCCTATTTTTAGGGAATTTTTTTTGTTTCATCTTAGATTAAGGGGAAGTAAACTGCGTGGAGGGTTTTTTTTTGGGGGGGGGGGAGGGAAGGAGGAAAATAATTTACAATACATTTCCTTTCAAATCATATTTTCCAAAAATTCTTTGTGCTGGCGTTTTTTACATTCTATTTTTTACACCCTTTTAATATTTTCTATACTTATTTTTCTATTCGTTACTTAATTTATTTTTTCTTTGAAATATTAAACACAAGTGAATATGGAACTTATTTTTTTTTTTTAATATACATATTTTCGGAAGATTTCTATTATTTAATTAAATTTAATTTACATATAATATTTTTCTATGTGATTCAGATTGCTAAAGTTGAAATAAAGTTGTACCTTAATAAACGCATTCATAATATATATATTCAGGATAACTATAGCGAAAGCTTAAACTAATTCTTAAGTTTCGAATAAGCAGCTTCTCTAATGTTACCTCAAAATGGGTCACGAAATGTAAATAATTGAACGCAAATCAATTTTCAATAAAACTAATATAAATATGGCCCATTTAAAACAATGGTAATTTAATACTCATATCCATACAGAAGTTTTGAGATTACGCTGAGCTGATAATTAATTCAATTTATTTCTTTTCTATTTGCCATGAAGGTTAATTTGACTATTAATGGTTTTATTCTAAAAAGAATATTGGAAATAGAATGGATACATCATAGAAATGATACTGATCACTGTAATTACATATATTGTAATGATTGTTTATTATAGATATGATTCTCTTCCCATGACATATGACGATATTGTAAGAATGTTAATGAAAAAAAAAAAAAAATAATAATAATAAATAAATCATTAAACTGTCTACTAGATACATACTATATATACGAATGTATCTCAAAGTGCGTTATATAGATTTTTTTAAATTAATATTGATATCTATAAATAAAAACAAAATATCAAACATTAATGAAATAATATAATATTTTACCAAATAAATACATAAGCTCCCAATTAAATTTTCATTTTAAATGGTAATAAAAATTTGAAAGTTTTTGGTGGAATCTCAAGTTGGGGTAATAACATTAATCACAAAAAAAAAAAAAACAAAAGTAATTTGAAGTTTTTGTTGCAAGTGACAGCTGAAATTATAAAGAGAATGAGCGTGATACTTGAACATGTAGAAATATACATATACATGAAATACATAGATATGGTATGTACATCCATATGTATCTATAAAAGTTTATTATGAAAGTTTATTATTAAAAGAAGTTTAAAACAACAACAAAATATTTGTGCTTCTACCATAAAGTCAGTAATTAGTTTCTTCACATAAGTATACAATGCTTAAAAATATTTTATCAGAGTTAGTTAATGACGGTAGTTTTTAGTATAAAATAAATTAATATTTTTCAAAACTTTATAGTAGATAATTGTGTAAAAACGTTAAAAAGCAGTTTCATTACAAAATGGATATTATTTGGAAAATATTGTTATAAAAATGAGCTCAGGATCTTATTAATAACATGTTCTTGATGCTAGCTGACTGAGTGAGCCGATTTCTATTATTTAAAAATATTGATGAGAATGCAAATAGTGGGAGATAAGTTGGGTTTGGCCAGAGTTTTGAATTATTTTTTCTGAATTTCGGTTTGAGTTCTGACCGGAACTTGGTTAGAATGTTTTGACCTTAATTTATTTGTTTTTTGATCTGATTTTCGCTTGAATTTTGGCTTACATTTAGATGCAAATTATTAAAAGAATTTTGAACTGGGTTTAGTTTGAGTTTAATTTTCGGTAGAATTTTGACTGATTTTTGTTTTTTATTTGAATCAATTTTTGCTCTGATTTTCGGAGTTTTGTCTGAGTTTTGATTTGATTTTTAGATCGGTTTTTGGTCAAAGTTTTTAGTTTGATTTTTAGTTTGAGTTTGGCTTGAATTCGGTCTCCTTTTGGTCTAAATTTTAGTCTGAGTTTTGGTTTGAATTTCAGTTTGATTTCAGTTTGCGAATTTTTGTCTGGTTTTTTATCAGAATTTGGCCCAATTTTGATTAAAGTTTTTGCATTAAATCTAAAATTTGGTTTGAGTTTTTGTCAATTTCCACCCCATTTTGATTTTATTTCTGGTTTAAATTTGGTTAGGATATTTCGACCTAAATTTGATTCGAATTTCTGTTTTAGTTTGACGTGAATTTTTATCTGATTTTTTTCGATTTTTGTGTGAATTTTGATCAGGTTTTTGAACTGTATCTAAGTCTGATTTTTCGTCAGAGTATGGTCTGAATTTCGTTCGAGTTTTGGTCTGGCTTTTGACCTCGTTTTCGAACTGAATGGTTCGTCTGAATTTTTTTTTTTTGGAATTTTGATCTGATTTTTGTTTAAATTTTGGTTTGCATTAAGGTGTGAATTTTGAACAGATTTGATTGATTTTTCGTTGAAATTTTGGCTGATTTTTGTTCTGAATTTGGTTCAAGTTTTAGTCTGAGTTTTAGTCTCATTTTTGAACTTAAGATCTGAATTTTGGTCTGAGTTTTAAGTTTTGATCTGAATTTTAGATTGGTTTTTAGTCTGAGTGTTTGGTTTCGAGTTTTGCTTGAATTTAGTCTCACTTTGGTCTTAATTTTAGTCTGAGTTTTGGTTTTAATTTCGTTTTGATTTATATTTTGAATTTTTGTCTGATTTTTTTACCAGAATTTGGTCTAATTTTGATTAAATTTTTATTGTGTTTTTTTGGTCTGTATTTGGCTTAAAAATTAGTCTGAGTTTTAGTTACTTTTCCCTGAATTTCGATTTGATTTTTTGGCTGAATTTTGTTGGAATATTTCGGCTACTGATTTGAATTCCGGTTTTAGTTTGATTTGAATTTTAATCTGATTTTTTATTTGATTTTTGGTCTGATTTTTTGTGTGAGTTTTGATCAATGTTTTCGTAAGAGTTTGTCTGGCTTTTGAACTCAATTTTGGTTTGATTGGTCGGTCTGAGTTTTGGAATGAATTTTGGTTTGAATTTCAGTCTGAATTTGGTTTGAAGTATAGTCTGAGCTTTGATCTGATTTTTAAATTGAATTTTTTGATGTAAATTTTGGTTTGAGTTTGATCTGAATTTTGGTCTGAATTTGATCTCCTTTTGGTCCAAATTTTAGTCCGAATATTCGACTAAATTTGAGTTTCCATTTGAATTTGGTCGGAATTCGTGACCAGATCTTGGTCTAGTTTTTCTTCGTATTCTGAGATCATAATGAATAGAAAATGTTAATTGAAATGCTCTTCACACATTTAAATGTTTTCATTGGTGAAAGGCGCCAACACTCTGCGTTTACACCAAGCAAACACACGAATAGTTGTTGCTTTCTTAGGCAAGTGTAAACAATATAACAAACAACCACATGCTGGACAAAAAACAAATTTGCCTACGATGTTCCTGCGGTGCAAATGTTTGCATCAAACAAACGAAGTTCTCTTTAATACCAATGACGTGTTGCGTTGTGTTGTTTACAACTAAAGTGCCGTTGACGTCTGTCAAATTGGTTTATTTCGCTAGTGTAAAATATCCTTCATGATGAGCTCTTTGTTGGCTAGCTCAGTGTAAATGTTCAATAATACAAAATGTTCATAATATTTTGTACAATTTTAAGATCATTTTTAGCATTGGTCCGTTGCATGATTTTCCCATTTATTAGTCACGATTTTCTGCTCTCACTGCATATTCTACGATTCCTTTAGGTATTCATAGCATGTTCTGGCTTTTTTGACATTCTCCTTCTTTGCATGCTTCCGTTTTATATCATTTAATGGGCCGATAAGCAAATCTCTTCATTATTATGTTGTTATATTTAGCGTTTTTAATAAATTAAAAGCACATCAACTTTTAATATTCTATTTCATATTTTTATTGCGTACGCAGCGAACCAAATTTAATTAGGAATTTAATTAATTTAAATATGTACGTATTTTTTAAACTGTACTTTGGAAAAGAATTAAAAACGGAAGTTATGTAGAATGTAATGGAAAAAATAAAAATAAGTTCTTTAGAAATGTTGCTCTACTTTCACGTTTTTTTTTTTTTTTTGCATTTTTGTTTACATTCAATGTACCTTCTAATAAAGTATAAAAATTACCCTAGAATATTCTTGCCCAGACCCCTCAAAATGAATGTATAACTGCGTAGGTTCTATTTAGGCACAATACATATGTATATATTCGCCCAGTGATTATTTTAAATATAAAATAAAATTTAAAAATAATTCTTTTGACATATTTTCCAAAAAAAGAAACCTGAAATGCTTGAATGCTCGCCAAATTTCGTTACAGAGAACTGAAAACCAGACAAAAATTATTTAGATGGACATACACATCTGCATTTGTGAGCGGACACAAATCAGTCATGAGCATGCAAACAATACAGGGGGCGTATGATTAATTTTTTGTAGTGATTGAATTATTTCTTATTATTTTTTAATGTGTATAATTCCAAGAACGAAGCTTCATTAAACACAATTTCATGGATAGATAGGTACTTCTGGTGTGAATCAATTACCTGTTTTTCATTGATTATTTTCCTATCAACTTTTGTATATTCTTTCTATCTGGCTCTTGTTTTAATTGCTCAATTACTTGGGTAACAAATACTCAATGTGATTATGATAAAATATGTGATTACGAGAATGAAGGTTGCATGTCATGTTCATCGTAATCTTATGTCAAGTATTTTAGTTAATAGCGATTAATTTTTATTTCGATTTGTGGTCTAGCATTATGGTGCCAAGCCAAACATTTCAAAATGCCCTGTAGTTAGTCAAATTTGCACAAATCTTCAAATATTTAAATTTGAATTATATCTATCAACAGCAATTTGCAAGTAGAAAAGAAAAACATTAAACAAAAGAATAACTCACTGTCAGCACGTACATATATAGGTATGTATATGAAATTGTCAGTCAAAAATCAGAATTCGGCATCGCTCGAAACAACACAACAACATCAACAACAAAAATCCTGTAACAAAAACAACTTAAATGATTGCGTTGGTGTGTGGTTACGGTAACAGTGTTAGCATTTTCTATAACGCAATATCCATCACATAATCCCAATAAGCATTTACGTTTAAATTAAAAATTTTGATGTGAATCGGCACATATAAGTTTCAATAAAAGTTGTTTAGCAATTTTTATGTGTGATACATTTTTGATGATTTTGTATAAATCGCTATGGACCTTTAGATCTATGTAAGGTTTTTGCCAGCAATATAATCTTTTACAGTTTGACCAAAAGTCATTTAAAATATATTTCAGTACTTTTGGAATAGAAGGTAGCCGCAAAAAAAAGCGAAGCTACAATTTTGGCATACCAATTTCCATATAGGTACAAGTTTAATCCCCTAAATAGAACTTTGCATTGTTACGTATCATTTTTACAAGTCGTTTCAAGTTTGTTATATGCGAAAAGTACTGCATCTTAAAGCAAAAACTCCGATTGCATTATTCCATAAATATATAGAAAAAGAGTCAATCATATCATCGCAACCAATGGCTGTGTATGTATATAAACTGCACAAGTTCTTCCTTAATTTTAATAATTTTCGTTTTTATATAAACCCCCTCCACTACCTTCATTTAAGTAAATTCACAGCTATATCATTTCAAGGATATATGTAAAATCTGATGCCTAGGAGAAATCTTATGCAATCACTGTAATTGGAATTGATTTAAAACCTTTGGAGAGATATTAAAAAGTCAAAATTAGATTAAATCGATTTTTTTTTATAAAATCTGTAGTCTAAAAATTAGCTAGCAGGGCAGTAATATCTTGTAGAAAGACACAAAGACTTAGTTGATTCTAAAACGCTATCGTTGTGACTCTAGAATAAGAAAAAATAGTATTTTTATACTGGAATTCTTTGCAGGTTGGCACCTTTTTAATATTTCAACTTTTTGGCTGTGTCAACAACCAAATTACGACTGCCATCGACGTTGAAGAATCAAAGTCGATTTCAATGTGTTTTTTTGAAGCGATCCAATCGAAAAATCAAAATCGATTAATTTGCCTGTGCTTATAAAGTGAAACAATTTCACCGAAAAATTAAGGTAAATATGTATGCTGGGCCTTGACTGGAACCCACAAGGAAGCAAACATCGTGGTCGACCAAAGGACACTTGGAGACGTTCCATACATCTAGAACTATCAGATATAAATACAATATGGACTTCTCAAAAGCTTTCGATACTGTCGACCATTCTCTTCTCCACTTGAAGCTGATCAATGTTTATAATTTCTCGTCGAAGGCAGCCAAACTGATATTATCGTATCTCCAGGGTAGGATACAGGCAGTTCGTATTGGTAACATTTGATCTAAATTTCTTGCTGTAACCAGAGGTGCATCTCACGGTTCAACTCTATCACCTCTCTTATTTTCACTATACATTAATGACATACCAAATATTCTCGTGCATTCTAATCACCATCTGTATGCTGATGATGTACAGCTATATATAAGTGACAAGTTCGCCACACTTGATCAGTGTGTTGGAAGCCTAAACGACGATCTAGAACGCATTAATGACTGGGCTTCAATAATCCGTCTTTGTCTCAACCCAGTTAACTCAAAGTGTTTAGTAATCTCTAAAAATAATTTTGACACCTCAAAAATTCCCAAGGTTAAGTTAAATAGGTTAGACATCGTCTTTGTCGAAAGCGCTTCTCTACGGATGTGAAATATACACTCGATTCGTCTTTGGAAGTCTGTACCCATTACTCTTCAGCTGATCACTAATGCAGCATATTTCAGAAAGGAGTTGTTATTGTACTTTGATACCGACAATAATAACTACGTCTTAAATTATTTTGCTATGTTCTTTTTGTTTTCTTTTTATTTATTCTCTGTTTTTAATGTTAACCAATCTTTATTCTGTTTGTTTATTAGGTTTAGTTTTTGTTTAATTTAATTATCCACTTTATTGTGCTATCTAATAAGACAAGATCTTAATGTGCTAGGTTTAGTAATAAATAAATAAATAAAAATAAATAAAATAATTATGGTAAAACGTGAAAATGACTGCGCACATAACAAAGTCAGATGGAAATGCTTAGTAGTAACCTTAAGCTCCAAAGAGAAGTAGAAGGGGGGAAAATATGATGGGCCACAAAGTTATCGTATTTTCATAAACTAAGGTGATTTCAAAGCATATCATGATTCGAAATTTTTTTTTTAATGTATTCCAACATTACATAAAAAATGTAGGTTGAACCTTAAATTTTTGCCTCTGTTTGCATTCCGACTCCATTTTTAATAATTGTTTCTTATTTAGAATTGCCATTAAGCGCGAAATGGCAGCCTGGCAGTGGTTTATGTTTTAGCATAAAAACTTGTCTCTGAATCGGGCTAAGGCTTTCTGCCAGCTTTCTAATGGTGAACTAAAGATATGATAATTTTTGACGAGCTATGAGCAAAAAAGTTAATTGAGTAGAAATATAAAAGATTTTTTCCGAAACAATGTTCCTATTCTCTTTCCTGAAACACTACTATTTTTATAAATATCTATTTTTTGTGTTGTAGGAGTTTTGTATTTTGGAGTTTTAATATAAAAAGTTTTTGTGTTTCAGAGACTTAAGGTGTAATTCTTAAACAATTTTTTTTTTATTTTTGTTTTTTCAATATACCGCAGTGACCAGATAAAAGTTAACACCTCATATATTTTGAAAATCAAGTGAAATTGATTTCAAAAGTTGAAAGTTGTATTTTGAACATTAGTTTTTTCATAAGCTTGGAGTCTCATTATCTGATAAAAATACCCTTTACTTCAAGAAAATACGTTTTTATATATTTTTTTAAATTTTAAAACAAAACTCTCAATTTTCAACGGTGCGTTATTTTTCGAATTCTTCTTCAGCATACATTTTTTTAGAGCTACCTAATAGTTCTTAATAGGGTTCAGATTTCTACTGTTTTCCATCTACTTCAGCTATTCTACGCCTGATTTTTTCAGATATTGCTTCACCATAAATAAAAAATTATAGAAAGTACATAATAAAGATTACCAGTTACCGGTTTAGCGCAGAGTCGTCTAAAGCACAGCAGCACTATGGTGTTGGCCCTATTCATCGGTTCAAAACTGAAATGTTGTCAATTTGAATCATGCAGCAAGAGCAAAGCATTACGGGAGATATAATTTCAAATCAATCAGTTCAAAATAGTAGGCGTTGATTAGTTATAATCGTTGCTATGAGTACAAATTGGTTTCTCAAGTTTTTTTCAAAAAAAATATTCAATGTTTGCCTAAAAACTTCGTTGAGACAAGATATCCAAGATAACCGCGTTTTATGAACAAATTTATGAAAATTAATTAAAAACGAGCAACAATTTTTATAGTGCAACATTTCAGATATGAAGGAGTTCCAAAAGTAACCTTACTTAAGAGCTTGAATATAAAAAGAAGGAGTTGAACAAAAATTTATCAATAAAGTCAACATCAACAAAACCTTAAAAAGGCTTGAAAAAAAGTACCGAAAAAGAATAAGATTACCAGAACACACCGTTGAGTAAATAGCCACAATTAAATCGCAATACCGTTGGATGCTTCGAAATCATACAAAAAAAATCATACGTTTTGAATGATGAGAGTTATTTTCAGCTAAACAAATCTCAAGTACCTGGAAATTATAGCTTCTACACGTCAAACAGATAAAAATGCTGCCTAACAACTATTTCTGAGATATTCGAACAAAGCTGCGACGTACGGCTGACCATTAGAGGTGGAAAACTATCGGTGGATTCGACAATTGATAGTTTGCGATACTGTCAAGGGATACTATCGATAGTTTCGAACTTTTATAAGAAATTATAATTTTGAAAATTAATGTTCATAAACTATACATATAACTATATGCCAAGCAGTTCGCTATTGTGCTTCGCTGCGTACAATAGTATTAATTTGTTTACTATTTATTTTTGTTCAAAAATATCAGCATGTCAACATTTTTTGGCTTAAGAGACGATTTTTTCGCTTTTCGTTTATAACAAGACTAAAAAGGAAAAAGAAAGTTGCAGGTATACATGGTTTGAAACCTTCTCATGTAATCTGTGTAAATAGAAAGGTAATTTAATCGTTTTCACATCCGAGATTCATAATAAATATGAAAACTCAAGTACCTTCCAAACAAGAAGTGCATCAGCGTCTTGTCATGAATTGGGCCTTTCAAAATATTGCCGCATCGAATATGGAATGTATGTGTATGGAATGATTTGCTGCGTGAGTTTTGTATTTAATTTTTAGATTTTTAGTAGGAAATTGAAAATTGAAGGAAAAAGTTCGATAGTATTCGATAGTGCCGGAAACTATCGATTGATAGTTTTGCACCTCTACTGAAATACATTTTTTTTAAACCACTATATTGTAAAATTATTTCTATAAAAAAATAATTTAGATCCTAAAGATATCAAATGCTGTAGCTCCAATAAAAAAGGTAAAACTAGAAAAGTTTCTATACACTTTTTTACTCCTCTTGAGCTAAGAAATATGTTGTAAAAAAATCTGTAAGCAGTTCTCAATCACCCTGTACAACATCTCATCTAGTCTCAAATTGCAGGTAAAAAAAAAATATATTTTTCTTTTAGCAATTATTACCTCATGTTACTACGTTGTTATTAGCTATTACATATAGCCCAAAAGAGTTTGTGGTATCATTATAACCAAATATTAATAACGATATTGATTGAATGTTTATTGGGAATTGTCTCACAACTTACCTAGGCAAGCATATGTTTGTGTGTGTGTGTATGTGGGTGTGTGCATATGTCTGTTTCAGAATTTATAGAACGCTGTGTGTTTATTTTAAAATATAAAGCTACCATAATTAAGTAAACGAACACCATATTGTCAGCCATTATTAATAATTGTTCTTTCCTTTCTCTTCTATTTACAGCGCTGCGCTCGCTGACTGCTGTCTAACTGTGTGTGCGCGTGTGTGTGAGTGTCGCATGCCGCTCTAATCCGCGCATACATATGAATTTGAGGTAACATAATAGTAGAGCCTACTGCATATTGTAGTAGACTATCTGCTGGTGCACATACTTATATTAGAATAGTGGGTGGTGGTGGTGATGGTGAAGGTGGTGGAGGTGATGGCCACTACTATATCAACAATAACAGCAACAAAGCCAACAAAAGTTAGTTCGCTCACTGCAGGCAATTTGTTTTTTTTTGTTTTTTGTGTTTTTTGGATAATACATGTATGTACATATGTACATGCGACAAAAACAAAAACAAATATTGCAAAAATGAAGAAGAAGCAGAACAACAACAATAGCAGCTAGCAGCTATAAAAACATGGTACCTAAAATTAAATTGTAAATTTTTGTCGACAGCGTATAAGGGAAACGAAATGAAATGAATTAAAATAAATTAAAATTGAAAACGGAAAATGGAAATTTGTAATATGATGTTCGTAATATAAAAACTACCGCTATGTCGTTCGTATGAAAAAAAAATATTTTCTAAAATTATAAAATAAATGTCAAAGTGGTTGCTGCTTCTAAAATGTGTGCCATGTAGTGTGTGGTTTTGGTTTTTATTGTAAATATTATTTTTATTTTAAACAAATGCTTTATGCCTACATGTTACTTTACATTTTATTACATATATACATTACAAAATACGGGAAAAAGTATTATGAACGTGTAATTAGATGAAATTGATGCACGCTATTCTTAGACTTGTATTAAATACAATGCGTATGTATGTGCAAGTAGAGTTTTTAAGCCCCTTTTAAAATATTCACAACGGGAAAAATTCAGAAAAAAAACGTACATACACATGTATGATTGTGCGCAAAGATGTGAGTAAAAAAAACAAAAAAATTAAGCGTGGTTCGGCTCAGTGGTTTACGTTTTCTCTGAATCACTGATTCCAGCGTAAAATTATTGTACAAGGAAATAAATGACAGCAATTAAAACCTTGAGTAGGTTAGGTTGGAGTGGTAGCCCGGGAGTTTTAATCTCCTCCTGGCCAAAGATAAAAATTCATATATGAAAGGGAGGACTGTTTCTTCTTCTTCCTCAGTTTAACTCTTTCATGCCCAATGCTGCGTAAATGCAGCATTCACTTTTATGTGGCATAAATAAAATGTTTAACAAATTTTACTATTAACGCTATTTGTATTCGATTCTGTTAGGTGCTCTTCACGTTTACTGATTGCCGAATATTTGAAATTTCTTGCTTAAGAAATTTGTTTTTAATGTTTTGTCTTTGAAGTCCAGCGAAAAACCTAAGTGCAAAAATTTTTAGTAAAATCTTTTACACTATTTTTTGAAAAAAAAAAATACGTTTAATTGTTTCTAATTGGAAATTTTCTTCATCAAATATGTTTATAAAAGATAAGACAATATAAAAATCAAAAAATTGGAGGAATCAGTTTATCCAGTGATTGTCTACAGCTTCATAGCTCTTTTTTCAACCTTTAAATACGGGCAAACAAATCAATATAGAAACATATAATTTGGTGTCTTGGTTGTGGAAGATCAAAATAACCATAATTTCAAAGCAAAAGGTTTCTATCCGGCCCCAATAAAATGCGGGCGTCAAAGGGTTAAGAAGTCGGAAAGAGGGTCTGAGATCTGAGTTGCAATAAAAAATGCCACAGCCGACATTTTCTTCCAGTTTGGACCCATCTACGCAGATGTCAGTAGAGTATTCTTGTCAATAATATCTCGTCATAAACACATTCCTCTCTACTTGGGATATAGGTCAAAAATTTGAGGTTTAAATTAGGGGTAGGGCAAATATACTTTACATTAGTCAGTACAGATGTATCCGGGATGAAAATCTTGACATGACCCAGGTTTGATCTGGTCCAGCGAGTTAAAATACTGAGTCTGACAGCAGAGCACTTTACTTGTTGCTTAACCAGACGTGAAGATAGCAGCCAGTGAACGATTGCAAAGAGAACTTTCGTAGAGGTAGTACGGAGAGCCGCAGTAATCAATATGATTGCTGTTCTTCTAATCTTTTCCAGTGGTTTTAGGTTGCTAATGCAAAGCTGAGTAGCAATAGCAAAGGGGGTGCTGGCACCGCTGAGTATGCAATGTCAGGTTTCTTACCTTAATAAGATGAAAATTTAACTACCTTTTCGCTTTAAATAGTAGGTGGGCGTGGTAGTTAATTTATTAGGTTCAATTTATTGCCCACCTAATATTTTGATAGTTTTTGCAGGAGATGTATTATTTATCTACCTAAGTTACTATTCCAATAATTTTGATTTGTTTTCGTATCAATATTTCCTTTTTAATTTAATTTAATTTGCTGTAGAATTTCCTTAGATATCACTTTTTGAAAGTTTAATTTATATTGGAGGTAGGCGTGGTTACTGCCCGGTATTCAAAATCCCTCCTCCTTTACCGATGAAAATCTCATACATTTCATGGCGGTCATAAGTCCAAAAAAATTTCAAGGGACAAAGAAATTAACGCCCCCTTTAGATCTCCTAATGTCACCAACAAAAAAGGTATACGTATGTAGAATATAAAGAAGAGTGCTGAAAAGTGAAATACTGGGAATTATTTCATGGCTCGAACTAAATCATTTTTTGAAAAAATAACTGGATCGGATTCGCTAAAATGGAATAAAACAAAACGGGTTCGTTCATGGTTCGGTTCGAGTCACTCAGTTCGATTCAAAAATGGTTTGGTTTAAACCGATTCTTCCATCTCTGGTTGTAAGTGCGAGTGTGTTTTAGATTGTGAAATGTAAAATGTAAATGTAAAATGCGTGCGGGTGGCAGGCATATCTATACATTCACCCATAAATATATGTACATTTTAAAATACAAATCCATATCTATGAACATATGTATGTATGTACAGAGCAAATGAAAACAAAACGTTCACATACACATATACATGTGTATGCTTGTACATGAGAGTAGTTCATATTTCGACCATTTGTAAATTTTGCTTGCAGCTACCCAAAATTAATGAAATTTATGGTAAAAAATGAAACATCGAATTTGCTTTTGTTGGGCAAACGGTTAAATGGAACACATCACTTGAGGTTATTAAAGAGAACAAGCACTAAGACGAAAGCGATTTCAAGGTTAAGCAAATATTAACTCCCAATAAAAATGGGTACATGGTTGAAATTTCTCAAAAAGTAATAAAGTTAACTCACTTCATAATAATTTATTCATTGCATCGTATGCTGCAATTCTGTTCAGTAAAATGAATTTGTCTGAGCTTTTATTATGGCAGCGACTTTCAGTCGCGTAAAATCATTGATGAACTGAAATGCTGTTTAAACCATAAGTGTGGTAATGCTTCATTGCAAATTGCATGCAATAATAAAAAAAAAAATAACCTCTATAACAAAAATTTAATAAAGCTTCAGATTTTTTGTTCATAGAAAATTCAGTGTTTCCCTGTCAAAGTATTTATTATATTCAATTAATATCTTCGCCATACTTAAACTCGAGAAATAGTAAACCGTTCTGTGGGTGACAGAAAAAAAACACACATTTTTTCACCCAAGTAAAGGTGTAAAAAGGTTTTTAACCTACCACACCCACACCCACTTTAAGAATTTAAATGGAGTACAAATTGTAGCAATATGAAATTAATAAAAAGTTACGAGTTCTCATAAAGTTTCACCTTTCTAGCATGCTTATAAACAATAAAAAATTTGATTTAAAAACTAAAAAGGTACCGGGGTACCTCGTCACCCAGAGAACGTTTAAAAGGCGCTGTTGTTACTAACAGCCTGAGGATGTCAGAGTACTCTCGTAATAGAACTATTCCTCAAAATTAGTGAAATAGAGCGCAATTTGAAAATCACCATACCAAAATTACCCTATACTGGATACCAATTGCTAAAATAAGGTTGACATTATATATATGATGACTATTCTTGAAAAAAAAAGTTTATACTACAATAATCTGCGCTTAAATGCGTTTCCCTTCCTAATTAACTACTCCATAAATATTACATTTTAGATTCAAAATATAAGTACATGAATTCCTCATGAATTATTACATATTTGGTTGAGGCTATAATTGACGCACAATATTGGTCTCGGTACTTAACTTGGAAATGTTTTGTAGCTATCGCAACGACAAATTCGAGTAGAGCAACTCTAATGAAATTTGTCATAGAATATATTTAACCGAGAACTAACCTTTTCGTATTGACGTCGATGAAATTTGTCTAATACCACGCGCATTTAAATGATTTTATAAAACACTCCGCTTCAATCTTGGGGGTAATTTATTGAAGAAAATGTTCAGTCTTGTTTACACCTCAAAGAAAATTTTTTTAGACCTCGTGCCATTTTCAAAATTTTTAAATTTTTACTCAATCTTGCCACAAAGTAAAAACTAAAATCTTTTACTTCTCAAATGAGACTAAAATATTTTAAATCTTTCAATAATCGTTCATGAGAAAAACATTAGATCCATAACACCATTTAGATTTGTTTTAAAATGCTAGAAGCGTGAATAAAATTTATGTTCATTATATTTTCGCTAGTTCTGTTTGATTAATTCAGTACATATTGTATATACATATAAGGTTCATTTGAGAGCCCCTTGAAACTTTTGGCCCAGGGCTCCTTGCTTTGTTGTTACGCCACTGCGTATGACACAAGTTTGCACCTAAGAGAACATCCTATATATTTTGAAAGCAGGGCTAAAAATTAATTTCCCGTATCTGGTAGTTTTTCTGAATCAATTCGTTTAAGTTTCTTGAACGCGAAGTTGTATTGTATTAATATTACTCATACGACCTGATTTATTATATCAAAAAAAGCATTCTTCTGGGTTATAAATTTATGAATTCCCATGCAAAATTGTCTGCTGCATATATATTTGTAAACAAACGCTTAAAATTGTTTATGAAAGTGATAAACATAACATAAAACTTAAACTAAATATTTAAATAAAAATAATGTTTGTGGTTTTTTTTTTTGCTTCTACAAAATATTTGTGAGATAAAAAAGTGTTATTACTGATCTTGAAGGTTTTTTTGTAATGGCGTTTATTCCAAACCTATAGTATGTGTCTCAAGAAGTATGCAAATATTGTCGTCGTGGCTTATTGGGGGGTGAATATAATATCATATATTTTGACCGTTGGTCATGAACCAAAGTAATTTTGAATGGGATAAAAAATTTAAATCCCTCTTAGGAAATGTCTGGATCCGCTAGTGCTCCCATAGATCAAATTATGTCGGTAGAGAAAGAGATCATAACTCGTGCGTTAATATTAATGTTCTCGGTGTAATCAACCTACGTCAGCCAAGAAGGAATATAAAAATTATGTTTTAAGTTTGTTATTTGATACCATTTTAAATTTGTAAGAAATGTTTACAAAATTTTTAAAACTTAGATAATCTGTGCGATTAAATGATTGACAGAAGGCATAATGGTTAGCGTGCGGTGGAGTCAGCAATAAAAAATAAAAATTTATACATGACACTACTGCTGGCTGCTAATAGCAAATCTCCAAGAGTATAAATTATCTAAGAAAATCTGTTTGCTTCGCCGTTTGAATTCGATATAAAATTGTTGGTCCCTTTCATTCGTGTGCAAGTATTTATAACTCACACATAGCTCTCCATGGGTTGTTGTGTCATAAAAGAAGAAGAAGAATTAAATTTATTATAAAGCTTATTACTAGAGAGTGGAAAAAGGCAAAATAAAATTTAGAATCTATAGTAATCATTGATTTTTCAAATATAGTCAAAAATACGAAAATCTGAAATTGAAATTTCACAATCAATGCTAACTATGAACATTTTATGCTAACATAGAAAATTTAATTTTGCCTTTTTTCGGCTCTCTGCTTATTACTTTACATCACCTTCGGATCCAAAGATTGCCTAAGGGGGTTTTAATTTTTTTTTGTCCCGAGGGTAAATCAAAAATTTTGCAACGGAAATCGCGCTATTATTGCACTTATACGAAACTAATAAGAAACGAAGTTATGCAGTTGTTAGTGTTTAGCGAATGAAGTGAAATGGCAATCATGCAGAGTCGACTTCTCGCAGTTTTACCTCAAGTGCTTTAGTGAGAGAGCTTGATTTCATAAAGCTTGATTCCATAAAGCTGCTTTCCTCTCATGTGTTATATACATGTACCAGTGTTGATATTTGAAATTTTTTTAAAATGTACTTAAATTATGTATTGTATTGTACCTTTTTGAATCCAATTGTACCTAACATAGGTATGATCAGTATATTTTACTTCAATAGCTAAAAAATCGCGATAAGTATACCAAAATTTTTTAATTTTTAATTATTTTGTTGGGGGAGAGGGGCTGATATTCGATTGGTTTTCTTTAAAAAAAATTTTACCTCCATTATTCATCTGAGAGGCTGAGAGGAAAAGTGGTATAACTTCTACGTTCAGAAAAAAGTGGAATAATTTTACTTAAGAGCAAAAGCAAAACGAAATATGTTCAGAGCAAAAGTGAAACGAAATATGTTCAGAACGAGAACGGAATAAAAAATTATGCTGTTCTTGCTCTGCAAAGAATTGTTATACCATTTTTGTTCTTATTTTTAAGGCGTTTCATTTTCACTCCAAACCGTATTACTTATGCCATTTTTGCACTGACACACTAAATTATTTCACTTTTGCTCTTATATAAATTTTAGCCCACTTTTCCTCTCAGCCTGTCATCTAGGCTTACTCAAGGGGCCTAAAATTTTTGGAAAAGTTGCACGTTTTTAAATTTTACTAATTTTTTTCAAACAAAGCAATTCTATGAAATATTAGGTTATTTCAGGGCCATAAACCAAGGTAGTTTGGACTTTTTTATTCTGAATCAGCATTTTTAGTTTTCCAAAATGCAAAATCTTGGTTTTGGTTATTTTCAGCCATCTAAAAAATCGAGAGCAATGTTTATTTTAAATCGGTTTTCCAAATGTAGTCTTTTTTCGTTGAAAAAATCTAATGATAACAAATTTGTCATACATTATTTAGAAACAAGTTCAGGCTATATGTAAAAGTTCAACATTTTTACGAATTTTTTTTTAAGTTGAATAATTTTAGACATTTTTTAAAAAATAAATATTCAAGCAAACAGAATTCAAAAAATGCAGAACTTAAGTTATTTAGAAAAATTTTTAGATTTCCTGAAATCCTTTTGAAAGTTCACTCCTTGGATCCACCACTGCCTTTATATATTTCTGAGTGTATTTTTGATTTGACGCACATTGCGCGAAAATTCATAAATTGATGATTTTTTAAATTTTTTGCCTCAAAAAACTGAATAATTTCAAATTGTACCTAAAGTACTTATACTACTTTTTTTATTTCATTGGCAATGATAAAAATATATGAGATTTTCATCGCAAAAGGGGATAGGGGGAAATTTAACCCCAAAATCCCCCTTGGATTGACTAGTGCTATACATATACTTGAGGTAATACAGTAACAAAATGTTTTTATACATAGCGCCTAAAATTATCCTATCCATTTAAATGTTTGGACATCCCAGTCAAATTTCGTAGAACAAAGAAAACAAAATATATATCACAAAATATCCTGCCACAAACTTAGAGGTTGAACCATGATCGATTTGGAATGTTATCTAATGTAACATTCTCAAGCGTAGTGTTTCTTTAAATTGATGTTCCCAAAACATATTTCCATATTTCATTTTTAATGCTATCCTTTCTAATCTTAAGGGGTATCCCAAGTAGGTCATAAAATAAGGACCTTTCTCATACATTCAGATGTGAAAAAGTTTAAAAATAAAATGTACACATATCATGAATAAGTAATATGATACATATATATGTATATAAGTATGTATGTATGTATGCATGTATAAAATAATAATAAAAAAAAAAAGTTTTGGAAAAAATGTATAACTTATACACACACGTAGGTAAATATATTTGAATGTATGTGTGAATGAAGTGACGCGGAAAAATTCAATTTACAACAAACAAATAAAAAAGTAAAATTTTTAAAATTAAAAACAAATTAAAAAACAAATTCAATATATAAAATTAAATTGAAAATGTTTTAGCATGAATTGCGCTTCAAGTTACATGTAAAGAAAAATGCGTTTCACACACTTCACTTCATTGCTAGTATATTTTAATAAGGATTTGGTAATGGTGAAGCATTCATACCTACTACCATCCATATGAAATAAGAATAAAAAATGTAATTACATTGTACATCATGTGCATTAATTATAACTTATTAATTTTTAATTCAATAAATTCAAGTATCTTGCGAAATGCTTCTGTAAATGTTTTACTGTATCTAAACATACATACATATATAGAAGCACCAAAACATACACATACATACATACATGCAAACATACACGTACTCTATGCAAATGAATAAATGATATTGCAGAGAGCAGTCAACAATTTCTTCTTCTGATTTTTCCTTATTTTCTGTATGTTTCGCACAAACAAATTTTTCATTCTTTAAGTGTATAATGTATTTTTACTTTTTTTACGCTTAAAGTTACAATTTACTGTCAGAATGTAGTCATAAAATAATATAAAAATAAAATAAAACATAAGGAACGACGAAATGTGTATGTAATAAGCATAAGGAAAAATATTCAAGAATAAACGCTGAGCTTTGATGATAGCGTTTGTACATACAGTGAGTGACCTTGCTGTATTGTGCTGTGCCTCGCCATTCGTCGTCATCAGCGTCACCATCACCACTTCCATCACCGTCTTCATTGTCACCATTTTGTTCGTCTCTCTTTACACTTTAACACTTTAAAAGCACCACTCACTGAAACGTCTTAATTAACGTGAACAGGCTCCTCCATTGTATGTCAGCATTAAATACTTAATTCTTTAATTTTGTATTGTGTTGTGTTGCAGAATAATAATAACAACAAACAACTAAAAAAGTGAAAAAAGGTATATACAAATGTAATAAAATAAAATGAAATAAAATGTAATAAGAAAGATGAAAATGAAAATATCAAATTAAAATTAAATTGTGTAAGAGAAAACATTTCCATCACAATAATAAATTATAAGTAATAATAAAAATAATAACCATCATCATCATTATTATCATCAAAAACAACATATTCATCATAATCATCGTCAACATTATCAATAGCAGCAACCGAAACAGCAATGACAACGACAACAGCAAATGCCTCTTCGTCGTTGCGTAAATTTTCACAATTTCCATACAACAAAATAAAATAAGAAAAAAATAATAAAATAAAATAATATAAAGCAGAAAATCGCAAAAAATAAAACTGTGCAACTTAAAAGTAACAACAAACATCAAAAGTAACAACAACAGCCAACACCAGCAACAACAACAAAAGGCAACAGCAACAACAACATCAACAAATAAAATAATAAAACGACCTTTGCCAACATAAAAGAAGGAAAAGAAACCCGCACAACAACAACAACAACATCAGGCAAGAACAACAGTCAAAAGAAAACGAAAACAAGCCAAAAAAAAACCGAAAAAACCAAACAGCATATAGTAAAATCGCGCGCGTTCCAACCTTAGCAATACACAAACGAGCTAAAGTGAGCAAGTGTTTTTGTTTTTTTTTCTGCTGTTTCTTCTTCTTCTTCTTCTTACATATACATATGTGTGTGCCGTCGCCGCTGCTGCTTCTGCTGTTGCCGAGTGTGTGTATGTGCGAGCAAGCGTGTGTGTATTCACGCTTTTCCAACCTGAGGGAAAATTACACAAAACACAAAGGTAAATACAATTAATTTCTATTTTTTAGCTCATTCCTTAAAAAGTTTTTTGACGATTTGACTCCGCAGCAACTACACACTTGCCGTCGTTACATCCTTTTTATATCACATATTTACACATATTTGCTCATATTTGCACATATTTATACATGTGTGCATATACATAAGCACACTTGTTTATATATGTACACTGACGGTCATGAAAACCGCAACACTCACCAATTTCAAGAAAATTGTTTAGAATTGGGCCTAAACCTGATTTTATTTTAGTGAATGCAATTTTTTTTTTTTTTTGGGAACAAAATGAACAAAAGTGTGAAATTAACACCATACTAATAATACACAGAAATTTCATTGCCTTTTAATTCAAACAAAAATATTGAAGATATTTTACGTTTTTGAGGGTATTAATTAAAATTATGTAAAAATAAAAATATTTGTTATTTTTTTAAAGGTGCAAACTAGGATTAATTTGTTTCATATTATTTAGTTTGATGGTGCCCCTCTCTTAACATTTATTATGGCCGTTCCGTTATCCTGAATGACATAGAGTCGACAAGCACTTTAAGGATATCATTCGTTATTTTTTTAATACCAAACTTTTTTCAGAACTCCAATAAGAAGATTTTTATTCTTTGGCATATTTTGAGCAACTTTCCGTTTCATCATATGACAGAGGTGCTCTATCGGACTTAAATCCGGCGAGCTACCTGATCATTCCAAGCGATAAATTCTAACATCATCGAAAACATTTTGAATCTGCAACCAAATAAAAATCAATAATCAAATTTTTTTACTATTTCTAAAGTTATCCAACATTAAGCACTAATTGCTAACTAAAACTTACCAATTCGGCATTATTATATGGCGCAGAAGTCGTCTGGAAAAATAACGCCATTAATGTGTGAAAGTGCACCATAAATGGCTTACAGCAATTGCTCCCATATTTTTGGGGGTTCACAGGTCCTGGAATATAGCCCCGGATATAGTAGGAAAAATCCATTCAAGTCATATGATTTTGTGGGAATTTGAATATTTTCTCTATATCTGATCGACGCACGCACCGAAGATTAAATGCGCATAAAAATTAAGTTTAATTTGCCCGATCATATTAGTTTTCTCGGGTCTGCCACAGTCCAATTACTGTAGTTTTTAGTCCCTGCCAGGCGATTTGTTTCCATCCATTTCGTCAACAATGACTTTTTGGCTGATCGTTTCCCTCATAGACCGAACTTTCGTTCTTTTCTGCGTAAAGTTTCGACATTTATATTCACTTTGTAAAAGCTCTTAAGCTCAATGCTTGTTATGACTGTACTTTTGACCCGATCCTTTAAGCATATTCTTCGGGTTATGCCATTTCTTCTCGTATTTGTCTTCCATAGTCTTCTTGATCCTTTTGTCCTTTCAAGCGGGTTCAAATTGTGCTTTTTCTGGATCATTTTAACAGCAGTATTTCGCAACCATCAGTATTTAACTTTATGAACCTCGTTGATCCCTAAGAACAAAAAATTCGATCTTTTGGTGGATCGACAATTGCTTATATTTTGTAATTGTTTTTGGCATTCTTCAAAAATCGTTTTTTACGTTTTTTAAATACATTATTAAAACATTAACAAGGAAATCTCCATTACAAATGAATGGGAAATCGGGCTAAGCTGCAAAATATTACGGAGATTTCGGTAGTGTAACAAGTGGTGCGGTTTTCATGACCGCCAGTGTATATACCTCCTATAAACATACTGTCAGACTCTGTCGTCGAAATGTTGAACACTTTGGAGACTGTGACATTTGCAAAAGAAAAAAACAATTTGTTACTGAATTTCATAATTGTTTTATTATCTATAATAATAGGGGAAGCACGTATATGTTGGACATAGTTTTGTTTGACCAAATAAATTTTTTTCCACAATTTAATGATTGATTCTTATAGTTCTGGCCGAATGTTTTATTTTCCCCAAAGAAACTTGTTACCATTGACTTCACCTTCACATACTACACATACATACTTCAAAATGCGTGTAATTTGGGACAAATACGTGTAAGTTAACTAATCATTTGACATCACGAATTTTTCATCCTTTTTACCTGAAATGAAAGGTTTAACCCTCTAGTGCATAGGCAAGATTTTTTTTAAAATGAAATGCAGTTGAAAGCTGAATGTAAACTATAAATCCGTAGTTAGTTTTCTGTTCAAAATCAGCTGCAGCTTTTTACTTCTCAAAAATTGTGTTCCGCCTCTAAGCGGCCGGCCGTATGCAGGTAGTTCTAAAAAATGTTATTTTGAGAATTCAGAATCACAGGTTACGAAGGAACCACCCAATTTTAGGCAACCACCCAATTTTATTGCAAACAAGTCCAATTTAATTTAATTCAATTTATTCAGGGTAGGTTAAAAAATTCCTAAAAATGCAAAAAGAGAAATGAATGTTAAGAGCTTCTTACTTTAGTTCTACATGCGGTGAATTTTTAGGTTAAAGAGAAATATATATGTAAGTTACAAAATGACAGATAGAAAAATGTGTAAAGCAATAACCGATGACAAGTCGTGCTGCGCTCGGCTACTGCTGCGATGTTACCAGACTTTCCGCAACAACACTTAAATACAAACGAAAAATTCAGTAATTTATTGCACATATAGAGTAATCCCCGATTAATTCCACTAGAAATTTTACTTTTTTAGTCTAAAATATTCACAAATTTCTCGGTTAAGGCCACCACCTTCAGGTCTAGATTTTTCAAAAAATTGATTTTTTTATATTTCGTATCAATATTTCTGCTATTTCGACTTCTACAGGCTTTTTGACAGGTGAGCGCAGAAGCAGGTAAAAGGGCCGACCGAAGTTTAAACTCATTTATCTCGAAACTATATTTTTCTGCACGGTGGGAGACAAAAAACAAAAACTACTGGACCGATTCGTCTCAAATTTTTGTATGGTTATTATTCAGTAAACTAGTGCTTATCGTAGGAACTAAAAAAACTTTCTACGTTGAATACTTCTTACTTTTTACATACAAAAAGTAATGAAAAACAGTCTGTTTTCGTAACGTAAATTTCAGCAACGCGCCATTTTGTCAATTTTTTTTTTTTTTATTTTAGTTCCTGCGATTGCTACACTCTGCATACTGATTGAAATTTTTTTTTGTTTTAGATCAGTGGAAAATCCAAAACCTATCCCACCAGCAAAATCCGTTTTTTTGAAGAGGGTAACTGGAACACCAATTTTAGTTTACTTAAAATTATAATTTTTTTTTAAATATTTTTGTTTATTGTTAAATTAATAAAATATATCTACAAAGTTTAAATACTATTCCTCGTTATTTCATTTAAAAAATAAATCCTAAAAAGTCGTCAAATTCATGGGCGCTAGACCAGAAGGTCCCCTTAATTGCATTCTCCTTCAAAGCAAAATAATTTTTTCGAACCTTTAAACACTTTTCTGGTTTTCAACTAAAAAAATATTTCAAATGTGAAGAGATACAACATTGGCATGGAGACAAAAAATTTCCTTCCCCCCCCCCTCCTCCCCTTCCTTACCGATGAAAATTTCATACATTTTGATTAGCCATAAATTAGAAAACAATTTTAGTTGACGAAAAACTAAAAACCAACTTTTGGAATTCTCTGGATCCGCTAGTACTTTGAATGAACTTCACTTAATATCCAAAGAAATAACTCTGACAAAGAAAACATCAGCTCGCAAAAACACACTAAAAAAAAGAAACAAAATTACTACCGTCGGTGTTCACTAACATATCGAAAAATCAGTGGACCTACTTGCACGCACTACCCCTACAATATTTGGCGACTTCGCCATATGCAACATTTAATTTTCATAAGTCTGTTGATTCATTCCACTTATTTACCAATATGTTTAACTGTGCTTTTGCCATGCACATACTTCATTTAGGCTCACAATTATTACTGATATGAAATACTGTAAGTACCTACATTAAATAAAATAGAAACAAATAATGTTTATACTTAATCAATAATACAGTGAGACACAAAATAAAGAGTCCTAGATAGGAAAGAACCTTTTCTGAACGTATTGAATTTACAAAGTCTAGGGGGAACCATTTTTTATGGTACATTTACATTCAGTTATATTAGTTATATTCAAGAAAATACCCAATCAAATTCTAATACCCAAGAAATTATTTCACTAATTTAATTTAATATTATTTTATAATCATATTTCATAAAATCTGAGTCCATTTACCATACTTTGAATATTAGACTCAATCCATTTTGGAAATAGTCCCTAGTATGCCGGGATATTTAGCTAAGACAGCTAAAAGAGCACGAAAAGTTGGGTGATAATTTAAATTAATCTATTTTTCGTATTTTAAGCATCTGCGTCAGTCAAGGCGAGGGAAAAACGCTCCCTTACCGATGAAACTCTCATACATTTCGTTCATTAGCCATGAATCAAAAAAAATTTTAAAGGGACAAAAAAATTACATCCCTCAGTTGGTACATTGAAAAGGACTGTACTTTCGGGGTTAACCCTTTCGACCCGGATGGGTCAATACATACCAAAAATATTTGCATACGCCTCTCGAGATAATTTACTGAAGATTAGGCATGGGAATGCATTTTTACCGTTTTTTATGATCTTTGGTATAAAATATTTATGTTTGTTCTTAGTTGAAAGCGGTAGCTGTTTATGATCGATGTATTAGTGAACACAAATTGCAAAACTCTGCAGAAAATTATCAAAAACAAAAAATTATGAAAGAAGAGGTAAATGTTATATTTTATACTTTTTCCTTGTATTTATTATGTGTGTTTGTTCTATACATATATAATTCAATTGTGAACATAAAACTATTTTTGATAAATTATATCTGTTTAGTTCATTTGACAGTATTTTGACGGGGGCCCCCAGCACCTCTGGCTGCGAAAATTTAAATTCTGGGAGGTTAATAATCTTACTTTTTCTTAGTGTTTAAGACTCACTTCGCACAAGTATTGAATATCCAGCAGTTTTTCCGGATCAAAAGGGTTAAGCCACTCTCTGCCCCCCTTTATCTTCCCTCAATCCCTTTTCCTCCCCTTTCCGGTGAAAATTTCATAGATTTTAGTTGTTGATAGATGAAAAAAATGTTGGGGACAAAAAAATTAGTTCACCGCATTGTTGCCCGATCTAATCTAGACATTACCCGCTAAAACTGAAGGTTTTTTGAAGCCACTGAAGAATTTTCGAGGTTTTTTATTTTCCTAATAAAATCTAAAGGTTACTAGAGGGTTTCTTACCTACCAAATCCAATCTACAGGAAATGTACATTTTTAATTATTTATTTATTATTCATTTCTAACTTTTAATACATAAGTCTAAAAAAAAATTAAAAGTTCATTTTTTATGTCACTGATATTGTGTTTAATGAAGTTCAAAGACAACAGTTTATTCGTGACATTTTTTATATAATGGCGGGCGAAACGTTGCGTCACATTTTAACCCACTTCACTATGGTCCAGATACCCAATTTGGCGGCATAAATTCGAATAATGAAGATAGAGCGCTAAAACTTCATATGTGTACTTGTGATGTAATCTAAAAATAAATATTGAAAAATAGGCCTCCCTAGCCCATCTCGCATGCAACAAAAAATTTGCATTTTTGTACACCTTAGGAACTAATAAAAAATAGTTTAGAATTTACTATACCATTGTAATTATTTAAAAAAAAAATCTAATGGTTTTTTTTTGGTATATCTATAGGGAAATAGGTTTCGCAATCTGACAACAGTGGTGCACCGGCTCCGAAAGCCCAGAGGGCCATATTTGACTGTATGCCTCGTACTTTGTATAAGTGAGTGTGTACTACTTCGACATATTTTACCACCACAGCCAAAATGAACAAGGTCTGAGTCTATTTTTTGAGCTTTTACCATCTATATCATATACATCAGCCTAGTACACCGGTGCATGAACCGCCTAAATGAATGAGGTGGTAGCTCATTTCTATGTAACAACAACCCTGTTAGTCTAATTCTGGCCATATTGTCACTAGGTTGAACTTTCAAATTATCAAAAATTATATTAAAAATGTATATTATAAATGTATTAAAAATGTAAACTTCTTTGATTACAAAAAGTATTGTTTCCTTTAAGTTGTTTGCAGAAATTGCAAAAATCTGATCTATGGTGGAATTACTTAGTCTAAATCTTACCTAAATAAGGTTTAATCAGTTCATTAAGGAAATGTTTTATTCATTCACTTATATGAAAACTTTGTACAGAATGCTCGTTTGACTAATGACCTAGTGAATGAAGATAGATTAATGTGGAGTTCCAGTTGCCTCGAATTCCATTTCCAACAGATTTATAGTCACCGTGAGAGAACGACTGCGCAGAATGTCTGGGTTCATTTCACTACTCAGGCTAAAAATAAAAAGGTTTTTGTTTTTGGAGCTCGCTAATCATTTTAAGGAAATAGTTTGCCAATTCATCCTTATCTTTCGTCAGGCTTATATTGAAAAATTTGCGCTCTATGCACATACATATGACGCGCTCAGAGGAAAAATGAAGCATAAAATTTACTAGAGGAAAGGTATAAAAGAAAATTTCATAAACCCAAAACGAAGTCTCGCTCTGCTATTGCCTATTTGATTTTGTATGTGTGCGTAAGTTACAACTTTTCATGCATATTCGGCTGTATCGCTATAGTCGGCAAGTAACAGCAACAACTCTCTTTCTCTGACCGCGTCATATATTACAATATCTTTTCAAACTAAAATATGCTGAAATTTCGAACTACTTATATTAAAAAATTATTTTCTATAGCATCTGTGTCCTGTTTATTGCATTTTCTGGATTGTGATTGATCTTCTGAGTTTTGTATTTTTCTAATGAAATCATTAGTTAAGTGGAAGTATCTTTCTTATAAAAAAAATTATTGCCTTCCTGGTTTATACGCATAAATTTCCGATCCTAAAATGTTAGCAAGGGTTTTTAACGCATAACCGCGGTCCCAATTATATTTTTTCAAATAGACGGAATTTTATTTAATTTTCAACTAGTTATATCTAGTTAGAGTTAAATATACATGAATGTTAGTTTCAAACCGTACCAGAAAGAGCTGTGTTTCAATTTACAACAAAGAAACACGAATATCGCCATGTCCTTATTTTTACCGCCAACCCCAGATTAAACACTGAGCGCATGGAAAATCTTCTCATTAATTTCTTGTTGTTTTAAAATCGCAAACTTTTAATTTAAATTGGACACAAGTAAATGAAATCTCAGACACATTACTTCATTTGATTTATTTATTCTTTCCTTTCCTCTTCATTCTTCATTCTGCAAAACGATAATTTTTATTGAAAAATTCTTTGTCACAATCAACATCACCATCAATATCATCAATTAAGTACATTTTTTTCTTAACGGCGAAGAAAGTTGATCAATTGTAATAAAAGTTTAATTGGACTTGAAAAGGGACTTTTTGTTACAATATACGAGTGAGTACTTTTTAATTTGGCCCTTCTCAATGACGGACATTATAATTATTTTTTTCTTGTGCATCATACTTGGCATTTCGAATTAGCATATCCTTTGTGTTTTAAAGTGATTAGGTTTTTTTTGTTTTTTTTTTTCTTTAAGGTGTCTGCTTTCAGTTGTTGCCTTGTGTTTAAGCAAGTAATAATGACACCATCAAGCAATATGGTGACATCGCCACTCAAATCAAATCGTCATGACTATTATGACGCTACTGTGCATGCGTCTTCATCTAAACAAATTATTATCATTAACACTGAGTTTGAGCGTAGTTCATCATCAACAGATGAAGCGACATCATCAAGAAGAATTATCATTGTTGGAAAACATATGGCAGACAAAAGATAAAGCCGCCAACAATACAGCCTCGACTGTTGCCACCATTACTTCCATACAAACACACATACACATATACTTATACATATAAGCAAAACACATTCACAGCTGTCGTTATTATATGAAAAGAGCAAGAAACATGTTAAGGATGTGTGTTGGGAGTGGATGTTGCCGGGTTTTTCTTCAATGATGTTGTGAATAGGAAATTTACGCATTGCTTGCGTCTGGGTTTATGTGTGTGTGGATGTGTATGTGAATGTGTTTGTGTATGTTTGTATGAGAGAGTGATTTTTCACTTTGAGCTTAATAAAAATTTTATATTTGCATATAAAATGTTAAATTTATGGCCATATAAATTTAATGGTATCAATGACAAGTTTAGACCATAAAATAGGTGAGATTTTTCATGTTGTTAAACTTTTCCATATATGATCGAATTTTTCAAATTGAGTGGAAGTATAAAATCAAATGATATTCTAATGTACGAATATACATAAATACATAAAAACAATTTCAAATAAAAATTTCCTCAATGATGCATGGTAATTTTATGAATGCTATTCTTAAATACTGGAATTTATTCATTCCTGTTACACAAAAACAAAGTGGACCACAAATATCGTTATATTTGAATATATTATATATAAAGGTATGTAAATAGCTTGTTTCTTTTTTATAAATAGAATTTAAATTAGACTAAAAGTTAAGCAAGAGTCAAACTACTCATTAGATATAGGGTAGGTGGTGATAGAAATTGTTTCAAACATTGCATACAATTTTCATTTCTTAGTCAGACATTGAAATTATACAAAATATTGTTTAACGTGGGTCTATAGTTTATGCATTGCAAAAAAATATAATGAAATTTCAAGTTACTACTTTTATCAAAGATTATTGTGTTGAGGAGCATACTTTTAAATGGAAGGTAGGCGTGGTTGTTATTCAATTTCGCAACTTGTCTGTAATTATGTGAACAAATTTTAATAATTCTGGTATTTTACAATAATGGAAGTTATCCTGTGAAGAACTGCCCAAAGTAAGATTGATGGACATCCTAATTGAACCCAGGGTGTGCCGCTAATCAAGCATAAATAAAATTTTTTATACCTGCCATGCCACCTTATATGGATTGCAGATGGAAAGAAATATTCCTTTGGGTGTAGGGTATAAAAGTTTTGAAAGTATACCATAGACCAGACAGAACACATTTTTTAATTCATCGATTTTAAAAGTGAGCTCACGTGAGATGATATCCCCATATACTTAAACTGCATTTATGATTTAGTTTTTCTGTCTTCTTTTGGTTGGATTTCGGTCTGATTTGTGATCTGAATTTTGGTCCAATTTTTAGTTTTTTTTGGGTTCAATTGTGCACTGAATTCTAGTCTGATATTTGGTTTGATTATTAATTCATGTTTGGTCTAAATTTTTATTTACCTTTGGTCTACTTTTGAGGTCCTCCTAGTCTGAACTTTGGTGTAGCTTTTAGTCTAAATTGTGATCCAAATTTTGCTCAGACCAGCGTTTTTCAGAGTTTGATCTGATTTCAGGTCTAAATTTTGGTTTGCTTTTAATTTGTATTTGGCGTCCTTTTCGCATCAATTTTAATCTAATTCTTAGTTTGAGTTGTGGTCAAAATTTTGGTCTGAAATACGAGTTTTGGTCCGAAACCGGTCGGACTTTTGTTTTAAATTTTGGTCTGAATTCGGCTGGAATTTTGGTCCAATTTTTGTTTAACCCATGTATTTATTTATTTTTTTTTTAATAAAAATTCTTTCTAGAATAACTTGGGTTTGCTAATTACGAATATGATGATAAGTTTCCGATTTTTGTCCAATTTTTTAATTTAAATATATATGCCAATCCGCCTTGAGGCGGATCTGTTGTCTGAATTTTATCTAAAGTTTTATCTACTTTTGGTCTATATTTGAGTTAAAATTTTTTAGTGTGGATATATTTCAGATATTTATACTGGTTTTTAGTCTGAATTTTGGTTGATTTCGTTCAATATTTGGCGTCCCTTTCTTTGGCCTAAAGTTTTGTCTAACTATTAGTCTGAGTTGTGGTTTAAAAATTTTTCAGAATGTTGGCTTGATTTTTGGTCTAAATATTAAACTGTTTGTGGTTTAGATTCGGTCTTAATTTTGGGTTTTTGTTCTGACTTTTGGTCTGAATTTGACCTCATTTTGATCGATTTATGTTAAAATTTAGGTCCGATTCGTGGCCTGAATATAAAATAAATAAAATACTTCCCGTCATAATAGCCAGATAAAAAAAGTAGCTGTGAGTAGCTAGGACTTTGAATTTTTAATACAAAATATATAATTATTTAAAACAACAACAAAAAAAACAGTAAAAAGTTTTCTCAACAACATATACTTTTAGGCATTCAACCTTTCCGGCTTCATACAACCACGCTCATTCCATTTTTTAGGGTTTTGAGATCAGATTTATGCTTTTTACATCAAAATTTATCAATCCCAATTTTTTTTAAATAATTCAAAAATTAGGGAACTAAAGGGTTAATTTGCTTTATTATTTCCTTTGATATCAGTTTTTGATACTTTAAAAAAGTACACTGAATTTGGATGAATTTTCTATGTAATTTCTTTCAATATCACTCTTTGAAAAGTTCGCTTGTATCGGGAAGTACCCCGGACCCTTTGAACGATTTAGCACTTTTCAGAACTTAATTCTTTCCTAACTCAAGGGAATGTTTGAGATGTTTTCAGTTTTGCTCGAGCTATCATTACACAAATTGAATTTACCCACTTCAACAGTGAAAAGTAAGCAAGCAGGTCAAAATTATATAGTTGGAGGATCACATGTTAGCAGGGGAAAAAGAAAAAGCAGACCAAAGACCACAAATCATAAAGAAATTCAGACCAAAAGGAGACTGAACATTTTAAATTAAGAACAAAAATCCAAATTCAGAACAAAACTCAAATTAAAATCAGATGACAATCAGGATCGCAGATTCATGCTGGATTGTGATTGTTGCACAGTGTTTTTCTATAATTTGGCAAAACCAATTATTCCCAAACTTAACTCCTAGATACAGCAGTCTGTGGCTTTTTTTAGACGCATCACAAGAGTTTCTCGTTATTATTCGTTATTCTTGAAAACTATTAACTTATCGGCTTAATTTATTATTAGATCCTTGAAGTGATAGTAAAACTTTTTCACAACTCAGAAGTTTTACGATTTTATGGAAGAAAAAATTCTATTCTTAACACTTTTTGTGACATCTTTCAGTTTACGAGCTTTATAATAATAAATGACACTATAAAATTTATGAGGAAATACTTAAGAATTTTGCAGCTATAAATATTTTAGAACGCACTGGCGCCACCCTGTACATATTCAGGTATAAACATGGAATAAACTGATTCATATAAATTGATAGAATTTTATGAAGCTATTCCATATTAATAACATTTTTCATCTACTGAAATGGTATATACTGATGCTTATGTAGGTGTTATAAATTTTTTTTTTTCTACAAATGGATGTGAGTGGATTTTAATGACGAATTTAAATGTCGAATGTGAACAACTTTTCAATGCAATCTATATTTTTAATGGTTTTCTATTTTGTTTTTTTTTGTCATACTTGTTTTGAGTGAGTAAATTTGACAAAACCGACACGATTTATGCCAGTTGATGAACGTTTAGTCTAGTACAAGGCAATTTACTGTCAAAACCCTTGATAACCATTGGAAGATTATAAGAATTGCATACTGAGCCTCCATTCTGGGTAGGTAGAGTGACTACTCCCTCCAACAGAGGATGCACACTTAGCGCTAGATACCACAACCTCTTTGTTGTCTAGAGCCAGTTCGTGAGATTGAGAAATTTAAGGAGTTTTCCAATTTCGAGCTTGGAGATCTTGGTCTAAAAAGGTTCGTGGAATAATTTTAGTCTGGTTTTAGCAAAAGCCGAGCAATGACAGAGAAAATGGGTTAGAGTCTCTCTTTCTGCAAGGTTGTTGCAGCTTCTGGAGTGTGTGTTGTGTGGAAAGGTTTTTCCACCTGATATCTGCAGGAATAAGAAAGTATGAGAGTATATCAGCCTTGATTTTATTCAGGGGAATTTCTCTAGATTGCGCCTGAGTAAAATCCAGAGCCGAACCTCGCCTCACTAATTCATCGGCATTTTCATTGCTTTCGATGTTCCTGTAATCAGGAACCCAAATTAGGCCAATGTCCAGCCTGTGACTAGGCTGACGAGTAACTCATCTGGAAGATATTATGTCTGAGCTGAGGGCCTTAATTACCGCTTGGCTGTCTGTGAAGATGACTACTTTAGCCCTCCTTTAGATTTTGATCAGTGGCCTGGAAAACACTGGATTCGTTCGGGAGTCTAAAAGATTCGGCAATACTGAGGTGTTTTGAGTAGACTCCCGCACCAACCTCACAGTTCATCTTTGACCAGTCGGTGTAGAGTTCTATCTCAAGACCAGCTCTCACACTTTTACTCTGCAATCTGCTCTTGTTGGAAACACGGTGTTAAAGCTCTTCTCTTCTTGGGTATCATGTAGTCAGTGTTATATTGGTTTGGTATACTCGGTACTTGTGATAGAATTATTCTAGTTTTTGGCAGTCCAGGACCCTATTTCTTTGAGTCTGACTGCACTTGAGGCTGCGGAAGCTTTGGTATAGAGTTCCATAGGAAGCAAGTGTACTAGCACGTTTAGGGCCTCCGTCGGACATGAGCGCATAGCACCTGTAATGCCTATGCATGCTGACCTTTGAACTCTACCTAGTTTAATTTGGTTATATCCCTTTCTCATAGCATGCCACCATATATGACCAGAATGAAGTAAATTATATACATACATATTACAGTACGATAAAACATGTAAAAATTTATATGAACAAAACGGTACAACAGAAGGAAAATTAGTATAAAAGGACATGCATTAAACAGAACAAGACACTCAGACTTAGATCGTGGTCTAAGGTAGTAGCTTGGTGGCTCTATTGTCCTCTATTCGCTAGATTATATGTAATATACCAACCGATGCGTCCGCACGGAAGGATAGTACAAAAGAGTCGTTAGTTTATATCAGCAGAGCGTCCGCATGCTAGGTTCTTCGTAAGACATTATTCATTCGTGAGGTATTAATTGGATCTTGGCGTAAGTTCTTACGTCAAGATTAAGTTTCCACTGAGGTATTAATCGGCATCAGGGGGTCGTATCCACGTACCCTGGTGTAGTGAACACACGTAGTTGCCACGGACCATACAACAAACGACAATGACCTAACCATCGTATCACAAACACACACAAAGGAAACATTCGAACGCAAACCGAGCGCCAAAGAAGGCAAACGAGCGCAAACGAACGTCCGAAAAGGACGATTGAGGGGCTACAAGGAACAAACAAAGACTGTACGAGGTACTAAGAACAAAAATAATCAAGTGTATTTAAAACCAACCATGAAGAAAATAAATAAACAAGTGAACAAAGAAAATCGAAACGAACTATCGTGAGTTATTATTTATGCTCCCTGGTTACTCACTGACTACACCCTGACTAAAAGAAAAGGAACCAGGAAGGTTCGTTACAGCCTTCTTGACTCTAAGTTCTATGTTGGTTTTCCAACTGAGCTTAGTGTCAAGAATGACCCTTAGGTATTTGGCGTTCTTTGATAAAGTTAGTGTATGACTATTGGTATTTTGGTTTTTGTGGTGAACAGCATCATTTCTGTTTCATTTGCATTCACTCCCAGGCCGCAATTCACCGCCCAGTTACTGAGTGAGTCCAAAGCTCCTTCCATAATCTCACTTATTATGTTTGGAAACAGACCTGACACTATGATCACTACATCATCCGCATACGCTACCACTTGCTTCCATTCTAATTGGCAGCTTTTTTAAGAAGTAGTAAACAAATTCGATGTATTAAACATTAGGAGCATCGTGGGAAATATAAAATAATAAATCTTCAAGAGAATACTATCATAATAAATTGTTTTGAAAAATTCATACATAAATCTAAATTTTCTAACCACATTCTTCATTAAATTTTTAGGTTAAAATATGTGAAATCTTCATCCATATTTAACTTTATAGAAAACTTAATAAAATAGTTTGTGAAGTGAAGCGGTTTAGCGCAATTCAAACCCAATTTGTGCAAGCCACGCTACTTTAGTTTATACTGCGCAGTTATTTCATTCAACTTAACATATCCTAATGAATGTATGCCTCCTTCAATTAATTTTAATTATTAGTTCAAATATTAATTTGAGTAAGTGTAAATATCATTTATGAAAGTATGAACATATGCATAAATATACAAATATACGTACTTAATTTTTATGTATTAACAGTCACTGAAACCGATTTTTGCACATGGGAATTTTCAAATTATCAAAAGTTTTATAAATCACTCTCTACAAATGTTAAAGAAATATAATACATACATATACTGTTTTAATCGAATTTATTCCTCTTTTTATTATAATATATATACTCAGATGTACATGCATACATATATAGATATGTAAATATGCGTATGTGTTTGTATTTTTAAGTATAAATATTTATAAGGACTTTTCATAAATCATGCGTGAAAAATTCATCAGCATACACTTCAGCCTTAACTTAATACAAGTTTTAAAGTGTGTTTTCATCGTCGTAGAAGGAATTTAAATTTTAAAACTCATCCATCCAAAGGAAATGCTTTCATTAGAGAGGCTAGGTATTTTTCTTCTTCATTTTCATGGATCAATATATACATATATTCATTTAGTTTACTCAAATTTAGCATATTTATGTAGAAATTTTAGAATATTTTTTATTGTGTTTGGGTTAAAAGTTTTCTGTCATAAGTTTGTTTAGGTATGTAAATTAGTTATGCTATGAAAATATTCTATACACATTGCATTTAAGTTGAATAATTTTGAGAAAAGGATATGTATGTGCATTTAAATTAAGGTTGTAACGGATTGCATTTAGCGGACGATTTGGACGCGTATATTATTTTTTAGAGAATCAATCATTCTTATTTCAGAATTCATTGTTACTTTTACGATTCCGATGCTACATTCACAGATTTGAAAATATAAATTGTATGCTGGAATCCATGCTGGAATACTCAATTGACTCCGATTTATTTTCAAAATTCCTTTTTTTTCATATTTTCTGCAACAGGATTGAATATAAGGAACGAACGCGAATGTATAACTTCTACTGCTTAAGTTTTTTTTCTCAAAGGTCGTTATACGATTAAAAGTCTTGAAGATAGTTTTAAAGGGGACGTCTTCTTAGAAGACAAAAAAAAAAACTTTTTTTTTCAAGGCTTTTTCCTGAAAATAAATGTGTGGATATTTTAAAAATATTTCATGGTTGGTTGGTTGGTTTACGTAGCTGATCTACAGCAGTCCACTCGTAGATCGCAATTACCGCCATTGCGCCACACCACTACCCAACGATAGATAAGTTAAATGTTGTACCAAACCCACTTTGTGGCATTAAGGTAGTTAAAGAGCTTATTCGATTTGACAGTCGAGAGGTCGGATTAGTCTAGAAGATAATTTCCAAAGGTTATATTTCTTGTAGCTGTCAGGGCTGGTCATTTGCAAAGGAAGTAAATTATTATTCCCTTCACGTCAAATTTTTCCACAATTTCTGTATTGGTTATTTCTTTGCATGAGTTCCTATTGGGCCAGTGACCTGTAAAAACCCCGGTAAGTTGGGCGGTATTTATATGGTCCCTTGTGATAAGTTTCCTAGACTTACCGCTATCGGATACCGGCCATGTCGCATGGGAGATATTACATGATGTGAGTTTCTTCCATTTCCTGCTAGTTAGGGAAAGATAGTGCAGGTAGATGAGTTTCTTGACTGGGTTCTGAGAAACTGAAACCGTTTCCGCATGGGCTAGAAATAGTTCATATATTTAATAAAAAATTATAACAATATACCACAAAAATGAATTATTTTTATCGATATCACATGTATTCCGGAGTAATTTGGAGTCACTGAGTTCGAATTGGATTTTTTTTTTATCAAAATTTCGTTTTTGGTAATAAAATAATTTTGGTCACCCCAAAACCCCTCTCCACCCTCATGTATGCGCCTGTCAATCATATATAATATTGCCACCAGTCAAAGGGCCGTTTACTCAATGTCTGGTTAATCACTAATTCGAACTGTAACCGAACGGTTAGTAGTTAGTAGTTCTGATTAGTGCTTAACCGGACATTGTGAAAATGGCCCTAAATTAACAATAAAAGTATTATGTTTGAACATTAACAAATGCACCTCAGTGTGTAGTATGTATTTTAAGACCATAGAATAATAACGCTGTAAAAAATTAATAACGAAAAGATGGCCGCAATATCGTCGCCTAAGAATTGATTTGGCGTATGTGTGCACAAATTCGTATACCTATACGTCAAATCAATTTTCAGGCGACGATATGGCCATTTCCTGTTGAGAAAGAATTTGAGAAGAACATGTTTTAATAAAGACAATTTAGTTTACTAGTTTAAAAATGGTTTTGTAAAAGTATTGCTTATCAAAAAGTATGGGGAAGAGGGGGTGGTCCTAGAACATCGAATCCCTTCTTGGAAATAGGACCTCATTAAATCAAAGTTCATACTTTCATATATCGTTGGCTCGAAAACCTTATGTGATGGAACAAAATGAATTCAGTGATTCCAAATTACTCTAGAATATTCGTAAAATCGCCGTTTAATTCTTGCTGTTGCACAGTGTAGATAATTTAACATTTGAGAAATATTAAAAAAAAATGGTTTAAAAGTCGTTTCTCGTTGGAGTTAAAGACATTTTCGTGAAGAGCCATTTTTTTGAAAGTTTTTTTTATCAGTTTTTGTTTTTAGTCTAATAAAAAGTTTGCCAAATTTCAACTTGATCGTGTGAACACTTCTTGAGACATCTTGCTCATTAACTTCACCATTTTGACAAAAATACTTTTCAATTTGATTCCGCAATAACGAATAACATTGCGACAGTGTAACTTGCACTTATTTCATCAGATTAGTCAACATCAAAACTTCAGGAGGCATTCTTAAAAATTTTGTCATATAAAAAAAAAATTTTTTTAAATTTCTAAGTGGACTTCCCCCCTTAAAAGAAAAACTTTCTATAATTCAGACTTTGGCCTAAAACCAATGCTTCTGATTAACAGTTTCGGATGTGGATACAAATATCCGTTACAACTCTACTATTGACAAATGAAATTTGTGGCTTATCTCTGTATTCAATAAAAAATCTTAGTGTGGTTGAAAATATTAAACAATTTTATTTTTTAATCAAAACTTTTGATGGAAATATTCTGAAGCAATTTATCATTTTTGATATAATAGAAACAAATCGAAGTAGAAATTTATAATATCTTTCAGATCATCATTGAATTTCGTGTGAGTTAACACTGCCTTAATAAAGGAAAACTCATTCGGTGCGATTATTTCGCACACTCTGATAATATTTTATATGAAAAAAAAGCAAAAACAACGATTCTCCATTCAGCATTTCCTTTTTTTTTTAAATTCGAAATTTGAAAAAATGTTTATGCTTGTTGGAAATTGCCTCTCCATGTGAGAAATTTTTAACCGGATATTTTGGGCTCGATTGCTTTTTTCATATTCGATGTACCCTACACCAAATAGAATTGGAAAAATTAATTAAACAAATATTTTTTCTGCGTTTTTTTAGGTACATATATGGTATTTTGTTTGATTTTTAATTTTATTCAGATATCGAGTATTTCTCTTACGATATGGATATCTTCCAACCTTCCAATTGTTACCATATCTCTATACTCACCGGTATAGCAATAACTATAAATACAGTAGTATGAGGCAATATAGCTAAATAATTATATAAATTATATGATTGATTGTTAGTATTTTATGATTGACATAAAAAAATTTACGAAAAGCTCCAATAAAAAATAAACGAGCATGTGTACATAGGTATATAAAAAAATAATTTTATTATTATTTCAACTAATTTAGAAATATTTACTGGCTCTCAGATTAATGGCAGGAGGTTTGAATAGTCAATTTCCCTTACGCCCATATGTACGTTGCACTCACGTAATTATTAAGAAATTGCTAAGTCATTAGAATTCTTTTCCCCTTTCCTTACATAGTTTGCATATTTAGTTACCACATACTAAATACGTGTTTGTATGCATGTAAAGTAGTCCCCGGTTAGTTGCTTTGATGATTTACGTCAAATGTTATAGCTAAAGGAATACGGAAAATATGTTTAACGCAATTAAATGAGAGTCAATTAACCAGGGATTACTGTACATGTGTGTGTGTGTGTGTGTGTGTGTGTATACAATGACGCCCACTTTTCTCTAATAAAAGCTGTTTACATTATTATGTTCGTTTTAAGACCCGATTAATTTGGTTTATAATTTTTATTGGAAAAAGAAGCCATTCATTTCTTTACTATGTATAAGTATTTTACTTTTTTTTTGTACTTATTCCTTGGTTGAGTTGTTGTACTATTTTTTTTTTTTTTAGTAAAT
This sequence comes from Toxonevra muliebris, assembly GCA_963691655.1. Taxonomy (NCBI): domain Eukaryota; kingdom Metazoa; phylum Arthropoda; class Insecta; order Diptera; family Pallopteridae; genus Toxonevra; species Toxonevra muliebris. Next base: position 127,219,026 of record OY829326.1, read on the forward strand.
AAGTGTGTTTGTTTATGTTTTTTCATTCAATTCAATTCATTGTTTTTCTAAATTCAATAATTTAAAATATTTTATGTATATTGAGGAAAGCATCATAAAAATATAAATCGTATTTATTTAGAAATCAAATAACAAAATATTTATATTTCCTTGTACTTATAAGTTTATATTGTAAATAAATGATAATCACCTAAATGATATACGTCTATTGTAATTTTGTTTATTGTAAAATAGAAAAAACTTATTAAATCAATATGGATTATAGTTTTCCCAACAATGAAGATAATACTGTGCGCCATTTTTTGATGTTTTTGGAATTTTTTCAAAGTCGTCTCAATTCTTTTATGTGAAGATACTGTAGGTACAAGGAAAGAAAACTTTAAAAAACTGTTCAAATTTTTTGACCTCTTTGTTTATTTGGATCTTTTTTTTGGTACTGAGAATCTGAATCTCTTGTAATTTTCTTAAAAAACTAATTGTGGAGAAAGCTGCGGTGGAAAAATTTAATAAAATCACTGTTTTTGTAAACAAAATTCGCCTAGATCCTAAACTAAAGATGAGAGGTAAAAACTATGTTTCGAAAAAATTTTCTATAGAAAAATTTAGATGAGCTCACCGAATAACAAAATAATCGTAAACCCTTGGTTTTAAGGGAATAACAGTTGTTAGGAGAATATGATCAGAGAAATCATCCCAGAAATATTAAATAGAAACACCAGTGTAAAAAATAATTTCGGCAACAAGTGGGATAATTAGATCAATTGGGACTCACAATATACATATTTTCAGCGAATGTTCGATAACGTGAACATCCACTAACGTAAACATTCACAAACGTGAACAAATTTTTTTCGTCCATTGACTATTTTCAAAAATCTGAAAGCTCTAAAATGTGAACAAAAGTTCTTAGAAATTGTATATAAACTTTCATGATTTAAGTAATTTTGGGAATCTCCTAGATATGTTTACTACAATTTTCAATATGTACTAGACTGGCCCTTATCGCAACTGTGGTCTAGTGGAAGAGTGCCAGACTCTTGTTTCTGGAGACCCGAGTTTGATTCTCGGCTTGGGTATGTTTCTTATCTATCTTTCTTTTTCCCTTCTTTTCTTTCTTTCTTTCTTGGGGCTTTGGTACAAAAGATCTTATAGGTCGCAGTGCCTGACTTTCGAGTCGTCCTTCCTTCAAATAATAATAATAAATAGACTGGCCCTTATTTCAAAAGTTGTTTCGAATTCCGCTCTCCAAGGCTTATTTTGGAAGGTTACTGGAAAAACTAGTCCAGAAAAAATTTCAGCTTTATCGAAGAATTTTTGAGCTAGGGTCAGGCTTTAAAGTTTTGAAATTTTGTTTTTTTTTGCTAAACTTTTTAATTGTACACCCTAGTGCATAAATGATACACCCTAATACAAATTTTTTTTCTAAAAAGATGCATCAATTTCCAAAATCGCTACAGTCAAAGTCGAAAATTTGTGAAAAATGGGAAAATTAATTATTTTCATTGTATTTGAGATAAAAGTGAAAAAAATAAAAAAAAAAAATAAATTACTTTTCGTCATACTATCTAGGTAAAAAAACTAGCTATGAATAGCTAGGAAAATATTTAATTATTTAAAACAAATTTATAAAAAGCTCATTAAACTTTCCTACTTCATAAAACCATTTTTTTTTTTTAATCAACTAAAAATTTGAGAACTAGAGGGTTAACACAGTGAGACAAAAAAAGAAAATTTTAATACACTTTTTTCGAGGTTTGTACGTGTCATAGGTCTAGTCAAGCAGAAAAAAACTGTATACTTAGAATTTTGAATTGACCGTCAAAATCTGGACTTAGAACCGAAAATCCCATTTTTGATAGGTTGGACCATATACTTGCACGTAACTTTATTTTTATGTATTCGACTCGTGCCATTCAAAAGAAGACATTTAGCTGCTTACAACGATATATAAATTGGTTATATGTATATCTTGGGGAATACCGGAATTAGAGGGAACAATATAAGGAAAATTAAAAATTTTTTTAAATTTTTTCATTTCCAAATGAAGGATTTTGTTTACGAATGTGTAGATAGAAGTATATAAACTACATTCAATTCTGTTTCCAGCGAGCTATAAATTTTCAAAATCCATTGAGGTGTGGCTGACTATTTATTTCACTACACAAAAAATTTTAATACAATTTCAATGTAAATATTTGTATACGAGTATTACTCTAACTATTTGAGCATACAACGGAGGCTTGAAGTCGAATATGTCTGTCCAACCTCAATTGATTTTTAAAAATGATAGCTCCTTCAAAACAGGCCTGCTTTTTTAAGGTTAAAATATAGATTCTTATGAAAAAGTTAAAAAGTTCCATAAGGGAAAGAGTAAAGTGTTATAATTCTTATACACTTCAGGTTTCTTATAATTCTTATATCGATACTGAATATAAGAAGTTTAGGAGAATTAACCAGCAGACCAAGACGGGAATCAAATCCGCGACCTTCTGGAAAGTCTAGTGCACTATCCACTAGACCAGGGTTTCTCAAACTGTGGTATGCGTACCACCAGTGGTACGTGAGGACTCAAAAGGTCGTACGCAATCAGATAATAGACGCCAAACGAAATAAGCGATAGCCGAATTTTATTAAAAATTTTTATCTGCGCACATTTTCTACATTTTACAATCTGTTGCATGTTTATCGGTATTTATTATGACTCTACAGTTTTGGTGGACATAAAGTACACAAAGCACAGTTTTTTTTGTTCTGTGGTACGCGTTCGATCCACATTGTACACTGATGGTACGCGAAAAAAAAGCTTGAGAACCGCTGCACTACACTATCCAAAAAAAAAAATCTTTGAATTCTTATATGGTTTTCCTGAGGTGGTTTTCGATGCTGATCACGAATCTACAAATATTTTTTTAGGGTCAGGTCGAACATTTGTGATATCGGTGATTTTATGATCCTGATGCAAAATTATAAAATCATCGGTATTGCGATTAAAACTTTAGTTTCTATAGTTTCATTTAAGGGATTTATAGCTCATATTTTTCTTTAAGACAAACAATCAATAATTGTAACCTAATCAACAAAAGGGTTCCGAAAAAATTGTTGTATTGAAGAGAGAGGAGTTCGTGACTAAAAAAAGGTTTAAAAATACTTATTAATGATCAAATAACAATTTAAACAGTGCCGTTGTTCTCTTCCAACTATCCCTGCTAGAAACTTCTAAAAAATATTCGCTAATTTCTGTTATTTACAAATTATGTTCAAGATCATTTACAGTAATTCATTTGAAATACCTATGACATTATTCTGTGAAATCTGTTTTTTGTTTTTCGATGAACTGCGATTTAATTCATTATTTCTTTTACTTTTTAGATTGTTTTCTTAATTTTTTTTTTTTTTTTGTATTTATTTGTTTGCATTTGCAATGCTTTCATTTTCATTGAACTTGTACTTCCGATCCGAAAATTTATTGTATATATATTTTGGGTAAACAAAATAATATTATATTTTCACATTGTTTGCAGAAGAAATCAATAAATTGTTCATACAAACTTTATACAGTAGACCACAAAATTATTTAAACATTCTCATAAGCATATGTACTTTGTAAAATTGGTATTTGTTGATATTTGATAGTTTGTAACAATATATATGTACACTATTTTAACGTAAAGATTTTCATACTTTATTAGCAAAAATATTCCATTTAATAGTTTATTCTAAACTTTTGAGACTATTTAAGTTATGAGATATCGTTTATATTCATTTATATTTTGATAGATAGTAAATTGTTGTATTCCCCATCCTAACTAAATAAATAATTTCTTTTTGCCTCATACAACTTTCTTACTTCAACTGAGCTTCCTGTATTTAGGGATTGAATCATATTTGATGAATAGAAAATCAAAAGATTTCCAAGGTAATTTGAACAATTTTCATTTCCTGAACACACTTTTCGTATGCATCATACTTTCAAAGCAGATATCACTTAAAGTTAAAATTATTTTGATGAATTTATTTAGATTGGAGTACCTATGCCTGTGTAAAAAAAGCATAGATACTCCTGTATACATATTCGTATATTATGTACACATGTCTAAGTAGAAATACAGTACGAAAATAGTATCTGCGTACTTTGCCGGCCGTTATACGCACTAAATCTCTTAAATTAAATAAACAATCGAGCATATATATCTCTGGCATGGGGTACAATTTTTTCAGCCGGTTTAATTGTAAATACACATTGGAAATTGGTTTATTTATAGCAAGTAGAAAATTGCAAATATGTGAATAATTTGTTTTTTTTATTGTTGATCAAATGTGAAAATACAAATTAATTTTAAAGCATAAGTTAAAATTAAGTATTACGTTCATTGCCAGATTCAGTTTAGTGACTGAATGTAGATATGTGCATTAGAGGTGCCCAGAATAAATAATGCTTCTTTGATTTTCGATGGTCGGGAGTAAAAAGCACCCTTAATATGTGTAATATAAAATTTGGAGTAATTCGAACCCTTGAAATTGACGACTCATTGTCCCTAAAAAAAAAGAAAAAAATCTGGTTGTTGGATGGAATTCACAACCCGAACTTTTTTCTGAAACTCGAACTATCCATTTAAACGATATGAATGATACTTAAATGTATTGAGATTTAGATTGGAGGTTGCCAAACTCATATGGTTGGTTATTTTTTTGATAAAATTTTATTTGTAATTTTCGTATTACCGAAACTTAGCCTTGACCAGACAGGACCTATCTAACTAGTTATGCATATATATTTAGTACTTAATTCAAGTAGGTCGATTCAAACTCCATTCACAAAATTTTTTTCTAACGTCACATTATAAAGAAAAAATATTTTTTTTAATTTTTAAGCAGTCAATATCAGAAAATCCTTTGAAAATTCAAGAAAGAAATTCTCATAAAAGAATTCCAGAAAAAAAATTTTAATATAAGTAAGCAATATTGAAATAAAAAATTGTTTGACAAATTTTGTCAATATTTTGTTTAGTTTTGAAGATATTCATACCTAAAGCTAAAACATTTGAATTTTTTTAGAAATATTTTTCAAAAATATTACACAAAATCCAAATTCGAAATTGCAGAACTAATAAGAAGAAAGTTTAAATTTTATAGAATGGTAATTTTTTGAGAGATATTTCTGCCAACAAAAAAATTTCCAATTTATTTAGATAGCAAGAAAGCATTTTATAGCCGGCTCCAGGAAATCAAAGAAATTTTGGGCTTCTCTATTAAATCTAAGTGGTATACATCATTTTCAAAAGTAAATAAATTTGTATTTTGTATTATATAAATATTTTATTTTTTATTGTGTATTGATGTACATTTTAATTGCAAATGTTGTGTGAGATATATATATTGAAAATAAAAGCAAATTGAAAATTGGTGTTTGTTTCGAACATAAAGTACCCTACTTACATATGCATGTATGTTTGTATGCACACACATCTGTATTTTTTGCTGACGTTGAACTGTGTAATACAAACTTAAAGGGACTTGTGTAAAATTCTTTATTAACCCTAGTTCGGTAGATTTGAAATTTAAAATAAAATAAAATATTTTTGGTTCTGTTTTTTCAGCTCCCTTGACATCTCAAATGATGAATTTTATGTGAAAAAATTCAAATATTACTAGCTAATGTTTGCTACATTAATAACTGAATTCGGAAATCAAGGTTCAAATTTTTTTTTATGGAACAGTTTTTTAGATATTGTAATTTTCTTAATTTCTTCGACTTTTTCACACTTTTGAAAACATATCTCGGGCTAGAAATATCCATTATTGATAACAAACGAAAGGTATTAAAATGACAAACAGGCATAACAGGAAAAAGAGCCAGGATTTTAAAAATTCAAAATTTTAGCTGATTCTGTGGCCACGGAAAAAGAAATCAAGTAAGAACGTCACAGTAGGCAAGTACAACAATAAATTCCTAGTGTCAAGAAAGAAAATATAATTTTTCCAGCATTGCATATTAAACTTGGCCTTTCTCGCACTTCTTTACAGCAAAAATCAAGGAAGGTCTCTATGGTCCACACATAATTTCACATAGATTCGCACAGATTTTCCAACATATTTAATCATTAAAAACGGGTCGAGGATTTCATTTCATCTGGTTTTCTCCATTTTCTTGGGAACATCGAAAGCCCAAGCTACGAGGCAATTACATATTCCCGATTTGCTGAAAAACTACATATAGATGGGCATGGAATGCCATTATTAAATTTTATTCCTGCTCATTTCATAGTGTACTCTTTTCACCATTTTATTTACTTCTAATAGGCGAAAAAATCTCTCTGAAAATTCATTTCTTGCATTTGCATTTGAATTTCATTCTGGACAATCGTGGTGCCTTAACAGATGAACACGACCAGAAATTTCACCAACAAATTAAGACCACTGAGTGGAGTGATTAAACTCAATAAATTGGCGAAAAATTAAGGATATTCAGAAAATGTAGGATTTGGATTCATTCACTAAATCACTTATAACTTTGTCTTAAACCAAACGTTTTTCACTATTTCTCTGTGGCCTCAGAATCAGCTTTAAAATTTGATTTTTTTCAAAATCGGGCTTATTTTCATTGATTTATTTTTTTTTTTAATTAGCTAACCAATTAAGGGTTCGATTATATACCATATGTTTGCCATCTTAATAACTTTTAAAAAAGTCGAAAAAATTAAAAAAATTAAAATATCTCAAAAATGAATTCATAAAAAAATTTCAACTTTAATTTCCTAATTCAGCGGCGGGAGAAAATCCATAAAAAGCGACGTCTCATCAAATATGTAAGAAAAATTTTCACTTTTTAAACAAGTGTAATTATTCTTCTGGACTCCCCTCGTGCGTAAATAAAAAACAATTTTGAATTTCTATAAGCACCGATTTTCAATAATTTTGCACTTTATAAAAATGATGACGTAAAGTGAGAGACACCAAAAGAATTTGGTATAAAAATCAACTTAAATTGATTTTTATGTTTATTAAAAATATTTTGATGACAAATTAATGGAAATATAGCAATAAAATCATTTAACCCTTTGACGCCCGAATTATAATGGGGCTTGATAGAAACGTTTTGTTGTGAAATTATGATTACTTAGATCTTCCAAATCTATGACACCAAATTTCATGTTTCTATATTGATTTGTTTGCCTTTTATTAAAGGTTAAAAAAATAGCTACGGAGCTGTAGGCAACTGGATAATACGATTCGTCCCATTTTTGGATTTTCATATTTTCTTTTCTTTTATAAACATATTAGATAAAGAAAATTTCCGCTTAGTAATAATTAAATGCATTTTTTTTCAAAAAATAGTGCACAAGATTTTACTACAAATTTTTGCACTTAGATTTTTTGCTGGACTTTAAAGATAAAACATTAAAAAGAATTACTTAAGAAGGAAAATCAAAATGTTCGGCAATGAGTAAACGTGAAGAATATATAAAAGAATTGAATGCATATAGCGTTAATAGTAAAATTTGTTAAACACTCTATTTATGGCACAGAAAAGTGAATGTTGCATATACGCAACATTGGGTATGAAAGAGTTAAGAGTTGAAATGAAAAAAGAAAATTATTTCGATGTGTAATCAACAATTAAAGAGAATACATTTATTGCATTCAATTGAATTGTTGCTATTTAGCTTCTTGGCAACAGTTTAAACCTAATCAAGCAAAAAATGGAAAAAAGTCATAAAAACACTTCATATGCGCAGATTCTTCAATGAAACCCGAAAGAATGCAGGGGCCCACTTGACCCCACTAAAACAATATCACATTACCCCACTTAAGTCCATTTTAAGTATATTTATGCTATATAAACACCATATGAGAACACTGCCAAATTTCTTTTGATTCTAAAAGGGATTTAACAAAAACCAACACTATGTAAACATCTGGTATATTTACTTTTTAAAAGCGAAGAATAGTTTGTCTGAAACACGATTTTTGTAAGTACTTGTAAAAACTTAAAAAAAAAATATTTCACACCTATATCTCAGAGTGCAACTAAATTTATGTGTGAACTAATGACAATACTAATGGAAAATTGAGATGGTATTGAAAGCACAAGATGGGAGTATTCCGTTTAGTGATATGCCAATGTTTAGTATAAAAAATGAGCTCATGTGAGACCCATTACCCTACTTTACCCTATTTATATTGCAAACGACCGATTAAAATTAGACTTGGGCCTAACATCACATTTGCATCCATACATATTTAAGTTACATTGTCAAAAATGTACATCATTGATATAAAAACCAAATTTATGACATCAATAAAAAAAACTACAAAATATTTATAAATAAATAAAATATTACACTTTTTTTTTGGCATAACTTTTAATTTTATTTTTATTGCATGCGATAAAGTGAAATTTTAAATTCATGACTTAATAGAAATAGTGAAATTTTAATAATAAAAAGGCAAAATATAATATGTAAAATGCACACAGTTATAGTCAAAATAATTGTAGTGGCAGAAGCAAAAAGTTTCATATTCTCCAAATAGTCTGTTTTAGTAAAAACCTTAAAATAAAAGATCGAATAATTAGAATGAAAACCAAAAAAGATTAGGTTTTTATATTGTAATGTTAAGGCCCTGAACGAACGGTTTTAGGAAATTTTGATTTTTGTCAAAATGGCACCAATTTTACTATTATAAAATTTCGTTTGCAATAACAAAAAAAAATTTAAAACGGAGTTAAAAATTCTTAGTTCAGATCTTGTTCATTAAAATAAAAAAAAAAATCATGCAAATTTTAAAATCGATCGGTCTATTGCTTTTTGAGAAATTTGGCCCACCGCAATAACCTATTTCGAGGAACACTGTTTTGAGATAATCGTGTTTAAATTTTCAAGATCATGTTTTTCATAGTTCAAATTATTTATTTTTTTCAACGCAAAGCCTTTTCAACTAACTCCAGATTCGTTTCCTTTTAACCCTTAAATGCGCAACACGTCCGATTTCAATTAAAAACATACTTAGAGGTAGTATTTGTGATTTCGAACAAATTTTTAAATACATTGAAGTATTTGATGTTATCCCATACCATTTGGCAAAAATTTCTCATCACGGCAATATATTTGTTTTAAAAAAATTCGAAAATAAAAAAAAACTTCTTTTCTGTTTTAGGCTCAATTTTTGCAAAATATGCCTTCGAGTTAAAAATAACTGTAACTATACGATAGTTGTCATTTTCTCATTTTTTGAATTGAATTTATAAAAAATTATCTTTTTGGAAAAAAATCATCTACTTTTTAATTTAAAAAACAGTAAAACTTTTTTATATGAGACCCTTTTCAGACGATGCAAATATGCATCAAAAACCATTTAAGAGTTAAAATGAACAAAAGTCACGGAATCATTTTTCGAACAAGGAATCACGAAAAATTAAAACACGACTAAAGATACTCGAGGAGTAAATAAATTAAATACAAATAAATTAAATAAATCTGGAAAAACTTATTGTCTTATAATAAAATCGATGCCCCAAAACTTAATCTACAGATCAGAACTTTTATTAAATCATATGGAATCACATAAAAGGAAACTCTATTGATGACAGAATACAAAATTTATCGCGTAACCGATGTAGATGGAATTCCTTCGATATAATTTGACCTACCCTAATAAATAAATTTTTAAAAAATACTATTCGGGTGAAACTAAATTTTTCCTGCTAATACTATTATTTTAATCGTAGCTGTATCTAAATTTTGCTTTTCAAGTTTTTTATTTCGCACGATTTGAAAAATATTCAAACCCGTTTTCCACATTTTCTTTTGATTCGACGCCATTTAAAACCACATTACAGGTTGCTTAGGTATGTGCCTGTAAATTGTTTACTTAGTAAAGCATATTTCAAGAAAATACTTATCATAAAAACTTTTCGTCAATGATGGTGAATTTTTAAAAATATTTTTTAAATTATTGAATCTTTTGCTTTATTTTTTCTCAATTGCCAAAAATATGATTCAGTTACCACCTTATATTATTGTTACATTAATAAAATAATACAAATGTCAGGATACGTTTGCATTCGTTTATAATAATAACACACGGAAATAATCTTTAAGGACATTTAATTAATTAGATTGTTAATTTAACATTTAAAAGTGAATATTATTGAGAATAATAACTGATAATGAACGATTGGCTCATGTGGACTCAGTACCGAGGAGTGAACACGACGACGAATAAAAACCAACTGCTCGCTAAGTATCAACGGCGCGAGCGTGTTGCCGTGGTAGTTTCACTGAATGGTGCAGGGTTGCATTATTTAGCGTATGTTGACACAAACATTCATGTTTTCGTACACCCTCTATCAATTTTTCACAAAAATTCCGTAATAATAATTAAAATATATTTCTATTTGTGCCTAATCTATATTCAATTACCCATCAGCTGATTATATGCAACTCTGTCAAGTCGTTGCTTGACAAAGAAATATAAATAGCTCTAAGTTGCTTAAAATCTTCGACATGAAATCGTCAACGGCTGCTTATACGACTATGAGCGTTTTAATGTTGACAGTGATTTTTGTCGCATAAAATCATCAATACGCCGCAATTCTTTTTAGATAATTAACTTAGTGAAGTTCCTTTTTAACAGAATTTCATAATTGTTAAAAGAGTTACGAAATTCGCTATTGTTTACTTCATAATAAAGAAAAACAAATGATTAAAAATGACACAAATAAAAAAAATAATAAAATAGTTGAATCTTTAATAGAAAATGCAGCAAGCAGAATGCCGATTGACAATAACAAAACTAATAAAGTAATAAGCTAGTGAGTTTCTGTAGTTGATGTTTATTAGCAAAAACGAAAACCAGATAAGGACGAAGTTTTCGAAATATTACTTTTAAATCATTCTTTTTTTTTTTTTTGCTTGCTTGCGGCTGCATTTTACAATTATATTGGTTTGAAACAATTCAAAATCAATCGAAACTTTCTGTATTTTGATAAAAATGTAGAAAATATTTTTCTTAACTTTCCAAGCGAATCTTTGAACAAATACTTATGTATATATTGCCTTTAGTAAGAAAAGTTGTTATGTACCTGTGGCACAGTAAACTTATTTTGGTTTGCATGTCAACCTATGTATAAACACAATCTAAATAAATTTAATAAAAATTTTGATACTAAATAGCGAACAATTTTAAGGTTTTCTCCTTCACATCACATTAAAATAAGTTAAAAATTACCCGGTACACCCAAATACAATTATCTCATTCCAGCTCAGTTTAAGCTTTAGCTGTGTCACTGTCAGTGTCATATTTATTAAACAGTAAAAATTTAATGTTGGAAGTTGAGTGTTGCTAAGCATTAGTAACATAATACCCTTACACATGTTCCATGTGTGCCGCAAAAACAAGTTGTGGCTGCCGTATACTTAACCCTTAAAGTTGTGGTTGTTAAATCTTCACACACACACACACAGACGTACAACAAATATTTTAAAAAGCTTTGGAAAATTAGATTTTTTTTTTTTTTTGAGTAGTTGAATGCAACTCTTTGATGAGAAATGACATCAAAGTGTCCTTTAATACCTTTTATTAAATCATTGTTTTTTATTTGAAAATCTAAGCAATATTTTTAATATAATAGTTCAAGGTGACGAAAGTATTCTTTTTTTCTTAACCACAAATACATTTTATTCACTAGTGGATCTAAGGGAGGAAAAAGGGGATAAAATCTCCTCCCTTAACAATGAAAATCTTACATTTTGATTCTTGCTCATCATCCAAAATAGTCTCTGGATCCGTTAGTGATTTTGTTTTTTATTCGTAGAGCAAACTCTGGAAGTTTGAAACTTCTCCCGTTAAATAATCTCTAGAATTTATTTATTTTTGGATAAGAAAATGAAGTCTATTTCTGGAACAGCTTCCTCAGTGAGGGAACTAATGCCGTTATCATTATTGAGCAGTTGCGAAAAGTATTCCTTGCATAACCTCATCATACGCTCTATATCTGTCACCGATTTCTGTTTTCGTGCTTGCAGGAAGGGGTTCCGGTTTTCAAACCATTAGTTAGGCGTCTTATTTTATCGAAGAATTTTCGAATCTCATTCCTGTCCCCATACATCTCGATATCATCGAATTCACATATCTCTGCGTCTCGTTTCTTGTACCTGAAAATACATTTCTCATCCCTCTTCAACTCTCTGCTGTTGTTGTTAAAGTAGTGGTTCGTACTACGAACTCAATTAGTGATAACGCGCCATTTTGATACCACTACTACTACTATTACTATTATGGTACAACAGCCTCTGGAGGGCCAAGGCCGAGCTTTTCGTATCCATTCATGTTGTGTGAGTTATATTTATACACGAATGGAAGGGAGCTACAGTTTTATCCCGAATCCGAACGACGAAGTGAAAAGCTTTTCATAGGCATTCTTTTACTTTTGGTGGTTAGCCATTGCCAGCCAAGAGGTGGTGCCGTGTAGAAAATTTTTATTTTCTATTTTTGATCGTGCCGAGATATGAACCCAGGCACCTCTCCAACATACTAACCACTAGACTACCGCGACCACATTGATACCACATCCTCAGTTATTTCTGATTTGTTTGGTTATGTGGGCTAGGCAGGGGAGTCAGATCCAACTCGACTGGTCTAGGAAGCTTAGGAGTTCGTTAAGACTTATTTCAAATAGTTCCCCAAGGTTATTAGTAAGGTTTACCCAGGGTCTTTATCCTAGTTCGCCCTAAAGTCTTTTTCTTCCGAAGAGTAGCAGCTTCGGTAAGTGGTGTTATGTGGGATTCTGATTTTGGCTGCTAGCTCACCAATGAACTAGAAGCCAGAGACGACCGCCATCAGTCTCGGGATGTTCTTCCGGTTTTCGTTTACAAGTTCCCCAGTTTTTTTCCAGTTGTAGCTGGGCCATATTGCTCTGCTTGTTTTGCTGGTTGGCAGCCTGCTTTACCAGATTAGATGTAATGGCCGAATTGCGGCCTCGCTATCCGAAAGGATGGCGATGTGCCTTAAAGGTGTGTTCTGTTTTTAGCTTCCTGCTTGCCTCCCTTATTGCTAGCAGTTCAGTCTGAAATATTCTCGGAGAGTCAGGGAGGCGAACGGATTGATTAAAGCTTAGTTTTACTGAGAAGATTTTGCTCCTACACCACAGTTCATCTTGCATCCGTCTGTAAATACTGTGGTGTTGAAGTTATTTGTTATCATACCGTTGTTCCCTGTTGAGATGGAATTAATACCTTGAAGCTCCTGGAGGGCGTCATGGTTGGTGGATGATGTAATCTGTTTTGTTTGGAATTTGTCGCCCTTGTGACAAAAGCAGATTTCAATGGCCGTAAAATCTTTCTGCCCAGTGCCCCAGTTCCCTTAACCTTATCACCCTCATGGCTGCTGTCTGTTTGATAAAGAGATCTATAGGTATCAGATACGCAAGAGTGTTAAGGGCCGCATCGGGGCATGACAGTATTGCTCCTACGCATGTTGACCGTTGAATACGTTCAAACTTTGTTAAGATATATTTCTAGTTAATGGCTTTCCACATCACACTAAGACTGCGTAAGTTAAGATTGGACGTACAGCCGCTTTGTGCATCCATAAGGTTAGTTTGGGTTGGAGGCCTCATCTCCTACCAATCATTCGTTCACAGGCATAGATGGAGGTGCTCGCTTTTTTAATCCGGTATTCTGTGTTTATTTTTCAGTTCAGCTTAGGATCCAGGATAACTCCTAGGTACCTAACACTGGTTGACAGGATTGAGGAGGGTCAAAGTTGAGTATTTTGGTTCTGTTGGTGAAAAGCATCAGTCCTGTCTTACTTGGGTTTATTTTAAGGCCACGTCCTGTGGCCCAGAGACTGAATTTTTAAAGTTTCTTTTCCATGATACGGCTATTTACGTTGAGATCTGTATGTATCGCTCCTTAGCGGCTCGTGTTGCAACTTACTGCAAGGTGGCTCTCTATACTGCGTTTTTTGCTTCAATAACTTCGCGACAATCTTGATCGTGCTGCGTATTTCTCCGTCAACGGTGGTAGCTTAGAATCCCTTCGGCATCAAGTTGAGAGGTGTTTTGCAATAGGAGCAGAGAGAGTTGATTGCCCAAGGCGTCGGCGGTCTGTTGGGTTTGCAGCTTTTTGGACCAAATCGATATTTACGCTACGTATCGTGCGTACATCTAGTACACTAGGAGCAAGCCTTTCGATGAATGAAGGAATCTGGTACTACTACTACTACTACTACTACATGCCACGGCAAAATTGTTCTGTCTCATACTGTTTTGGATGGTTTCGTCATGGAGACAGAATTTTCCGATCGCTGAACCAAAGAGACTCTCCCTATCCACCTTGGGGTCCCAAGTTTTGTCAAGGAGCTTGAAGAAATCATCTCTAGCTGCTTCATCCGTCATAGCGTGGACACAAGTCAGACAATTGTTGAAGAATTCTGTCTTGATGCGGATAGTAATTGGGGGTTCGTTTACTGGCGTGAACTGCGAAATTCGTGTCTCTGGTCATGACAACTTTAGTAGATATCAAATGATACTCTTTCGGAGCAACCCTGTCCCATCTACTGCATTTTCTCTATAGCAGTAATGTCAGTTTGGTATTTATCGAGGACATCTGCCAGGTAGATAGAGGGACTTTCCCTGTAAAGGGTTCAAATAAACATGACTTTTTCTACTTAATCTTTAAATCTTTAATCTATTACTGAAATTAAGAAATTGTTTGTAAAATTTTAGAATATTTCAAACTTAGTGGCTTATCAACTTTGAATTTTTACTTTTTCCGCATTTCGCACACAACTCTTCGAAAGTTTCAAAATACATAAGCATCATTAAAGTAAATTTTATGCATGTAAATGATGTTGTCCTAAAATTTTGAAATACTCTCTTCAAATACGACATTATTTTTTACATACGTATATATGTATGTAAGAGAAAGTTTAATATTAATGCAACAAATGTGAATGATAAATTACAAAAAAAAAAAGTCTTTGAATATTTATGAGGTATGTACTTATGCAAATACCCGTAAATTTGTATGTATAACATATGTTATATATTTAACTCTTTGTAACTCAGAGTCTAACCTTTTCAATGCATTTACACATAATTATTCAGATATACAATATTTTCTATTCCGTTCAATAAACGCATTTGGTTATAGTCCTTTCGATTTCCAAGAAAAATCTTTAATTAAACATCCACATTTTGAAATTAACTTTTAATCGAGAAATAAATGGTAGAAAAGCGAGCATGTTGGCTGTATATATTAGTAAGCGTTTTCAAGTTTATTTTTTCGAGTATTTGACTTTCTAGTTAGCAGAAAATATTAGTAGTTATTTTTTACATTTCATTCGACCATAATGTCCAACCGGTTAGAAAATGGTTGTGCCTTTTCTGATATACATCTGCATCAAAGTGTTAAATGAAAAATAACACAAACACATACATCGAAATACATACATACTACATACATGTGTATTCGTGTGCCAGCAGATATTATAAAAATGCCAGCCCAACATAATGAAAAGCGAAAGTATTTTAGTGATGTTTTACTTTCACATTTTGAGGTATTCGGAATTTGATTTCAGAAATATTCAATTCTTTCGAATTTCGATTTAACTTTTTTTATTAGTATTTGCAAATAAAATTAGAGAATTAGAGACATTATAATTCTTTTTTTTTTTGATAGAGTAAAAGGAATACTCAAACATACAAATTTTGAAGTAAATAGTTCCCAACTCATGAATTTTAAGAGATTGTTTAGGCGAGCGTAAGCAAGTCATATAAATAACTGTAAAGTCTACACTTGTGCTAATTTTTTGGCATATAAAATGGAACAGTGGAATTGGAATTTTGATAGTTCTGCTAAATTTTTTCCTTCTCAAGTGGAGACACATTTTTCTCTTCTGTGAAAACTAAAAGTCAAAAAATTAAAAAAACCTATTTTAATATTTAGTTTTATTTCCTGTAGGATTTTATTATTTAGAAAATTCGGCCAATTCAATATTTTGCTCCTCGATGTTATCACATCATATTCAAAAAATTTGTAAGAAAAGTTGTCAACATC
Source organism: Toxonevra muliebris (assembly GCA_963691655.1). NCBI lineage: Eukaryota > Metazoa > Arthropoda > Insecta > Diptera > Pallopteridae > Toxonevra > Toxonevra muliebris. Next base: position 127,235,087 of record OY829326.1, read on the forward strand.
GGAACAATTTGAACATGAAACATGGATTTTGATGTGGCTTTTGGGCTAAATCAACTGGCTCACTCTTTCACACAGCAGTTCTTGCTTGTACTTGTAAAACAGCCCATTTCAAGAGCTCTAAATAGCTTGTAAATCGAAAATCAAAAGGGTCTCGCTGTTTTTTTTTCTTTTTTTTGCTTACCAGTTTTAAAATTCAAACTCTGGGGACTACGAAAAAAATATTATAAAAATTTAATTTAGTGTTATATTTAAAGTTACATACAAATTTTTAAATTGATTTCACTAATCCAAATGCTTGCATATATTTAAACGAAAATATTTATATTTTCTTAACCTTTTGAAAACCGAAAATGTCAAAATTTGCATATTCTTTTTGAACTCATACACAGATCTAATATTTTGCAAGATACAAAATTTATCAAAAACTATAAAGTACAAATGAAAACAAAAATTATTAAATCCAAGGAAAAATTTCAATTTCAAAGGCTGAAAATAGATTTCAGCAAGCAATTCGTACTTGTACAAAACTATATAAATTTAGCAAAAAATAATTAATTCTGTCATTCTGTGGTGGTGCACCGCATGAAACTGCAATGAAACTGCCGGCCGCAACGAAGAAGCTAGCATATTTCTATGGGCATTTCCAGAAATTTAACAAGCAGTTTTTAGTTAGAAAATTTGAAGGAATAGAAAAATTTTTTTAAACTAAAAAAACTGAAAAGCTTGAAAAAACATCTCTAAATTTTTAAAAAAATTTTTTCGACCCACAGGTATTTAATGTTCAAATTGTAACAATAACGTGACCCTAAAATTTTGAAATGCCCATATATTTATATGAATATATACATATTTGTTTATCTAGTTGGGAAAAAATAACCATGACGTAGAACGGATAAATGCATTTATTTGCTACAGCGCTTCATGGGGCTTCATGTTTGTATGTATGTATGTATGTAGGTCCGAGAAATACGAATGCGAATAAAACTATGAGGTACCATGACGTAACTCTTGCATAAATAAAATATTTGGATTGTATTTGTTTATGCGAGCGACAGCAGAACAAACATTACAATATTTATATATGTATCGTACATTCATTGCATATGCAGGAATATATATTTTATATATTTATTTATTTATTTAAATTTTCTCATGCATTAGAAATTCGCAGTTCTGCAATTTGTTAAACAGAATTTAAAGATTGAATATTTTTTTTTTTAATGCTATGCAGTTATCAATAAAAGTACATATTTAAAAGATTTTAAAATAAATGCTAAAACCATAAAAACTATATAAATGTATTCCTATGCAGATGTCTAAATAAGTATATTAAAAATGAGTAAAAGTAAAAATTGGAATTTAAGTGCAGCGCAGTAATAGGGTGAGCGCTTCAAACTCTGGCATACATTCTTTGTAATGCTTTCAGAGGTGAAGTTTTTTCTCTCATATTTCATTTAAAACGGAGACACTTTAAAGCTTTTTGCTGCTCAAGCGTTAGAATCAAATTAGTACATACATTTTTTTTAAAATGTTAATACTTCATCTAGTGCAGTCTCTTTCAAGAAGTTGAGTTTTACAGAGCGGCCTGTATATGAGTACTGTGCACTTGGTATGCTCCTAAGCGTTTCTTCTTTTTTTGTGAATTAGTCTTGTATGTTCTGAATATTCCTATTTGTTTAATTAATTGGTTCAATAACCTAAATATATGTATATTGAGTTTGCTGAATAACGATTTTACAGAGATGTTACTGAGAAATGTCCAATCTGTTTAATACTTATGCCGCCTTGATGGCCTAACATCATCGTGCTAGATTATCAACTCAGTTGTACCGGGTTCAATTCTCGGTAAGAGCCTGACAGTATATTTTCTTTTGAAAAAATTTTGCATATTATTTTTAATTTTCAACTGACAGTGAAGAATCCAACCTTCTTCAATACCTGTAATCCAAATGCTAGCCTTTGACCCAAACCGGATTATACATGCAGCAGGCAAATCACCTACTCAGACAATAGTTAATGATTAATGAAACAAAAACTAGTAAATATGCTTAGTTTCATCTCCATCTCATCTCAAGAGGAGTTAAAAGAAATAAAAATGTTTTAGAGTTATTTTTTTAACTGTATAGCGACCTCGAAGATCTATTCCATGTGCGTTCATCTTCTCTGTCGAAGCTTATGTCTAGATTTCTTCGTCCAATCCTGTTTCTTTTTAAAAATTGAGTATTGTAGCCGGGTTCATGGTGCTAGTTTAATACTATGATCTCTAAAATTGGTTGCAGGGTGTTTGGTCTTTTGGGGATCAGTATTCCGAAGCGCCTTAATACAAGTTCTAATGATGTTTTTTTCTCATTACGGAACCTACATATTCAGCTTTCCAGTATTTGTATTAAATTTTACACAGGTTTTCTCTGAGCTAAATCCTGGTGAAACTATAACAGGAGAGCTGTATCAAAACAATTATTATTTGGGAGAGAGCATACTCAGTTAGTTTATCAGCTAATATATGCAACCCGTTTTTGTTGAAACCAAATATATGCATAGCTTTTTTGGTTATAGTTACTTAAAACGGTTCGACTTCTTGGGCCCGGAATCTGTACTCTCTTCTACAGCCATAAATACTACCATTAATGAGTTGGTCAATTTGGCCAACAATCGTAAATGGAAGGAACTGAGAGGCTGTAGACTCGAAGAGTCTAACAAACTTTCTGTTATCACTTGGCGCAAGAGCTAGTACCTATTGCGCTGCTTGTGATTAGGAGCAAGAATGTGTATGAACGGCAGACCACTTCCTTAGTGTCTGCCTCGCTTCCTGTCTGACCGCAATTAGCATTTTTGACTCTAGAGTGCTGAGCAATGAACACCTGAGCTTTTTAGCACCGTAAGATCTGCTTAGATTTACTAATAAATCTAGTAGATTTAAGGAATAGCGAAAGGGAACACAGGATATAGTACAATGGACGTAAAACTTGTCAGAGTGCTATATTCTTGAATATTAAAAAAGAAAGAAGCTTTTTGGCCTCAGTACTAGTTTAGTAAAAGTTATTGCCTCGTGTTTAAGTCTTCCTATCTGAGAACTACTCTAATTTCGGTGTTAATTACTTCCAGTAAAAACATATTTAGAAAAACTATTTTTTCTATTTTTAAAGGAATAAGTTAGTTCGTGCCTTCAGAGTTTTGGCTATTTGAAGTGGAACGCACTTGACTGGAAATTCTTGGTCATTTCAGATTATTTGAGTATTATTCAACGACAAAAAATAATTCGGATCTAATATAAGATTCACTGAAAATTTCCTATAAGTTAGTGTCTCTTTAGGTGTTGTCAATAAAAATAAAAAGTTGTACATCTATCTTTTGAAGCTATGGTATGAACGCAGCAATCCAATTTTTGGTACTTTTAACTGAAGTAAAGCATATTCCAGTAAGGGCAGTCTGCATCGATCGAAATAAGTAATAGTCAGACGGGACAAGGTCTGGTGAATACGGAGGGTGAAGTAAACCCTCCCATTCACTGTTTTCTAAATAGTTTTTAACCGGTCTAGTAACATGGAGCCACGCGTTTTTGTGTTGGAAAATTACGATCTCGTGCCTGGTCGCATATTCTGGTCGTTTTTAATTTCTGGCAAATTACTGCTTCAGTAAATTCCAATGTTATTGCAAGTTTCTCTTGCGTTTGACTCGAGTCTTCGCCGAGTAACATCTCCAATTCTTCATCTTCGGACATTTTTCTTGTCTTACGTGTCAAAATCTCCACTTTTAAAGCGCCGAAATCAAAATTCACAGGTTTTAATCGAGTGTTCATATTCACCGTAAGCTTCCGACGGCAATCGATGACTTTCAGTAGCACTTTTTTTCGAATTAAAGAAGAAAATCAAAACTCCGGCTTAGACCCGGCGTTGCGTTTTCGCAACTCAAATATTTAAATATATGTTATAAACAAATACTGATCGAAAATGAGTTAGGAAACGAATTTTTTGAAATATGGGATCATAAAATGCTAAGATTTAAAGAATTTGATCGCTTTGAAATTTTTAATATTTTTGGTTGATTTTTAAAAAATTAAAAAAAAAAATTGTGCGATTTTGAATCGAAAAATTTATTTGATATAAATTAAAAAATCAATATAAAATAAATATGAAACAATATAGAATGATCAATTATAAGCTAATTCTAATCATTTTCAAGTACACTTTTCCCGTTAGTGACCAAAACCACAAACTGTACTTAATGGGTTAATATTCTGTTGAAAATATGCGAATAGAGATTACAACTAGTTGGGAATGCGGAAAAAGATGGGCAACTTTGCCACAATGTGAAGCAGATGCGGATGTGGATATCTATTACAACTCCCATAATGGTGAAGAAAAAGTATTATTGTCAAATATTTCTTAATCTTAAAGAAAACTTTTCGAGAAGATCACTTTGCAAAGCGATTTGCTTTACAAAATATACAAGTGTGTACTTGTATTATAAATAGCTAGAAATAACTTCGAAACTAAAAATATACAATAGTTTCGTACACAATATTTTCGCGCACTGGTGCAATTTATTTATGAAGAGGGGCGCAACCGTGGGGAACTAAGTGGAAATTTCTTTTGATAGTGAAATGCATTTCCACTTAGTTATTGTTGTTTTTATTGTGATGAAGAAGACGAAGGAAGACGAAAAAATAGAAGAAGAACAAAACACAAAGTTAAATCTTCAAAAACATACCTACTTACATACTGATGTAAATAAAAATGAATATAACGAGCGCGAGAGACACGGAGACTTGCGCTGCCTCCGACGCTTTTGTAGCCATCACTGCTGCCACCGAAAATCGAATTAATTCGCAGTCACACGCTTCAAAAGAAATACTATTCATGCATTTTTATTAAATAGAATTTCGTGCGCGCCCGCGGCAGTGACCGACCGTACGTACGCGTTTTTCGTGTTTTCCATTTTCCGTTGAACTTATTTTACAGTTTTATGCATCAATAAGTCAAAAAAGCAAAAACCACAAAGAAAAACAGCAACAGCTAAAAACAATAATACCACAATATTTATTTATTTATTTATTGATTTCTGTGCAAATCTAATGAAATTATAATGCGAAATAAATTGAAAAATATTTTATAAAATAGAAAGCGCGGACATCTTCAATAATTCAAAGTTTATTTGTATGTGTGTAAATATAATTAAAAATTCATTAATAAATTTAAAACAAAATCGAGAAAAGTTACTTAAAAGTTTATTTAATTTACCAAATACATAATTATAATTATTATTACCACATTTTCGGTTGGCTGGTTGACTTAAAAGAGAATATTCGTAAAATTACTAACAAACAGTGGGTGAGAAAAATAATAGACTCAAATATTTTTTCAGTGTACTACGTACTCATGTGGATAGCGGTTAATTTTTATTTTTTAGAGTATTCTAAATTTCGCGTTGTTATAATTTCAATTTGCAATGAGTGCGAAATTTAAGAAGAGATTTGAAGTTGTCTTTTTGGTTAATCATCCCAGAACCGTGATACGAACCCCATACAAAATTTATGGCTTTTAATGAAGTGAAAACTCCGAGAAGTTTCAACGTTGAAGAGTGTATGGAAAGGATTTATTTTGAGGTATGCCGAACAATTGAGCAAAAGTTGCACTAGGAGAAGCCAATAAATTATTTACAACAATGGCTACTAGACAATATATAAATCTATGGATAAATTTACTTGCTACTGAATAAAAAAAAAGATGAATTAATATGTTTATGTGAGTTTAATGCGAGTATATGTTTTTCACACACACTGTATTCGAGAGAGTTTCAACAATGGCCGGTATGTTAAATTAACATTGAACATAAATACTTACATGCTTCCTAAATATTTATAGAACACAAAACTGCCGGGTGAATATGTGGCCGGATGTATGAAATGTTCTCTGGGGAGTATGGATACGTGTGAACTTAACCAAATTCAAGGTTTCTCGTGTAGAAGTTATACTTGCATATTATGTTTATGTATGTGTGTTTGGAAATGTGTAAAGTTCATGTACATATAAATTTTAACCTTTTATTTTGCACCAGAGATTTAATAATAATGAGTATTTACTACTCAAATGCAATTGCAAGTAAACAATACTTAATTTATTCTACTTCATACATATTTACAGCTGTGCTCATCTTAACCCATATATGCCCATTGTCCTGTATGTAGGTCACTCCAGAGATATGTGATATTTCATTAAATGATGAAATATTCAATCAAAATAAAAACTTTTTAAAGTTTATTAGATATAGCCCATTGGGCATATCTGGGTTAAATTAGGAAAATCGTCAAGAAATAAAATTGAAGAATTTTGATAAATGCCTATCATCGTTGGATCCTTTTTTTGCAAAGGTTACCTGAAAATTAAAATATAAAAAAAATTTATATATTTCATGGTAACTCATAATTAAAATGGATAGCTACATGAACAAACAGCTATAGCAGCGATGGAAAGGGTAGAGTAAGGTTAGGTTAGGTTAACTTATAAGAAGTTATACTTGCGTTAGGTTAGGTTAGTTTAGGTTAGGTTAATTTAAGTTAGGTTAGGTTAGATTAGGTTAGGTTAATTTAAGTTAGGTTAGGTAAGATTAGGTTAGGTTATGCCGACGACATAGCTATGGTAGTAGTAGCCAAACATCTGGACTTACTACAGGCTAGATGCAACGATGCAATTGCAAGGGTGAGAAGATGGTTAAATAGCTCAAGACTGGAGTTGGCAGCCCAAAAAACGGAGGTAGAGCTATTGAGCACAAGGAAACAGCGCGAAGAGCTGGTAATTACAGTTGGGGATCATTGCGTCACCTCACAGCCACACCTGAAGAACCTAGGGGTACTCATCGACACAAGGATGACATTTAAGGAGCACTTAGCAGCCGTCAGTGGTAAAGCGGCTAGAATAAACGGCGCGCTAACGTGCATTATGTGGAATATCGGAGGCCCATGGGAGGGCAGGCGTCAGCTGCTTTCAATGGTGACCAGCTCCGTTATACTGTATGCAGCACCCATCAGGGCGAACGCAAAGAAGACACATCTGAAGGGCATTCGCTCGATTTATAGGCTCAGCGCACTGAGGATTGCCAGCGCCTATTGTACGGTGTCGGACGACGCCATTTGCGTCATAGCAAGAAAATTGCCCATTGACCTACTAGCAATAGAAATGAAGCGCCTTTATAGTATAACTGGAGAAAGGCCAACGAAAGTCAGGAAAACAGAAGAGATGAAGCGTACCATTATGGAATGGCAGTGAAACTGGGAGCAGTCCAAAAAGGGTCGCTGCACCTTTAACCTAATCCCTAATATAGCAGCGTGGATGGAGCGCAAACATGGAGAAGTCGATTATTTCGTCACCCAAATGCTCAGCGGGCATGGGTGCTTTAAACAATATCTGCACAGATTTAAACTTGAAGAAGACCCGTTCTGCCCGAGCGAACCCGAGGATTCAACACACATCATTTTCCACTGCCCACGCTTCAACAGCATCAAGGAGGAACTAGAGAGAGCTTTTGGGGAACCCCCACCGTAGCCAACTTGACAGCACAGATGTGCGAAACGGTAGAGAAGTGGAATGCAGTATGCAAGATGGCGAAGAGCATTGTGACATTATTAAGGAATGCTGAATCTGCACGTAAAGCCGAGCGTGCGCAACGAAATATTGCAAATACAAAAGACGACGAGGATGGGTGATGAACAATAAACAATTATTGACACAACACAAATAGATCCAAACAACAGAATCAACAAACGAGTAACAGCATAAAGCTGAACCAGCCCTGCGAAGTAATACCAACTGGTAGTCCCGCGGGGAGAGTGGTAGGAGAGGAAGTAGGTGGTTTTAGTCGGTAGGAATCCGACATAACCGTAGAACTGGAGTTCTGCGGTATCTATGAAGATTTCCACCTGCCAACGTACAAAAAAAAGTTAGGTTAGGTTAGGCTAGATTAGGTTAGGTTAAGTTAGAATTTTTAATCTATTATAATTTAAAAATTCCAAGAAACACTCACCTCTAGAGTTTATGTTAGTACTAAGGAATAGCCGAAGAATATCGATGCTACAGAAACTAGCAACTAATATATCGTGGAAAGGTTTAAAAACGAAAACGTCAAATAGAATAAAATGAAAATGTTTTGTAGATGCTCTAGGCTACGACAAAAATTAATAAAAAGGAAAAATAACATAATCAAAATACTTTTGTTGTTACAGTTTACATAAATAACAAGAAGAAAGTATTCAGGGTCATTTTGCTGGCTGCAAGTCCTTGTGTTTTCAATTTCCACGTCCTTGGGAATCGTGTTTCTTTTAACCATTTTTTTTAATATTGTGCACATGCCATTTTAAGGCCAAATTATCAAACTTACAAAACATTTTTAATTTCGGAATGATATAATTTTCGATCAATATTTTTTCATGTCTATCTTCAAATACTATTAAAGTTTAAGGTTTTAAATCCTATTTTCCACATTTGTTCCCACATATAAAATTTGGGAATTCATAAAACTGTGATTATATTATACATAAATAAATTATGCATTCATTACTTTGTGTATGTGCTCGAATATTCATACATACATATATAGACTTAAATGTACCTACCTATGTGTACATATATAACTTTAGCACCAAAGTCAACATCAACCACTGCCATCAATAACAACAATTCATTTTGAATCTGAAACATTTTCACAGCCTATTCAATAATTCTATGCCAGCCACTAACCAATTACAATTAACCCAAACCGGGTCTGCGTGTTAAACTTCGGTGTTATATTAATGTCTTTGTTATAAATGTTATTTATTATGAAACTAAACCAAGGAGCTTAAGATATTAAATGCATTTGCCTATGAAACAATAAACTTAATAACCGAATGTAATTAGCAAAAAAGCAAACAAATGACTTTTTGCCACAGTCTCCCCTATGTAGTTGTATGTGTACTGTATGTACAACGGGGATACCGATCGTCTGTCCGTCCTTTCACTTCTGTATAGTGCTCCAACTTGTTATACCAAGCAGAAAATAAGTAAAAAAAAGCAGCTAAAAATGAAAAGACGGAAACAACTGTCCGCAACAATAAGACAGAGAATTAATTGCAAAAGGATTTTGTTTTTCGCTTTTCTACATTTTGACATTTCTGGGCTGTTTATATGTGTGTTTGTGTGTGTATGTTCTGGTGTATGTTTATACGTTAATCTACAATATTCGAGCAGCACATAGCATATACATTTATACAGAGTTATATACATACATATGTATATATAACAACCAAACACCCATACAAGTATGAGCCATATATAATACAAATACCTGCCGCAATTACGTTTAAAGGTGTTGAAAGCGTAAAAGTCTCTCATATTTTTTATTTTTTGTTTTTTTTTTTTTTTTTGGGCGAAAATAGGGTCGCTGCAGAAGCAGAAACCGCAACAACAATAACAACGAAGGCAACAAAAATAACACCAGCAAACAATAGCAACGATAAAATAAGAACAGTTACCACAACAACAACAGCACCAATGAGAACAAGAACAAAAGCAACAACTACAATAATAAAACTTATTAACGCGCTTGTTACGCTATTTTAGCAGCACATTTCCTTCCATTTTAGAGAACTGCGCATAAAAATAAAATAAAGTTGGTTTTAATAAGAATTTGTCACGCTACATTCATTCACACAAACATAACACACACACAAATACAAACATACAAATGCTACGTTAAATCAAATGCCACGCTTTCATAAGTCATGTTTATAAAAAATTTCTATTCTAACAAACATATTTATTTATGTACGCGACCAATTTGTTTGACAAAACTGTTTAACTGCTATTTTAATCATTCGCTTAAATTAAATTCAGCAAACAAATAAAAACGAATACAGCACAATTTATTCATAGCTATATATGTATGTGTTTATAAAATTTTACATATAAAATGCCAACGTATGTCAAAGGTTAGCAAACTTTGAATATTTTAATTTTAATAATATACATTAGTATTAGCAGTAGTAGGTCATATTTATGCGGTTGATGAACCTATGTATGTCTAGAACCTTACGTGTCTCCAATCTGATAACTTAAAAAGTTTTAAGATTATTTTCATGTAACTAAGTGAAAAAATGTAAGTTCTATGATACTCACAGTGGCAGATTGAGAGGAAAGCTATGAAAAGTTGCAGCCCTTTCATAAAATGTGAATACTTAAAACTTTTACAAATCGTTCTTCAATTCTACTTGGACTACATTGGTCGCGTTCAGAGGACGCGAATGATTATTTTTCTGATACTTTAGCTCAACATGTTGCTAAGCAGAGGACGTCTCCTGAACGCGACCATTGAATCTGAAATTTAAGGGCCAGTTTACATATAAAGATTTCTAGTTTCCTTTTGATATGGTTTTAAGATTGATTTTTCTTGGTTTCGTTCTAAAGCTAATTTTAGGTCTGACTTTTCGTCTGAAATTTAATCTAATTTTTGTTCTGGGTTTAGCTTGTTTGGGTCTGAATCTTGTATCTTTTTGTTTTGAATTTGATTTGAATTTTGGTCTGAATTACGCTCGAATCATTTATTTAAATTTATCTTGAATCTTTGTCGGCTTGAGTATGAATTTTGGTCTGGGTTTTGGATTTAATTTCTGTCTCAATTTGGTTTGAATTTTCGATAAAATTTTGGTCCGACTTTGGTCCCAATTTTGGGCTTGAATTGTGGTTGATTTGGGTTTGAATTTGGTCTGAATTTAATAGCGTGGATTTGTCTGATTCTTGGTTTGAATTTGATCTGAATTTTTATTTGAAATTGAGTCTGTACCAAAATTTTTGTCTGAATTTTGTTCTAACTTCTGTTTTGTGTTTGGTATGAAATGAGGTCGAAGCTTTGTCTCTTATTGTTGACTCAATTTGTTGTATGTTGTATGAAGTTTTGACTGAATTTCGGTTGAATTTCAGACAGCATTTAATTTAAATTTGGGTCTGAACTTTGCCTGGTTTTTTAGCTTGCCAAATATGACGAAAATAGTAATTTTAAGCTTACTTTGTGGCGAAACCTAAAAAGGCTGATTAAAGCTGACTTTAGATTTGAGTTTAGCGACCCAAAAATTTACTAGCATACATAATTTCATCTAAATCAGAGCGCTTCTTCTAATTTTGTCCTATCATTGTTTGAGGTCAAATCAGTGTATCACAATGGGACGTTCAGGCTTAGGCAGCCACTCCTAACACCTAAGCTTTATCAAAAGTTCCGAATGGTTTGAAATATATGTGCCCCATAAGTTTTAGCTTATAAAATTTTTGCTTCAATAGGCCAATCCAAGACTAACTTTCCAAGATAGCAAACATAACCTATAAGCTTAACTAGTAAATAAGTAAATTCTGTTCGGCACCACAAAAGTTAAAACTTTGACGTATACTATAATAAAAGAAAAAATAAAAAATCTCAAAAATTATCTTTGCTGGTATAAATAAAATGTCATTAAAATCGAAAATGAGTTGCTTGTAACTTTGCTTTATTTTTATTGAATTCAGCCGTGTATACATATATATTCCATATAATATATATATAGGTATATTTACTTGAGCACACCCACATCAGCTACGGTAAATGTATTTACTTTTATGCTAATTACAAAAAAAAAAAAAAAAATAAACTGCACTTAATTGACTACTCAATGACTTTATTCCATCAATTATTGAAACTTACAGCGAATGCAAAAGAGATCGTGTAACGTCCCGCAGCCATGATGACACCATGTACACACTAATTAACCAATATTCGAACTTATCTAATGATGAAATGCAACCAGCACTTATGGGCATGTATCATGAGTTGCTTGCACCTCGTTTCGACTATTCAAGCGATTTCATTTGCCTTTTCGTGTTTGCCTTTGATGGTTCATTGTTCATCAGAGCATTGAGCATTGCCTGCTGCTCGGTGGAATTTCATCACTTGATGACGTGATGCGCTCTTTCACTTACAGTGCATTTACATACCAGATACAATCATATTGCAGTACTAAGAATAAATACACTGATGCGCAAATTCTATTTTTCGCTATAGTTATAAGTATGTATGTACGTGCAACTTCATTTGCATATAACTTTTCCATGTACATATGTATGTACTAGTGAATGAATATCGCTTAACTCCCTTTGTGGTTTGTTGGCTCGCATTGCACGTGATAATTCAAAATGGCAGTGGCGTTTATTGCAGTGTATAGTGAATTATCGCCCATCCTGTTGACGTGTATTGCTGGCTACAGCCTCTACATTATGGCAATGATCACTCAAAGGATAAAGCAATAATATGACACAAGGAAAATAATAAGTTACTGCATTTTAATGAGCCTTTTGCAGTGTCCTTGAGTTTATGCTGCTTCCATTACTCTCACTGGTGCTGTCATCGCCAACTAACTAACCAAGTAACGTGCCAAATAACCAAACAAACAACCATACAACTAAGTATGTACATAAGTTTGCATGAATGTGAAGGGTGCTTCTCTTTGTTTACCTTTTTGCTAGTGCCACCCGCACTGAATGGGGTTTTCCATAATTTTAATGAGGTTAAGTAAGGAGTGGCGTTTTTTACACTGTACAATATTACACGGTAGATAGCTAGCGATAATGCACTATTGAATGTTTACTTCACCTTACATCATATTTTTGTAGTCAACTTCCGTGGGGTTCGTTCAAGCACATAAAATATCTGTTGTAGTCTTATTTCAACTTGTATGAATTTGCCTTAAAATCGAACGAGACTAAGTGCCATTTATATTTATATAAAATATTATTGAAATGGCAAAAAAAAAAAAGTAGTAATAAGTATATAAATTTAAAAAAGAAACGTGTAGATTTGCTTTAGATATTCTTATGTACATATTTCGATTTAAAGTTCAAGTTCATGCTGGTATTCGTTTTTGCAACAAATTTAATATCTCACGTTCTGGTAATAACTCAAACTCAGGATATAAAATATAAGCTTATACAATTACCTAATACATATATATTTAATCAATATTGTGTGACAAATTCTAGTTTCAAGGTTAAGTTTTCTATTCAGACATATAAAAATAAAAATGTCAAAGTGAATAACAAAAATGTTGGTGAGCTATTGGCTAAAAAAATCAACTCAATACTCCCTCACATACACACATACACACGCACACGGAGGAGTAACAACATAATCATTTCTTTATAAAATATAATTGATTGTACCATAGAAAAAAGTTGACTGTAGTAAAAATTAGGCAATTCTTTTATCATTATTGCTATTCAACTACGTGTGATATTGTGTATGTTATAAATAACTTAAGATAATCTATTGTATTTGATTTTAGTACAATCATTAATTTTCTTTAACCTAAATATAAATTCGATTTTGCTTGACAAATATAGCTGATTATTGTTGTATTCTTAAGTCATTGATCAAATCTTTAAATTATTTCCTGAAGCGACCTTAATTTGTTAAACATTTGTTTCTCTTGTTAAAACCATTTATATACATGTTAGACCTATTTTATTTTTTTTGTTTTTGTTTGCTGGACACTGCAAAATTTTGCCACAAGAGGTGACTTTAGCCACTAACCTCAATATAGGTGGCATAATCCCTAAATCAAACTTTTGAAAAGGTTTTTCTGTAGATTTATTTTTAGAGCAGAGTGGATATTTACAACTAGAAGTCCATAGGATCATAGAGTGCTGGTCTGCTTCGCAAAATGTCTGGGTTCATTATTCGGTACGGCCAAAATTAAAAGGAAAAGTAATAAGTATTTTTCCTCAAATCATTTCAAGAAAAAATTTAGAGGAATTACTTTTTTATATGACCACAACAAGCTCTACATCTCAGTTTTGCCTGAAAATTTGCTTGTAGTTTCTTCTCCTGAAATAAATAACTTATCCTATGTTTCCACTGACTCCAAATTGCGTAGTTCCTATCATTTGCATGGTTTCGGCTTAAACTGCGTGAAATGCTCAATTTCGGCATATAAAAATATGTCAAACGAACCAACGGAAATGAGGTGGTTTCAACAAAACCGCGTCGAAATTGAGCAAAAAATCTAATACAACCCTGAATGCGTTCATAGAAATGAATATTGAAATGAATGCATATTTTGTTTTGTTTACAATTTGCTTAATATAGAGAAACAAAAATATTAAAAAAAGAAATTTGTGGAGTAGTGCGCGGGAAGAGGAGCTCATAGTCGAGATATGGGCAGAAAAGGTAGAGGTGCTGCGTTGGGCAAAAAAAAAAAAGAAAAGAAAACGGGCATACATATGAACAAATAGCGGAGGAGTTGCGGCAGCAAGGCTGCAGTTGAACTGAAACAAGACACATAACAATTAACGGGTTTTGCTATGCACTTTTATTTCGTTGCTAAATATTTCTTTAATCATTTTGATTCCCTTCGTTTTGAAATGGTTAAGACCGAAATATTTAGCAATAATTATATTAGTTGTCGGCATTTTACAACAAGAAACAAACAATGAACTGTCAAACGAAACCATAATCGAAACCAGCTTCACAGTGTGAATGATTGTTTAGCCCACAATCCCTTCCTCCCTGCTTGCTCTCCAATATAAAGTAATGGACTATTTTCTTGAGAACAAACCGATGACAGCAACAACACTAATATCTTTTGAATTGACAGACTAGTGGCTCAGGCTGAAAATGTCTCTTGCATGGATTCTGGGCTACAGGGTAATAGAGAGTAATGAAAATGCAGGTGAATAAGTGAAACAAGAAGAACCCTGACATTTAGAGCCCCTTGAGCAAGCTCGTCAGCACTATTAGACTGCGTGATGCTATTCTACTAGCGATCACTTAGTTGGTTGGTCGGTTGGTTAAGGCGGCTGACCCACAGCAGACTCACTGTGAGTTACAATTAGCGCTATAACGCCTCCTAGAAGATTCTTTGAACTGACTGCCAAGCAATCGGACTAGCTATTGTCTTCGCCAAGGCTGGACATTCACAAAGCAAGTGAGAGATTGCTCTTTTTCTTTTAAGTTTCCGCAACTTCTGCAGTGGGTGTTAAAAGAGATGCGCAGTTTCTTTGCGTGCCCACCTATAAACCAGTAGCCGGTGTAGGTTACTGTTAACCTAGAAGTGTTGGTACGATCTCTGGTTGAAAATTCGCGGCACTTACCCTCATTATATGAGAGCCATATCGCACGCGAGTTAATGCAGGATGTTAGTGACTTCCACCTCCGATTAGCCAGTTGAAGAGAGTGCAAGTACATGCCCTGTTTTGACGACTCTCAAGGGTATAAGAATCGGTACCTCTAAAGATTGGTTAAGAGAAGCTCCTGAGTACGCTAATTCATCAGCTTTCTTATTCCCTTTAATGTTCCTATGGCCAGGAACTCAGATAAGACTGATGTCAGCATAATGATTTAGCTCAGTACCTCCCTGCACTCCTTAACTAGCTTTGATTTTATGGTGGTGGATTGAATCGATTTTATTGCTGCAGGGCTGTCGATAAAAAAAGCAACCTTACACCTATCTGTGATATGACGGTTTATTAGTCGACAAGCCTCCCTAATAGCAAGAACTTCAGTTTGAGAAAGCGAGGCATCATTACAATAGGCAAATATAAAAATTGATTTATTTCCACCTGCGGTTAGTACACCAGTATCGGACGCACTATTGCTGTATACAGCCAGTGTGTAATATGAGGCCACAAGCTCCATCTTTTGAAACAACCTATTGCAGGAATAATAGGCCCAACAGGCTTTCCTCACCCGTAACTCTATATTGGATTTCCATTTTGGTTTTCTGTTACTTACATACATGCATATGGAGGTGTCTATGGCTCAGTGATTTAGCGGAATGCGAATTTCGTCGCATATACACTTGGCCATAAATGCAGCTATAGATATAAAATAAATTCTAAAATCATCACCTGTTTATTAGTTTAGTGCAGTAAGCAATGTGAATAGATCTGATCCAAAAAGTAAAAAATATTGAATAGTTTATGTTTCACATATTTCACGAAGAGTATGATTCTGAGCAGTTTGTCCGAGACGATTACCTGCTTTAAAGCTTCATAAAATAAAAAATAAATAGAACACTGATCAATAGGTCTGTATGCTGCCAAATACCCAAAACGCAGCTCTCTCCCACTTTTTCTGCACCTCTTCAGCTCAAACTAGAGGAGGATTTCGTTTTTTGAATGCGTAAATTACTCCGACAAGATCTTAATGTCTCAATATTGTTATGAAGGATGCCCTGCTTTGATCCTCGGCACGATCAAAAACTTCCATGAGTAAAAGTATGCCAAAAAAAAAAAGGTTCGTTTTAGGTTCGTTCCATTCGTGTGCAAATAATGAATGGATTCAGAAATCTCGGTTTAGGTTTTCTATAGGCTATTGTGCCATAAAAGAAGAAGTAAAAAATATATTAGCACATCTCACAATCCGGTTTCCTGAATCCTCACAATGGGTCTAAATTCTAGACTCTGAAATGTGTACTTTATGTTCTAGAAGATTCTGTATAGGCAGTGTTCTATTCTGAAACCTTTTTATAGGCTCAATATATTTAGGTAAGTAAGTCAAAGGCTACTCTAGCTATTTTAAATATTAGATTAAGCATTTTTTGAGAAAAGGTTTGACACATTTTTTTTTTTTTTTAAATACGCCTCCCGCATTTTAAGTTTATAAAATTTTTCCTAATTCAGGAGCTCCCTTTGGAATATTTTTTATATCAGATTAGAGGCCAAAAATTAGCCCACAAATTCGGATGTGTTAAATTTCAACAATTTTATAATTACTTGGTTTATTGATGGCACTTATGTACGAGGAAAAATAATTAGTATGCTTGTAATTTTACTTACGTAATTTCTACATTGTTTTCTAAACGTTTAACTATGAGTATATACTGTGCATATGTATGCTTATCGATATACTCCTATACTCAGTGTTTGTACGATATAATATCTAAAAATAGAATGAAAAAATAAAATAATGAAGAATTACCCGCATTTGATTGTCCACAACACACGTTGAATTCTATATTTAGATTTTTAATTGAATTGGGCAGTGGATTCCGTGTTTGTAAAAGGATATGAAGTAAAATAAAAGTAAACAGAGGCTCCTTAGATACACGTGTACTTATTAAGACTCAATCACCACAAATAGAATATTTAGTACAATGTATTCGGTATTTCTCTTAGATTTCATTTACTTTTTGAATAATTTTTGAAGCTATTCAAAGAACTAGTTAGCTGTGCAATAAATTTCTTGTGGAAAAGGCTTAAGGTTGTTTAAGAAAGAATAAAGTTTACCTTAAAACAAAGTTTGCTTAACTTCTATTTGCTATAGCAAATTGTGAATCCAATCGCTAAACGTTTGATTAATAAACTATTTATTATTCCCATATTTTGGATTAAAAAACTCATTAAGCAGGAGCTCAAGTTGCTCTTACGAGTCTTTAAGAATGATGTGTATCAGTCGCCTCTGACTTAAACATAAGATCTCATCGAGTTTTTCTACACGAGATCACCTCTTGGCTGACAATGATAAAAATCCAAGAGTAAAAATTGCCTATGAAAAGCTTTTTACTTCGCTGTTCGGATTTGGCATAAAACTAACTCAGAAAACATGAATGGACTCGAAAAGCTCGGTCTAGGCTCTCCATGTTGTGGTATAATCATAGTAGTAGTAGTGCACTAAATTAAAAAAAGAAACATCTTTTCATATTTCCAGAAAATTATTTTAAAGTGGACCATTTTGACGAGTGAAATCTAGCCAGAAACCTACTCTCCCCCCCCAAAACAAAATGGTAATGACTTGCCTCTGAACACGGAATGTAAATTGGTTCTGAATAGTTATATTTTTATGATATGATCTTGAGAAGATAATAATTTAACATGAGCAGATGTTTTTGAGAAAGCACAAAGAATAAGGAAGTATAAACAGATTTTTATTATTGAGAAAATCATTTTTGATATTTATTTTTTATATCAAATGATAGAAGAAAGATTTCTACAGGCAGTCTATCCGACGGATTCAAGGCAAAAAAATAAACTCCATGGCTGCTGATCTTTGTTGGTGGCTGAAGCGAGACGTGGAAGAAGAAAGCGATAGTGGAAAGAAGGTAAAAGATGTAGATACTGTTCCACTGTCCAGTACTCAAGACAATTCTGTGAATGAAATAAATCTAAGCCAACCAGAACTATGAATAAGAAGATGCAGAAAACAATACGAATTAAAAAAAAAACAAAATTAACTCAGCAAAATTTCATGTTCACTCTTTGATTCACATTGAAATGAAATTAAAAAAGTAAACTACATTTGAAAATTACATTACTTTTAATTTATAAAAAATTTTCTTATTTCTTATAATTATAAAAAAGTAAATGTTGTATGTACTCTGTTTTGAGTTTGAACCAAATACATTCACATTTTTCTTCTAAAAAATATCTTAAAAAACTGAAATAGCTAGCAAAAGTCTTGAGAAAAATAAATATTAAAATTTAAATTTTCGACCCAAAAGTTTCCCCGAGCCTACTATACCCAATTTAGATGGAAAAAACTAAAAAACAACAACAACAAAAATGAATTTCTCAACCACAAAAACACACCCAATACTCTCTTTGTACCTCCTATTGAGAAAAAATCGGAAGCAACATTTCTCAGGCGCTCCCTAAGTCTTAAGGGGAAATATAGAAAAATTTTGTCCCTGAAGCAAAAACTCTCTTCTGCTTCATTTAGAAAACCCTTCTAAGACTCTTATTTTGATGAGAAAAACCCGAGCAAAATGGCAATCTCTAGCTGAGGTCTTAGGAAATAAATGAAGTTCTTGAGCTCAAAACCCTCATTCTACCTCAATCAAGTAGTTTCTAGCGGAGGTCTTAGGGAAAATAAACAATATTCCCAAAAACACTCTGATACCTTTTTAGAACCTGTTTTTCATCAAAATTAGCTATTCATATTAAATAACCTTATCTCAAATAGATGACTATTTACAGTTAAACCGGATACCATTTCGCGTTCAAGGACACGACCTCTTTCATTTTTGTGGGAGTGCTCTGTTGCTAGAAACCTGTTCCATTATGTAATTACATGTTTCTAATTAAAAACAAAATAAAAAAAATTATGAAATGTGGATATGGGGAGAGCCTCCTGCAAAAACAAATATCAAATATTTGTAAAACCGAGTTGGGCATATATTGATTCTAAAAAAATTATATTTTCTACATCTTTACTTACGCTGATTTATTGATAACTTCAGAAGAACGCAGGTGTTTCATTTTTCATAACAGAAAAGAAAATTTTAAAATCATATATAATATTTATATTTTCAAAACGAAAGCATGCAATTTACAATACATCGTTTGTAGAGATACCCACTTACTATGAACATGTTTTTAATTATCCTTTAAAATATTCAATTAATGACAAACAGACAATATCACGAAATCTAATAATATTGATTATTATATTTTTTTATTTAAAATTAGTATTCAGTGTGTATGTGTATGTGTGTTTATGTTATACACATGCATTCGTGTCTGTTCCCAACGGGGGGAAAAGCACTCCAAAGGCCTTTCGAAGTGCTGACCAGTCAGCTGTCGGCGCTTCCTCTCCGTATGACACACCATTACGTTTTTAACATTGCATATCATTGAAAAAAAGCACTCCGTTTTACTCTCCTTATGGAGTGCTTCGAAAAACCTCTCATGAGATCTTTGCGTCAGCAGTTCATTCGCGTTTTTTCCACTGCCCTGCTCTACAATATTCTTCTTCTTCTTTTCGAAATGCTTCAACAGACCTCTCACGAAATCTTTGGTTTAGCAGTTTTGTTATTTTAAATTACGATGATCTTGTCGTCGTTTGATTCGGAAACGATTGCTTTTCGGCAGCAAGTGTTCGTTAACAAAACAACAAGTGCTGACCTTATACTCCTCAGGCGAGCTGCTGACAATCGGGCCCGTTGGGTTTGAAAGTTTGAAACTTATCATTGTATCCATTCATTCAGCTCTTCATGTGATGAACCGTTCGTGTACGAGTATGTGGTTATTTAACAACGTCAACATAAAGCTTTATAACTAACCCAAAACTTAACCACAACATAACCTTAGAATCTTAACAATACAAAATCAAAGGACAGCCATTGTGCGGGTATTCACCATGTATGTATGTATGTTTGTACATGGTCGGTGCTTTATTGAAATTACGTGCATGTACGCGAACCTCCCTCAAAACATCTGCTGCTGCTGGTGGTGCTGCTACTTTGTAGTGTTTGCCATGTCATTGTAGTTTGTTAATCCCAAGATCTTAAAGCTAATATTAATGTTTCTTTCATAGCATGAAAGAACTGCCATGTCGGAACTTAAATCATCTACATACTGGAGTGAGAGGTCGATAGTAAATGAAACAAAACAATATTAAATAATAATATAACTATTGATGTAGGCGGGAAATTGTTTATTGTATTGTAAAAAAAATATTTTTTGTGTGTGGGTGCTTAATTTCTACTTAATTTGATAATTCGTTAAAATCTGATACGTGGTTGTCAGACTAAAACTAATGGAATGTCGAATATTAATAATAATAATAATAAGTATTCCTCATAATTACCATAAATGAGTATATCACAAGCGTATTTAGGAGCAGGGATTCATAATCGTTGAAAACACTTGATGCCATTCCATTCACAGGACACATAAAAATGTGTTTTACGTTTTCCACAGAAATCTTCTATACCATTTGGTGTGAAAATTGGTTGTGGTTTGCTTTTTTTCCTATTTTTTATATCTTGTATAGGAGTCTCAGTAAATTTATTTTATATTCTGTGTGAACAGTTTTGTAAGTCACTGTATATAGTATAAATTTACATGCATAAATTGATAATAAATTTGGGCTAAAAATGAAAAAAAAAACATCTAAAAATACTAAATTATATTATTTATTTCTCTGGAAAGTAACTACAAATAGCTTTACCGAAATAAATCAACCATTTTGGAGATGGCAATAAATTTTAAGCTGAAAACGAATGTTTGAAAGTTGATTTTACACTCGTTTGCAAACGCCAACAGCATAAACGAATTCTCTTTTATTGTTCACAATCGACAATTACCCAAAGCAAAAACAAGTTTCTCAAGCTCAATTGCTGGAAAGCGTTTCAGGTCGTTGCCATAACCATATTTTTGATTTCAACAACTCGTATATATTAGACCAACAACAACAACAATAGAGCAAGAAAAACTAAAGTGCAAAAACACACACACACATGTACATACATACACATGTCGGTATGTATCTACTTTAGCGCATTTCCGGACGACTTCGTCAACGACGACGATTTTACATAGAAAAGCACAGAAAACTGCCACGTTGCAGGTTTTCATTGCAACTCTAGTACATTAAAGTTTTATTGCTAGTCAGCAAACTCTGGCAAAGGCCCATAATGCACGCTGCACAAAGCAATCAATGTTATTGTGAAAATGTAAACTATGCAATTTCCTTTCCTGCATATGAAATTTCTTTTTTCTTTTGTATTTGCGTACAGAGAATTGGAATTGTTGAAATTGTAGAAATTGTGCCTTCAGTGTGGCTTATACACACACACACAGACACAACAGGAATACACAATCACAATCTTTCGACCCTTACAAAGAAGATAACAGCTTAGGAATTGTATATTGGTGCCACTGAATATGTTTCAGGAAATTTACTTTTTTTTTATATTTTCATTCTTTTAGGTATGTATATCCAGTTCACCACATTGGCTCGTGTATGGCTGTTGAAGTTTTCAAATACCTGCACACAATGTTTTTTTTTCTTGTGGGAAAATAACATACTAATGTATGTATGCATGTATGTATGTCAGTTCATACATACTTACATTGTTGGACAATGAAAAATGTTTGCTTTAGATATAGGTGCGTCATTGAAAGTTTATCCAAAAATTAAATGAAAATATTTTAATGTATGCCATATTTTACTCGAAAATTTTAAATTAAATTAATTTATTTGAAGATTTGTTGAAAAGTTCTGGTTCTAAAGTATAAGGAAGATGACTTTAGTTATTAACCCTTATCCGGTACTAAGAAATGAGAACGTACATTGCTTTAATGGGCATATTTTTCTTAGTAAATTTTGCAAACAATTAACGCTTACAGGCACTGTTGGATATTTTATATCCCACTTAGATCATTATCATATTCCTATATTTAGAGTAGTTCTTTCTCGAATTTTATGTTCTTTTTGTGAATTTAGTACAACAATATATTAGAGAATTGAAAATTGCATTACGTTATCTGAAGAACCGTGAATTTTTTAATATTAATAAACAAATACGAAAGAAGGCGCTTTTGGCTTGAAAAATTCATAATTTTGTGAAAGTTTCATAAGAAATTTGGTATATGTGGGATTGTCAGATTTTCAAAATTCAAGATTCAAAATCAGCGACCCCAAGAATTCATATATTACGAACTCGGTCTACTATATTGGATCCGCTGTTGTGAATTTTCAAAATTTGAAACTCATCGAACCTTAAAAACATACTTTCATACAAATTTCTATTCCAATCAGAGCTAATTTTACAAATTCGGTCCGCCATATTGAATTTGCCATATTGGATTTCTGAATTTCTGAAATCTAACAACAGATTTGTGATCAGCGACCCTAAAAACCCTTGATGGTACTATTTCTATGAAATAACAAACATCAGAAAAATGTGTGCTTCAGAGGGTTAATGTACCAGAAAGATAAATTTTTAACATTGTGAACATTTCCGCCTACATCTAGAATATTTGGACGAGGGATGTTCTCAATTTCTTAAATTACTTTGAGATTTTCCAAATATTTTACCAAATCCAAAAGAAGGAATTCTTGATCTTTGAAAGTTTTTGCATTTTAAGGCCTATAGCAAAGGTACATATATGTATCTGCATTAAACAAGCAAAACTTATTTCGAAGGTAAATTTCTTTTCTTCTTGAAAGCTCAACTTTCATATCTATGGTCTTTTGTCAAAACAACCTTTTTCTACATACGAGATTTCTTCGTTTCTTTTAAATTCAGCGAGCTTTTGCTGCTCGTTTCCCCAAATTTCTAGTGTTTTTAGTTTATGGTACAGTTCTTGAATTAAAAAAATTTCAATTTGGTGATAAGAGCAGCAAAAATGCGTCGAATTTCTAAGAAAAGAAATATCGTATGCTCAAAGAGGTTTCTTTGTCAAAAGTACACAGATATGTAACTAATTGATATTTTTCGTTCATGGAGCCTTTTTGGCTGGCATTCGATTTAATTTAAAATCCCAAAACGTAAATAATTTTAATTTGAAAATTAACTCAGTCTTCTAAATATTGAACATATTTCCGTGTGGCCTTTGAAAAATTGTATGCCTCACAGTTTGGGTATACATTTTCCGCAAAAATTCTAAAAATTTCTGGTTGAAGCTAGTTCATGATTGTTTTTGACACCCTGTATATTATCTTATATACCATAAGCAAACCATTTTTGAATGCCACAATGAGTCTACGCTGTTACTTTTCATCACGACCCAAAAATTTTGTACTTTACGAACAGTTTTGTAAGTCGCTATAAGTAAAACTTTCAATGTTTTCTAGTTTTGAAGCTAATGATAACATCAGCTTTTCATGTTTTTTTGCCTTAAGCGGATTATTTTTCAAATTTTTTTTTTGGCTTCAATGAAGTTATTCAATTTCTTTTACATGTCTGAGTGTTTGGATGTGAGTAAATAGATGTTAACCTATAGCAAAGCTCCTAAGATTCCAATGGATTCATCTAAAATTTGAACCCATCGACACTCGTAGGATGTCATCGAATGGTGAAATTAAACATTTTGAACGTACTCCAAACACAGAGTCAAAAGCAGATGATATCGAGGTATTATTGCTTTCCCTTTATTTGAAGCCTTCATACCGCGCAAGCTAAAGTTTCACTTTCACTATTTGAAGATATTTTTTACTAAATGTGTATAAATATAGAGTCCGCTTTCATGCGTTTCCTTATTGAAATGCATTTTTCTTGAAAACATAAAATCCTATTCGCTTATGGGAAATATCCGCTAGTGAAGAGTCACTGTATACAAGCATATATACTTATACGAGTACTGTATGCATTAACACACTTACTATATACATATGTACTTGATTTTATCTTTCACAAAAAATACTTGTGAACTAAAGAAATATATTTACTTGTATTCACACCTTTTTTCATTGATCAAGTGTGCACATTCGAGCAGACATTGCAAGTATTTCACTGCTCCATTTAAACCATTGTCCTGTTAGTAGCTGCGCTTGTGTATACACTCAAGGAAAATCGTTTTATAAACTTATCAAAAAGATGTACGTTGCTTACAAACTAATATCTGGCTGGGCATCATTGGTGCTATGAATGCCTTTCTAAGGAATGCTCTACATCTTTTGCTTGATTTACTTCTGCTTGACTTATACAAAAGTAAGCAATGAAGGAGGTGTACCAAAGCAAATCAAGCGGAGTTTGGAACGATGCAATTATGCGGCTAACAGTCTGGTGTTCCACATTAAATTGTCCGGGAAATTTGATATGAAATATTCTGTGCGAATGCAATCCAATAACTTTACATTGAAGGTTTTTCTATAGAACCCCTTTTCCTTCAAAATTCTAAATTATTTAAAAAAAAACTACAACTGTCGTACACCAAATTGAAATTATATTATAGAACAAATTGTGCGGTAACATAAGTTTTGCAAGGTTTAATCACCTTCTAAAAGAAAAAAAGGAATCTAATTCCATATTTAGGTTTCAAAATAAGAGCTATCTAAACTTAGATCTTTGTCATTTTGATTATAGCTTGCTCACATAGATAGTAGCAATTGTTATACCAAACTTCACAATGTCGCGAGATTTACCCTGGAAAGGTAAACTTCGTCGATTTGACAAACACCATATACTCATTTTTAAAAATTTCTCTTTGTTGTACTTCGAAACGAATTGCTTAAAAATTAACAAATCATTTTTAATATTATTTATTTAAGAAAAGTCAAAATATAATTAGGGAAGTACGTTATAGTATGTACGCTTCCAGACATTGTAATTAAATATGACTTCATGGATCGGACGAAGATTACCTACAACGTATGCAAAAAATATGATTACATTTCTAGGGTTAAGCTTTTTGTACCTTTCCTGTTCTATATTCTTCTCTCTTCCTATACTTTTTCTTTTCTCTCAAAATATTATATTTTAACTCTATTTGAGCCAAGTGCAACGTTTGGCTCTTCTGTCACCTCCAAATCTAATTTAATCTCTTGTATAACTTTGCCAGTCGCCTCTGCTATGCACAGTGGTGAGTCCAGGGGGGAGTATAGGGGCTGAAGCCCCCAGAACTCGACAATCTTGATTTACCATATATATACGAAGAGCAGTATATTTGTAGTAAACAGTGATTTTTGAGAAGGCTCAAAACTATTTCGATTTTTCCAAAAAAGTAATCAGTAGTGATTGCACTGCTTCAAACAAAGAACTTTACGATTTAAAATATTATTTTATATTTGGGATATATTATTTTAATATTCATTTTAATAATAATAATTTGAATCAATTCTGATTTGCCTCCAATAGGATGCACATTACAGTGTAACTGATTATTTTATATAATCTTACTACATGAATCTACAATTTCAGCGCCAGTTCATATATGTCCTACTTTTAGAATGCTTGATAATGGTCTAGTTTTTGGGTTGAACTTTACACTGAAATTTAAGTTTAACTTTTCCGTTTTTGTTCGTTTTTGATCGAACCCAGAATGGTTTGATTGTATGTCAGAATTTGCATTAATTTTAGGTTTGAATTTCAATCTGAATTCGGTTTGAATTTAATACGTGTTTGGTCCAAATTTTTATTTGCTTTCAGTCTGTATTTGAGATCCTTCAGATTTGAGTTTTGGTGTAACTCTTAGTCTAAATTGTGGTCCAAAATTTGATCAGATCACCGTTTACTCAGCGTTTGATCTGATTTCTTGTCTAAATTTCGGTTTGCTTATAATTTGTATTTGGCGTCATTTTAGCCTCAATTTTAATCTAACTTTTAGTTTCAGTTGTTTTCGAAATTTTGGTCTGAATTTTACTGTAAGTTTTGGTCTGAACTCAGCTGGAATTTCGGTCCAGTTTTTGTTTAATTTTTTGTCTGAATTTGGTCTAAAGTTTTATCTACTTTTGGTCTGTATAACATTTTTTTTTGTAATTTATGTTGGAATTTTGGTCTGTTTTGAGGTCTGAGTATTGTTTTTCTTTTAATCAAGTTTTTGGTCTGTATTTGGTCTCATTTTGATCTAGATTTTCGAACTGAATTTGGTTCTTTTCTTGGTTTGAACTTCGATCTGAAAAAAAGTATTTAAATTTTAGTTTGAAATTTAGTCGAAATTTCCGCCTAAATTTCTATCCGATTCTAGTTTGAATTTTGGTCTCAGTTTTGTTCTAGATATCTTTTAATTTTTGGTCTGTATTTTTTGGTGTGAATATTGATAAAATTTTTGTACAATCTTCTGGTCTAGGTCTGGATTTTGGCCAATATTGAGTCTGATATTTATCCTTTGATTTTTGTAAAATCAGCCTTCCCCAAACCCAAATCCTAGGACCAGCCCTAACTATGCGCGCGATGCATTAAGCTGACTCCATTTGATAATACCAGGTGTATTTAGATTATTCTGTACTTAGTCTTTTTAGCTAGTTTTGAATATAATATCTTCCTAGCGAGAGCGTTTTCTTCCTTCCATTCACTCAATAAGACATAGCTGGCAAAATCGATGAAATTTTTTGCTATATCGGTGTACAGCTAATAAAGCTTAAGGCTCCATCTTGGCTCATAGATTTTGCGATGCATGTTTCCAAAAGCCTTTCATCACGGGAATGGGAAGAATAAACATTTATAGAGCGTTATTTGAAACCGTCTCTGTTTTTGAACTGTTTGCTAAGTTTGTATTAACACCTGTTGGCAAGAGTTATTCTTCACTTGATCTTAAGACTGACATTGTAGTTGTTGGATCCCTAATAAAGAAAATCCTTGACAACTTCGAATATATAATTGCCAATTGCAATTTTGTCCAAGAAGCTGTGAGTTTTTTTTCGTTGGCACAAGGAATTTCGTTTTACCTTCGTTCACTCAACGAGACTGCCTTTTCAGATTTGAGAATGGTGCACATTGAGGCCAATTATGACAATATTATCAGCCTATGTAGGCAGCATTACAATGTTGTAAAATATTTTTTCTCCAGCATGAAATTCAATCTTTCACACAATATTCTCGATTATATTTTCTATGCGTTATAAAGAAGGCTTATCCCATGTTTGTTGGTGTAAATTTTGGGACCGTTTTTCTTCCGGATTGGGTCATTATCCGTTCATTTTCTGCACAAGACCTCTTGTTTTGAAAGCTCTTCGACTCTGGTTTCAAACAACTGAGTAGGGAGGTTAGCTGCACCCGCAGTCTTATTTTTTAGATGACCGACGGCTGTTCATCGGGTTGGGTACGTTAATGTCGTGCATTTGTGAGATAATGGTTTGAAAGCAATTACCTGTATTTTTTTAGGCCTTCTTCTAACTGTAGTTTGGAATAAATTAAGTAGAGTTAAGCGGTGCAATAAGAGCTTCGTGACTTGAAAAAGTTATAGCCATAGCTTTCCTATTCTTTAGAGCTGACTTATCTTATCTTTTGAATTATCAATTCATGTGGATTTAATTAGTTTCTAATCTAAGTAGTTCAAAAAGTTTTTTTTATTTTATATATTTCTTGTAAGGAAGCTGTAGCGTTTCATTGTTTAACCACTGTGTGCATATTGCATAAAGAAGCTCACGACCAAAAAAAAATATCTAAATTTTCAGTTCTTTGAACACTTCAGAAAAGGTTTCATTATTGGCAAAATAAGCATTTGTGGTTACTGATGTACAAAGAATTTTTCAATGAGTGTAAATTGGCAATTGTGTTGCTTCGTTCGATGTTGCTTCGTTTTTGTTTTTTTTTGTAGTTTGGATGGTTTATGGTTTGTTCATTCGAGTTCTTTGGTATTATTTTGCCACACAGCAATAAATTTCGTTTCAAGTTGACGTTGTTGTATACAATTTTTATTGTTGTTGCTTGAATAACATTTGGGTCACTGTATGTAGAAGCAATAATATTGTTTCTTTGTCAATTTTTGCTTGCTTTAAATTGTTCATTATAGTTTCCTTTTTTTCTTCAATATGATTTAAAAGATTTTATTTCCTTTGTATGCGACAAAAGAGAGGAAACGGCACGTGATATGAAACACACTCTTACATACATGTATGCAACAAAAAAAAAATGTTGGCCCAAATGAAATGAAATTGTTATCTTTACTTTTTATTGCTGTTGTTGTTAACTAAACTTTTAATAGTATTAAAGTAAGATGCTTGCTTACTTAAAGGACGAATGCTGGTGTTAATGGGAATCTATTGTTTTTTTCTTTTTGTGATGGGGTGATGTATTAAAAGCATAAGCTGATGTATGCAAGCTGATTTCTTAATACAGTGTAACTGTAAAAATTATAGAAAATAGGGTTTTGTAGGATTTCAATTTTGAATTTTGTTGTATTAAAATTTCTGACTGCAACCCTCTAATAAAAAAAATTGTTCCAAATTCGATCCCACAACTCTTAAGCTCAGCGCTAAAGAATAAGCACAAACATTTTAAAAGGAAATATGTATGCCTCGTATTCGTTCTTTATTTAAGATTAAATAGATAGAGATTAAATACTTTAATGAAGAACTTTTGACAAATCTTTTATTAAGCACCTATGAATTAATAGTCAGCCTCATTGCAAAGTGTCACAGTTCAACCAATAAACAATGGGAATTCTTGCTATATTAAATTTTTGAAGAGAAAATAATACAAACGATATTTGTATGTATTAATAAATTTCTCAAGACTTAAGGTAAGCAATATAAAATTCTTTTAATTGAGTGCAGAATATTAAGGTATTACTTTTGTTATTGGTTTTTATTACTTTCGTTCTTCGTTAACTTTATTATTTTGTATTGCTGCAGGAAAATAGCATTTCAAAAAGGAGAAATTAATAAACAAAAAGTCAGAGTAGTGAATTTTCGTAGCGGAAGTCAATTATGTCAATGGAATATATCCGTTCGTTGGTAATAATTAATGCCAATTGCAAATTTATTGCGATAAGGTTGCTGTGCAAAACTTTTGTTCAAGTTAATCGTAAACTGGCCCCATATTGCCATAATGAAATTGCAATAATGAAGCACAAAAATTTATGTAAGTGGGAGGGTAATAAAAATATTATTCATTATATTATAACAATACCTACATAAACACTCAAAGGAAAATAACTATTTTGACCTTTAGCTTAATATGGAGTTTTCATATACTAAGTAGTTAATTAGATTAATTTTTTTGTTTTGAGTGTTTGAATAAGTATAAATATGGTATATTATTACACACAAATTTCCGCTTTCATTTATTTGCAGATGTCAATGCAAAAACACACAGAGAATACAAATTCTGGTTACGTTAGCTCCGAGGAAACCGACTCCCTGCTCGTATCGAATACACCAAAATGCAAATCCTCAGTACTACGTCAAATTAAAATGAGCTCTGTGAATGGACCAACATCGAATATGACTTCCACATCGTCTGGGAAGCCGACGCTGATGCGTCAGGATCGAACTTCAGCATATCTGACGAGTCCGCAATTGTCGCAACAGACGCGGCTCGGTTCGGAGGAGAGTATGCGTGGCGCTAACGTTGCGCATGACGAAGACATCGAACAGGGTCTTCGGACAACAATACCAACAACAACAACCACAACCACAGTGCCTGATATCGAAGTGTACGAAGAGGACCAAGAAACTCAAGAAATACAAATAACAACAACAACAGCAACAGTTGCAGCAAATCAGCTGCAGCACCAACAACAGCCGACCATATCAATAACGAATTTGAATACCTATCAGCAACAGGATGTTTACCATTACCCTAGCAGTCATCCAAATTTGGGAACATCATCATATCAGAATCTATCATCCAGTGTACCGCCAAGCGCACAGGCACGTTGTCGCGCATGCCGAAATTGCAGTCGCCGCGCATCGACAACGCCGATCTCGACAACCGGTGAAATGGATCGTTCGACGTCGCGTGATAGTGTTAAAAGTGCCTACCAGCAAGGAAATTTCGGCGGCTCGTGTGCCACCTCGAACAATGCCATACCGCAGCATCATGTGCCGCCAGTATTAATCACATCGTCACCCACGAACGGTTCACGCATTATACGCCAAAGCTCACAACCCGAATCTAGCACCATTGCCGTCTGTTGCGGTACGCATGGCTCATGCGGTCATTCGCATACTGCTCCCAATGTCTCGTTGAAACAGTTACGCGATGGCACCACAGACGGCATTGCCGGAATAGCAGCAGACTCCCTACGCATCAATGGTGGCATGCGCCCATTTAAACAGGTGAGTACATCAAATCCCAGTATAATTTATGCACAGGTGATTATAAATTGAGCTATGGATATTGTTTATTTTACAAAATACCTACCCACCTATCTATTAGTTTTCATTTGAAATTTTAAACCTTCATATGTATACGTTTTGTTATTGATATAATCAAATTTTATTTCTATGTATATATGTATGTCAAAATAAATAGTTTATGGTTTTCCCAGATGTTGCATTTAAAATGTGCTTGCCCAGACAACAATTTCATAATTATGATCTCATTTTAAAATTTTGTTATATGATGTCATCAAAACAGATAGATCAACCTAATGTATATAGCTTCCTACTAATTATGGTTTAAAGCCCTCACCTTGTCAACACATAAAAGAGAAAATCAGTAGTAGACTTAAAACTGGGTTTTCGCAATTAGGTGGTAATATTTCATAAACCTGATATGCTACGTTAGTTTGAGGACCTGATTTTAAATCAGCAACCTCAAATTAACTAGGAAAACTATTCTTGATAGACGCATGAAGAACTGTGTAATCTATTTCTTTTCGGACTGCGTAATAAAGATCGTTCAAGTTTCCTTAAAATTTTATTATCTCAGAAACTATGGTAGAGTTTTTGTTGGAGGATAAAGAAAACAAGAGGGTCGAGTTCGTAGAAATAAAATCAGTTTTTTCTAAATGGGGAGTTCCATTAGACAGTCGAAAGTCAGTGTAAAAGTCAAAAGGTTGTCATATATTTTGCTAGCAAGTTGCCATCAATGCATTTGATTTTAATGAGATCTCCGAAAGATCGAATTATGAACAATTAAATTAATTAATTAAACAATCATAGACAACTTAGTCTAGGTCGCTTCTGCTTAACAGATGATAAATCCTTGGGATTCATTCTTTTAAACTGAGAATTTTGTTCCCAGAAGAAAATTCTATCTGGAAACATCTCTCATCCTTAGATTTTTTTATACAACTTTTTTTAAGATGCTTGAAAAAAAAGCAAAGGTTTCTCTATATTTGTATTCTGTATCTGAATCAGTATTTTTTTAAGCTACAATTTAGTGAAATCTTATCCCAAAAATGCGAAAAGATCGCAGATCAGAATTGATAATTTTTTTCTTTCAGTCCATACTTTCTAGATTGGTAAATTCTTAAAATTGTTTTCTGAAGGTGATCCAAAAGTTTTTATTTTATTTTCTTATTATTCCCGTTTAGATCGCATTAAAATGAATTTAAGTGGCTTCAAATGACTTCTTCTGGTTTCCTATGATTTCAAAAATCTGAATTCAAAAATTAATAATTATTCACTGACTACAAAATAATTCTGATTGCAATCATTTGATAGAAAAAAAGTTAAATGATTTTTAATCGCTAGTGTCTATAGTAATGTTATTCTTTGAGAAACGCTCGAATTTTTTTACTCAATAGTGAGCCAGTATATAATTTTACTATAGGTAAACTTCATTTTACCAGGACAATCTGCTAGGCTCGTGAGTACACGTAGGAACTTTCACAATTTTAATAAAAAAAAAGGAACACGACACGCCAATTATATAACAATTACAATTAAATTTAATGGACCCCGAAACACCACAACTTTTTGACTGGCACTCAAATATAAATAAGAGTAAAAACTAAAAACAATGCCCGCGATTGACCGCAATGATTGGGATCCATCAAAATGTTTCAGCTCTAGCTGCTGAGCAGTTTCAAGACAGCCAATATCTGTAGTATAAACGCACTATAAAATAGGGTCGTAGCCAGGATTTTTTTCGGTTTGGTTTTCATTCGAAGAAAAGATTTAAAGATAATTTTTACGAAACTGATGTTTAAATACAGTAAATTAAATACGATGATGCATTTGATGGACCTTATCAAGGATCAAGAAAGTAACTTGAGAAAAAAAATATTTTTGAACATGGCTCAGAAACGCCTCAGCAACAAGGTGCTATATGGCACCGCTAGGCATTACTGGGTTAAGTTAACAACGAGATAAATGTGAACGATGAAAACGAGGATGAAAAAAATTACGAAAAAATAAATTATTTAAAAAAAAAAAATTTTTTTAAATTTTTCAAGTTGAAAAATAAAAAAATCGAAAAATTTTTTTTATGTAAAAATGGATGTTTGATGAAAAAAATATGAACTGCATTTTTAATTTTATTTTTTTTTTCAATTTTAAAAATTTTGATATCAATAAAAAAAAATTGTGACGTAGCAGAGCAAAACGAACCACGGATTCGGACTCAGCGACCCCCCATTATCCTAAGTACACTTGTCCCGTCTCTGCTCATTTTTGGCAGTTGAACAGTGTTATCAATGCAGTTTCCCAAAGATACTGGTCTCTCAACGGGAAATAATGGTGATCATTATTACAACCTGAATAAAGTCCCCGACCCATTCAATTGAATGAGAATTTGTGGCAATGCACCTATATTAGTGCATAGCGGAGCATCAACCAAGCGACAGAATCAACATTTTTCGTTTTTTCCGTAAATTTGCAATAAATATAGAAATATTCATATCTCCATTTTCAGTTATAAGATTTAGTACTAAATCATTACTAAATGGTACTATTTCACTATTGTGAATGTGGAAAAAGAAGAGGAAGAAACAGAGCAGGAGAAGCAAGAAATTAACAAAATGTGCACCACGCGTCTGAGCTTTTGGTTGAAATTAAAATTAAATAAAGTTAAAAACGCGAGAGCCGCGCGCGAATTTAATACGCAATAAAATCATTACAAGTGAGGAATTTAAATATTTCTTTAAACAACTTCAAATTCAATATCACAGAAACTATATTTTTTAGTAAGTATTTCAAAATATTCTTGGATGAAATAACAAGTTTAATAGCATCTCTTTATTTTGCATACAATTACCGAACATTCTAGTTCAAATTAATAAAAATTATTTTGAAATTAAATTTTTCACTCCATTTCTTTCCACAACGAATTTTAGATTCTAATCTACATTTCAGAAAATTGTTGAAAATTTCCTTCCTTAGTTCATATTGATTTATATTCCTGATGGAAAGAGTGAAACACTTTTTTGAATAAGCTACAACGATTATAATCGAGATAAGGTTAAAAATTGTAGTATGTACAAAACAACAGAAAATATTTACAACCTAATCAACAAATAAAATATGACAGCCACCAAGCAAAACGTGCTTCCCATTTTCACCAGTTTTCTTCCACCTGGTAGATACATATAATAATAAAATTATAATTGCATTTTAGGAGTATACACCACCGTAGGTGGGTAGGCACTCGTATACGTGCGTATTATTTACAACATAATTTGCGTGATTTTGAAACACGTTATCATAATGTTATCATTTATTTGTGTATGTACATTAATCCAAGTATATACTTATGTACCTATTACGTATACACTCAATACAATAAAATCACTGTCAACACTTGTATTGTAGGTACCTTCATTGTTTTGTTTTTCGTTTTTCCTGTTGAGATCCCCTGATAAGTGGAAGCTAATGTGGGTTTGTTGTTATCACTCGGTTTCATAGGACAAACAAAATCACAGATACAAACAACAACACAAATACACAAGTACTAGTACCTATGTATGTATGTGTGTATATATGTATCTATAGATATACATAAAAATGTGCTTAAGTGTAGGTTGTTTCTTCAAGTGTTGCGACAAATAAAGGTTCACTCTTCGGATACACATCCTTACATACTCGTACATAAGTAAAAATATATTTTAAATCAATTGTTTAATAGAGCATCCATCGCCTCGCTTTCGCTGCCCTCATTCCCTCAACTCAAGAAATGACAGCTTTAAAGTACGAGCATTTAATTTCTTAGAACACCAGACGAAGGAAGCCGCAACCACCGTCACTCAACCAGCAGGGAGTGTGTTTGGAGCAATAACCCCTTAAATGTTTCGAATAAGTTCTGTTCGATGTAATGGAATAATTTGATGCTTAGTTGCTCATTTAATCTTCTGGTCTACATACATACATATGTGGGAGGAAAGTTGGAATACCATAGTCGGTGGGTCGGTAGGTCAGTAGACTTACAATCTAAACGCTCGCACAAAGACAACGAAAGGGAGACTACCATAAAGCGGAAGAAATACTTGTTAGCATCCTTAAGTAAAATATTCAATTTTCTCTTTGCCCTTTCAGTGTTTCTGCTAGAAAGCATGTAGGTATGTACGGTTGGGATCGATGAAAATGACGTTGTAAAAGTGAAATGATTCCGTACAACTCAATTTTCCATTGATTTTTGATGTTTGTAGACCGTGACAGCATAAGAAGTAAGTAGGTGGTCTCTTCTTCCATGCCCATTTTTGTACGTTTTTATTTCTTTCTATTTTCGTTTTTCTTTTGCTTTCATTCTTTCTTTTTAAGGGTAATTGTGGTTTGCCCGAGTGGCTGAATTCTATTTACCAATTTTCTATCGCATTTAATGCGTGGATTGGTAACAGTAGATGCGTGACTTCTTATCACAAAAGAGTCCGATTTTTTTTTGCTTGCAAATGTTAAAAGCTGAACATGCATCACCATGTTACATAGATTTGCCTACCTGCCCCCTAAAAAAAAATACTCATGTAATGAAATTGAAAAAACTGTTTTTGATGTTCTGAGCATTACAAATATTTATGTATGTGCATGCATGCGCATATTTAAGGACTATTAGGTACGCAGATGTATGCATACACATACATGAATAAAACATGAAAAAATTGTAGAACAAATTCTAGATTAGTCTTCACATTAGTACACAGAATAATGTCTTCATCATTTACTATATTTGAAGTGAATTGTTTTCTTCAAATGGCTCTTATTATTTACAGCAAATACGGATGCAAGATTTTCGGTATAATGAAAAGATAAGGAAAAATATCTAGTTTTTGTCTAGTTTGGAAGAGGCCCTGGTTAGTCCATGTCAAGAATAAATTAGACAAATAAACATATCTAGTAGGTGAATAGTTTCCTAAGAGGAAAACTACTTTTAGTAAAAAAAAATTCCTTATGCAAGTTAATGGATCAGGTCGAGCAACATTGTTTCGAGCATGCTTGTCGTTGATATCTGATCATTGGCTCCGCACCTGCTTTAAAGTGGTGTTTGCGGTTAACTCATCGAATGCAATTTTACTATATTGATACGGACAAAGTACTGCATTGTACAACAACTGCAATTTGATGCGCGTTGTTCAACGCTGATTGGGCAATAATATTCACCGATTCCAAGTACGGTCGTTTGTTAAGTTGCTTGAAATCATTATTTTTAAAATGAAGAACATAATAAAATTGGCACTTGAATCAGCAAGTCAAATTGCCATTAACTAAGTGTTTCAATAATTTGCATTATCCGAAGTTATTCCTAATGCCTTAGGTAGTCGAGAATGCAGATATTTTTCTATAAAAATAAATTGTTAAATAAATTGTTATAATCTAAATATGGGATTACAAGTGCCTTGCTAATGCAAGCATGTATGCCTTGTTAGGTCTTCGACATGTTGGCGTCGTGAGGCAAAGGGTTACACTACTAACAAGGCCTTCACGAGTTTCTCTAATTTTCCCCAACAAACTCTAGTCAGCGGCTTGATAAACCTAGCTGGCCTCGTCAGAAACTAGACAATTCTAATTTCCAATGAGGAATATTTTTTTCTCATGCACTTCTTCCTTAACAATGCAATGTCCGGTGAGCCAGTTTTAATTGATTTTTTCTTGATTTACTTCCACTAGATTTATGCATTAAAAGGGAAGCAATGATTGCGATTTGCTAACCCAAATTAAATGGAGATTGGCATAAATAGGGTTTGCGTCAGGTCCCAGAGCAACGCCGACTGTTTTCGATGCCGATTGAAAGTCTTGTTCTGCAAGAAATATGATGCAGAAATATGATCGAAACCAATAGAGTAATTCAGATGTCATGCTTAGGGGTTTTACATATGTATTCTACACGGACGGATCCTATTTGGATTGTACTTGGATGAAGAGAAGACAACTAAGAAGGTCTTTGTGAAAGAGCCGAATGGACAAACAGTTAATTTTCTTCTTCGTATAGGTTGGAAAAATCTACGCATCTTCATAAATCTGATCAGAGGGCATATAGATTTACTTTTCTTAAGTTACTTTAATCTACGAGGAATAATATTGTCGAAAAAGTCTTCGGAACTCCAAAAAAAAGATAAGCTTTACACTGCGACTTGAGGTTTTCGAGTTATACGAAATTTCGACACTGGTCTTGATAGTAATTTTTCATAGACCTTGAAGTCTTCGTAAATATATAATAAAAACAGTAAGAACTCTGATTTAGAAAATAAGAATGATACTTCATTATTTCAAAGCTCAAATTTGAAAAAAACCTTTATTTATTCTACAACAGCGAAATTCATAAAAATGGTTAAAAACGTGGTTTCCCCTTTTCCTTTTCCATTTTACTCTAACGTTAGGAAAATTTTGTTTTCGGATTCGTAATCAGCTCATTAAAATCTATGAAAAATTACTATGAAAAGTCTGTGGTCATTTTCAAGTTAAGCGGTCGAAAATACAAAGAAAAAACTTTGTCGGGTATTTTTTTTTAAACAAGTCACTCTTAAATAGATCATGTCTTGCTTTGAAGAGAAATGTGAACATGATCCTTGTTATTGTTCAGCCTTTGCAAGAAGAAGGAGGTACCTGCTGCGTAGTGATGTCTTGAGGATAAGTTCCGCCCATTTAATTTTTTTACCTGAAACTCTGAAGTTATTTAAAGAAACTGAGCAGTTTGAGGAAGAGGAGGGCCGTCAAATTCTTCTTTCCGTTTTCTTTTCTTAAATCATTTCCTTTCAATAGTTTCAAAAAATATTTCTTTCCCAGGAGAAATAGCGCAGAACTGAACACGGATTCGTATTCACTGACCCCGTTACAATTGTTACAATTTTTCAGCAAAACAGGTTTTGCCCCCTGAAAGTCTGTACTTTCATGGGTCACCGGCGACACTATAGTATTGATACATTTTTGTTATATATATTAGAGATAGATAAAGTATTTTAGTATTAATTCTTTACTTAACCATTTCTCCACCGTATGGAAAGTAGAAGAAATAGAGCAAAATCTAGTCTAGGCTTGCTTTCGCTCATTTCGTGAAATGTGTGTGAAAATGCATTTCAGAAAAAATCAGAGTTTGAGTTTGGGCGAATTTGTTGAATCAAATTGCATCGACTAAAGTATTTACCGTACACAATGCAAGAAAAAATATAATAGACAAATAGTTAAAATCTTGTTCAACTTCTTTACTACTTCTAAACAAGTGAGAAGTGAGAAGGTTGAAGATAAGACTACATTATGCAATAATTAGAGGGTTAAGGTCTCGGGATAAAATCAAACCAATCTCCAAAAATTTTCTATAACTATATAATACTGTATAAGTTACATCAAGGTGGCATAACTGAGAACTTCAAAATTGATGATTTTTGAGTAATTTGATCCCACCGTTACAATATTATTAAATTATTCTCTGCTACCAAAGGTTTCTACGTTCCATACTTACAGCACATACTACAAGGATAATACTAATCATACTTAATATCGCAAGTTGTAATATATGTTTACAAATAAATTTCTTAACACTTAATTTCGTTTTTTATGTGTTACCTTTACATTTAGAGGTCTTCGGTGACTCTTAGTAAAATATTTTTGTGGAAAGATTTAAACCTTGAGCTCCCTCTAATCCTAGCTTTTACGAAATTTTTAAGGAAAGGACCAAAAATGACCCATACTGGGAGTTAGAGGATTAAAATGTTCTAAGGAAATATTTCTCAGAAAATTTTAATATAAGTCGACAGAGGCAAGAACCACCTTAAATAAATTTTTATATATGATTTTTCTCATTGTTTGATTTAATTTTTGTCCAAAAAATTAAAATTTCTAAACACTGTGAAAAAAAAAATTGTGACGTAGTGGAGCAAAAAGGGATTAAGGCTTTTGTTACTGAAGTCAAATACTATCCTTTGAGATTGGTTTGCTTTTGGCCCGAAAATATGTGTTATTTATTGTTTGCCCAATGCCCCGTCAGTACTGCAGTCAGTCTGGCTACAGGGGCATTGGGCAATAGGGGACCACGCGGTCTGACTCCGCATCCCACACAACACACACTGCAGAAGCTGCAACAACCTTGAAGAAAGAGAGACTCTAACCCACTTTCTCTGTCATTGCCCGGCTCTTGCTAGAACCAGATTAAAACTATTCCAGGAACCTTTTTTAGACGACATAACCAAGATCTCCAAACTCGAAATTGGAAAACTCCTCCAATTTCTCGATCTCACGAACTGGCTCTAGATAACAAAGTGCAAATTTCCTTTCACAAATGAGGTTGTGGTATCAAAACGACGCTCTAGTGCTAATTGTGCTCACTCTGTTAGAGGGAGTAGCCACTCTACCTACCTACCCTGCCTTCCATTGACCATCTTCGACGCTCTGTATTATTTCGTTTTCCACAAGCACCCTACTACATTTTATAAGCTAATTTTTTTTATATTTAATATCACTTTAGCCATAGTAATAAGGCTATTATTTGATGCGCCATACTTTTCCCCTTTCATGAATACAAGCAGCAGTGACAAAATTTAATTTTCCTTTTTTGTTTGTATTCATTTTTAGGGTAATTTCACTTTGGGGATATGATTGTCTCTTAGAAAATCTTATTTCGTTGCGAATATAAAACCTAGATTATTTAATTTTTTCTTTTAATTACTTTTTTCTTGGGTTATAATTTCAAAGAGTCTGCTTAAATTTTTGGTTTATGTTACAATTTCGATGAGTTTTATTGTGAATAAAATGTGAAATATCTAGTTAACTTTACATTGACCTTTGAGGCATTATTTCGATTTTAATTGGAGTATAATTTCAAAGAGTGTTTTATTTTTCCACTTAAATTTTGTTATATTTTCTTAACCTTAGAATGAACGTAAAAAGTGGAGAATAGTAATTTCTTTTAGGATATTGGAATACAATAATATTCGGTTATGAAGTCCTCGCTTGCAATGATTTTACGAATATTAATGGACAAAAATGTTGAGATCTTGGGAAATACTTTGCTATGTATGCTACGTTTCGTCGTCATAAATTAGAATGCCAAGAAAGAGGGTTTTAGAAATTTTCGTTCGTCGATAGAACTCTCTGGTTCTGCTTCTCAATTGCCTAATGAGACATAATAGCACATTTTAATTTATATTTCTCATATTTAATTATACTCGAAAATGGAAATTCATAAAAATTGCAACTTTCGAGTCATGGTATATTTCGAGAGAGCCATCTGAAAGCTGCACAAAACTACCTAAAACATCGACCAGTTTTTACCTCTCATTTTTAAATGAAAAAATTTGAAAACAATCATTTTTTCCTTTCTCTGATTATAATAAAAAGGATTGTTTAAACAGCCACTGAAATAAAAATGAATATCGGCTACTAGCCAGCTTTTAGCTGCCATCTAATATTAACCATGGTGAATAAAAATATACCCAAAAGTCATACAAAGGTTAAAAATATGCTCAAAAATAAATATCTAACTAAATTTTGACGGGAAATCACCATTAGCAATTTATAATTCAAAGGCGGTATCAAAATTGGTACTTCACAAGCTTACAACCTTTCATGTTATTTTGTACTTTTGAATGTAACTTACAAAAATTTAATTTTATTAACGAAAAGGAAACGACTTTGGTAAACAAGTTAAGCTTATGTAATTATACTGTAAAAATAACAAAATTTAATTTTCTTATGGACTAAATTAATTAGTTATTTTAACCATGTTGTCAACATGCAGTAACCTTGATTTATATAGATCAAGCAGCAAGATTTTACTACGTACATACTCACACACACACACACCTATTCATATACATATTGTTGTCTGGACAGGTACAAACTTATAATATTTAATTGATAATATTTGCTTTCTTTTGTTTGTAAATTAAACAAACAAAAAATTATTTATAACTATCAAACTAATTACATACATACGTAAAATAATTAAGCTAAAAAAATCGTAATAAATTACTAAGTATTTTTTAAATATTAAGTTCTTTAGCTTTAGGTTTCTCGTGCACGTAACAAAATTATATCCTACAGCTACAAAAAACATATTTATTTTAATTGAACATACTCTACTATCTACTACTTAATTACTAACTACATAACATGAAATCTAACTAAGTGAAAATCTCTATATATATGTAATTTTTATGCAGGGTGTTCTTCTTATGCCTCGAACTTTGTCCGAGAGCCGAAAGTTGCGACTTAGAAGAGCTTTCACAGAGGCTACTAACGAAACACTGCAATGCTCAAAAATGGTATTTAACTAATCAATCACAATTTAAATTTGAACCAAAACAAAAAAAAATAAAACCCTTTCGTTTAGTTGCATTCACTTCACATTCAATCAAACAATTTAATAAATAAATAAAATAAAATGATTGTCTTAAAGATGAAATGAAAAAGCTCTTAGACAACATCAACTCACATGCACTTAAAAACAAAGTAGTTGAACACACACTTAGATACTTCGTCCTTTAGAATGCTTCGTTCTGCGGAATGCTTTTAGCCATTTTTGCATTAATTCTTCATTTTATTTGCTCTTTTGGCTTTTTGCCCAATAGATCAAAACTGAAGTTACAAAGTTTTGATCAGAATGCTTTTTGTTTTTTAAAAAAGAAAAACTTAAAAAAAAAACGCAAGAATTTAAAGCTGAATGCATGTTTTTTTCTGATTAATTTCTCATTGTTTTTTTTTTTTTTTTTGCTATTGTTGTTTGCTTCACCATCGCACCAAAATCACTTTAATTTTTGGATTTAATATTTTCAGCTCTTAGAATGAGCGTAGAAAAATAAATTATATACCAGCACCAACATTTTTCTTATTTCATCTTATGCCAAAGTTTGTTAAATCAATAATTAATTAAAATGTCATGCCGAGAAAATGCTCCTCAAAGTTTTTCTGTAGCGTGAAACTAAAGTCATCATTATCGTAAGAAAACTTCAAGTGCTTTAAAGGCAACATGCATTTACACATACACATTCATATACTATAGAACATACATACATACGTATGTACGTGTGTGCATGTAAGCACGACGAAGAGTATGTGTGTATTTATTCATTAGGGTGAAATGAAAAATGTGAAAATCTAAAAAATCCCAATCAAAAGCTCTCAACAAAACCATCTGATTTATTTTCGTAATCGTTGTAAAGAAACAAATACACACTGAAATCGTGCCGTTTTTGTTTCTTGGGCTGTAAAGAGAAGTCAAAATGTACAAATAATAGTATAAAAAAATTTGATAAAAACAATTTATCGAAATTTCTCGAAAATGGACTCTTTGTTTTTGATAAATTTTTATGCTTATTCATTGATGAAATTTCCCCATGATGAAAAGTTTTCCCATATAAAAAAACATAAAAATGTTTAACCCTTTACTGCATGACATATCATATATGATATGCTTATTTCATTTCATGATAATTTTGTTTTGTGAAAATAATTTCCAATTCTTTCTTCTATTTTGTATGCATTCTCTATTTTTGTTCACCTTTTTTGCATTCAACTGTCAGATATCCCATTACATTGATAGTTACGGTTGAAAGTTTGCAAACATCGCGTATACTAGTTTTCATAGCCCTGTGAACGTTTGAGTTTTTTGTGAAAATTTAATTATAAAAACATATTAAATACATTATTTGGATTAATTTAGCTCGGCTTTATTACAATTTAATGAATAATATAACATTGCAATCTTAAGAACAATATATTGATGTAAAAACTTTATTCGAAATCGATAGAAATTTCTCGATAGCTAGCAAACAGGTAAATAATTTCCAAAATTCTTATCATTTTCGTGATCAGGGCTATAAAATACATATAAAACATATGTTTTATTAAAAAGAAAAAATCATGCATTAAAGGGTTATGTATTCGTTTCCAGTTCTGAAAGGATAGCGAAAAACATGATTTTTAGTTCCGGTTACCTGACTTTTCTCTAAAATCTGATACTTGGGAAAATTAACCGTTTTGGACAGAGTAACTACTATAGTTTCATTCTACACTCCAAATTCATGATTTTTTTTTTATTAAATTATTCTAACATACAAAAAATATATTTGTAGTTTCCCATATTCATTATATTTGCAACTCTTATCATGACAGTGTTTTTTTTTGGAAAGAGAGGGCAAGCACGATTTTTAAAGTTTTTGTTTTATAAATTTTTAATCAACTTTTGTTCTTTTTGCCCCCTTTGAAATATTTTTTGGATCAAAGTTGCAACCCAAAAATAGGTTTTTAGGCAAAAAAAAAAAACTTTGGTGCTCTAAATTTCAACACAAGGTACAAGGGAAAATTCCGCTTACAAGTACAAGGAAAAATTCCGCTTTTCTCAAATTTTTTCTGGGGATCGTATTTTGAAATATATTTTAGATCAAAATAGAGGCCAATTTTAAATTTCTAGCCCAAAAACCCTGGTGTTCAAAATTTCAACACTATCGGTTGGCCCGTATTTGGCGCTTTATGTTATATGATATCAGACATCTTTTAAATATATCCCCTTCTCAAAAAGCACTGTCATAATGGTGGTTACCAAAGCCCTCTGTATTTCTATCCAGCCTAGTATTCATGGTAAAAATTTCCATATTATTTCAGATTTTTGAGAGAATTATAATTTGTAGAAAAATATTAAAAACAAGATTTTAAATGGTAAAAGTGGAACTTTCCGATTCATGAATCCGAATCACATAAAAGTTTTTGTATGTCAAAAGGATATAAAAAACTGTGAGTTTTCGTCTCCCAGTTTTCACAAAAATCAGCAGAAGCTTGTAATTAACACATTAAAACCTATCAAAGATACTTTTTAAAATCGTGTACAAATGACTCGTTTCGAATAGTGTAATTAATATAATTTTTATCTACACTCTGAATCCTCTTTATTCGCTTAACCAATTTTGATTGTGACTGGCCGATTTATCGATCATCAACTTTAAAAATTCATCAAAAATACATTTATAAAGGTTTTCCAAAATTAATCACTGTTTAGCATTATTATATATACTGGCTCTAAAATTGTTTGGAAATAGTTGAAAAAAATTTTATTTGGATAGTTCAACAATATGGTATTTCACCTAGCTTCAAGGCTAGGTGAACAGACATACTTTTTTGGAAGGTGGTTTTGAAAATCAATAAAATATAGTGAAATTAATTATTTTGTATTTGATATGAAAAATTTACCTAATTAAAATTACAAATTTGATGTAGAAACTATAACTTCTTAGGTCCTCATATATTTGCTACAGTTGATCAAACTTTTGGACAAAAAAGCATATGGAGAAATAGGCAAAATTTAACAAAAATCCAGATTTCGCTGTCTTTAACTTATAATAACTATAAATATAAATAAATAAATATTGTGTGAAATATATTTAATCCCAGGGAATACTTATTCTTCATGATATGGCGCAGAAATATTTTTAGTTTTTTTTTACTACTGCTCACCTTATTTTCTCGGGGTAAGCCAACATCTAGTACATCCTCTAAAATCCAGAAACAAATTTTTTTATTTTTTCAGTACTAAAATTTCTGATTGAAGACATATGGAAATTGTGTTTCGAAAATATTAAAAATTGGATCATGGCATCTACTATAGTACCGTGCCATAATGAGTTAATAATATGGACTTAAGAAACGCTATTATACAAAACAAAAATTCGTCTTCTTTGGGTTCCCGGTAAAATAATATCTGATGTCGATTTTCGTCGTTCTTGACAGATCAGATAAGATAAAAAAGACGCAGAGTGGTGCCACAAGTTTTACCTCTCAAGTTTTCCTATCGGAAC
Organism: Toxonevra muliebris; assembly: GCA_963691655.1. Taxonomy (NCBI): domain Eukaryota; kingdom Metazoa; phylum Arthropoda; class Insecta; order Diptera; family Pallopteridae; genus Toxonevra; species Toxonevra muliebris. The sequence goes on from OY829326.1 coordinate 127,279,342, forward strand.
AATGAAACAATGTTTTTCCAATAATTGAATGATTATTTCCGATAGAGGTTTATAAATATGTATAAAAAAGTCCTTAACCCGTCTGCCACTTTGAGTTTATTCCAGTAATGAAATATTTCCGAAAGTTGAAACATAAGATATACAGACCTCGGAGCCTTTCAAGATATTTAGTTTTGCTATACTTTGCTGAATAATTTTCACAAAATTGAATTTTGATTTCAACACAAAAATTTTAAACAATTTTATGTGAGAAGTAAAATATTCCTTTTTTCATTTAAATCCTTATTTCCTGCGGTCTTTTTTCGCAGAGCCATTCTGAACCTATAATTTTTATGCTACCAAAAGTTGTGCATATGATGTATGTATGTATGTATGTATGTGTGTCTGTGCCAGTGTAAGTGTGTGAGCGCGATATGGAATGTTTTAAAAAGCGTTGAACTTGTGGTAATGAATGCGCTACGTTGAATATGTAATTGTCGTACAGCGCATTTTTGCTGTCGCTTAAATAAACTGACTGGAGGGAGGGAGAAAGAAGGAAATGGGGCAGCACATTAAAATCGGTTTAAAGGATTAAAGCTTTTAAAAAGCTACGAAGTATATGTACATAGGGAAGTTCATTTTTCATTGTGTGCGTGTTTCGAACATTTTCCTATTTGTTTTTATATTGCTTTTGGTAATTGCATTTATGTATGTATATAATTCAGAGTAATAAAAATGTAGAAATTGTAGTAATGCAAGAAATTTTCTACAGTGAAAGAAAGTTATATTTTTCTGTTTCTACTATAATGTTTAGGGTAGGGGATGTAACAAAAAAAGCTTCAATTGTTTCATGTTTTAGTATTACTGCTGCTTAAGAGATGGCGCTTGGATATAACTTTTCAAGAAGTGTGGGAAACTGTTTGATTTTTTAGGTTGTTATTAGAGTCTAACATTGGTTGTTGAAAGCAATTGAAAGTTAGCAAGTCGCAAATAGTGTTGAACATGAGGTTTTTGTACTCATGTTTGACATGGAGACATACAAATGGTTTCCTTTAGTTCTAAGTCAATGGAATGTAACTTCTCTAAACACTAAAAATTTTCTATCTTCAATTCAGACATTCTCCAACGTAAATTTTTTTTTTAAATTGAAATATGTAGGTATATTTTTTGAAAACACGACTAAAATATTCTGAACTTAACTTTCGATGCGAATTATGAATAGTACATTGATTTGAAACCCACAAATAGATCGCATTGTTCCATGATTTGGGAACTACCTGACCATTCAACTTAAAAATTATGTTTTGGCTCTACGGACACTTCGACTATCATTGACTAACGACTAAAACCATCTCGGTTAATGCGATATAACAACTGTATAAATTTTAAAGACTTTTCGTTTATACATGCATCTTTGTTCAACATTTTATAGGGAAAACTGGTAAGCTTGAGATATAAAAAACTTTTCGTTAATTATTTCATGGTTCTGGTATTTTCGCTGAACGGACATCGGCATCGGTTATCCAAACTTTAACTTTGATGCAAACATTTTCTGTGCCAAAATTAAACTGTTTTAAAGGGTTCAAGAAAGAACCATACTCATCTATTCAGACAATCATGGTACAAATAATATAATTAATTAATCTTACAAGATCTGACAGTTCTAGTCTTTGTTATATTGTATGGAAGTTCCTGCACCATAGCTGTGCAGTGATTTTAGGTAAATTTTGTTGATCTTATCTTTTTGTTTCAAAAAAATATATTTCAGAAGAGAATAGTTATATATTATTTTTTGTTTGCACATAAAATATATTTTATGAAATTAAAAACGAAAACCCTAAAAAAAAATCTAGTTTCATTTTAAGGATTTATTGTTTCTCAGGTGTCACACACCCAGTTCATTGACGGTGTAACAAAAATTATGTTCACTGACGTCGGGTCTATATGAAGCCTATTTGATAAATACAAACGTCAATATATAAAGTGACCACTTCGGCCGGATACAATAAAACAAACGGCTTTATGAAAAAATGTTCTAATTAGTCTGAAACTTGTTTTTCGGGGTTTCTTGGGGTCGCTGAGTCCGAGTTTGTAAATAGAATTTAAAAATTCAAAATGGCGTATCCAATATGGCGGAATATGAAACTTGTTTTTCGGGGGTTTTTGGGGTCATTGAATCCGAATCTGAAACTTTTTGATTAATAGGTGAAAACTGCTATCACGAAATATGTCTGTAGAAGACAAACTATAAGGTTTTTCGTAATCCAAATCTGTTATCTCGAAATTGGCTGAATCTGTTCCTTCTGATTCAGATTCCCCACTACTCTAATTTCCCCGCTCCCCCATTACATGACTTGGCGTCGGAATGAATACCAGAAAATTAGATTCCTTTAGATAAGTATGAACGCCATAACAGTTGAACAACCAAGAATAAAAGGGTTGAACGTAAATAAATGTGGATATGAATATTCAAACGGTTGAACTGCTAAGAATGATAAGATAGTATATGTAGATGTTTACAATTGTTCAACTTCTGGACAAATTTAATCATGAATAGTATTGAGACATGTATTTACATTTGTAACCTAATAATATTTAGAAAAGTGACGACTCGAACCTAAGGACCCCTAAATAACAAGTTTGAAACAAACTAGATCTATTTTTAAAAAAGTTGTTTGCCACTTTATTCAATCAAAATTCGTCCGCCATATTGGATACGCCATTTTGATTCGAATTCAGCGACCCCAAAAGCTCCCGAGTAACAATTTTCAAACGAATTAGAATAATTTTGCAAAAATGTTTCCGCCATCTAGAATTTTTAAATTCTGTTTACAGATTCGGATTCAGCGATCGCGAAAACCCCCGAGTATCAATGAAACATGATTTTTTATAAACTGTATATTGTTGGTCACTATGCCGGTACTCTAAAGGTTAATAGGCTTTAGTCTAGCTCTCTAGTTATAAATTGCCCAAAAATAATCGTCCCTGGATTTTTTATGAATAAAACCTATAAAATCTCGAAGATCTGAGGTGTTGTTTTGCAGACAGAACATCGTTTCCTGAATATTCATGCCTTGATGGACGTACGCAGTCATGGGCAGGGAGTAACAGAAATGGGCTGAGGGTATCGACAATGGGTTTTCAAATGCATATTACTATTTTTTCGTTTATAAAAATATTTTGAAGAAACCTGGGTTTGGAGGAGTCCATTTGTACTTCCATGCATTTCCAAAAAGTTAACACTTCTTCAAAACTCACTCTGCGCACTTCGTGTTGAAGATGATTACACCCACATTCCTATTTCAGCAGAGCGTACTATACTAAGTCGTTTAATGCTCAATATCATTGGCAAAGAAACTATTCCCATTGGATCTTTAAGAAAATTAGTAACCAAATTATTATTTAACTAAATTAGTTTTCCTCTAGATCTACCACTGTAGTTAGTACATTATAAAGAATTAACAGCTATATAAAAATTGGTTAAAAAAAAGCTATGTCTTATAGAAGCTTAGGGAACTACTTTGAATATAATTTGTGAGCAATTTTCGATCTTTCTGTGTTCTTTAACTGTGTTCACGTGGCACGCGACTGAGAATTAGTTGGAACTCATTATGAATTTTGTTCCTACCATGCAAGACAACTGCACTTACTACTTATTCCTGTAGCTTCTATATAAATCATTGAAACTGATTTGTGCACTCAGTACTCAAGCTTTTGATCGACTAACTGTTATTTGTACCAACCATAATTAAACGCCCTAGGTACGGTCATATTTACAATATATAAATGGTTGGCGGAGCCAATCTAGCTATTCGTATCTGTTCGTTTACCCAATAACTCGAACAAAACTTGTGTTATCTCAACTAAACTAGGAATAGATATTCCTTATAGCCAAATACAAGTTGAAGTCTCAAGTCAAACAAATCTTGCTTATAATCAGGCATAGAATGAGTGCTGAATCGGAAAAGGGGGCATGTTATCTCCCATTCAACTGAATATTTCAAAAAGTTTTATTAATGGAAATACCTAATGAAAATAAATCAAATACAGCTATTCCACATACTTTATAGAACAACTGTTGTAGAATATTATCAACATTAGGCAATAACAAAGCCTATTTCTCATACAAGTGATATATTCCGTCTATCCATATATATGTTCTTGACAGCGATAATTTAAAAAATACTTGAGTATTCTTAGATTCTGAGTTCTGTAATGAGCAAAGCCAAATTTTAAAAAAGTAATATTGAAGAAAATACATAATCAAATTAAACCAAATTCTAAACTGTTCTGAAAATTATCAATGTGTATTATCAAGAAAATATTGATATGAATACAAAGCAAATCTGTATGCTGAGGCTAATAAATAATTTATTTCATGCAAGATAATTGAGCGACTTTTAGCTCCATAGATTCATAAACAACAGATGAATTCATAAAAGTCGCATTGTTTTTTTTTCACGTATTTGTTGAAAGCGGTTAAGGCGCGTTGAAATCGCGTGTAAGTCGCGCGTAAATCGCGTACAACGAAGCATCATAAATGTCGCGTTGTATATGAATTCAGGTGTTGGTTATAAATCTATTGAGTTATTTTTTATAACCTGACAGAGATTAAGTTCTGAAATAGACAAAATCGGTTAATCGTTGAGCATAAAATTCATGGTAAAACTGAATATGTCAAAAAGAGGCATTAAAGGAAATACTAATTCAAATTAAACTGAATTTGGTACACATCATTGAAATAGTCTGTAGAACACAACTGTTGCAGAAATTGTAAATGCTGGGCAATAACCACGCCTGCTTCTCATACAAGTGAAATAATGTTCTGTCTGTCCATATATTAGTGACTATGATAACTCAAAAAAATACTTGAGCAATTTCAACTAAACATGGTACAGACATTCGTTATAGCCAGATAATGGCTCTTTAATTTTATGTTGAAAAAAATATTTAATCAAATTAAACCAAGTTCTAAACTATCAACATCGGGCACTAGCGACACCTACCTCCTTTACCAGTAAAATTTTTAAAAGGCACTATAAATGGAAACATTGATACGAGCACAACGAAATAAGTTATAGTTCCATAAATTCATATACAAGGGATGAATTTATAAAAGTCGCGTCATTTCTTAACATATGTTTGTTGCAAGCGGTTAAAATCGCATGTAAACCGTATATAAAAAATTTATGAGAAATGTCGCGTTGTTTATGAACTCATCCGTTGAATCTATGGAGTTACGAATTTTAATTAAAAATAGCATGCCTGGTTTTTTTAGGCTAGAGATACCATTTTTGTCATCTATTTTTCAAACAACGAACGCTAGATAAACAAATAAATACAAACTGCGGTAAAATTTAAAAAAATGGAGGTCAAGTTTAAAAAAAAAGGAATAATGCCATAATGGTTGGTTTAATCCACTTTTCAAAAATCCTTATAATAAAGAGTGTGTCTTTCAAATTAATTCACGAATTTTAAGTTCCGCCGCGAATGAAATCATTTTCCCATCTGGTTTGATTCTGGATTAGCAGATATGCTATATTCACATTCAAATCTATGTACTTTTGACTAACTATATGTAAATACCGAACTGTTGTGATATGTTAAATAATTTTTTGAATTGCATGTTTATAATTTCAAAAATGGTATTTAATCGCAACGTAGATTTTTCTAAAACATTACCATAGTTCCTATGCTTACTATTTTTATTTAAAGCAATTCAATTTGCCTGACAAGAAAATTCAATTGAGCAGTTTACTAGTTACCAAACAAATCACTCAGGTTTGTGAGAGTGCGATGAACGGATGAGTTATTGTATTTATTTATAAAACAAAAATACATAAACTAGGGCATAAAAAATCTTTCAAAGTGCAAATTCATTTTTTCAATCAATCAATCAATACTTTCGCTGTTCATTTTCGTTCGCATAGAATGACCGTACAAAAAAAGAAAAAAAAGAAGGAATATTAAAACATTACCTATAAGTAATAAAAGTATTTATTCTTAACAAAAGAAAGAAAAAACAAATAGTAATAAATAAATAAATGCAATTTTAAAAGCTATTTTGATGAATCAGCACGACCACTTGAAATTTCAAGATGTGCAGAAAGAAAAAAATCTTTGGTTTATTTTTACAAGAATATAAAAGTTTTATGTGAGTCGTATCTTTCTCAAAAAAAAAAAAATTATTTATAAATAAATTAATAAGTAAGTTTATATATATATATTTGTATGTATGGCTGTTTGCACGTGTAGTACACACAAAACTGATGATGTTCCATGCTTACATCGAATGTATTGTGTAAGTGTATGCGTGTGTGTCTCCTTAGCGTGTCTGCACCAGCAGCAACAACAAAGTACATATTCAAAATATATTTTTATATTTTGCAAATTAATGACAGCATATTCTAATGACTTTTTCTGTGGACACTCGCCAGCATTTGATTGCGTGATTGAGACTACTGAGCGAGATGGAAAGCGTGAGCACCCATGATAAAAAAAAGTTTTGAATTTTAAGATGGAAAATGTTAAGAACGTCATCATTTTAAGAAATACATATATACGGTTTCAAAGGCGTTGCTTAAATTGTGATAGCTCTGGTTTTTTGAAAAGAAAATCTATTTGAGAATATTACCCATATAACTTGAATGAATAAAATTGTTGAGATTTGTTTTCAGCTAAAAAATATAGAATTTTAATAATTTAAGTTTTTGCTGTGGGGTTCTGTGAATATACAAATTTCACAATCTTAACAGTAATATAGGGAGGTCAATTTAACTTGAGATATCCAAGTGTGTTGAAAGCTAGTCCCGAAAAATGTGTTTCGAAAATAACGTGTTCAAATTGAAAGTTTTATACAAGAGACAAATCATGTTCTCACTTTCTATACAAAAAAAAATATTTTAAGGAAATTTTTGGTATACTCACTTCTTGGGGTTCATAAAACCATTTCCCAGACCAACAAATTTGACTCTAAGCCTTACATACAACTAACTATTCAGGTCATAAATACATAAGTGCATAATTGAAAGAATTTGTACCTTATTTTAGCTATAAAACGTCACAATTTAACAAAAATATATTTCCAAAAGCAAACAAATGGTCTCAGGAATACAAGCACAGAAAAAATATTGATAATTTGAGTATTTTGAATACGAGTTCAATACTTTTTCTCTTGATACTTGGTATTCAGTACTCCTATTTACTCATAATAGTACACTAGTATCGAAAAAATTGTATTAAAAATGCAACAGTGCACAACAATATATACGCTGTAAAAGTTTCAAACAAAATTTTCACAAGATAGTGTCAATATTATTGTAAGGGAATATCTTTTATATTGGAACATCGCGTTTTTCAGTTTTTCACTCTAGCATCATCTACGTGTGTGTGCAAAATTGCTTGCCGAGATGGCAGAAAACTTTTCATATCACTTATGCCTTAAACACAATTGCGTCGGGCGACGGAAAACTTTTCCAACGGATACCCGCTGTCGAATTTGAAACATACTGAATCGTACGGAATCATAACGGGGCGGCTTTTTTTCCGTCGGGTTTTCTTCGAATGAAATTTATCTCATATTTTCTCTATCGGAGCTAATACACAGGATTGCATATCTTACTTGCCTCAATGCATTTCTTAAGTGGGGTATACATAACGCTCGTATCTATACAGTTTTTCGCGGTAGTACACCGCTTTTTCAACTCCAAAACCGCGTGCCGCCTTTTTTACCAAAATACCGCGTTTAAGAAGAAAATATAAAATTTTTGAACACTACGAAATTCAAATTTATCAATCGCAATGCAAAACGTGTCAGAGAACAAGGGCAACTCGTTGCAAGAACACCTTTGAAAGAAGTGGAAACATTGAAGGCGATTCTTATCGTCAAATGTAACTTGAAATATCCATGCCTTGATTTATATAAATACTTCATAGCAAAACCAGAATCGCTTCGTCAAATTTCTTCAAAGCACAAATTCAATACAACTACAAAAGGAGATATAAAAATGAAGAACGAAGACGATTTAGATGATGGATAAATTGCTTTCCTGGTTAATTTTCATTGAAAAAAATTTATACCGCGAAATATACATTTTTTTCAAATCAATTTACAGTTTTTTTTAAATTTTTGGTAGAAATATACAGTTTTCGGTCGGATAAAAGATACGAGCGTTAGGTATACACTATACACGGTTTCAAGCATTACCAACACAGAAAAAAAAAACAATGACGGACGGTTGCGTATACACTCGTCAAGCATACAGCGTCAAAATTCATTTCTCCGTAATTTTCAGTTTGTGAACATCTATTTGCTGTCGGCAAAACCAAAAAAACTGAGCATATGCTTGGCAGATTCAGATTCAAATACGATGCTTTGATTTTCATCGAACAAGCCGTCCGCATATCCGTGTGCAAATTTCTCACTAATACACTTGAAATTAAACATAGAACTCTTTATAGATAAAAATTTTATTAATCGCACTAGTCTGCCAATTCTAGTGCCCATTTCCTTTTAGCAACTTACTCGATTTCACTTCAAAAATAAATTTCTGAAAGGGCAGCTGATAACCATCATCCGTTGCAGTTGTGTTTACTCGAATGGATTTTCCGACGGTAATGGATCAGCTGTTCATTATCCGTCGGATAATTTTCCGTCGTCTGATGCAATTGTATTTAAGGTATTAGAGTTAAGAGCGTGAACAGTATGCATGTGTCTTAAAGTCGAGTGTTCAAATTTCGAAAGAAAGCTAATTCATAGTGCAAAACCAAGTGCTTAAAATCAAAAAACAACATGCAACCATCAAAGTAAGTTGACTAAAACTGTTCGTTGAAATGTAGTTTGAAAATTTGGAGCGTTATTTGGTGTTCGCATCACGCGTTCGTGTTCTACATGATGCGACGCCAAATGAAGCGTGATGTTAAGTAAGGAACACTGTTTTTTTTTTTTTGCAACGAATACGAGGCCAATACGAGGACAAGTTTTTTGATCTCCCATAATTGCGATTCGGAATAATGTTTGGTTAATTTTAAATGTTTTTCTTTTTTTTTTGGTAAAATTTTGGTAAAATAAAAAATCAAATTGTGTTCAAAAATTTACATAAAGGATTTTTTGTTTCAATTTCTAGTTTCTTTCCCCCCTATTTTCAAATGTATTTCAACTTTTTTCTTCCAATGGTAGGTTTTTTTTCAATCATTGCTCTCCAAATCTTATTGATTTTCTACAGTGTTCCATTTGTTCCATTATTTTAATTTTTAAATGCCCATAACTCCTAAACTGATCCAATCATTTTCTTGTGTTCAACAAAAACATGCGCGAAATTCAAAAGGTGTTCCGACCAACTACTACTAATTATGCTTATTATAGGAAAAAATGATGATATATTATTTATAATAAGCTGTAGAACTGCATTAACAACTTAATTTGTGTATTTGCTTATGTTTTTAAAAAGATTTATTTATTGCAAAAAAAAATACTAATACAGTTATTATTCTACTTATGGAAGAAACGGGGCCCAGAGCAATCATACTTATTTAAATCGGTATTCTCTTTTCAATTCTTTTTCCAGATGGTACTTTCGATACCTGTTTTGAGTACAGTTTTAATACTTTTTGATACAATTCGTGCCCTAAGTACACTCATACCATGATTCACTAGATACCTGTACTCACTAGCGGTTCCAGAGTTTTCCTAAGGGGGTTTTAAATTTTTTTCCCTATAAATTTATTTTTTGGTTTATGATCAAAATATGTATGAGATTTTCATCGGCAAAAGGAGAGGGGGTTAACCCTAAAATCGCACCCTTAGATCCGCTAGTGCCTGTACTTATTAAAAGTATAGAGGAGAAGTATTGATATCGTAATCATTCCATTTTTTACTAACACAGGTGAAAAAGAAATATATTTCTTTGAGTTAACTTTAGCAGTCCTACAAGGTTCTGGATTTACTTTGTTTTTCATATGTTTCTAGTATTGAAAATATTTTTATATAAAAAAATTGTCAATTTTTTTGTTTGCTCCTTTCCTCCTCCCCTCTTACCGAGGAAAATCTCATGATTTTTGATCGTTGGGCATTAATAACAAAAAATAATAATATATATAATAATGCAAGGTAAATTTAAACCCTCCTCTTAGGAAACCTTGAAACCCACACTTCATTGTACGACTTTTTGTTGTAGACAAGAAAAATTTAGTCTGAAATTCTTGCATACCATATATCAAATTTTTTGCAGGACATAAATCAATGGTAAATTTAAATAATTTTTTTTAATTTTAGCTGTAAAAAGCCTGAATCAGATCTGAATCAGGAAAGTGATGTTAAAAAGAGAAATTCCGTAAAGCGAGGTATGGGTGTACACATATATGCCCAATACAATATTCAAGAAACACAATTCTGATCTGACCAAAACATATTCATATTTTTAAAACATGTTTGTATGTGTGACGCTAATTTTTGTTTGCCTTAGCACCACTGACTAATATGATAGATCGATCGTATCTTTTCTACGTATGTATGTCGTCGTTCCATTCATTCCGTTCTATTCTGTTGTGTTCGTTCTACTAGTCTAGAGCTCATCGAAAACGTTTCGAACTAAATTTTAGTAACATCGATGAAGGCTTCGCTAAAATAATGGAAACGCGGAAGTGTATTGTGGAATCGAAAAAGTAATAATAAAGATAGCAAGTTGATTTTAAAATATTTTTCTTTTATACAAAAATTATAATAATTTTACAAAGAAAGTGCAACGACGGAAAAAAATATTAATATATATATATATATAAAGAAAAATAAATAAAATATTAATAATTTGCCATACAAATTTCGTTGGCACCTGTTCGTTATTCATTCTGTGATACCAAATAAAAAAAAAAAAAAACAAAAAAACAAAAAAAAAAAAAAAAAAAACAGTGACGTGAAATCATATGTAGAACGCACATCTTTTTCTGTTCATAAATGATCTTTTGTTAGATATGGAGCGTTAAAAATAAATACAAAAAAAAAAAATAAAAAAAATTATTAATTAAAAAATATATAATAGATATATTTGTAAAAATTTCAAAATAATTTTAAAAAATGCGTCAATGAAATATTTTCTTTTGTTAAAGAAATTCATTTAATATTTACATACGCGATTTCTTTCTCAACACCAGCGCATTGAATTGCAAGAAAATCGTTCATTGGAATTCAGTTGACCCAGATTATGATTGTATGGAAAAAGGTAGCAAAGTACCAAAAAGCGCCGCCACCAATGTTCCTACGTCATCGATGATACCGATGGTGGCGGCACATGCCGAAATATATTACATACCATCATATTCAACTCTGCACCGTGGTGGCATCAGAGGCAGAACCAGAACGATTAGCAGCGGTAGCGGTGGTAGCAGCGGTGCCATTAGACGCATCAATTTGCGGCAAGAATCATTTGCAAGCACACGCACATTTTCCAAAGAAAATGAACGACCTGCACCGGTATGTTTTTCTTGCTCATTAACCTGCATAGATGGGGGGAGGGGGGATAATTGAAACTAATCAAATGAATGGGATGCAGGTGCTGATGTATGAGTGAATGAGTGTTCATTAGTAGTGAATGGAATAATTGCAATCAAATAAAAATTATCTCATTAAACGTTTAAGTTTAAGTTATGCCATAAATATAAAATATTAATTAAAGAGTATGTGCGAAGAAAAACTTAATTGTTCTCACTTTTTTTCTCCAAATACATACATACATAAATGCAGACAAATTTCAGTGACGTATTTCGTTTTGGTTGGAAAAATAATGAAAATTGAAAATAAATCTAAAAAAAAATATACAACAACACAACAACATTTAAAATTTTTGAAGAATCTCGGCAATGAAAACCATAAATTGAAAATCTGTTGAACAATAAACAACATTAATCCACACAAAATACGAAAAAATAACAAAACGAAATGTTTACTATGCTTATGTAGTATTTGCTGTTTTTTTCACACAGCTGAAGAGGTTGAGGGTGTGAAAAAGGGCGGTGTGCGGTGAGATTGGAATTCTCCTTTTTTTCATTATTAAGCTCATTAAAGTTTAATTAATTGAGTAGCATTAATTTAAGATCCAATATAATTATTCCTATTCATTTAAACTAAATGCAAGTAGGTAATTTAAAACGAATTTTTTATCGTAAACCTTTGGAATAAGTTTTTTTTTATGTTCGGTTTATTGATGCCTTTTTAACCCGACATACATACATAACATATATATTGAAGAATTTGCCAATGGTGATATATTTACAAATACCTACCTTTGTACTTTGTGAGCTGCAGCATTATTTGATAAGAACAAAAAAGTAATCGTCATTTGAGACTTTGATAATGAAATTTCGCTTTGATGAAATAACTTTATAATTCTTATTTACATATATTACATTTGATGTGGGTGGTAAAAAAAAAAACAAGTGTTTTGTATTATTAAATTATGGTATTAATTTCTTGATAAATGAAAAACGTGATAAATTACATTGTATCGTCTTTAATTATGGCACATGTAGATAAATAAGTATTAAGTCATAGAACACTAACAGCAGAAAAATATTATACTATGAGAATGTTTATATCCATTCAATAATTAGGTGCTATTAAAATTGGTCAGTATCTGTGCTATTAGCAAAAAATCTTAGGCAGGATATTAAAAAGTATTCTAGAATAGTTTTAGATTGCCAATCACGAATCAATTACGAACTATTTTTTTTTTTTTTTTGGAACCGTTAGCCTCAAAATAGCAAACTAGGGGTATTTCTGTTCTTTACAATATTCAATATAGAGAGGGATCTGGTCACCAACTCATCATCTATTGTGATAAACTCCATCAGTTATAAATTGTGCCTGAATTTGGTATTTGTTAAGAATTATAAAACCTTCTTAGAAAATTGCCCCCTATTTTTATCAGTTTTTGGCAACAATTCTCTAAGTACCAAATTTGTGTCCATATTAGACAAACGCAGTGACACAGTAAATGTTCAGATGTAATTTCTTCTTCGTTACATAACGCACAGAAATCGTTCTGACTTCTTTTTATATTGTATGGGTGGTTGTTTACACTACAATGCCCAATTAGGGAGCCTGATACAATGCAATGCCTATTCTTGTTAATATAAGAACTTCCAGTGTTCTCTTACGAGGTTTTTTCCGGCATGGGACTTTTTGTTTTTCCAATATCTTTTGTTCCTATCCAATATTGATGGGGCTTTCCTTCCAGTCATGTGTTGATGTTATACATTGTGGATCTCCATAACAGCCCGCAGAATGGTTGCGGTTGCCTTAAAGCTGCTGGCATGGGGAAAAGAACATAAAGGGGTTAGTAGTGTTGGTGATAAAAATATTCATAACGAAAAACTCTCTCAGCCAACAAACATCTATTATTTAAAATAAGTATTGTTTGAAAAGGATTTCGTTTCCCGCTCACAGATTCGTAACCAGCGATCTAAAATTAATCTAAAATACTTCTTGACTCACTAACGGGTTTTAATATGTCGCACAATGTAATCGTAATATTGACTAATTTGACAGACTGCCCATTAAAATACACTCTTGAGATTTATACTTTAAGCAGTTTCTTATTAATAATTTTAATTGCTTTTGGGAAATGCAACTAAATCATCAATTAATTGTTCCTTGTCACGGGTTATGACGATATGACATGACACGTGTGATTCTGTATGACTTCAGCAGATAACTATTTCATGAATGTGCCTGCTTACATGCCTGCCTTGCACTCACGCGGCCAAATTTACTTGGACCTATTGTTCTATATCTCATGTCGAGGCAGATATGGGACACAGTCAGATATACCACTGCAAGCAATCATGTGCATTGTATTCGCATCGGAAGAAAATATGATGTTAGGTTCCCGGTCGTACTCCGACTCCGTCTCGTTCGTTTTCTATACCGACGGATTTAAAATTTCAAGCAGTACTACATTCGGCTGATACTTGAACAATGAGAACAAGTACTCTTTTGCCACTGGGTAAATGGCGACAGTCTATCTAACGGAGGCTTTCGCTATTTTGGACATGGCGGGCTGGATAATTCAGAGGAGATTATGTGGGAAGTGCGTAGGCATCTGCAGTGATAACCAAGCTGCACTGAAGGCTCTTGCTAACCTTGTCAGCTCTTCAAAATTGGTTAGCGAGTGCCATGCGTTAGATCAACGACTTCGTGGGTTCTATCCATGGAGAAAGATGGTCCGAGCTTGACTCCTGCAGAACCGCAAAAGGCTTCGTGAGACAACCTAACAGAAAATTAGCGGAGCTTCTTCTGAAACTGAGAAGAAAGGGCCTGAGATTACTGGTGGGCACAACACATGTGGTCAGCATATGACTAACATGGGAGTCATCACCGATCTTGGCAATCATGTCTTGAGGACGACAATACTACGGAGCATTATATTTGATTGATTATATCAGATTGAGAAACCATATAGCTCGATCGCGCATTGTTGAGACCACTTCTATTTTACTTTACCGTTTTTCCACTTTTCAAATAAATGTTCGTTCCTTAGTTCCTGTATTTGTAAAACATTCAATTAAAATTGGATTAGCAAATTAAATTTTTCTTTAATATATTTGGAGTGTCACATTAAAATTTTTTGACCTTCAATCCGATGAGATGTGTTGAAAACATCTTGTAAGCTTTGTCAAAGTTTATGAATATTTATTGTAAACATTTTTCGATTTAAAAAGCTTAAAATATTGGATACAATATCAAATGCTCTTTAATATGTATTTTAGAAAAATGCATACCTACGATTTCATGATTAAGTTTTGGTTCTTTTCATATTATATCAACATATTATATCAACATAATCAATTTCACGAAGAAAAAGACACAGTTTTATCTCCCTAACTTAAGTTTCGAAGCTATCAACTTTAAATAACGGTACCTAATGATTAGTAAGATATTTTGAATCTTAAAGCGGGGATTATTTTATCTTTAAAGTGTCGTCACCATTTGTACTTTGGTATATGCATCGAGGGTTTGGGACCATAGAGCAAAGATGGGAAAACATGAACGCTGTTAGTTTCTTAGGTTTATCAGCTGCTGATTTATAAGCGTAAACCAGTGATTTTGCGTAATCTTCCTAGAAGTAATCGAGAGATGTGGAGGCAGATTAATATCTTGTAATTATTTTATACTTGAATTGTGTGTGAATAAGTGAAAAAAAATGTAATTAAAGAAAACTAATAGCTAGTTAATAAAATGGTTGTAATGGTTACCTTCTCCGCTTACTTACCAAATAATACCGTAACTAGGGCAAGTAAAATCCACTTAATAATTAATTACGATTCCAAATATTTGTAAGCTAATTAGAAATTCTGACACCTTTCATTGTATTAAATTTACCACAATGCGCATTAAATCCAAAGTGCTTTCGAACTAAACTACAACGAAATAATTGAAATTTGATTAATTTATTTTGGCATACAAACGAACGTAGCGTTGTTTGCGTTAGCATTAGCTTAATTTGGTACTTATGCGGATCAATATTCATGCATAAGTGCATAAGAATGAATGGCATTTCACAAATCGAATGACAAATAAAATATTGATACTATTACACATAGTTACGATGTGATATGAAGCATACATTATCAATGAAATATTCAACAGAACTCACGTAAAGTCTATTGAAAAATCATCATTAAAATTAATCATTGAAACGAGTTTAATTCATTTTTGCAAAAATCTAATATTTTAAAATATTCAATTTCATAAATATAGCAAGCAATTCGGAATATTAAATAAATTATGCTATGAAATTTTAGTAAAGGCAAATTATCAAAATATTCGAAAAACGATAACATGAAATCGCAAGGTTATGAACTATGCATTTCCACTTCAATAAATTTAAGGATGTATACAGATAAAAGTTTATATGTGTGTGATTGTATGTGTGTAGTCTAATGATTCTCATGAACACCTTTACATAAAATTGAAAAATAATTTTTCTTTTATTGAGTAAACGTGTTCAAATTTCAATAAGATGTTAAGAAAAATATGTAAAGATATCAATAGAATACACACACACACACACACATACAAACAAATACAATTCATGAGTGTAACAGTGAGGCAATTTTATCTTTATAATGTAATGTATATGATTTCAAATTTATTTTACAATATGTCACACACTCACTTACCCTCCGACTAAAAAATCTGCCCAAAAATTGCAAGCCAACCAAAAATGTAAACCAGCTTGGAATTGAATTTTCTATCAGCGATTTTATTTTGCAGTTGATTAAGCACAGTATCAGAAGTGAAACTGTAAAAATGTATGGCTGAAAAGCAAGCGAAAATAATCCGCAACCATGTTAAGGAAACATACGGACGGGCTAACAAAAGTTGGTTGAAAAAAACAGACAATAAAAAATTTATTTCATATCTTTAAATTTCACCATTTTCTATTTTTCATTTTTTAAGCCAGTAAATAAAACTTTCAAAAATTTTTCTCAAAATCTATATTTGTACCTTTCGAAATTCTGGGAACCTATGGACCAAATTTCTTCGTATATTCCAAATAATTTTCCACTATTCGTGACATTCAAACACATCTCACTAGCTATCATTTCTGGGACCAATTTTGGATCTTCGAGTGGCGTTTACGAGGATCATCCTCCACAGAAAAATGTTCGGTCTAGAGCCATTGAAACCACTCAAAAACAGGCATGCATTTACTCCATATACATTTTGGCATAGGTGGAAAATTTACATTGCTTTGAATTGACGTCAAAAACCGTACAGATTGAACCTCCCACTCAACCTTAAACCAGTAATTTCACTTTTTCTCGTCACTATTCTCACAGATTTTTCTGAAATTCTAAATGAAATATCCTAAACAATATTAAATATTACAAATTGTTTATCAACTTTGAACTTTTTAAAAATTAAAATACTAGCACCGCCTAAACGAACTTTTATTAGTCCCCTCGTACACAGTTACAGCGATTGCGATAGCGCCAACAAAAAAGCGTGAACAAAATAATTCTGAATTTAGAATGGTCGGCGATAGCATCGTACACACACTAACTAGCACAACATTGTATAAGCAAATACCCAAGGGGAAGAAATTTTGACGGTTCGGAAATTAAGCGGAATAATTACAATAATCTTTCATATACATAGTTTGCTTGCTAAAGTACTTTGGAGAAATACAGAAAAGTTTTTACTAGAAAATTTAATTGAGTGAAGTCAATTGAAAGAGTTGAATATCAATACAAAAAAAAAAAAAAAAAGAATCGAAATGTTTTTTTAGGCAAAACGATTTTTTATATTGAATTGTTAATTAGATTTTTATTTGCAATATTTTTTACATTGATATTTAGTTTACAGTAAATTTTAATATAAGTTATGCAACAAAACATTACTAATGACTAGAGTTTATGGCGCAAAGCACAACTAGTATCCGAAGCTCATCATTTCCTTTTCTTTTTCCACATTTGCGCAACCAACTATACATCAGTGGAGTTCATGCTAGTAGGTATCCAGTCTTATCTATAAAAACGATTCCTCTGCTTCAGACGATTCGTGAACAGAGAATTTTATTAAAGCTAGGGGCTTCCTCATATTCATTTGTCTTTAATTATTTGCCCCAATGTGGTTGGATACGCGATCTCTTGCATGGTTACAAGAATTAGTAGGGTCCCCAAAGTGCAGCTAAAAGCGAATTTGGAGAGGACAGGTTACCTCTAGGGGTAAAAATTATCTGAAAAAAGATTTCCACTTAACCGTTTGGAAGACGTGAAGTAATATAGCCGTCTCAACCGAAATGGATGCGAATAATTTGGGCTTAGGCCCTCAATGGGCTGTTGTGCCATAATGGTACAACATGGGCATGGGTAATTACCCTTTAGAAATTTTCCATAAATACCAGATTTCCCCTTACACTTGCTCGTTTTTCTATTGGAGAATATATTTTTCCCATTCTTTCATACTAATATTTCGATATCACAGACATGGAAAATATATTTTTACGATGTGTATTTTTTTGTATTAAGTTTTGAAAATATACATAAATACGTGGTCTAAGCTTTCCCTTTCCCACATTGTATTGAAATCACAAAATGGGATGACCAGAAAGTCAGCCACTGCAATCTGTAAGATCTTTTGTACTAAAGCTCTAAATAATGAATGAAAGAAAGGAAGAAAGATAGATAGAAAATACTCCAGCCGGGAATCGAATCCAGGACCCCAGAAATAGAGTCACTAGACCACCGAGATGGTAGTTAATTCTCCATTTTAGTGCCGGTTTAGAACGTCGGTGTGGTAATTTGAAATTACTTGGTGGTTTTGTCATTGTCTACCAAGAGATGCACTTGCACACTTTTTCGTGATTGTGTTATGTTTACAATCGTCATTGAGCCAAAAGTAAAGTGTTTTGATTGCATTTTAGTGATATTTCCGGTAATTTTTTTACATTTCCCATACATTTTTATACATGGCAGCGCACAGACCAAGAAAAACAGACCGTGGTATTAAGGATTTCAATGCATTTCTCGATGCAATTAAAGCGCTCAAAATCAGAAGCTAGGGCCGATAATTGTAAAAATTTGGTGCAGTTCCTAAATTTAAGGTTGCCAATATGTTAAGGACCCGATTTTAGATAGTTTTGAAAATTTGCTGTATAATTTTTATTTTTTGAAAATCAAAATGATTTTTAGATCAGGATTGTGCCTCTTTATTTCCTCTTTCCAACTGTATATATATGTATCAACAATACGTTGATTTTGTGACAAAGTTAAGATAAAAAAGAGCTATGGGGTGGCAACTTACAAGCCTTTCCCCTATTTATTCAGATTTTCTTGTTAATGAAACTGTTGCTTTAA
This sequence comes from Toxonevra muliebris, assembly GCA_963691655.1. Classification (NCBI taxonomy): domain Eukaryota; kingdom Metazoa; phylum Arthropoda; class Insecta; order Diptera; family Pallopteridae; genus Toxonevra; species Toxonevra muliebris. The sequence continues at coordinate 127,298,176 of OY829326.1, forward strand.
AATCTTTTTATTGAAAATGAAGATGAGAAGGTAAGTGATGTAAAAATTTAATGAGCTTTTGACAAATGTCACTTCTCCAAATTTCGATTCATCCGAAAAAGACTGAACTTTCAGTTAAATACTCATTTCTTTGAGATTTTGGAAGTGAAGTGGGTGTGAAGAGCCGCATGTCAAGAAATTTATAAGAAAGAGTCAAAGGGGAAGGTAATAATAATTGCAAATTTAAATATATTTAAATATTTTTAAATTTAAAAACTAGTCAACTTAGAGCAAGAACAGTATAACTGAAAATTAAAATATTTTATTAGAATTTTAATGAAATTATTAAAATCGTTGAACATTGAAAAAGATTTACAGATTTGTATTCATTTCCTTTAATTCAAGATAAAAAAAACCGATTTTAGTGTTGAATATTCTGTCTACACGAAGTGAAAAAGAAATGCTTCAGTGCTTTATTTAAGGGGGAAGGCCACTGTGACGGATCAAAAAAAAATTATCTTAAATTAAAGTTTATATATTCAAAAATATGTGTACAATATTTCAAGTTAAAATTCCAAAAATTACCTGAGTTACAGCCATTTTAATGATACTAAGTTGACTGAAAACTTAATGGACTGAAAACTTTAAACGCGTTTTTCTTGAAACTACTTTTTTCAAACTGGTCGCGTTGATAACTCGATCAAATTTTAACCGATTTTAAGTTTTGATTCGTTTTGTTCGTCTTGGCTATCGTTAAGCGTAGCCGATTTTAAATTTTTTTACTATTTTTAAGCTCTTTTGAAACAAAAAAAAGGGTCGAAAACATAAAAAAATTTTCAATCAGTCGTCATTTTGTAGAAAAAAAAAAAAAAAAACGCTACGTACGACGAGAATTATACTCACATAGATTATTAAAAACTAAACTTTTTTTTTCAGAAAATCCGTTCTTGAAAAATTGACGCGACCAATGAGGGGAAAATTTTTTTCGGGACCACGACAACGCCCATATCTTTAAAACTATTTAATTTTTTTAAATAAAAATTTATTACATATTCCTTTATTTAACAGATCAAAAAAATTCCCGGAAATCACTCATTTTTCTATCCGTCACAGTGGCCTTCCCCCTTAAAGAAGCTCATGAAAAGCGCTTACTGTACGTATGTTCGTCCCTGTGGGTAGGTGTATATGAGTTTGTATAAAGGTTAAAGAAGAATACAACGTAAGGCTATGTGTGTGCATTTTGATGTAACCATATACAAACAATATCTTTTGAAATTATTAAAAATTCATATCTACACACACACTAGCAGATCCAGAGATCGACTATGAGGAGAGAGTATGTTGGTTTTTTTGTTTTTGTAAATTTTGTTTTTGTTTGATTCATGATGAAAATGTATGAGATTTTCATCGCTAAAGATGGGTCTTAACCCGTAACCCTTCCCCCTCTTTTGCATTCGCTAGTGTTTTTACATTATATAATAAATACATTATATACTACTGGGAAACTTCACTAATACATATTCGCATAGTAAAGCTTTATAGAAGATTTGCTCTTTGCAGGTGTTTATAATAGGAAACCTCACTATTTCTTACAAACGTGGAATTTTTCATAAATAAATATTTTGAGCCACAGATTAAATTTTCCCTCTGTGAAAATTTCTTCTTTCTTGCCAATACTTAGAGAAATAGTGTGTGTTTTTCGTTTTGAAATTTGTTGATATTTCATGAAATTTTATGAAATATATTTAGGCGAATACTGCGTGCCTCTGAGCTTTACACACATACTTTAAAAATTAAATGCTAAATGTTCAATGCTAGAATATGAAACTTTTACTCCTTCTATTATAATATTTCCTGTTTCTCAGTGAGTAATTTTTATCTTTCAGTTAAGTTACTCAAATTTGAGCTTACAAATTAAATACATAGTTGTCATAATTTAATATAATTTGGTATACATATATCGTAATAATTTTTATATAAGTACCGACATTTGCTGTCATCCGAAACATTTATTCAGTTAGTTTATCAATTAGATCTCCTGAAATGAATTGAACTTAATAAAACTTTTTTGTTCTTCTTTATAAAAAAAAAAATAATAATATTTTTTGCGCTTTCAACTTTATGCCAAAGATTCAAAGAAAAATTGCATGCAGCTGTGCAAAATGAAACTTATTTTATATTCTCACGAAACATTTTTTTTCGTTTCTCTAGTTTCTTCCTTATGTTCATAAACTACAAAGTTTTGGTTTACAAAGAAAAGAAAATATATTATGTTATTCTCACACATACATAGTACACACAGAGAAAACTTTAACTTTCTAAAGAAGGCAAAAATTATACACATACTTACATAAATATATATATGTATGTATTTGTAAGTTTTTATAAAAATAATAAACTTTCGTGAAAAAAAGTCAAATCAAGAAGGAGAACGACTACTTACATACATTTATTTAAAGTAACTCTCTGGTCTGGATTCTATTGTGTTATGATGAAGTTAATACACAGGAAGAGATTGGGAAGGGGAATGGGATATGCACACAAAGGAAATGACAAATTATGTTCGAAAATAAAAATGAACACCACAAAAATATGTCGCAGCATTGTTTGGAAAATATGGCAACTTTCCAAGTAGGCAACGGCAGCGGCAGCGGCTGGCAGCGGAGGCATTTTGTAAATAAAAGGGACCACACATACATACAAACAAATTTACATCTATTCATTCCATGCTGCCAGCCACACACACACACACACACCACTTAGCCATATTGACTAAAATGAAAAGGCGACATCCGCCTTTAATCTATTTACATACGAGCATATATCCATGCATGCACATACATACATACACACACATTGACATTTTTCAACATATGTTTGTGTAAGTATATGTGACCTTTGGTTGAGTGTTTGAATGAATGGCATTACATTTTAAATGGCTGCCGCTTTCTTATGACACTCAATTGAGTGAACGGTGACAATATTTACATAAATCTAAAAACAATCAGCCTTTTTGGAATGTCAACAAGAGCCGACGTCATACATAAGCATACACACACAAATATGATTATATAAAAATGTGTTTAGTCTGACTGACTCATTCATTGATCTCGCAGCACAAGCAACTAGATTTGGAAATATAATTAGGGTTTTCACAAGGTGTTTTATACGGTGTCATATCCTCTCATTTGTCTTATATTTTTTCATTTTTCATGCAAAGTTTTTAAACTCATTATAATTTAAAGGTAAATGTTAAGTATCCTCAGATTTTAAGCAGTTCATTTAGTATAATAAAAGTTTTCGATTAGGTTGTGGTTTTGAGTGCCAGGTTCAGGCAATCTGAGCCCAGTAGAACTATCTGTTTTCTTCCTTCTTTAGTTCTAATTTCTAATAGGGTGAGGTCCTATATCTGAAAACAATTTAACGCCTCCGAATGTCTTATTCTCGTTTCCTTTCCTCAGTGAGCTCGAAATAAATTATTTTTCTTATTTAGTTCATGCAGATATTTTACGTACTGTTTTATTATTGTTTTTAAGAATATTTTAAAAATTTCTAGAAGCTCACATCTGTGTTTAGGATTGAGCAGTACGCAGAGATTTATCTGACCCTTATATTTCAACTTAAAACATACATTATCCACAAACTTCACGGGTCTTGGATTCATACACTCCTGTTCCCCATGTCTCATATTATCTCGGGAAGTTTCAACAAAAATGTTTATTTGTTTGAACTGGTGGTTCGATTTACGAACCCAGTTAGCCAGCGGCGGATACAGGAACCATTTTTGGGGGGGAAATAAAAAATAAAAATTCGCCATATGAACCAAAAGAGCCAAGGAGATTAATTTGACACTAAAATGGCAGTATCGTCTGGATAAGTAGCTATAGTAACACCATCAGTTTCAGGCAAGTCGCAGGTAAAAATCGAATAAAGAGCAGGGCCCAGAACACTGCCCTGTGGTACTCTGGCTTTCACTTGACATTTGGCTGATGTTTCATCATTTACTTTGACATAGACCAAATAAAATGGAGCTCGAAGTAAATTTTTTGATTTGTATAACATGTCCAAAAATATGGCAGGGCAATATTTTTTGCGTTCCAGAAAGTTAGTGACAATTTGATGATATTGCTCAGGAGTCCCGTGCTTATGACGATTGGTGATTCGAAACTATATTCTTATTTTCTTGTATTATTAGCAATCTACTACTTCGAATATTTTCGAGATTATTGCCTGCAAACTTATAGGTCAATATGAGGACACTGAGTTTTCAGGATTATTTTGTTTAGGTATCATTATTATTTCATTATAATTATTATTATCTATTGAAAGTAAATTGAAATAACTAAAAACAGTATTCGAGTAGGTCGTTGATATTGATTTTCTTTAGCTCACCGAGGCTGTTGAAGAGTAGTTTGCCCAGAGCATTTACCCTATGTTTTCATAAGGGTGGGCATTCGCAGAGGAATTGAGTTATCGTTTCTTTTTCCTCGGGTTGTTTGCAGGTTTTTTTGAGGGTTACCCATTCTGGCTGCTTGCACTTCGATATGCCAGAAGTCTGTAATGACTGCCGTAAGTCTTGATGAGTTCCTCCGTTTTCCTACAATCATAGCACGCCCAACGCGTTCTGCTGGTCTTGCATTTCTTTAACGTATTCCACCTGTTAATACTGGTTCAACATGTGATCCGCTCAGTGAAGTTTTTTTTTCTAGCCAGTTCGTTAGCCATAACGTTAACCTTCGATGTTTCGAGACCCAGATCAAGGTAACACTCTGTTGTCGAGCTATTGCTATGAGACTCTCCCTGCATTGGCTTACAAGATTTGAGATTGTGATGGTCGAATTGAATACCATGATCGCGGTCTGGTTATCCGATCTTATTCTTATTGAAAGACAGAGTAGGTATGATGTATTCTGTTTTATTGACTATTTTCCGCTCATGCAGTATTAGCAGACTTTTATGCCCGTAAGTTCCACCTTTCTAACACTCAGCTTCCCTTAACCTTAAGGCTCTCATAGTTGCCGTTTATTTAATGAAAATGTATATCGGAATCAGGTGCATTAGAACATAGACAGCTCCTCCAGACCAGCGAATGGCCCCTGCAGCTCCAACACACGCTGACTTTTGGATTTTTCCTAATTTTGTTATGTTGTAGTCCCAGGATATTTCAGCAGAGATAATTTAATCGTTTTAATTGCCAAAAACTTTCATTTGGGCAGAGCCTTTCTTTGTTAAACCTAGTATACTAGATATAGAGGATTAGATTTGGAACTGTCTTCAAAGTTGGCATAGGATATGTTGTCTCCTGTGGACCTCCTAAAACATTTCAAACGAGTACAATCTTTCGTAATAATTGAAATTTCCTTCTTCCTTCTCAAGCGTTATTTTCTAGGTACATCTAGGTTTAGGCATTCTGCTGCCTAGTAGGTTCCATAAAACGTCCCCCATCAATCAGGAATTATAGATGAGTAATATTGAGTACATGGTGAATGCAGATGATTTGCACACTTTATTATCTACAGTGGTGGGAAAAATATTAGAACCCATTTTTTTTCGATTCAATGGAATTATTTTAACGCTCTATTAACCAAACAAACTAGTAGCTTAGAATACAAGTTCAATAGGCAAAGAAGAAAACATGAACAAAATTAATAAAATTTCATAAGTATGCAGATTTTTAGTTTTTTTCATATGCATATAGCTTTGGAAAAAAAAGGGAAACAAAATCATTAGTATGCAAATTTTGATATTTGGTTTAAAAAAAAAAATCTTTGCCAACTTAACTTAATAGCTTTTCAATATTTTATTGAAGTACCTTTAATTTTTGATACTTCTTAATGACTCCGATCCATAGATTCGATAAAGTTAGTACAAGTTTAATCTGGTATGGCATACCACTCATACCACTTGCATCAATTCTAAAAAAAACCTGTCCAAAAGTTAAAAAATTAAAGATTTATGTATACAATACTACTAGAATCGATAATGTAGAGTCCTTATGTAAAACAATAGGATTTGCCGTGGCAATTAGTAACCTCAGTCCGAATCTGACCTACAGTTACTTCGTGTCAAGCGCTCAGAAATTCAAAAAAGGCTTTTGTGTAAAAAAGTGGGCAGGTGTTGGAAAAATTGGACTAACCACAGACCCCTCTATTCCAATTTGTAACCCCCACTTTTTTTTAAACTTCACTTTCTTCTCTCATGGTACAACGGACCATACCTAGACATTAATTCATATTGTATAAGGCCTACGCGGAATTCGAACAGCGAAATATAAAGCTATTCTTAGGTGATTCTTGTTCTTGAAGGTTTGCCATTGCCAGTGCAGAAAAATTTTTATTTTTGATTGTGCCGACGAATGAACTCGTGCACCCTGCGTAACAGTCCAGCACACCAGACTACGGTCGAGCAGCTCATGGTAATCACCAACACCTTAGACTCCTCTACTCAGAGTTTCATATTTGGGCAAGCTTTTTGCGATTTGAGACCATTGGGCGCCGAATAAATTTTTGACCATAGCTCGTTATTATTTTTGGACCTAATTACGGTTTTTAACTTCACATAACATAAATACTCGATGGGGCTCAGTCCGCGCGGCTGCGAAGGCCATTTCATTAGAGTCAACTATCTTATGTTCGTGCACCACTTTTAAGCTTTCCTCTGCTATCGAATATTTGGGGTCATTGTCTTGCATAAATACCAATTTCATGGGCATTTCATCTTAAGCATATGAAAGTATTACTGAATCAAGGAATTGTACGTATTCTTTTATTCAATGTTTTAGACCAACATCATCACCGCTAGAGCACCTCTATGCCAGGCTTAATAGAGGTGCTCTATTGTGTTCTTTGGGACGTGTATTGTATTTTAAAGAGATCTTACAAAAATGCTGCCATCAAAGTCAAAGAGTTTTATATGTTTCACGGGAAAGAATTTTACTCGCAAACGAAAGCTTCGGTTTAATATTCTTTCGGCTCAAAATTTTCTTTGAACCGGTTCCCAAAAGCTCCGGTAAAATAAATTGCTACCGGTAAAATTAATTTTATTTTAAATTCTTTAGAAGTGTTAAATTTTGCATTGCTTCGTCAATAATCTCAGAATGGTTAAGCTTTCGTTTCATACATATCTCGCCTTTTATCTATGAGTAGGTGACAAACTACTGTGCGGCTCTGTGGCCTGACGGGATACGAACTGCATTTGTTCCACTACGTGTCTCTAGATGGCATCTCCCCCAGCAATGAAATCCTCAACCGCTATAGCATCGCAAGGAAAACAATAAAAAGCTGTGGTTTATAAATTTATATATTGACGAGCAATACCGGATACACTCTAGTTATTTATTATACGAGAATGTCTACATGTCACCATAAAATATAAGCATCTGTTTTATATGCAATGAGGCATAAAGTTCGTCAGTCAAATGGTTAGACGTCTGGTCGTTTAGTTGGTCGTTCAGTCGGTCGCTGGGTCGATAAGTCGATCATTTGCATTTGCAGCATTAAATTTCAATGCTGTTACTAAACTCTTGATTATTGCCTTTTAATAAAAACAACAACAGCAACAACGAAAAACCGTTACTTAAAATGCTGGCCTGCTTCTGAACGTTACTTTTATTATTTATGTATGCGAAAATAGTAGAAATATTGTGAGTATCACAGTGGTCAGAAGTGGGGTGGTCGATGGGTGTCTGGGTGTTTTCTGATGATGATGGTATTGCCACTGCCACTGCCAGATACAAATATTAAAACTTTGCTTATCTACTTTTAATGTTACTTGCGCAATTGTGCGTGCCTCTCTTTTGTTTGTTTACTGTTTGTTTTTTTGTTTTTTTTTTTCGTTACTGTTTCATTTTACTTTTCTTTTTTTTTAATTTATTCAGTCGCGGTAAACATCATTAATAAAATGGCGTTTATATTAAGGAAATAATTTATGAAATTACTCGAAAAGTTTCTAGTATATGTTTGTATGTATGCATATTCTCTTTAGGTACCCTCTGCATACGTACATATATGTATGTATGTACGTTGTAGACGAGAGGGAAGAAAAGAAATATAGTATAGTTATAGTAGCTCCACAGTTGAAATTCAAGACAATCATTTTGTTTTCCAATTCATGTTTCTATTTACTATTTAAATGCCAAGCACTAAGAATATCGCTATTTTGTATTCGCAAATCAAATAGTAGTCCCATTTGATTGAGGCGCTGGCATTTGCTATGCTATAAACTGATAGCATTTAAATGTGTTCTATACACATTTAGCTAGAAACTTATTTCTCTACCAGGTCAGCTGCATTTGAAATTTTAATGTTATAAATAGCGTTTGCTCATGAACCCTTCATTTATTAATATTTAATTCTTCTATAGTTTACTTAAAGAAGCGAAGCAAGTTATCGAAAATAGTACTTGCACATGCATATGTATTTATTACCGTCATACAAGCACATGTATACATACATGCATATGTATACACATATTTATATACTCGTGCATAGATAAAGATACAAAATTCACCTGTGCGTTTATATTTATTTACAAATGTGTCTTGAGACTAACTACCGTCATTACATTTAGTATGTTTATATGTAGTACATATCTGTCGATGCTTTGTTTGCCTTTAATAGTTGTATTGAATGTTAGTCCCGAAGTGTTAAATATGCCAAGTGAAAATGAATTGAGGGAAAACAGTGGAAAAAGACTTGTGTCATATTCCCAAAGGTACTTAAAGTACAAGTACAAAACAAAAAACAAAAAAAAATTGCACACAAACTATTTATCAATGCACAGTATATGTGTTGAATCCCAGTTGGAAATTAACCGGTTTATGGCTATATCACTAATGATAGCTATAAGATCATTTGAGTCTTCCAGCTTAGAGAGAGATACTTTAAATACCTAGAGCTATATCACCTCAGGTAATGCGCAGTAAATCCTTCATATCTAAGTTCCAGTTTCAAACCGAATTATACTACTTAGTAACTCCTTTATTTTAATAGTGTTTAATAATTCAAGAAAGTTTATTGGCGATATGTTGGGCAAAGAGCCTACAGGTATATTTTATTTGCCATAGATTTTAAGGGTTGCATGGCTTTGTGCTTACATTTCATCTTACTGGATCTTTAATCTACAGGCATGTGCACTAAGGACGCAATGTCCTGTAAATAGTCCTGTCAGTGCTCTGATATTTCTCTAATTTTTGTTGAACGAAAATATTTATTAGGCATTATTATTTGAGAACTATGCGAAGAGAATTCTGACGACAACAAGGAAGCGTTCCGGACCAAAGAAGTGAGACTGATGCATTTCTTGGCTGAGTAGTTAACGTTTCCATTGCCTTTATAGTCACAATTTCCTGCTATCTAATTAGAGCCGGATTTAAAGGTATTGATGCCCTAAGTAATTTTAGTTTTGGCACCATTTATGGGCAGAGGAGAGAGGGCGAAGGATTAAAACGGTAACCACCAAGTCTTCAAACCACCTCTTTTTGAACCTGATTTTCAACCATCATCTGCTGAAAGGTTCGGGCTCATGCTTTTTTCAGGTGAATTTTAGACGGCAAACCCTAGAGTACAATGGCAAAATTATTATTATTAATTTGGTCGAATTGCGAGAGGATAAAATATTTTAAAATGGTAGGAGCATAACAAAATTTAAATATCACAAATGAATTTAACAGTTTCGGGAGCACAAGTGAGTGTAGATTGAGTCTTTTCTGGATTAATATGTATATTGCCTTCAAAAGGATAGGGGTTTTCGGTCAGTGAAAATAATGAAGTGTTCGCCGTAGTCTAGGGGTTAGTGTGTTGGACTCCTACGCAGAGGTAGCCAGGTTCAAATTTCGGCATGCTCAAAAATTCAAAAATAGAAAATACAAATTTTTCTACACAGGACCACCTCTTAAGATACGAAAAGCTCTGCCTAGGCCTTCCATGGGCTGTTGTGCCATAATAGTAGTAGTAGTAGTTCATACATAAGGCGGAATAAATGAACAAAACTTGTAAATGAACAACTGTTCAATTACACAGTCCAACAAATTAAGACTTTTTGGCTACAATAGAATAACCACCCTATAATCCTGAAAGGGAATGTTGTATGGACCTTTTTTGTAAAACAAACTTATAGTCCAGCACGTCTCAGTTTTTTTTTTACAGCGGGTCAAAGTTTTCTTATTTTGGTCGAAGGGAGCTGAATACTAAGTGCAAAATGTCAAATTTGTATTGTAGAATTTTACAAGAGTCATTTCTGTAGAGCATTTTAACCTTTAGTTCCTCTTTTTATGGAACAATTTGACCCCTTTTTTGATGAAAACCAGAAAAGTCCTTTCAAAAGAGACATTTAAGGATTAAAAGAGAAATCACCATTAGTGCAGCACATACTACGGTTTTCCTAATTATCATAGTATACACCCAGAACATCATCTTGGGGTGGTAAAATCCCAGTTCTTTCCAAAGAGTTTCCTGAAGGCGTAGAAAGCCACTAGACTTTTGTGAGGATATTTGTTAGGTAAGTATTTCAACTAAGTGTTTTATTCTGTGTAGAGTAGTATGGTTCTATTACGAACGCTAAGATTTTAAGTTGGATGCGCATTGATTATGACTTTTTATTGCAAAAAAGACAAAATAAAAGCAGAATTGTCCAAGAAATATTGCTGTGTGGAAAAGGGGTTTTAATATTATTATATTTACAGTAGAATCTCTTATTTTTGGACCACGAAACAAACGCCACATAGATCACTGTTGGCCAAATTATAAGTTTGTAGAACCTGGTCATCTACTACTACAACTATTATGGCACAACAGCCCCTGGAGGACCAAGGCCGAGCTTTTCGCATCCATTTATGTTGTGTGAGTTATATTTATACACGAAAAGAAGGGACCTACAGTTTTATGCCAAATCCGAACGGCGAAGTGAAAAGCTTTTCATAGACATTTTTTTACTCTTGCCGTGTAGAAAAATTTTTATTTTTGATTTTTGAGCGTGCCAAGATATGAACCTGAGCATCTCTGCGTAGCAATTCAACACACTAACCACTAGGCTACGACGACCAACCTGGTCATCACCCTACGATAATTCCAGCACAATTTGTTGATCCCCAAAAATGTGACTTCGAGAAAGTCTTTTAGCTTCCCTTTTTATTATTATTTATTTTTGAACCTCATAAAGTACAGACAGCATTCGTCCAAAAACCGTACAGTGCATTTTTCTTTGTCGACTGCTATAGCTCCACGAGCTTTTAGTTGGTTAAAAAAGTTGTCAACAATAATCAACTAAAGAGTGAGCGCACTTCATCTTGTTTTTAAAGTTCCTGGATCAAACCTGAATCAAAGCAAAATAATATTTTGTTTTCAAATAACATATATGTAGGTACTTAGTACCTATGTATAATATTTTCTTGATAACTAACCCATAAAATGAACAGAGTTTTAAGTAAATTGATAACTTAGCTATTGCTAATGCACTGTCATTAAAAGAGTGGTTCAAGGAGGCAAAATTTCACATATATAGTTTGTCTTCGAATATCAGTATAAGCAAGTCAGTATAATTCTGTCTAGTCTTCGAAACAAATTTGATGGCTGGTAAAGGATATGCACGGCTGGGTTTACGTAAATTAATATATGAATTTACATTGTGTTTTTAATATGTTCTTTTTTCACCAGACTCATTTGACAACATTCGTAATTATTGTTAAAAATAATGACATTGTAATTCAGATCGAAAAATTAGGTCGTATTAAAATCATCGTATTTATTTCATTCGATTCACATGTGCAGTATGTTGCATGTTTTATTATCCCATGACAAATATAACAGTGTCAAAACTGTCAACAACAGTTGCACATTGTTTTTTAATTTATTTCTCTTTCAAGGTGTCAGTTTATTCTTTTCATTACAAATTGTAATTATTAAAGAACAATAATTCATTAATGGATTATAAATTTTGGTAGCATTTTCAGCTTAATATAAAATCATAAAAACATCAGAATAAAATACCAAATAAATTTTTTTGGACTCTTTTAATTTCGTAAACTTCATTCGTTATTATTAATTTTATTAATATTTTTGGTTAAAAAACAAACCCCAGACGTAGGCGTTACAACTCAAGCTAAATTTCAGACTCACGTAGAATAATTAATTTTTATCCTCCAACTTTTGTTTGAATTCAGTTCAGTGCTTAAGTTCATAGTAGATACTTAATTATAATTGTTGACAAAATGTTTATCTCGATAAATTGTTGCTATGAAAAGTCAGCAACACAAACACAAACGTTAAATCAATCATTCATGTGTGGTCTATATAAAAGCAAAAATCATTTCACCCACTTTATGTTTATGTTACGATAAAATTAAAATCTCATTTTGTTTACTTTGAATCTTTTGTATTAAAGCACAATGACCTTTTTCCTATGTTTTATTTTTTTTTTAATTAAGAAAAACTGATGCGTATAAATTTACTGATATATACCTATACAATGTTGACATTTATACGAAGCGATTAAATTTAATTATGAACATCATTAATGCAGACTTTATATGCTATATCGAATAGACAAAAAAGAAAATCTTTACCCAAAAGGAGATTGAAAATACAAAGAAAAACGCATATTTCCCATAGGATTTTCAACGTAGCTTCATCTCTTTTATTACACCCATTTATATTGACTATCAAGAATTTCTTACTGTTGTGTATTTCATCAAATTAACTTAACGCAACTGGTGCATTCACTGTCCTTTTGACTGTGAGGGTTATGAAGAGAGCCTTGATTAAGGACATACTCGTGTATCAACCTTCTAAACTGAAGGCTACATATGTCAGACTGTGCCACAATAGACTTATGCAGGTTGCAGTTTCTCACTAATGGGCATACTTAGCTTACACGATTTGTAATAGCAAAATGCTTCATCCATCTGCATACCATGGATGTAGTATTTTGCATAAAGAGCATCAATCATTTGTTGTTGTTATGGTAAGCAGGAGAGCCAGAGAGTAAAAATGAGTTTGCTCTGTGTGTGTGAGAATGTTTTGTTTCCTAATTAAAAAATAAAAACAACTTTTTAACATTGTTCACAAGCTGCTAACATTCCTGGACTTAAAAAACCGAGCGAACAAATCGAAAGTTGAAGAAAAGCTTTCGATTTTCGAAAGAAAAAGCTTTTCCAAGTTCGATTGCTCTTTCTCTCTCTCTCTCTCTTGCAAGGTTGTTTCAAATACGAAAGTTTTCATTATATTTTTTTTATTGTTTTTTATTATGGCTTTATTCATGAGAAACAAACAGAGACGAAGTTTCAAAAATGCACTTTATGTGAGTGTTCTATTTCTTGGTGTTTGGTGGGCGTAAAATCGTTGTAGTTAATGAAATAATGGGTTAAATTTGCATAATCACGTTAAGAACTCAAGTGATAGCGGTAATGATAAAGGCACAAAAAATAAGAAATAAATAAAAAAGGAAAACATTGTGTGTCTTTTTTTTCTTCGCAGCTATGTTAACAATTTGAAAGGGTATCAAGTGCAAAATTGAAAAGAAATTAAATATTTAATTATTAGCTTAAGTTTGTTGTTCGTGATAAATTCATTACTTTTTAAACCTCATATTTTTTTGTTTTAATTTGAAAGGCAGCGCGAACGAAATGCATAGATTTAGAAAAAAGCTCCCAAAGCATTTAGAGATATAAATGGATGGATGGATTTTCGGGTTTTCGTGGTTTTGTTTAGAAAAATATTTATAGAAAATTAATAGTGCTCAAAATGACACGGTTATTACAAGCCAGTTTTGAGTTTCTTAACGCTTTGAAAATGATCAGCTAATAAAAATAGGATTTTAGTAGTTATTTTTCTGCAATTTCTGTTTAATTATCTCTATTATTATTATAAACAGCATTGCCATATAAAATAGTTCCAATGCAAACTTCTCTCACGATTTTCCTTTTAAGACCTCAGCGACTGCGTTTTTGCATAGAAATTGTCTATTTTTCGCCGCTTTCCCACCCTTCTTGTTCAAATGTGAGAGAATGAGACCTCGCCTATCATCTTCAAGCCAAGAAATATCATTTGCCAGGCATTCGTACCCTCTATCGTGCCATTTTCATTCCTTGAAGATTTGAGGGTATTGTATTTAGTAAGGCTTTGCGATTAACCCTTTAATACAGAATTATGATTAATCAAAACACTTGATTAATCAATTATTCAATTAATCGAGACTTTGATTAATCAAAAAGCAAATTATTCGATTAATCATGATTTTAATTATTCACAATTGAAATTATTCGATTAATCAAAATTTCGATTACTTGGAATAAATTTATTCGCAAAAAATTTTCAAATAATTTCTTTTTGTTTCCAATTCGATTTTTTTTTTTTCAATATGTTTCTTTACGGTTTATATGCAATTATTTTTCGAACGGTTGCACTTTGGCCAGCCTAAAAATCAAAGAAAATGAAGAAATAAAAATTGAATAAAATTCAGTTAATAGGCTTTAAATGAACAGTGATGCCAGAAGAATTTCAAAAAGTTCATAGAACTAGCAAATGAGATGATCCTTTGTGATAGTTCCCTGATTTCAACAATCTATATAAGTGGAAATACTGTAAAGTAAATAAGAATTACAAATAGTATTATTGAAAGGAACTATCACTACCGTTCTATAAACTTTTTGCCATTCTTATAGCTATACTCTATTAGCATATACGATGCATATCAATTTTAATGCCCTAGGAGAATATCTGTTGTTCAGTGCACTTTTAATTTTATACAAGCACCACAATGAATGCGTTAGATAGGCACTTCCTGTCGTTCATTCACTGCTTCTGTTTACTTTAGTTTAGAAAAGAGGACATTCTAGTTTAAAGTTTTTTTTTATCACTTTTAATCGAAAATAGCGGTGGTATGGATTTCGAGCTTCCTAATAAAGATAAAGGCATAAACTAAAAAAAATTTATTGGTTAGACATTTCTCTATATGCTGAACCACAAAGTGAAATTTTCTCTTCCCCAATTTTTGAGGTTCCCCTTATTGCCATAATGATAACGAATCAAATGTCTTTTTGTTTTTCAAAATCAGTTTTGTAGAACTTGAGATATCACTCCTCATCATCATTTTGAGAAAAACGCTTTTAAAAAATTGATCTGATTAACTTGAAATCCATTACTCGGGGGTTTTTGAGGTCGTTGATTACTAATCCAGGATCAGATTTTTAAAATGCAAAAAGGTAAGCCCAATATGGCGAGAGAATGCTAAAAAATTTATCGGATTCGCTTGAAACTTATTATCTGGGGATTTTTTGGATCACTGATTACTAATTTAAAATCAAATTTTTAATCAGCGACCCTGAAAACTCCTAAGTAATGAGTTTCTCGCAAATCTGAAGAGCTTGAAAAATAGTCGGGCATTTTGCATCAGCCACTTTGAGTTTTGAAAATCAGATGTCAGATTCGTAATCAGCATCACCAGAAAACCAAACGCACAAACTTTTCATGAAATTCTGCAACCGCTTTTCATTCCTACTATGTGAAAATTAACTCGGTTCTTTTCTCGCTCATTTTTATTGTTCGATTGAAAACTTAATTTGTTGTTCGCATGGCTGCTTTGAGATTTTCGGTTGATATGGAGCACTTGTAAGCACTTTTAAGTGCTTAATTTTAAAACAATTGTCGTAGAAACCATTAGAAGAGTTTAGACTAAACAACATGTACGCATACTAAGCAAAAGTGTATATCAATGTTTGCTCACATTTATTCATACCAAGTGTGCACACATGTTGTATCGAGCTCGACTGATTCGGCTATTTCCGTCATTTCACTCCTCGCCAATCTGCGTGTTTCATTATTTTGAATGCTACATTGATTCAATGGTTTTACACCTACCTAATGCGCATAAAGGAGTTTCACGCAGTATAAAAATGTTCTTACTGCGCGAATAGCTAGTAAAAATTAGAGTAAAATCATGAAGCCACTTAATTCTATTCGAATATAACTGGCATCATTCAGTTGCTATTGCATTAAACTGAAAATCAGTAACAAGGCATTAAAATGTACGAGAAAAATATAGCTGGGCCTCTCATATTCGGAACTCAACTTGGTTATGTGTAGACTGGCTGCTTCCATTCACAATATTGAAAACATAAAAAGCTCTAAATCTTAGTTTAAATGAGTTTCTATTTTGTGAAGAACAATGTCGTGGAGTTTAATTAACAAAATAAATATGCCTCTGAAAATCATTTCATATGCGCTGAAGTGCCACATGGCTCGATTCTCTCCCCACCGTTTTCCCTATCTTCACCAACGACCTTGTGTCTGTGACAAAGAATCTTATTTACTCGCTTGAAGATAACAGCGCCATTTGTCGTTCATACTCTTGTTAAAAAATGTCGTAGGTCAGGGAAAATGCGGAGGAGAAAAATATGTAATGAATGAGTCTTTCAATAATAATCTCCAATCAATCTATTTCCGTGGATTCACGCAAAAAGAATGGAGTAAAATCCAATATTGCATTTTATGTCAAAAAACGATTATTGAATCAGCAACTTTTGGGCATGCCCATTCAATGTAACGTTAGTTACAGTCAGATTTAATATGAAGTTTTGGTAGGAACTTCTTGAATTTATCTTGATAGAGCTGATAGGGGAAAACAGAATTGGTGATTTGCGTAACTGTTTTCTATCGATATTTTGATGGTAAATATTCTGCGGAGTTGCTTGATTCGTTGCGTTGAGTTTGTGTGCTCTCAAGAGCTGCACCAACCGTAAGCGGAACTTACACAATCCACGTGAATATGGTATTCCAACATACAGGCACTAGAGGAAAGTAGCTTACTTCTGTGGCACTGCGGGTATGAGGAATAGGCTCTTTTATTGCTGTCAGTTATGATCATATTAAATTCAAAACAAATGCTCATAATTACTTCTATTACATCTTCCTTCCCGCTATCTTATCGTCTCTTCATTTCAAAAATCAAAATAAAACTTTGTATCGGTTGCTTAAAACAAAAAAAAAAATAAAAAACATCTGCTTGACTCAATCTTTTCTGAAGAGATCGTATAAAAAGTGAAAAACTGAGCAGGAGCAGTTTAATCCTCATGCAAAAGTGGCATTTGTTTTTGTGAGAGGATACAGAATATAGCCTAGTGTTCATCTCCTCAACACAAAGTGCACCGTGAGGATTGCTGCTAATTTAGGAATTTCAGGCCTAGTACTATTTACCTTTGGCAAAGCTTCTAATTTTTAGTTGTGTAACAAGTGAAGAGCCTTTCCAGCATTGACTTGCGGACTTCAAGTACTGAGAGACTAGATCTGATCAAATCTTGCTCATTGAGATTGCATTGTACGTGGCGGCGACTAGGGTTAATTTGTATTTCTTTAGTTTGTCGGCTTTTTCATTACTCTCAATTTTCTATAGTACAAAAAGCAAAAAAGATTCTGAATCTTTGACCAAATGACAAAACGGCAATTATTTGAAGAAAAAAACTCACTTAAATATTTCATATAATCGCTGCAGGTCCATAATTTAATATGAATAATAGCTTACATCTCAGAAATTTTTAAGATCCATGCACGCCCAAGATGAAAAACTAAGAATCTTTCAGATCGGTAGAACCTTCCTTTCTTTTCTAAATAATTATTTAAAAAGATTTTTTTTACAATAAAAATGAACTTGGCAAGTATATAAAGAAGAAAACGAAAAACACCTTCACTTCATTCCACTAACACAATGAAAGTGCACGGGCAATAATTTACTCAACTACTAAAATGCAAAACAGAGAACATAAAATTTGTTGTAGCTATTAGTGAAAAAATGCCACACCAAAAAGTTGCAAACCAGCAAATATACCAAGTGAGAACATAGAGACACCGAGAAAGAGAGAGAGAGATAAAGAGAGCGTTAAAACAAAAACAAAAATGACAGTACAAACAAAAAAAATAAAAACAAAAATCCGCTTGATATATGAGTCGCGTGCCAAAATTTAATTATCTTGAAATATGCTAAAAGAAAAATGCCGCCACAGAAACGCATGTCCAGTTGTCAAATCGGCAACTTTAAACAGGAAAATTGATGAGAGAGAAAAGCGCAAAGTAGAAAAGAGAGAAGAAGTAAAAGTACTGTTTGTGAGAGCTAACAAACACAAAGAGACACAGGAAATAAATGAGAAAAATTTATGTGAACTAAAAGCTAAAAAGCTTTTACGAAAAATGCTGCTGCTGCGCGACATTGTATCCTTTGACGATTGCTGCCGACTAGAAGACGACAATGATTTTTTGTTGTTGTTATTACTCGTATGCTCAAGCAGAAATAGAGTCGAGACGAGAGTGTGCTTCGAGTGTGTCCTGCCAGCCTGTCTGTCCGCTTGCTTTTGCTGACTACCATCTATTCAACCAGCCAGCCAGTCAGCCAAGCTTACTTGCTTCTTCTTTTGCATGCCTACATGTGAGTGTGCTTGGCCGTGTAGTATCTTCGATGGTATTTCAAGAATGGAATCGAACCAAAAAACGAAAACTACGACAACAAAAACACCAACAGCAACAACAACATCGTTCCAGTGATAAGTCCTCGCGTTTAGCTTCAATTTGATTCAGTTGAATTCAGTCTGTATTGTGTTTACACCCCTGCCTGACGTGGTGGACGCATTAATTTGAAGAAAAAAATTCGTATCGGTTAGATTCATAAAGGAACCGCTGCTTTGAATCATATAAAACCAAAAATCTAGTAATTCTATTACATTCACTTCAAGCGTAGGCAAAACAAAAAAAAAAAACGTAAATAAAATAGCACCGAAATTATAACGTGATTTGTGTAATAAAATAAAAATTTATTTATAATTCTAAACTTAAATTAATTAGTGCAGTGTTTGATTCTCTTTTCCTTTTCTTTTTTTCTTTTTTTTTCTTCTGGTGTATGTGTGGTACTTCATTTCGACTCTATTCAATTCAACACCCATTGACAACAACAACAACATTGTGCACACACACAATTACAAAAAAAAAGGAAAAACAACGAAAAAAATAAAATTGTATCTATCTTGTAAGCGAGTGCGTATGTTCCTGGCGAATGGAGAACGAAAAAAAGTCGAAACTGAAAATATGAAATTAAAATTGTGAAAAATACTGTTGAGATAAAACTCCAAGCTCCAAAAAAAAAAAACCGAAATAAAATAAAGGAATTTCATTTTTTATTCATTTACATGGTGAAAAACATAACCAACATTGAAAACTTCAAACACGCTGTTTCACATACACACATACATACATAAATCCACACCTTGCACACACACCGCTGGGCACGTTAACTCAATGGTTTGGTACGCCTCAAAAAAAAAAAAAAAAAAAAAAAAGAAAACAGAAGACAGAAAAAATATCCAGCTTCGAAATTGCGTTTTGAATATTTGCGTTTTGAGTTTTTTTTGCAGGCGTTTTTTTCGAGTTTGTAAGAGTTTTACCACATGCTCTTAAACCAAGCCAATTCAACCCCAAGCCCAGCCCGTTTAACATGCTAAGCATGCAATGAGCATTGCAACTTGTTAATTACTACATATGCTGCTCGCCGAAATCATTTCCTGCTGTCATAACTAATTTTCAAATGAACATGCAAACACTCATACAAACACAAGGCGCGACGCTGTGTTGACTTTACTTCCTTCCTTCTGCTTTCCTGTTTCGAGTTGCATGCAGCAGCAAGCAATGCAGGAAATACTTTTCGTGTTTTTGTTTCTTCTCTCTTTGCAGGACACACTCCCGGTCTATGTCTCTATCTCTGCTTCTCTCTCTTTCTGTCACTCACTCCCTCATTCTCTAACATACTATGCCAAAAATACCAATAGTACTTGAATTAAAAAGAAAAGTTTGTTTTGATAAGCCTAAACACAAAAGAAAAACACACACAGACACACACACACATAGATAGAAATTTTGAAAATGAAAATAAGCCACATGGTTTCCAACAAAAACTCTAGTATCATCAATCTTACTACAAAAGCAGAAAGCAAAGAGCAAAGTCAATTGGGCGTTCGTACGTGCCTGGAATTTCAATTCTCCTAAATGAGCTATGATTATCGCCTTCTCCTCTCCACGAATAAAGAAAGTGTCACTCGCATACAATATTATCATTTTTATAAAATCATTTCAAGTTCATAATTTGAATTAAATTAATTGACGTTAAATGAAAAAAAAAAAAAACATCGCTACAGTCAAGTGAAGCAAAAAGAAAAGTAAATCAACAGAGAAATCATTCTCCTAACTATCTACCTGCAATATCTTTAGCGACGCCACTCGACTCGCATATGCCATTAAAATCGATTTGATTGTCGTTCCATTCATCCATCCGCATTCTTGTGGTCAGGTCAATTTTAGCTGGCACATACGTCATTGGCAGTAGTTGATTGATTTTAAACTACCTCTTAGTTATTAGTATTTATTCTAAACCTTTAATTTTCTGCTTGTTGTATTAGGATTAGAGGTTAGCGATTGCACTTTTAGACGACTATGTCTCGTAAACGCCTTTTTTTCGTTCACCCTCTCTCTGTCTCATTCTGCTTGTTGTAAAACAGTGAATTACCACGTTTTCTTTCTTTGCCAATTACCAATAAACGTAATAATATCAAGAGAAATGAAAGGAGTTAAAAGAAATACACACACACATGCACACCTATACATACTTACATATAATTGTACAAATAATAAACGTTCAGTAAGGTTAAATATTGATTTTCGATCATAAGTACCTCCTTATTTTGCTTTCATTCTCACAAAAAAAAAAACAAACATAAGAAAAAATAATACAAATAGAAAACAGAATAGAATGCGATATAAGAGAGTAGCAATGTGAACAGTAACAGTTTTACAGCGGATACAAATGTCATAGATACCGTCAATTGGCAGTGCGTTGCTAAATAATAAATAATAGTAATATTAAAAAAAAAAACAAGAAAATAACCGAAGCGATTTACAGCTTGTGAGCTGATGTGCATAATCGCAATCTTGACAGGAAATTACAATTTTTTTAATTTTTTTGCAAACAAATTATAGATTTTAAATCTCATGGATTATAGATAAGTGAAAGTGTTATGGCCTAAAAAAAAATATTTTCACCTTACCATTCAGATTAGGCATAAAACTGTGGATTTCTTTCAATTTGTGTATAAATACATATATGCAACACCCACCATACGCAAGTTAGTCCATATCTAGCATGCTGTCCAATAAACCTGCTTCTAGTTTTGGTCTTCTTAATATTCTTATTTCATAACCACTACATACTTTTTTCTAAATTTTTCAACAATTTCAAATTCTTTTGAAAGCTTTAGATTTCTCAACAGTGACTCACAAAAGCGATCGAATAAGAAAATATTGTTGGAACCGATAAATAGCCAAGAATAGCATCAAATCCAAAAGTAACAGCATAATTAAATGTTTACTCTGAATGAGTTGAATAGAAGTGGAAACAAATTTTTAAAATCAGATATCTTCAGATTTTAAACGGGTCTTAAAAGTCCCGAAATTTTTACCATAAATTACGATTTTTTTTAATTTTTCGGCGGAAATTTTCTTTAAATTCCATAACTCTGCTATTTCTCCCTACAAATATAAACATTACGCAGAAATAGTTTTTTAAATGGATATGATTTACTAATATCGCAAGAGGTTCAAACGTTTTTAGAAATTTAGCAAAAATGTTATGAAAAGTATAAAGGGGTTGAAACTTCTTAACTTTGTATATCTTTCGGGACTAATAAACATTATCCGATTTAAAAAAATTATTTTCGAATTATGTTTATATTTGTAAGGAGCAATAACAGAGATATAAAATTTGAGAAAAAAACTCTTGCTGAAAAATTAAAAAAAAATCGAAATTTATAGTAAACATTGGAAGCTCAAGATATCTGATTTCTAAAATTGTTTTTCACTTGTGTTCGTCTAAATGAGTAGAAACTTTTTTGTGCTATTACTTTCCCCTTTTGTGAACCACTGTATATCCCAATGGATTGTGTGCTAGACTGCTACGCAGAGTGCCCGGGTTCAATGCTCCGCAAAGGTAAAAATCAAAAATAGAAAATACAATTTTTTTTACACTTCACCACCTCTTGGCTGGCAATGGCAAACCTCCAAAAGTAAAAATTATCTATGAAAAGATTTTTTCCATTTTGCCAATCCAAATCGATATAAAACTTCATTCTTGTTAAAATATAACTCACATAACATAAATGAATGCGAAAAGCTCGATTTAAGCTCTCCATAGGCTCTACCAGTGAAAATATATATAGCAATGAACAGTAGAGTCAATTTGGCAGTGCCAGCCTGACCGTCCATCTGCCTGCGTAGACAATAGCTTGACTAATACTTGAGCGCTCTCAACTATACTTGGTATAGACATTCTTTATATTCTTTATTATATAAGTGGGAAAAATCAATAAAGTGGGCGTGGTTCCTTCCATACAAATAACATTTTTAGAAAATTAAATATTAGGAATTCTAATAATGGAGTAAAGTAAAACAAGTTCAGCATACTTCATTGAAATGCCATCTAGAATAACTTTTTGATGCGTAACTTCGCCCGCTTAGAATCCTATAGTTTCGGGATTATTATTAAGAAGCGGTTGGGGCGACTCGAAAGTCAGGCACTGCGACCTAAAAGATCTTTTGTGCCAAAGCCACAAAATTAAGACAAAAGTTGATCTGCTATCCTAATGAAGAAATAATGGCAGAGGTTTCGATTTTCGTTCTAAAAATACTCCCTTTTTGCCAAGCCAAGACTGTGAGATATTGTCTCATCATCCTCTATACATAGACGATATTCTGTCTCATGTGGCCGACCAGATTTCCTTAGGTGGTATCTGACCACATTCTGGCCAGATAGAATGCTTACTAGCAATCTGAGATCCGATTTATTTAAGTTAAGGGATTTGGAGAGAATGGGAGGAGGAATGAGCTTCTTTGCCTGACTATGGCCCTGAATGGAATGCCTCTTCTGTGACGAGTTCTGGATGGGCATTGTGAATTTTCGTACACTAATTCCTTATGCGCAGACAAAATTCTGCCTTATTAGATGGACCTAACTCTTTTA
This sequence comes from Toxonevra muliebris, assembly GCA_963691655.1. Lineage (NCBI taxonomy): Eukaryota > Metazoa > Arthropoda > Insecta > Diptera > Pallopteridae > Toxonevra > Toxonevra muliebris. The sequence goes on from OY829326.1 coordinate 127,321,192, forward strand.
GTTTATATCTGAGTACAAAAAAATGAGATATATAGTATGCAGCGAACGGTTTCTTGGCGATGGAAAGGCAATCACTTTGGCATATCTAAGGTTTGGAAAAAGTTCTTAATATGCTAACCATTTCTTCCTCACCCACTTCACAAACATCGATTTGGAAGAGCACCAGCCAAGTCCGCGGAAATAATCGGGGTAATACGCCAAGCCAATGAAACCTTCCTAGCTGTTTAGATCTTTGCCTGGTGCGTCAAAAATGTAACTTTGCTATAAATAGATAAACGCTGAAGATTATCAAAACAAACTCTCTCTAATGTCAAGAAATAACTCCACGGCAAAAGTGCATCTAGTGCGTGAAACTAGTATTAAATCCATATTAAATCTGGACCAACGAATTATTCGTTAGTCCTGGGTAATCAGAATCGCTGCAAACGAGTCCTGGTAATGTCGAAATTAGCTTAAGTGAAAATTGGGCATTCTCAGGGGCGGCAGGTCAAGGTCATGCACAGTCCGAGTGGGTAGTTGATTGGGGTGGGGTCCCCAAAAAATAAAATCCTTGAAACCCGAAAAAGCAAAGAAATACGAAAAACTTAATAATTTCATAGTACATATACTCACGATTTTGCAAATGTATCCATTTGACTGTTTAACTGTTTACTCACACTTGTGCTGGAAGGTGACAAATCTCCGATTACATTTTTATAAAATTTAATTTCATTTAATTCAACGAAGCTACTAAAATTTATGAAATCTTAATTTAAAAGAAATGCGAAATAATGATTATGACAGTCTCCTGCGTTGCCAACTATCTCATTGGAGACATTGGCGCAGGGTCGCAAAAATTAGTATGAAACAAAGTTTTTTAAAGAATTCTCGGTTCAAATAGGGACGTACACAATGTTAGTAGGAAAAATGAAACAATTAGAAAAAAAATTATTATAAAAAAAAGAGGTAAAATAGAAATTCGAGCATATTCATTCAAAATACCCATTCGCAATTTCTGGAGTGGGTATAGCTACTTACCACACCCATATTATCTGCCTTGCCTGGACGTTCTTATACAACTTTATTGTTTAATGCATTTGCATATGAAGCCAAACATCTAATTTAGTCTAGGGTTTCTACTAGTGCAAATAATCTCAGCTATAAAAAAATGTAAATCCATTCACTGCAGTCCTACGGTATTTTTTAAATCAAGCACCAACAAAAGAAAAAAAAAGAAGCAAACTAACCAATGCCACAGAAAGTTAACGAGCATATCGGAGAAAAGACGAAGAGAAGAAAAATAAAAGAATGAAAGAAGTTGTAGTGGTTATGAAAAATATACATAAAAAAAGGAATAGAATAGAAAAATAAAAGTATATACTTACTCGCATAGAAAATAAAGAGGAAATAACATCTTTTATTATTATTTAATAATGAAAATCTTTCTAAATATTTGCGAAAATATTTCAAGATTTTGCACAAAAGTATTTCTAACTATCTAATGTTTTCCATCAACCACGCCCAAACTGGCAGACTGCCCAACTATGTTTGCAAGAAAATAAGATGACACAGAATACATTCTTTATGAATCTGTGGCTGTTATAAATGGTAGGCAAACCTTATCTCAGAGAGGTGGCCTAGTGGCAGCGTGCTAGGCTCTTGTCTCTAGGATATTGGGTTGGATTCTCGGTTAGGTAATGATTTCTTATCTATCTTATTTACATTCTTTCTCTACTAATTAGCACAATGCTTTGCAGTATTATCCTCTGCTTGGTCTTCTGTCATTAGGAGATATAAATTACTTTGCCAGTAAATAAGACAAAATTATAATAAATGTATTTGAAAAATTGATGTCTTTCAAAGGATTGCAATTGTTTTTCAAAGGATTGTGCGACACCATACACTTTATCAGAAGCTATAAAAACTATATGCAAAACTTAAAAAAAATAAATTTAATCATGTCAACTTTCCATACACAATAATCCATGAAATCTATTAAACCAATTTTATACTTTTCTTTATATATGTAGTTATTCCTTTTTAGATAAAGTACTCAAAAAACTACAAATACTTGAAAAAAGTTTTGAAGTTTTGTTTGGAATTTTTTAATTACATTTGTACTTGGAAATTAATTTAAATTAAATTACATTTGTTCCTTACCATTTTTTAGTATTTTCAGCACTACGTTGAATTGAAAACAATTTATAAAAAAAATACTTGTCACTTACGAATGCAAGAAAAAAAAATTATTTCGAAAGAAACTTTTAACTAAACTTTATTTTTTTTATTATTATTTATTTATTTAATTACATTTTTTATTATTCCTCAAGAATTTATTTGTATTTTTCCTTATAGAATTCAACATTAAATTGAATTGAGAAATTAAATATTAAATAAATAAAAGAAATAAATAAATAATAAAAAAAAATAAATTTTAAATTGCACGCGTATTTCTAAATAGAAAATTACTACGAAAACGAAAAATCAACATCAAAAAAAGAGAAAAGAAAGAAAAGTTAGTGGAATCTCGACGACATTAAAAGTGAATTATAATTACAAAATAGAATTTATTTTCATAAATACATACATACAAACATACATACGTAAATAAAGAAGCACACGCACATATAGTAACACGTGCAAGTACAAAAACGCGTAAGCGCAAAAAAAAAATAAATAAATAAATAGTAATAAAAAATAAAAAAAAAAAAAAAGTTGAAGGAGACATTTAATGTAATTACAAAAATATACTCGGCATGTTACAACTGTGAAACAAAAGCAAACCAACAAAATAGGATTTTATCAAAGTCCATGTTTTCAGGTAAAAACAAAATTATAATTTTTTTCTTTTTGAATATTTTAGGTAGGTACAATATTTTTGTAACTTAACTATATTTATGGGAAAACTCAAGAATTATAAGAAAATTGGTTCGTTGTTGTATATATTTATATGCATATGCCTCTATTTCATAATTATATATGCCGATGGAGATTATTTAATATGTATGAGGACCTTTAAAACCATGTGAAAGATTCCCTACGTTTTCCATTTTCCTTTTAATTGCATACAAAAGCGTTGAGAAAAATAATCTTTTTATTACAATGCGAAAAGCGAAAATAAAAATAAAGTTTGAACGAGTATTTGTGTTGAAAAAGCAAAACAAAAAAAAAAGGAAAAAAAAGATTGCAATTTTATGTTCAGCTTTTAGGCGACAACTCAACAGTGTTGTGTTTTATTGATAACGTTAGCAGAAATTAAAACAAGAACAGAGTTATGACTAGTGATGATTCGATACAAGTAAATACAAGTAAAATCTCGATACTTCTCATTCGATTCAAGTACTTTTTTTACTCGATGCTACAACATAAGTATTTTACTTGGTATCGGAAAAAAGGGTCAGTATCGGATACTCGATACTTTTGGAAAATATTTTTTAAAAAACTGAAATATTGCTATACAATATTTAAAATTGTGGATCATTTTACAATGTTTTATAGCAATCAATAATATATTACAAAATGCTACTGCAGAATTATTATATATATATATATATAGTACAGTATTGAAGTTCTATAAAATATTGCCGGTCATGCATGTTTATTGAAACCTTTTCATTAAAATAAAATATTTTTAACAAGCTTTAATCTGTTGATTAGTTTTCCTTCTATTATAAATTTTCTAGCGATTTGCTAAATTAAATTAACGTCATTTCTATATGACCCACGTTTTTCCAGTGGAAATATCTCAAAACCATGATTTATTGGCGAAAAACTTGTGTAGGCTCAATCATGTTGTATCACAATGGGCCGTTCTGGTCTGAATATTTTCCTTGACATCCACTTAAAAAAGAGTAATTTGTCTTTTTAAACGAGTATTCCATACAAGTACATATTCGATACTTTTTTCCGATATTTTCGGTAGCATCGATACTTTTATTCGATACAAGTAATGAGTAAAAGTATCGATACTATGTGGGTATCGAATCAATACTAGTTATGGAGTGTTAATATGATCCATTGACTGCTGCAGGATATTGTTAACTTCAAGAGGGGTGGTTAAGTTTCAGATGAGGAACGCTGGGTTGCCAGTTAGATGTGTTGTGTGATTTTTTTGAGTGTTTTCTAAATCCATGGGCGATTTCTTACCTAAAGTGTATATGTAAAGTAAATACTAGATATTATTAATTCATTCGAAAATCTTAGTTGAGGAGCCTCTGGACCAGATTACAAAAGTAACAATGGTAACAAGATTCAACAGATCAGGCTCATTATTTTATGCAACAAATTTTAACTGCATCTAAAAGAAAAATCATTGAGCGATGATTGTGATTTTTTCAAATATCTATGTTCAAAATATTTGATATTGGAAGAATATTACCAAATTTGAATGCATTCCAATGATTTATTTTTATAGTTGTCATATAAATGTTTCTAATTGTCACGAATTGCCGCTTTCTGGTGGCAAAAAAATTAAGATGTGCATTAGTATGACTTCTCCTTTAATTTTTTTTTTTGAATTGAGCATAATTAAGTGATACCTTTATTAAAAATAACCCTAAAAGTATGCAGTGTTTTTATTATTTTGATATTTTGCAATAAATGTATAAATACGAAATGAGAGTTTTTTGTTTAAAAAACGCATTTATTTAATTAACAAAATGAATGAACTATTGAAATTAATAGGCTTTGAATTAACAATGATGCCAGAAAATGTCAATCCCTGCAGCACGGACTGCAGGGATCGAAACAAGTAGTAGTCGGAAAGAGCCAAGAGTGATGAAAATAGCGAGTGGGGTAAAACTTCCCATTTGATGTTTTCCAAATAGTTTTTAACACAATATACCACATGGAGTTGAACATTGTCATTTTGAAAAATAACTTTATCGTAACTTTGGGCATATTCTGGTCGTTTTTAATGTTTTAGCAGTTCATAGTACGCAGCAAGAAGATGGCATCTTCGAATTTTTTCGATGGTTACTGACGTCAAAATCACCACTTTTAAATAGTTTAAATCATTGTTTACCAGTGTCTTGGGTTGGAGGAGCATGTTCACCTCTACCAAAAATCGATAACCTTCAGTAACCGTTTTCTTCAAAATTCAAATAGGGTTATTAAACTTCTCCTCAAAACTTCTTTTTCTGGTACAAAATTCGACATTTTGGAAGCGCAAAAAAATATTTTGTGTTTGCACAATCGCAACCTAAGACATATTGAATTTTATTGACAAATGTCTACTCTCCAAAACGCCATATTAATTATCATCGACAAAACCATATCAGCTATGCCATTTGTTAGTTAAAACCGCACTTCATATTTTGGCTATCAAACTATAAATCTTTGAATAAACTTTCGTATCACCTTGTGAAGTGTAGAGATTCCAATCCGAAAGTATGCTGTATATTGATTATTATTTTATTTGTAAATAAAATAGTGGAGGGCTGTATCCAAGGGGGAGAGTGTTCCGAGCCCCTGTATATTTTGAATTAATCATATTGAATTTTTATTTCGAACCGAATAAATAAAATATTTTGGACTCCCGAAATTTTTGTTTTTTGAATTCATATCAAACTACACTTCACACTATTATTTTGCATCGAATAAATGAAATAGCTTTTGGGCGTAAGATAAAAAATACAGCGAGCTTTTAGGCATGGAATAAAATAATTTATCATTTCACTCCCATATAAAGTTTGCTCATGCCGCCGTTATAGATGTTTATACATTAAAAACCTTCGATGAAAATATTGTTGATCAAAAAATACTTGAGATTGCTGCTCAAACTCAAAATGATCTTCATACACTGGTTGATCCAGAGGAAGACTATGGGAGCTGCAGTTCCTTACGAAAATGTGAATGCTTATAACCTTGATTAATCTTTCTACTACATAACATGTTTTTGATCTGAAATTTCAGAGTGAGTTGTTTTACTTTTGGAGAGCTTAATAAGAGCTTTTTTTCAGGTTTGATGTTTAGTTCTATTTCAGGTCATCTTTTAGGTTTGATTTTATTATCTAATTTTTTGTTTTATTTTGGGTCAGTATTTCCATTTGAATTTTGGTTTGGTTTTCGGCCTCTTTTCAGACTGTATTGTGATTTGATTTGATCTGAATTTTGTCTATTTTTTGTCTGAATTGGGTCTCCTTTTGACTGGAGTTTTTAGCTGTTCTTAATCTGATTTTTAGGTTGAAATTGGGTTTGATTTCTGGACTGAATTTTGTGTCGAATTTAGTCTGAGATATGATCTAAGTTTTTTTCTGGTTTCTAGTTTAAATTTGGCTTAAATATTTGTTTAAATTGTATTCTGAATTTTAATTTGAGTTTCAATCAAGTTTTGAACTAAATTTGGTTCGAGTTTTGGTTTGATTTGTTTTGATTTTTGGATTGAATTTTAGTGTAAGTTTCGGTCAAAGTTTTGCACTGAATTTGTGTTTGATTTTTGTTTCGATGTGGGAATGATGACTAATGAGTCAGTCTCCAGTTGTAACTACGAATAATAGTCTACATTACCTCATTTTGAAAAAAAAATCATGTAGTTAGTTCCCTTTGGTAAGTAGACCAAGAAAGTTTGGCAAATTTACAATAAGTAGTGCGTCGCCACCTATCTTTCACTACAAAAAGTAGATAGTAGCAGAGTTTCGCTATTTTCAAGTGTTTCAGGTTTTGATGAGCAGCAAATATATTCATGAAATTTATAACATACCAATATTAAGTAGTTCCATAAATAAGTATATAAGTTTAGAAGAATTTCTTCTTGCATCTACCTCAAAAACACACAAAAAAACTTGATTGAAAACTAATGGAAGTCAATCAATGTTTATGTGCCTTTGTATGCATTTCTCAAGTATATAATATTTCTCAAAAGAAGAAGAAAACAAAGCAGAAGAGGAAGAAAATGAGAATACAATAAAATTATTTTGTTGATAGTATGTTGTAATTTCGCTTAAGTTAAGTTTCTTCATTTTTCAATTTCCGTTTGTGGCGTTGTGCACAATTTCTGAACTGAACTGAATTCAAATGAGCGTACGAACGAAAGTGGTTTGTTCTCCTTATCTGTGCGCCTTCATGAGGTTCGCATCAATGGTATCCGATTCCGTTATTTGCAATTTTTATGGATACATCCATTGAGGTTTTTTATTTATGGCAAGCAACTGTTTGTGTGGTCGTATGTGTATATTTCATTCATTTTTTCACGCATGTACTGCACACGTTCATTCACATAGCCAAATGCATATGCAATACATTCGCACAATTGATAAGGTCAATTAAGTTTACTTTAATGCTATGCACAGGCAAATCGAATAAACGCCAGAATTTTTAAATAAATTGCAAGTGTGCAATCGTGCATGGCTTGGTGGCGGGCATTATGGCAAATTGCTATTTATGTATGAGTGGGAGAGTGTGTGTGTGCATATATAATTTCATTTAATTTTTTTTTCTTTTCTTTAGTTCAATGTTTTATTTTTTAAGCAACTTTGTTTAATTTTAATCCGCATTATATTTACAGCTCAATTATATAAATTGTTATAAGCTTCCGGCTTGTTCATGATTTCTTTTTTTGTAATTTCATTAATTATATAAATGTATGTAGATACTTACAAAAAAAAAAACACATACACATAAATACATACCTTCATATAAATCCTGCTTTTGTTACTTTTTTTGTGTTGTTTCATTCCGAGCTCATTTTCAATTTCTTTATTCAATTTTCAGTCAATAAATCATCGACACCATGTATCATTTTTTCCTTTTTTATTTTTTTGTGTTCATATCAATTTACATATGGTTTTTGTTAGTTATCTTGTTGTTGTTACTTTTGTCGGTCTGGCTGTTGTTGTGTGGTCATTTCAATGTTTTCATGTTGTTGTGGCGTCAAGTGCGTGTAGGATGAATGCCTCGAATGGCTCGCGGCACCTTCGTTTGTATGCATGGCTGTATATGTGTGTATGTGTGTGCACAATATGAGTATTTGACAAATGCCTGACATTGTATATTAATGCCCGAGTGTTGACATGAATTATTGCCATGCAATATAAAGCATAATTTTAATTCACTAAATGGAATTTGTTCGCGTACCTCACGTTTAACAATATCCACTAAAATATCACAAAATTCTTTATACACTTACATAAATATTTAATGAAATTTCATATGCGAATTTATATTTACGCAGATTGCTGTGTGCATTACAATTGCTTATTTCAATTTCGACATATTTTTTTTGGTGGAAAATGTTACCTGCGGTTAGTATTACATTTGCACAAACTATTTATTTCCTCTGTGTGCCGTTTGTAAAGCGAATAAATCTGAAACCATCAAAACTGAAATAGCATGGAGGGCCATAAATTTATATTGATAAGAAAACTGTTCACAATTATTACGAAAACTTTCTTTTCATATTTTAAAACCAGTGGGAATTTACAGAAATTTTGTTGAGAAGGCACAACTGTTTTTCGTTCCATAGCAGACTTTAGAGTGCAAAGAAATTAAAGTTTTCTAAAACGAAATTTCAAATGAAAACATTACCTTGAAATATTTTAAATTCTTGCATCAACATTTTTCGGAAACTACTGTGCTCCAGTTCAAGGCAAATTAGTTTCTTTTTCTTGAAAGTTGAAATGTTTTTAAGACGCTCTTTATTTTCATCAACTCGAAAAGAGAAAGCCTTGAAACAGAGTTTGCACTTTATGGCTCCAAAATTCATTTTTTTAACCTAGCAATAAATATAAAAAAATCGTTCAAATTTCGTATGAGTGCAACAACAATGCGACTTCCGTTGCAAAATTTTCGATTTACCCTCGCTAAAGAAGTTTCACTTCAAAAAGGAAACCCAGTCGAAAAAATAAGTTTGAGCGAATACGGAACCGATATCTACTCTGACTCTGTCAACTTGCCGAGATGTCGGAAAATTATTTCATTCCGATATCCGTCATAATCGTTAAAATATTTGGGAACGACATGGACTATCAATAGCTCCAATTCACATTGGGTATTGTAGTGTCTTCTGACAACATTCTAGCGATTGTTCTTTTTACTGCTGATTTTTTTTTTCATTTTGAGGATAATTTTTTATTCATATTTTTCTGCCACCATCTCTCTTATATATTATGATTTCGATTTCGAGGCTGTAGGCCCAAAACATCGGGTCTATGGTCGGGCTGATATCGTTTCGACAATATCGGCCTAAAATACTTAGAGCTTATCGGTGAAAAAACCTTATTTTGTATTTGTTTTCGACCGAAATCAGCCCAAAATTTATCGATCGAATTTCAGGCGTCCAGTAGTGATTAAGATCGACCTGCAATAGCCGAAGCTATTTTGAACTATTCGAAGGTTATCCTATTCTGCTCAAATTTGTAAGCTTAGATGATCTAAAGTACTTTAACTCAAAGAGAGTTGTAATATGTCTCAAGCTAAACAAAAACAAACTAAGAATAATAACGGGTTTCCTTTTCGGGCATTTCAAACTTGACAAAAATTTGAAAACTTTAGGCATAAATAGGGCAGTATATAACTTGTCATTTTTATTCAGAAGAAAGCAAGACATCGCAATGCATTCTTCTGCATTTCGAGACACTTAATCGCAAAAGAAAAAGTTATCTGGATATCATAAAATTAGAGCCGGATTTTATATTGAGATTCCTCAGTGAGATGAGCCTATCTGAATGCTTATGATTAAACTGCTATTAATGTACATTAAATTCTTTGGTCACAGAACTCTATATCCTTTGAAAGGAGTTGTAGCTTTGGTCTAGACTTGCCACTTGCCTGACTGAACACTTTGGACACTTTTTCTCTAATTGAGGCTTCCAAATACCACATATTTTGCTAATAAGAAACGAAGTGTTTAGCGAGGGAGAGAGCTTGATTCCACATAGCTGAGTTTTCCTTACATATGTTATATAAGTGTGTTACGTCATGTTTATGCCGATAAATGTAGAGAGTATCAACAGAAAAAAAGGTTTAGAAAATAGAAAGAGGAAGAGTGCAAAAGCTCCAACAACAACCGTTACGTAAAAAGTCGCGTTTTTGTTGCACTCTAACAAAACCAGTAAGAAACGAAGATATGCAGTTGTTATTCAGCTACATACAATCAAGCAGAGAGACGACTTCTCAAAGTTTTATCGCATGTGCTTTAGTGAGAGAACCAATATAGAAGTCTCGGCTTGTTTTATATACGTGTACTAAGTCGTCTTTGTACCGATAACTATAGAGAGTATCAACAAAGGAAAAGCAACAACAACAAAAGAAAGAAGTGGACTGCCAAAAACTTCAACAGAATGTTTTATGAATGTTTTCTAACAATTTTCTAAAAAACAACATAGTTTCACTTCTACTGTGAGTATTTTTTTTTTATATTTTTCTTTTATAGTTTGAGTTCCGATACCTACACTCTTGGTGTCAGTATGATTCCTGACCGCTGTCTGCTTTGCTAAATAATCGGCTATCTCATTTCTATAAATTTCTGAATGTTTAGAGACCTGGAAAATAGTTACTTTTTTTTTTTTTGACTATTTGAATATCTTAGTAAGAGCTTATGTTCAAGGTATGCAGCCAAATAGCCAGAATGTTTGCTTGAAAAATTCTTGAAGTCTTTCTCATAGGCTCAGAGTATCTGCGTTTGACCCAGGCGGAATATTCATGTTGTTTAGGAAATGAGGAGACGGACAACTAGGGTGCATGCATTGTATTAGCGCTTTCGAAAATATCATAATTTTTCAGTTTTCACTTTTTATAATCTCAAATAGCAGATAAAGGAACCAAAATTCATTCCAAATATAAAACTTTCTTGGCCTCAAAAACCAAAAAACCTTCGTTTGGTAAGAAGTGATCTATGCGGGAATTGTAATGACTCTGAAATAAGTTTTTAAATTTACTTGCTTAAGAGATAATGAAATTTATTTATGAATGAGTTTATCGTTGTGGCCTCGTAAAAATCTCTCCATTTTCAACAAAATGAAATGTGTTGATATCAGAGCTGTAAAAGAATGCAATCAATTGAGAATATAAGGCGCAAATGACTAATAACTTTGATTGCAGTTATTAAATAACATATTTGACTTCAGAATAAAAATTCAGTTAGAAGTCTTTTTTGAGCCGCCAATTGATTATTTATTTAGAAAAGTCTTTTTTGGAGTCAAGGGAATGCAATCTTTTTTGAAATCATGGCAATGCAAATCTTATGACTTCAAAAACTTGACTTCTTTGAAATGGCTTAAAGTCCCTTTTAACCACTTGATGTCATTCAGAGTCACTTGAATATACTTGGAGTCACTTGAAGTCACATGCAGTCACTTGGAGTTATTAATAAACTTCATTGCATTAATGAAAAATTACATTGGACCAATGAAAGAAATTCATATAAATTAATTCCATGAATTTGTTCATTGATTTATTTCACTAAAATAGATTTATACATTGGTTCGGAATTCTATGAAGACCGATACATTCTCAAAATAAATACGTTTGTACATTTTTATTCTGCGGATGATAATTTTCATGTATGTATATTATGAACTTTTTGGTTCAGTGTAAGCTTAGTTAAAAAACTCGGTTCATTTGTTACAATTTACATAGCTGTGAACTTTCGAGACTTAAAATAATGTTTGTGCATCTGTGGTCTAAACAATTTAAAGCAATCTTATGATCATGCCTGTAGCTTTCTATGTGTTTAGGTTTAAAGTTCTTATGGACAAATTGGGTATTATATTCAGAGCACTTTCGTTTTCAGATAAGTTATCAGCATGTATATGTACATATAAACATTATTGCCGGCCACTATAAAGAGTGTGCTACATTTTTGGCCTACACAAAAATAATTTTCTACTCATTGATTAAACAAATCTTAAAGCCTTTTAAAAGAAAAGAGCATAAAAGCATTTAAGCATCTCAGCCAGTCACTTACCTAAAAATAGTGTTAGCTAATACATTTCAAAACAATTTTATGAAAAAGTTATAACGTTATTATCGTATATGTACGTGGCGGTGGCAGCGTCAATGGCAGTGGCAGCGTGTTAAGTATTCATTAAAATCGATTCTTGTATCAGAAATAGAACACTTGAAGTCCTTCATATTTTGTACTACTGCCTGCTTGCTTACTTAATTGAGCGTTAATTACACTCTCATCATAATCGCATTAATTTTTATCATCAATTACTAAACAACAATAACTACAACAAGAGAGAAAAAAACACAAACATTACATTTCAAGTTGAGTTCAGGAAACGGAACATTTTACACACTACATCCACTAATTTCCGGTTGGTATATGAAAAGTGCTGCCTGCCTGCCTGCTCACCATATTTTTTTTTTTTTTATTTTATTTTATGTTTCGTGCAATTCAGTTTCATTTCAATTACAAAAGCGGCGGCGAATATGTGTGTGTGTATGTCTAAAGTCATAAATAAAATTTCTTGATAAAATTATAATTTTTTAATACATTTGGGTATATGCGGGTAGGAACTGGGTGTGTGGGTATGCAAGTCGGTGGTTGAGTGATGGAGTTGATGAGTAGTGGTGGAGTAACACATTTCCTTCCTATCACTTGGTTTCGCTTTATTTTTTCTTTTTTGTTTTTCGTTGTGTATATATGCGTTCATTGTTAGTGAATTTTTAATGAAAAGCTGAGAAAAAAAAAATACCGAAATTTTGTGTGTGTATGTGTGTTTGTTGAATCGAGTGTGGCTGGTGTGTTTGTATGAGCGTACAACACGCCAACATACACGTCACAATGGTCTTGCCTCCTACTGTGGCTATATGGCTTTATGACTGTGCGCAAGTGGTGTGCAAAGAGAGGTTGAGCTACCGAATATCCTCTTTGATTAAGTATCATAGTACTCATTCGGTTTATTATTGCAAGCACGCAATGTCTGGTGTCGAACTATCACTCTATCAGTTCTTCGAACTATGTATCAGCGTTAAAACTTTGTCTAAGTTGATTACACCCATGGAAAAATTTTTTGTTATTGTGTAAAAATATAAAATATTTTTGATAAACAATGCCAACTTCAGTTAAAGTAGATATCTCATTCTCATGTTACAGGAATAATGAATAATATTTGTAAAGTTTTATTAATTTTCTGAATTTTCTGAATTTTTTTTTTTGCCTTACATAAAGCCGTTGGTATTATTGAAGAATTATGAGAGCACAAGCAAAACACAGTAGCTGATAACAGGAGCTTTTAATAATACAAGAAGGAAAGCTGTTCAAGCTACTCTGGCTAGGCCAGGCATAGAGAAGGATTGAAACAGCTGGATTTTCTATATGTTGGCATCGAGAGTAGAATGGTGGTTAGTAGGGGGTCGCTATCGTCATAAATGGTATACTTTCTGAATTCGACAGAAAAGGTGTTAATTGAATTATATCACATACTAATGAGGTTGTTGAAAATTATGGAACTGGCCTTGAATTTATTATAAGTAACTAGGCTTCCAGGTACGGCCTGAAGGTAAATCCAAATAATATGGAACCGAAATTTTTCAACATTTTAAATACTTCTGATATATTTTTGTTTTGTTGGAAATTTGCTAATATTCAAGCAAAATGAACTGTTCAATTATCGCCAATACGGATTCCATCGAAATCACTCTACAGATAAACTCATGACGGTCATCACCAAGAACAGAAACCAAAGTGTCCATGGTTTAGATGAGAGCAAAGCGGTTCCTCTGGATATTTCCAAGGCATTTGACTTCAGCACTGGTGCTGAAACTAATTGCGCATGGGGTCGGAAACAACTTCAGTCGATGGATTATGAGTTTTCTTAGTCACCATTCTATCGGTGTTATAATAGATAAAATTGCTTCGGAAAGCCGTTTCATTAACGCTGGAGCGATCTCCCCAAATTAATTTCCTTGTCTTCACCCATTAGCCACTCATTTGAAGATGACATTTGTTATTAATGAACTCATCCGAATTTCTTGACATCTTTGGCGTTTGAGAGCAATGTTATGAATGACATACTCAACAATGACCTCTAATCAATCTCTGAGTGGGTTCAAGCAAATACAGTTCTGTTTAAAGCTCATAAGGCCCAGTGTTGTCTGCAATCCCACCAACAACTTTCCCAATTTCCAATTAACTCTTTTGTTATAGGTGTTGTGGAATTTGATATAATATCGTAGATATAATGATACCCTCATTCTATCAAAGAACATCGAATACTTAAAGGTTATTATTACTACCATTAAGATGTGTTAGAAAATCAAAATTGAGAAGACTTGCATAGCCCCAAAAATATACCTAAAATAATGATAATGCAAAGAAAAGCGGAAATTTTTTCTTCAAATAACGCCGTAAAATGTATGCAGCTGTTACACAGAACAACACAATCGATTTTATTCATTTTCGCAACGATGAATTGATGATTGTTCGAACGAGGAAACTGCTCTGATTAACTTGTCTGAAGACACAAATAAGCTACCACGTCATAATTTTTTTTTAAAGGGAGTTCAAAGTCACTGCGGTATACGAATGGAATCAAAGGGGCACATTATTGATTTTGAGATTCTACAACATTAACGTCTAAGGTGAAATTGTTTGTTATGAATTATTTAACATTTATGGTTTATAGACCAGCTTTACATCTCTTATCCATGCTAAAAGGGTTTCCGAAAATTTCAGTTCGGTGAGTCAAAGGTAATTTTATTTTACTTTTTATGTACAATAAACTATTTCTAATAATAATCGAGCTATTGGATCAATTTTGAAAAAATTTGTAGCCCGAAAAAACGGCGCATAAAGAGAATTGATGTGCAAGCAAAAAATGATTGGCTTTTCATAATGAACAACTTTGCCTCAGTCGTCAAAGTTGCAGGACTTTCAAATAATAAACTTATCAACCGACTTCAGTCAACCCACACATCCCATAAAAAGAAAATTGAGATATAGTACTCTACATGCATGTATGTTAAAGCAATTGACCAGGGCGAAGTCTTATATAAAAAAGTTATCCATTAATCGTCATGGAAATCAAAAACTACAATTTATTGCCACTAGTCTCATGGCATGCTATGGGGATAGGTTAGGGTCAGAAAAACTGCTTAAGTAGGGTTCAAAAGACAATATATGTGGGCACTGCAAGAGCTATCTACTCCTCCCAAAGCACGCTCTAAAAGTATGACCACTACTTTATGGTTAGAGCGTATCTGCTTTGCTTACAATACATTCCCAAAATTTTTTTTTTTTTGTGTTTTCATATTACTAGATTAGTTTTGACTCTTGTTTTGTGAGAGATATTAAATTAGGCATCATTCAAAATTTTGTGAAGGCCTTAAACAAGGAAGGCCAAGAATTGTCCTATTTGAGAACACTTTTCTACCAGGTTTCTACAGCAAAATTCAAGAAAGCCAGGAGATCTTACTAACAAATTAAGACCATTGAGAGGGTTTTGTTTTGGGATGAAGCAATGCTAGGAAACTACGTATGGTTCCTAATGAAAGAAACGAGTCCCAAAAGCAAGCGAAGACAAAACAAGAGTCACAACTAGTCTGAGAAATGATGTATGAAATGTCTGAGTCTAATTTCCTGTTGAGTAGTGTGATTTGAGTCTTTAAACAAGTTTTCGATGCATTACTTACTCTATACTTTTTCCCGATATTTTCGGTTGCCTCGATTTTTTTATTTGATACAAGTACTGAGTAAAAGTATTGATACTATGTTGGTATCGAATCAACACTGGTCACACCTATTTCTAACATATTCTGATAATATGAAAACAACACAAAAAAAATAAAAATGTGGATAATGTAAAACAAAGCAAACTTAGTAAATTGTCGAAAAAAAACAGTATTCTCAGAAAATGTAGGATTTGGATTTATTCACTCAATCGTTCATAACTTTGCCGTCAGCCCCTAGCTTTTTCTCTGGTTAGTCTTATTTTTTTGCATAAAAGTTTCAGCTTTACGTAGATGAAGAAGAATCAGACGTTTTTCATCGCTTCTTATTATTTTTCCGCGGCCATAGAATAAGACGTAATTGATTTTTATTTTTTTTTTTAATTTGACCTATTTCTATCGATATCTTTTGAATCATTTAACCAATTAAAAATTCGATTATACATATTTCCTATCACAATACCTTTTATTTGGTATCAAGAACAGACGGATATTTCTAACTCAAGATATAATTTTTAAAAAAAGTTGGAAAAATGAAAAAATTTTAATATCTCAAACATGATTTTCTAATTCATTTTATAAACTAGTGCATTTTTGAAGTCATCTGTAAATGATATATATATATGGTATAAAATCGACGTTACGTAACGCAGTTGACGATCGCCCCCACTCCTACCCTATGTAACACTTCGTAACAAATTGTTGGAACCCCCTCCCCCCACATAAGAAAAATAATAATCAGCTCTATGATGCTAGACTTATCGGTTGGTACTTACCTCACCGTCTATGTTTGGTATTTAATATTCTAACTGAAATTCACGAAGGAATTGAATAAATTTGTCCCCACAATATCAGTTTCGAAAGGAGATGATTGATAAAGAAAATCTATTGTCAAATTGAGAATGAGATACCAAGACTAACGATGAAGTGCTTATACATATATATTTTAATACTTACAATTTCTGGATCCAAATAATAAAAAGGATAAGCTTGGTGGATGGTAAAACTGCTCTGTAAGCATTTCATTCTCGCTTTAACTGTTTCACGAAGTTTCAATATAAAACTTTTCTCCTTTAATTTTCGAAATTTTGATTTGCAAATACAATATGTACATCACAAAATTGTATTTTTGAAATTGAAAAAAAAAAAAATTTATGGTGAAAAAACGTAATATTTTATTTCACTTTTTTCCAACGAACTCCATTTTCGACACACTTTTCACAGTCACTACCAAGAACAAACTAATAAAACTAATATTAGCAGTTGTGAAATTACTAGCCCTTTGCCGCATAATTACACGAAGTAGGCATTTAAAATTTTTTGAATTGGAGCTTTCATTTTTCAACTTTAAGGTTGAATTTTTTAACTGCTGATTAAATATCCATCTTCGATGTTGGAATTTTCAACCTCTTTAAAATTTTTAAACCATGAGGAAATTATTTTCAACCATTGGTATTAACTTTGTGCGAGGTGGTTGAAAATTTCAATTTTTTTTTAGTTGAAAAGTTTTAAGTACATAAAAATTCAACTAATTTGGTTTACTTCTTAGTCTTTTAAATTGAAAAATATAACTTTAAGTTTAAAGATTAATCTGTTATAGTTGAATTTGGAAATTCGTCTATACAGGTTGAAAAAATTTCAACTATATTGTTGAAAATAAGTGTTTCAACCGAAAAAAGTTGAATGCTTGTCAACTTGTCATAAAATATTAAAAAAGAATTATATGTAGTCATCACAACACCAGTGTTTATAGAGACGGGCAAATCAGACGTCCGTTTCGGAATCCGCCACGATTCTTCATCAGTGATCTTAGTGATAGTCTTTCAATATCCTATATAAGCTACTAATAGTTTAAATGGTAACCCAAAATTGCAGATTTGATTCGAAATATCTTTACTGAATAGAGATATTGAAAGAAAACTACCACTACCGTTCTACTTATATATATATACTTATTTGTAGTTGTTTTTCTCATTACTACTAGTCTGATTAAAAGTTCTTATTTCAAAGTCTAGTACATGTGAGAGTGTGTGTGTTTGCAGAAAAATGATTCTAAGTGTAATTTTTCTGAATCAGGCCCCATTTAATTAATTTATTATATTTTTAGTAGACTATGAAAATTAAATCTAAGCGTTAATTTTTCAAAAATAAAGTAAACAAATTTCGTTCTGGACATAAAAACTCATTAAAATTCATTTTTTTTCAACAAAGATTGTACAATATGTTTTTAATATTGTTATTACTATTTTTGTATGGGTGTAACTATGACCATATAATACTGTACACATAATAGTTTTTGTGCGTAACTTTAAAAAACAAAAGAAAACATACCCCAACTCTTGGGTATTGGGGAGTTGAGTTGAGGAAACATCCTTGAACCTACTAATATACCACAAAACACTTCATGTTTATCAAGGGTTGAATAATTATTCTGTCTCGCTCATGCACTCATGCACTGGCAATAGACAGTACGAGAAAATGAAAACGATATCAAATGATGTAAACTTAATTAAGAAATCTGATTAGAAGCGTTTGCTATATTTTTATTAGAATGCTTAAACACACATTTTGCAGTTTGATTATTTTTGTGTTAATGTTTATTTCTTTTTTTTTTGTATATATATATATATGTGTGAATGAAGAAATAGAATATATAATTTGCGCCCAGAGGGAAATGGAATATATAAGTTGCTGTTAATGTATTTACTCAAAAGTATAGAAAAGTGGTTCTTACGTACAACAAGTTAAATATTTTTCTTCGGGTCTATACAATATTTGCGATGAGGAAGAAAAGACAGAAGAGCACAGATTATGTGACTGTGATCTTCTAGCTAAAGCTAGACTTAGACACTTTGGCTACGCATACCTAGAAGTTTGAATTTACCATCAAATTACACAAAGAGGTAGCCTTTTTGTGATAGAAGTAAAGATAACGAATGAACCTTAAATAACAGAAAGATAACAAAAAGTTCTGTATTACTTCAGTGACTAGAAGACGGATAAAATAACTATGTGTTTTTTTAGTCGCTATAGACTATGTAGACTATGTCTCTTGAGTAAGCGAATTTGGTAAATTACAACTTTTTATTATTGCGTTCATTTGCTTTATAATCATTTCAAACGCGCAACGAAGGGATACCTATAAACCAAAAATTCTATAATTTCCCGCTGTTTGAAATAGTTGAAACTAATGTCTGAAATTTGTTTGATTATAAGTCAAACCTTCACATTTCTCCACTTACTAATGTTTTTCTATGAGTACTCCTATATACAACACGCACATATAAATAAATTATAATTAATATATCAATAGAACAAAAATATCCTCCGTCACAATGTAAATATTGAAAAATGTCGAACTAAATTATTGACAAACTTTTCATTTGTTTTTCTTAGAGGTGTTGTTGTTGTTGCTGCCGCTATTTGAAGTAGACAACAAAGCTAAGGTTAAAATATTGTTATAAAATATTTTTTCTTGTCATGGCATTAGATAATGCTATGATAAATCATTTAGAATTATTACCACGTGGAAACATATTTTTTGTGTTTTGTGTTTTTTCGCTTTTCAATTCCCTAATTAGCAAATTAATATGAAGAATTTTTATGCCTACTAATTATGACATTTTTTTTAAGACTTGACTAGTAAGGAAAACTTCACAATGGAAAATTGGAACCGGAAAGCCCCAAACATTAAGTTTGGATTATTGTTTTTAGAAGTACTAGGTCTAAGAAAGTATTAGCTAGTTATCAAAAATGTGCACCGTGGCGTATGAGTGTTAAATCATAGTACAAGGTTAAAACAGATGAAAGTCAAAATTTCACGACAATAAAAAGAACAGAATGAAATTAAAAGTTCATATTACTTTAAGTCATAGCTTAAAGGCTTAACTACTTCACAAAAAAAATTGAAAAAATTCATAAAATATTGGAAAAATAGTAAAATTGAAACTAGAGTTCAGTTTAAAATACTCTTCTTACCGTAAGCTACTCACCGTCAATCAAAAAAACCTAAAATTGTATACATGTGCACTCAAATTTACCTTAGTTGAAAGACCTAACATTTGACATTGCAAATACATAATTCATTCAGGTTGGTAGAAAGTAACACGCACTCACTATTTATGTAATACAGAAAACTAAAACACCAAAAAACAAAAACATTCACATTTTTCGACAGATGTCCATGTGCAAATATTTAAGCCAGAGACAGCGCAGACAATCTACATAAATTTATAAATTTGGTCTTTTTATGTTTTTCGTTTCTTTTTGTTTTTGTTTTTTATGTTTTTTTTTTTTATTTATTTTTTGGCCAACCAACAAAGTTGTCCGTTGAACTGACACTGTTATTTACATATCTTGAATATCATGTTACTACTCTATTTGGACAAATTTGATATTATCTATCAGTCTCAACACGCAAATGGAAAATGCACTCTTCACAGGCGTACGAAAGAAGGCCAGCTAAAATGTTTGTTTGTAACTAAAGTAAAAAAGAAACGAAAAAACAAACTAAATAAAATAAAAACTAAAAAAAAAAAAAAAATGGAAATAAAAAAAACAAAATATGTACAAAATGCTGGCATCAATCAACTTAAACTTTTGACATAATGTTGCCCATTTGCTTGTCACAACTTCCTGCATACCAGCAAAATAGTTTAAGTTTAAAAAAGCGAAAATGTACAAATACAACTACACTAATAATTTCAAGAAAACCTTGACCGTATCATTACTCACGTTATTTGAAAGTTCAGTTTTAAATATATAGTGCATACGTATTATAATAATATTGTATGTAAATGTATTACATATATATATATTTTAGAGGTACTACAAAACAACTTCTACAGGAGTTACTTCATTTCAATATGAAATAACTCTTAATTTTTTTTAATATAAATATTGTGATTATTATTAGGAGTTATTTAATTTTTTCAATCAGAAATTATTTCATTTCAAATTTATTTTGTAGTGCCTATTTTAGCTTATTCCAATATCAGCACATATTTTTAAGCAGACGATTCATTAATTTCAGTGATCTATTATAGTCAAGTAGACAATAACAATTTTACAAAAACTATCAACTGCAAATTTAGTTATTTTTCTTTATTGTTTTTTGTATTAAATCTAGTTGTTAATTTTTCAAAGTCTTAACTACTTGTTCCGTGTTTTTTTAGTTTAATTTGAAGTAATGTATAAACAGGCTTAAAGAACTATATATGTAGTTATCACAACAACAGTGTATATAGAGACGGGCAAATCAGACGGCCGTTTCGGAATCCGCCACGATTCCTCATCAGTGATCTTAGTTATAGTTCATAATCTTCCTGATTCAGAAAAATTGATGTAATTTAGAATAATTTTTCTAAAACACACACACTCTCATGTATTAAACTTTGAAATAATGAACTGTTATTCAGACTAGTAGTAATGAGAAAATCACAACAACAAATATATATATAGAACGATGGTGGTAGTTTTCTTTCAATATTACTATTCAGTAAAGATATTTGAAATCAAATTTGTAATTCTGGGTTACGATTTCAAAATGTTCGTTATTTTTCATTCTATACCAGCAACGGTTATGAAGAGAACGAAAACGCTGGCTAATCGGACAAAACAGTAAGTTAGTTGATTTTCTTTGGCCCGGTACCCTTTTGTGATACTGATAAAGTTCACATGAAACAACTCTGGCATTTTGCTATACTTTGTAATGTGAATAGAGCCCAGAAAATTTCTCCCTGAATTCCTCTCCAAAGCTTCGACATTGTGGTTGAATCAGAACCAAAGAAACATCGGAGTACTGACAAGAATCCTTAATTCCCATGCTTGTACATTAAAGCTCCATCAGGATCCACTCTGCAAATTCTGCTTATAGGAGAATAAGACAACTTCATCCATTCCAACTCTACTTAAACATGACAAGATCTTTACTGACTGTGCCAAAAAAACGAATTTATTGGCATAATTCTTTAATAACTCTGAGTAACCTTCAAAAAATTCATTTTCGAACGCGTGTATGAAAAAAGGGCTTCTGAAACTCAACATTAATAAAGCCTAGGGGCCAGATGGTGTCCCAGCCTACAAAACACAAGGCGCTAATATCTAAAATATCGGTATTAAATTCTAACGAGTTTTCTTAGTGGCCGCTCTATTCGTGTCTTACTCGATGGTGTTGCTTTTGATCAACATGCTATTAATGCTGGAGTTTCGCAGGGTTCGGTCCTGTCTCCCACGCTATTCTTAATTTTTATTAATGACCTTCTGTCATTAACTTTTAATCCAAATTACTCCTTTGCAGACGACAGCAACATATGTCATTCATATTCTTTCTTCAAGAGCCCTAACTCCAAGAAATTTTAAAGTATGCGACAGAATATGAATGCCACACTCAATCACGACCTTAACTTGATTAATGAGTGAAGTCACGCTAATCGATTAGAGTTTATTGCCCGAAAAACCCAATATGGTTTGGTGTCTCATAAGCATTAAGCATTCTGATTCCTCAATTTCCCTTAGTACCTTGAGTATGGGTGATGTGTATTGCAAAGGGTCAGATGGGTTAGAAATTTTAAGTATGACAGTCCCAAAAGATCTACTCTGGCATGACAATATTAATAAAATCGCTAAAGAAATAGCTAAATCCTTGGGTATTTTTTAAAACGCTGTAAAAAATATTTTCCACCATCTGACCTCTACACAATTTACACAATCTTTATTCATAATTCACATGTGTGGACAAAAGCATCACGATCTTTACTTGAACTGCTAGACCGTATACAAAATCCCATTGTTAAACTTATAGGTAGCGTCGAGATATCTAGTTCACTTTCAAGCTTGACGCATCGTCGTAATGTGTGTTGTGTTGCTTTATTTTATCGTTATTTTAAAGGACGATGTTCACGTGATATTTACAATTTAACTCTATTTGTTAATACTATTGCACAATTAACTAGAACATCAACTGCAGTCAATCAATTCCATGTGAAGACTATGATTTTACATACAATACACTACAGATGTTGAAAATAAAACAAAAAGATCACGAAGTTTTAATAGCTCTTGCTTTTATTTGCACCTAAGTGCTTTATGCATGCTAATTCCTATCGTTGTGAATATAAGCGAATGAGCTTTAAAAATCTAGAAATTCAATATAATTCAATTACAAATTTCAATTCAATTTTCAATATTCACAATACCTTAGTTTCTAATTATTTAATTTCAAAATGGTTAACTAAAACCATGTGCGCGCTGCAAGTGTAAAATGAGAAAAGGAAAAAATGAAAGCAAGTAGAAAATTAAATAAAGAAAAATAAGAATATGCGCATGGTTGTAAATTTAAGTTGTTGCTCGTACTTCTGTTCACGGTTGCCTTAATCGGTAACAACGGAGATAATTCGTTTTTTAGTCGCTCAGTTCGTTTATGGAACAATCTTCCAGTGAATATTTTTTCCCCGAATCGTCATTTCTCTAGCTTCCCCTCTCTCAACTAATCTATCTCTCTTTTCCTCATCAACACAATGCTTTGCATGATAAGGGGCATCCCCTGTGTGTTGCTGAATATTAAAAAAAATTAGCACCATTGCAAATTCCTTCCTTTCCCTACATTTAACCAAGAGACATTCGTGATTTCTTGAACTCTACTACAATAAAGTTGTTACTAGTGAAATTCTGGTTACCACAATTGGATACACATATGTAGGAGAGTGTACCCGGGTATGAGACAGCACCAGGTATAAGACAGTCGATTTTTTACATCATACAATATCAATATTGCTGATCTGATTACTGTCAAACTTTTTTTTGACATGAGCCAGTTTTTGTGCTAACACCGGAGTGAATAGACTCATATATAAGCAATATCAATTGCAAACATCGTATGTGAAAATTGATCACGAAAACTCTTTTTGATTTTTTTTTTCGCAGTGATATATTTTCTAGTGAATGAATAGAAAAATGTGAGTGTAATGCATTAGCATTTAGTATTTTTCGTATATTTGGCGATCTAATTTTGGATTATGCCAATATATGGTGGGAAACAATTATTTTTTGTTATTCCCAAAATGGCATTATTTTCCGGGTATGAGACACAGCATATCACCGGGTATCAGACACCACTTAACCAGTGTTTCGATCCAATTTTTTTGTATTTTTAGGCATGTCAATCCCAAAAAATAACATCGCCAATGACATGAGTCACATGCAAGCGGCCTGTTCATTTAAAGTGTGCAAACATTGCGATTTGGATGAAGAAACGATGACTAAGAGGGAGATGATGAATAAAAACTACCATTTCTTTTATGTGGGGCTTTTACTTCATATTTTCCAATTTTAAGTGAATTTTTGTAGGTGTCTCATACCCGGGTACAATTTTTTTTTTTTTTTGGCAAAAATACATATCCTCAGGAAATTGGTCATAATATTTTGCGTGCAAATGGAATCACTATATTTTTTTTAGATAAAAATTGCATATTTTCATTACCTTTCCGACAGTATATAAAACATCTGATTTGGTTTAACCAGTGAAAATTCATGGCTCAAAAACAGAACCCGTCTCATACCCGGAAACACTCCCATACATATATCCGGAATTCCTTACCTGTTACAGCTAAGCCAGTTTAACTGTCTTATCTTTTACTCAAACATTTCAAAGAAAATTTCACTTCCGATTTTGAAACTATTTATCTAATCACTGCTTCTTTCAGCAGTGACCACAGTTAATTCTGGAACATAGTTCCGCATTGGTCATTTCGGAAAAAATTTATTTAAAATTCTTCCATATTGTTCTTTTGTTAAGTCAGGTTGGATTATGGTGATGGTAAAAGCTTCGCATAGACCTGAGGGTGCATAATAATACCAAGGCTCTCAGGCTCTCATATTTAAAAAAACTTCCTGAATTCTCCCTAGAAAGCTTCAGCGAATTTATCAGATTTCTAAACGAAACAAAATAAATTTAACCTTGGTCTAAATGCCAACCTAACCTATCTTTGTCGACTATAAAAAGAAATTATTGACATAAATATTATTTCAATAATTTGTCTAAAATTTGGAAGAAATTTGAAAAATGTTTTCCAAATAAATATAGTAAAAAAAAAATCTTATTTGGCAAATTTGTGCAATAGTAAATAAATAAATTGAAAAACTACATACATAACTGAGAAAAGTTGCTTTTGAAAGAGCAAAACTTTCAAAAAACTCATTCATTTCAAACAAAATTGACTTTAGAAGCTCATTTACATGTGTAGATACTATATGATTTGAAATTAAAAACATATATATTTTTTTTTTTTTTTAAATTCTGTGTGTTCCCAATGGCCTTTTTATTATTTGTGTTACCAAATATTTACTAAATACAAATAAATACTGAATGAAAAATGCTCACAATACAAACATAGAGAGAGCAAAAATTTTGTAAAAATTGTATGCGAAAACTTTTTAGAACTTTTTAATGGGATTTTTGTTGTTTGGCTTCTTTTTTTTTTAAACAAAATTTTATGCATTAACTTTCGAAAATAAAATTCCTGTAGATATGGCTCAAATGCGAAGTACTTAACTTCCAAGCTCACTTTACTTTTATAGTATACCTACATAAAATTATTGAGATAAGTACGTACATTTCTAGTATGTGCATGTCGCACACACACATATAGCAACAATAACAGTTTTCATATATAAATGAATATTTATGTATGTACTTATATGTACATACGTATGTATATATGTGTGTACATACAAATGTACATCAATGTAAGTAAACCTATCTTGGGGCTAGGAATCTGCGTTGACAGCGCCAAATGAGCACGACTGTCACACGCAATTTTAGTTTGTAAATAAATATGCTGAATATATTTTGGCACACCCTCCTTTATTTTTAGTTTACTTTCCTTTGCTTTTGCTTTGCTTTCCTTTATGTTTTTTTTTTTTCATTTTTGTGTTTCATTTCATTTTATTCCATTTCTTTTGCTTTTCCTTTTTATGTTGAATTTTTTTTTTTTTGCATTTGTTTTTTTTTTCAAATGACGTGCGTATTTTCATCTAGCATATACACAGAAACATATATATTGCCAAAAAGGCACATATACACGCATATACATACATACATACTTACAACTATTTGTACATACATTATACATACTATATGTACGTAAGTATTTATTTATGAGAGATATCTAACCTTAAAAATATAATATCATTAATATGCATAAAGGAAAAAATTTTAATTTGTGTGTATGTGTGTTTGAGTGTGTTTGTGTGTGAGCCAAAAGATTTACAACACTTCATGCTGAAGAGATAATGACGAAAGTATCAGACGTAATACATAACTTTGTGGGCGTGATTAATGAAATGGACACATAAAAACGTAAGACAACAACAACGGAACAAAACAAATGGCAGCAGCAAACAACAAAAAGAACATCGTCAACTTAAAGCATACGTAAATATGATTCTATTGTTTTTGTAATATCGACGAAATGACGTCATCATTTTATTTTCTTTTATTTTGTTACATTTATTGGCAAATAGAAAGAAACTTTCTCAATTTCACAAATGAAAACAGAGAACACAAACACATACACACATACACACACACACACACACACACACACACACACACACAAAATTAAATGGAAACATTTTTAAAAAAATCGTGTATATTGATAATTTGTCAAAATTCAATTATTTCAATTGATTTTTGCACAAACTATCATAAATTTAGCATACATACATATATACATTTGTATACATACATACATATATATGTATACAAACACGTGCAAACTTATTTCTTTTTAAAATTGAGCTTTTACAATTTATACTTTTGTGCTAGTCTTGTCGCATTATAAAGTAAAAATTACATATGACTTTAAATGCATATAATTTTTAATCTCTCATATGTATGTGTTTGTAACTCATATCCTTTGCAACAAAACCGATTTATGTGTGTGAGAAATCATTCATGTGCAACTTTAGTTACAGTGGCTTTTGCTTTTTATTTTCAGTTTTCGATTTCATCTATTTATTGTTCAGGGATTACCATTAGAAACCGCCTGGGATAACCTTCTAAAAAATGTAACAATAGTTTTATATTGTGCACAACATGGCGTATGAGTAATAAACCAATTATATAAAGTATTATCAAGCCGGTAAAAATATTGGAACTAAACGCAAATGTGGCATTAATTTCAGTAAAAACTAAACATAGAATTCCCTACCCACTGTTAATTTAGTACAAATATTTCCCGCGTTTCGCTTATTAAATATATCCTCACAAAATGTTTGTGACCTATCACACTGAATTTGTGATAGGTCCTCCGATTCCAATTGCAAAATTTTTGAGTGAAATCCTCTAGCTTCAAATTAAGCTAAAATAAAAGTGAAGAATATAGGAATTTTCAATTTTTTTTATTATTATTTAAAATACAGAGTACAACAAATCAAAGTAGTGCTGCTAAACATATTTGCTGAAGAAAGTTTTAATCCAGTAAGTCAGAGTATTTCGGGTTTCCAGATTGGCGTGGGAAGGAGTGGATATCTGATGATGCCTGGCATTTAATTGACAAGAGGAGGCGCCTAAAGGCCTAAATCAATGAGGCCAGAACCCGTAGTATAAAATCCCAGTTGCAACAACAGCGCAATCAACTGGAGCTCTATGTTAAAAAAAGTGCTCGCAGGGAAAACGCGAGAGGGCCAACAGTACTGCACAAGATGCCGAAGATGCAGCGGCAGCGGCAGCAAATCGCAATGGTGACTTATACAAAGCTGTGAAAAAGCTAGCATCCAGCTCTAGACTAAGAGGGAAGCCGCTCCGAGAAAACTCCGGTAACGTCGTTACTGCACTAGATGAACAGATGAAGATATGGGAAAGACATTATGAGGCAATGCTTGCCCCGCACGCACAGAATCTGGTTTCCGTATGTGAATGTGCCCACTACATCGAAAACCATAACGTTGATACCATTTGCCCGGACCTGCCAAAAGTAACGGATGCGATTATTGCCCTGAAGAATAATAAGTCTCCAGGAACAGACGACATAGCAGCTGAACTCTTGAAAGGCGATTTCCTAAAGAGCAGTCATTTAACAACTCATTCGAGTGTCTTAGAACGCGAAGACTCTCCCAGAGGACCTTAAAGAAGGAGTGATCATCAAGATCCCTAAAAAGGGCGACCTCGCAGAACGTGGCAATTGGCGCGAATTCACTCTGCTTAGTGTGATCAATAATAGCCAAACGAACCTCAACGGAACTGACTCCACAGTTAAGACCTGAAGAATCTGGGTTTCGGCTATATAAGTCCTGCATATACCTGAACAGTCTAAGAATTATTCCGGAGCAATCAGTAGAATGGAGATTGCCGTTACACCTCTGATTTGTCGACTTTGAAAAAGCCTTCGACACACTCAACCACGACATAATATGCAAAAGGAACTTATTTCATTAACTAAAAGCTTATACTGCCAAGTGTTTCGTAACAATGCACTGAAAAGGTCAATTCGATTAGAAACAAGGGTACGTCTGGTGTGCGTACTATCGCCATTACTTTTTAATATTGTTCTTGATACTGTTAGGGTGAAGGCAATACGCGAATGATAGGGCATTACTTGCGGACTGCAACGCACATCGGCGATATCTGTCCGCTCACACGTAGATGTGCAGATATGGCAGGAACATCATCTAGATTTGGTCTTAGAATTAATACTGATAAAACCAAAATAATGCGAATTAACTCAATAACAAACACCCGCCTTAACATTAACGGCACGTTAATTGAAGATGTCAGCGCCATCTGCTACTTAGGTAGCATAATGGATCGTGGGTCTGGAGCCGATACAAATCATAGACTTCAGCAAACAAGACAGGCATTTGGTCGACTACAATCGTTGTGGACGTCCTAGTCTTTAACTTTAACGTGAAATGTATACTTCTACATGGATGTGAATCGTAGAATATGGCCACTGTTGATATTAAGAAGAAGTGTAGGTTTTCATAAAACAATGCCTGCGAAGCAAACTGCGCATATTCTGACCGGAAGTCGTATTCAACAGCAGACCTTGGGAGTTAACGCTGCAGACTACCGTTCAAGAGGAGATAAAGAGAAGAAAGTGGAACTGGATTGGCCACACTTTGTAAAGGCCTGCAGGCGATATCACCATCCAACCTAAAGCTTTTGAAGTTTATATACTGACCCATTGATTAAAGTGATATGGCTTTTCTGACCTTGAAATTAATATAAGAAAAAGCTGTGATTCTTTTAGTGTAACTCTGTAATTTCTCTGTCTCAAAAACATTATTGAGCTGTATTAATTAAAACCACAGCAAATAATTTAAATTTTACATGACCATACAATCGCATTCTGTGAAACTAAAAACTAATGAAATTTTCATAAAAATAGATAATCCTAATATTAATAGTGCTTCTTCGACATTTTAGGCTTCACAGAAAATGAAATTGAAAAGTCACTCTAGACAATTAACGGGCAGTCACACCATAATAGAAGAGCAATATATCAGCCATGTTTACTACATGTTTTTGGGATCGCTGAATCCGAATCCGAGATCCAAAAAACCCCAGTACGTTAGGGTTCCGACATAACCTCAAAAAACCTCATACAATTTTTTTCGAGCCCGGGGGTCAGACCATGTTTAATATATGTTTTTGGGATCGCTGAACCCGAATCCGAGGTCTAAAATACCCCATCATGTCAGGTTTTCAACATAACCTGCAAAACACCTCGTCATCTAAGCTAAGTCGAAAACCTGATATCCTGGACCCCAAAAACATACATCAAACATGGTCTGGTTCCCGGGCTGGAAAAAAAATTGCATGATGTTTTTAAGGTTATGCCAGAACCCTGACGTGCTGGCGTTTTTGGACCTCGGATTTGGATTCAGCGACCCCAAAACATATAATAAACATGGTCTGAACTCCAGATTCGGAAACAACATTTTTTATGAGATTTTTTGAGGTTATGTCAGCACCCTGGCGTGATCGAATTTTTTGGACCTCGGATTCGAATTCAGCGACCCCAAAAACATGCATCAAACATGGTCTGGCTCCCGGACGTGTTATGTATGCATATTTCTTAGAAGGTCCAAATTGGTTAAATTAAAAAAGTAGGGTACGTTTTGTCACTACAGTCTGTACTATGAGAGTTTAATTAGTTTTGATACCACATCCTTACTTTATCCATCCAACAACATTGAGATTGAGAAATTAGAGGAGCTTCTCAATCCAAGGTCTGAAGATCAGGGGTATTTTGTCTAGAAAGTTTTCAATCTGACCTTGGCAAAAGCTAAGCAATAACAATGGATATGAGAGAGAGCCTTTTTCTCTACCAAATTTTCACTTAAAATTAGTGTTTAGTCTATCTAGCCGTATGCTCCCCTATTGCCCAGTGCTCCAACTGTACTGCAATTAGTCTTGCTGTGTCAGAATGAATGTGATCGAGTAGTTACCTTGTTGTTTTGGGATCGTATTTTGATCATATATTTTTAAAAATAGTACAGGTGTAAAGCATTTTCTTGATACCTGCAAATGTGAGGTTGTGAGAAAGTATATTTTATTTTGCTCAAGAAAATTGCTACTGATTTCGTTTAGTCTAATTAATCAACCTCTTCATTGCCTTCAATGTTCCTATGAACTGAATCCCAGTTTAGAACAATGTCACGTCTATGACTTAGAGTGCCGAATAATTTCTTACATTAGTTAACTTATTTAAAAGAAAAAACTACTCTGGAAAACACATGTTAGTGAAATATCAAAAAAAAGCTACTTGATCATTTATGACCTGTAGATCTATCGCAGGAAAAAGTTGGGGTTGCAATCCTAAAATACTGCGATGGTTTTATACAATGGTAGTACGCCCTATGATTACTTATGGATCAGTATTCTGGGCTGAAATAATAAGACAGTAGACAGTCATTGACGCGCTTAATAAGCTGCAGAAATTGACTTGTGTGTGCGTAACTGGCGCCATGCCAACTTGTCCGACGGCATGCATGGATATCCAATTAGAACTTACACCTCTGCATATTAACATTCAATCCCAAATAAAGAGGGCTATCCTAAGGATGTCTAAGGTGCAGATATCGGAGCAAATGGATGGCTTAATCGAAAGAAGTTTGATTTTCTAGAGAGACACCATCCTGAAATTGCTATACCGAGGGACAACATGCAGCCAGAGTTGAGTTTTGAAAAACGATTCAAAACAGAACTTAGTAATAAAAAGAAATGGGAAGGTATATCTAAAACATATGAGATAGACCAGCATATAATAACTTGGAACACAGACGGTTCTCTCACTGAAGAAGAAACCGGTGCAGGATAGGGCCGAGGTTGAAATACTCCGAGCCCATGGGTAGATACACCTGTACTTTTCAAGCGGAAATATACGCAATTGATAGGTGTGCATACTTTAATCTCAAGCGTAACTACCCAAATCAAAACATTGCGATCCTAACCCATAGCCAAGTCGCTATCAATGCACTTAAATCTCACCAGGTTACCTCAAAACTGGTGATGGATCGCCTTGATAAACTAAATACGCTTGGGTTATATAATCGGGTTTGGATCCTTTGAGTTCCGGGTCATATTGGGATTAAAGGGAATGATTCTGCGGATATACTAGCAAAGAAAGGAGCATCAACTCCTTTCGTAAGTCCGGAACCGTTCTGCGGAATAGGTAAAGGAACACTCTCTATTCTAATTAAGAAAGAAGAAGAAAATCAAAGGACTGGAGCATTCGAAAGCACTATTAGGAACCTATAACCTAAAACGCTTCAAGGAATGTATGAATTTGTCAAAGAATAGTCTTAGAATCATTACAGAAATTCTACTGTATCACTGTAGGTTGAATTATCACCTAACAAAACTGGAGATTACGTCTAATGAATCATGTAGGTTTTGCAGAGAAGATATTGAATCTGCAAACCACATCTTAGGACTGTATCCTGCACTTATGCACATTTGGAAAAGAAATTTGGGTGACCCCCAAATACCAGATAATAATCTCAACTCCATAGAAGTAGGATCCATACTAAAATTTCTATTTGAGGCTGGACTTATGGAAATACTATAAGTCTATGAAGGGGCACAATAAATCTTAAAGGTCGCAGTGCGCTACCCCAACAATAATAATAACTAATTTAAATGATATTAAACTTGAGTTGAAAATAGCTATACCTATACGTCTCCTGAAGTTTCAGTGATTTACTTTCTTCTCTGATTGCCAGAAATTCGGTCTGGCTTCATCCGGATGACGAAGTGTTATTGAATAGACTCCTGTACTGACCACGCAGTCCATTTTTGGGCCCGTCAGTGTAGAGTTCTTTCTCGAAGCTTATTCTTAAAGGATTTTTTAATACAGTTCTGAAATTAGCGTGTTTAAAGGTTTAAGTTTATGAAACAGATGATTTAAGATATCGTTTTATAAACAAACGTCTATAACTTTAAAATTAAATTGTATGCCTTTTTTAAATTAAAGTTCATTAAATTTAAGAAGAAAAAAACTAGAAAATTTATATCCCACTTTTGTGTACTGTGAGTGAGTGCCCTCATTGAATATTTGATTGATTTGCTATTCTTAATTCCTTTTGTAAAGAACTTTTCACGCTTTTAACACTTCATTTACAATAGCTGGTATATGTATTGAATACATATAAACAAAATTTTCATTTACATACATTCGAATTTGAAATTATTTTGAAAAGTTTCCTGAACAAAAAATAACAATTGCAACTATAACAAAAAAAAATTAAATAAAAATGAAATAAAAACTGAATATCGATTCAATTGAATGGCATATTTATTCTGTGGCCCACATATTCAGTACTGCTGCCATATGTCTATGGAGACATGGTAGATGCACCTGCTCTCATTTAATGCACACATGAACATATTTATATCTAGTATGAGTTGCTAGTAGGCATGATAAACTGGAAGACGAATTGAAAATCGAGCAACGAGCAAACACAATATACAACGCAAAATACAATACTATTTTCAACAAAAATAATAATAATAACTTGCGGTTCGTTCGTATTTTGTAGAACATTTTTGGATTTCATATGTACTTTTAACAATGTATACATACAAATATAGTATATATGTATATACGAGTATATGTAAGTGTATTTACAATAGATAGGTACCGACAAAAGCAATAAAATTCATTGATGAAAAAGAATGAAAATGAAATACAAAAGCCAAAATTGTTTTGAAGAAAATAGGACAATAATAACATCAAAATAACTGAATGTGACTTTATTTATATATAGATGTGTGTGTGTGTGAGTGTATGTAAGTGCCTATAATTCTCTATCTGCAATTCATGTATGTATACATGTGTGTAAGCAAGTTTATAAAGTAGATGAGAGTTTATGATAACATTTTTCATACATTATATTGATGCGCAGTGTACACATACACGTGTTCATTTAAACAGATATATATGTATTTACATGTATCTACACATACAGTAACCTATTCTTCTTTGCCCATTTTGCGAACTCAACTTGAACTTAGAATAATTTATGACAGGACGAATACAATCTGTTTATCATTGAACATCATCTAAAATACTTGTATACATGCATACAAATAGAAAAACATACAAAAATACATACATAAATATGTATTATTTTCAATAACATTTTTCCGAAAGTTAATAAAAATAAAAAATGAAGAAGGTTTCTGTTTATTATATTGCATTAATAAAATTAAATAAATAAATAACTATACAAATCTACTATATATATCGTATAAATATACATGCAGTATTAAATCATCTTTTAATGCATCCATGCAATAGTTAAAAGAAAAAAAATTGAATAAAAATTAAAATATTGATTGTTTTTATAACTAGGAATTAAGGAACTTTTTCATTTCTTTTACACTTTTTTTTCTTTTAGCTATTTACAAAAGCTGTAATCTGAATTGGGATTAGCATTTCTGAATTTTTTTAAATTTAATTTTTCATTCGTTAATTAGGATCTAATTACATAAGACAGAAAGAGGTTAACTTGGGGCGTCAAACTAATTTGACGAATTATTTTTCATGTAGTCCGCCATAGCGAATCAGCTATTTTGAATTTTGAATGACGGAAAACTCTAAATAAAAAAGAAAAACACAATAAGAAGCAACATTATGAGGAAGAGATATATGGCATAGCAATTGCATATTCAACAACAACATGCCCAAGTTTATCATTGATTTTTGCCTTCTTACGTCTCTGAAACCGAAATTCACATCAAGTAACAGATTTTCTTTCATACGATGAAGTTTGGCATGCAATTCATACTTATATAAACATTTGTAGGTAGATTGACGACACAAATGTTTAGAAAAATTACTCATACGCCTAGCTGACCGGTGATTGCGTTATCGTCACTCATACGCCTAGTTGACCGATACAAAAAAAATTACACAATTTTTAAAACTATTCATTTCCACAAAATACTTATTTCTGATTTATTTTTATCTGCATTTTGCTATTATTTGAATCTACCAGATTTATTAAGGGGGGAAATAGGATTGGGACAGCGTTTTCTCAATGAGTTTCATGAATTTTTTATAGTATAAAAAATGAATATAATTTATTGAAACTTTGAGAATATTTTATACATATATTTAGGTATATACTATACTATATAAAAATATAAAAATTTCCTTAAAAAAAACCGAAGATATTAGCGACCCCATATTGCAGACTCTGCATTTTGCGTACATTCTGGAAGCCGCAATTTTCATCTGAAATCAAACGAGGCTGGAATTTACTTTTATTATATGTCTCTTTTCTATATGAACCTAAATGCTACGAAAAAAATAGAAAATTTAATTTTTTACAGGGGTCAAAACAAAAAAGCATGATATTTTGCTATTTTTTACAACTTTTTTGCGAAAAAAAATTATTTTAAATAATTATAATATTCCGGCTTTAGGTTCATATAAAGCGCAATACTATGAAGAAAGTAACTGCCAATTTTCAAAACGATTGGTTGAAAACTTTGCAAACTAGCGTGAACGCAAGTTCAAAAAAAGTCGTTTTGAGAAAAATGCGTTTGAAAAACTCACTACTACTCACTTTAATGACTTACAACAATAGAACAAGGCGGAGTTTTCATATAAAATTTTGGGAACATATTTTTCAATAGTTTTGCTAATAATTTATGAAATAAAAAAATCGATTTTTTTAACTGTCTAACCCAATTTACCCCCTTAATCAATTTGAGCAGATACTGCTATGTTTAAGAGCTCAGATGTTCATCCCTCAGCGCTCATCCAACAAGAAGCGTGATAGACACTTAGAAAGTGGTCAGCCGTCTCTTCATATTCTTCTTCCGTACCACAAGAGGCACAGAAGGCCCTAGCTTCCAGTCTAATCATATTCTAATGTTTGGCTCAAAAGAAGTGACCTGGGTATAATCCCACCAGCTGCCTACAGGTTTTTCTGCTAAGTGATAACAGAAAGTCTGTTAGATGCTTCGAAATAAGAGGCAACATATTTTTCTGCCCACAGCCTTTCAGTTACTCCCTTTTGCGATTGTGGGTCAAATCAACCCACTCTTTAGTGGTGAGACCCTATCTGGCCATGAGGTCAGCGGCCTCATTTCCTGAGATTTACAATGCATAACATATTTAGATGTGATTAGAGAATTAGGTAAGGATTTAAGCGCAGTCTGACTGTCACCAAATCAACGACATGATTCACGATGATTGCAAAAATGTCTGCTTGAAAAATAGATGCATGCCACCCAAGAAATAAGTGAAACTGCAAACTGAAAAATTATTTTTTCCGAATTTTCTTGATCTTAACCTAAAAAAAATGGCCGAAAATGACTAAAAAAATTCACAGAATAATCGATTTAAATTTTTTCAATTAAATATTATTCAATGTGGATTCGAATACATTTCGGGGGGGGAGGGGGGGGGAAGGGGGGGTCAGAACTCCCAAAACCTCCCCACTTAATACGGCCTTGCGTGGTGCCATACCCACTTGTCCAGTATTTTTAGTATTTAGCTTGTGTCATCCTCCAATGACTTGGTTTGATTAAGATCGGATTAAGATTCTGGTAACGTACAAAGGACAAGCAAATAAATTTGTTGCATTCAATTTTATATAGTAGAAGAATATTGTTTTTTCGTATCTCATAATATGCTTTTATGTAAATACGATATGATTTTACCTTCCTAAGTGTTTCGCCTGATTTTGGGATCATTGTAATATGAGATAACTGCATGCACAAGGATAGTAGCCAGTACGAAAAATGACAAAAATATATATGGGACATTTTTTATTTGATATTCTCAGAGACACAGCTCTAACTTTGATTTCTTAGGGAGAATAGATTGAAAAAATTCTCTCTTTAAATTAATATTAAAATCAACTTAGTTGGTTGCACTAAACAAACATCCATTAATATATTTCTATCAATCCAATTTCGAGACGTGTTCCTTCTATAATCTCAAAAATCACTGGGTATCTGTGACTCGATTTCTATTCTCCTAAAAGAAAGCCCTGATCGGTCTTGATCATAACTAATTTTCTTTTTAGTTTTCTAAAAGAATTGATTTAAAAATAATAATTTTTCTGGTCATGGTCACAAACATGCATATATAAACTGTACAAATTGCATATTTATAGTGTAATAGATGTGATTCAAAATTAAATTGTAAATAATCTTAAAATCATTTTTTTTTATTTATACTTATTATATACATACATTAAATTGAAATATTGCTGCCATAATAATAAAATGTTTCAAAACGCATAAAAGACATTTTTCATTTTTTGTTTCTTTACATCTTAGTATGTATGTGTAAGTGTGTGCATACTTACATACAATTTGTACACAAAAGACTATGGGATGTATGAATTTATATATAAGTATTTAAATACAAACAAGCGCACATGTTTCTATGGTGTGTGTGTGTGTGTGTGTGCGATACTTATACAATCGATTGCTTGAGCAAGTTGTTCAGTTTATTACTTAAGTCTTCATCATGTTCGCAAATAAGTGACTGTGACACTTAAGAATTAAAAATTATATACATACATACATACATACAGATACACATGAGTAAGGCATGTATACGAAAAAAACTGGTCGACATTAACTTGTTATAAAAATTATATTTTTTGAACAAAAATAGAAATTCATACATCAATTGAAAGGTTATAATAGTAACTTTAAGAAAAATAAAAACTTTATTTATTTGGTTAGTGCGTATGTGAAAGATCGCAACTTTGACTTAACTCCAGCCATTAAACGTTGCACATCACTTCGGGACATTTGAGATGATACAGTAGTCCACTTTTTCTGCAGCTGTTTCTCATTTTTGACCACTTGCTTCGTTTTTAGCAATTTTCTTTTTATTATAGCCCAATATTTTTCTATCGGCCGAAGTTCTGGGCAACTTGGGGGATTGACATCTTTTGAAACAATTTGTACCCCTTTCTCTTTATATCACGTCATTGCCGTTTTGCCGTAAAGGCAAGTTGCTAAATCTGGCCAGAAGAGGACAGGAAACTTGTGAAGACATACCGCTGGCAGTAGACGTTTTTGTAAGCACTCTTCTACTTAAATTTTGTGGTTGATGGTGCCAGTAGTGACAAAAACTGCACTCTTTATGCCGCATTGGCAAATTGCTTGCCAAACCAAATATTTCTTCGCAAACTTATTCACTTTCTTTAGCTTAAATTTAGCATAAAATAGTTGACCAGGAAGCTGATTAAAGTCTGCTTTTACATACGTTTCGTCGTCCATGATCATGCAATCAAAATTATGTACGATTTTGTCGTACAGCTTTCGTGCGCGAGTTTTTGCTGTTGCATTTTGTTTTTTTCATTGCAGTTCGAGGCTAGCGGAACTTTATACGTCTTAAGTCCTTTTACTCTGCATACTTTTTGAACATACCCGGGTGACATATGAACTTTTTTAGCTTCATCTCTGATGGAAAGGTCTGGATTTCTTTGAAACCAGTTTTTCACTTTCTTTGCTTTTTCCTCCAAGATGAACCCCTTCTTTCGCCCACTTCCAGTTTTCCTTTCGGTAGTTAGTCGTTCACTAAAGTTTTGAAGCACTAAAGTTACAGTTGATTTTGCAATTTTTAAACCCATATGTGGAAAATATTGATTTTTGCGCACAATTATATCGCGCGTGCTCGATTTCGATGAACTCATGCAGAAATGTAAAACGGAAAATTCTCTATGAATTAATAACAGTAACATTTGCTCTAATTGTCATATTTGAATTAATACAACATGTTTACTGTGACCAGTTTTTTCGTATACATACCTTATTTTTGCATACATATAAACGTGCATATAATACATACATATGTGCATATGCGTATGACTGTATATATATATAATATATTGAAGAGAGCAATCAAGTGGAATTACATACAATATGAGATCAATAAAAGTTATTTAATTTCAAGAGGATATTTTTTATAATGGAAAATAAAAAAAATTCCATTGTCAGATTTGCATTAGAATGCAATATACTTGTGTGTATGCTCGTCTTAGTGTCCATAGGGTATACGCTTTTGTGTGCGGCGCTGCAGTTCAACAAGCAAGCAAACAAAAGCAAAAAAGAAAAAATTTTAATAAAAATTTCTTAGCACACAATACAATTTGACATTTTGATACATATACTATGATAATGTTGCCAATGTTGTAAAGAATTGTAATAAATATCTCAAATATCTTCTATCGAAAATGACTATAACAACAGCAACAACAACAACAATAGCAAAACAAACAAAAAAACCATAAATTATTGCTGTTGCTTTTTCGAAACGCGTCGTTTCTGCGTGCGTGCAAACGACTAACATCCAACAACAACAACTTTGAAACTTGAAACATATTTTCTGATTCACGCTTATTTTCCGGCGAAATTAACCACTAACAAAAATAACAAAACCAGCAACAACCACTAACAGCAAATCTTTACATTTTATTTATTATTGTTTTCTTTATTTTTTTTTCGTGATTTTTTCTGCTTTCCTCCACTAAGTAAATTTGGTAGAAATGAAGAAAAATCTTGACAAAAGGAAGAAATAAATAAAGAAATAAGAACAACAACAGCAAGAATGGAGAAAAAAATAGAAACACGAAAAACCGAAATCCGCTAAATTGTTTACGTCTGCATTAAGCATTTACTTAATCTGAAACTTCTGCACAGGGATTATTATCTTTTGCTTTCTATACATATATTTATACTGAACGAATGAATGAATGTAGTATTTAAATATGGTAAATAGTCAGAGTTGTGGATATTGTGAATGTATCTTATGGTAAGGCAAACGTCAAAACAAGATCGTCGAATTTGCTATTAAGCAAATGAAGAGCATTTAGTAGGATACCAAAGACAACGACAACAACAACAATAACCACAACAGCAATGACAGCAATAGCACAACAACAACAAATACAACAAACCATGTCTCAACGAATAAGGAAGAAAAAAAGGAAGGATGCAGGAGGAAACTATAGCACACAAATACATAAAATGAATGTTTACTTTTGCCATGCCACAATTGTGGTATTAAACACATAGATACAGGCACACACACACACACAGATACACTCACGTATCTACGCACATATACATAAACCGAGCAAATGGATACATTGATAGAAGAGAATACGTAAATACTCACGTTGCTTGGTTAAGTGTTCTATGTTTATATGAATGTGTGTGTGTATGTGTTTAGTGTGCGCATTTTATTGCATGCTTTAAAACATTAAAACACACTCACACAGTCACCCAAAAGAATTTATGTCCATTAAAAAATTGCATGCTTATAAATTAAAATTGTGTCGTTCTTATCAGCAGCAACCTGCAGAAAATTGTGGGAAACTTTTATTTCTTCCACTAAATAGAACATGAAATGCGCTAATATATAGCAT
This sequence comes from Toxonevra muliebris, assembly GCA_963691655.1. Classification (NCBI taxonomy): domain Eukaryota; kingdom Metazoa; phylum Arthropoda; class Insecta; order Diptera; family Pallopteridae; genus Toxonevra; species Toxonevra muliebris. Next base: position 127,360,693 of record OY829326.1, read on the forward strand.
GCAAAGAGCATGACTTGGGTTTATAACATGGTTTTGTGTGAAGCTTTCATTTTAAATGCTGTTGACTTACTCATCAAAGAGATTTTTGGTTATTTCAACTCTAACTAATCTCCAGTCATACAGTATATAAAAAATGTTAGCACATAAATGAGTATTTTTGGGACATGGAAAATAGCCAAAAATGGCCTCAAATTAAAAAGTAACAATGTAGTTAATTTTCTACACTTCCAGGTGAAAAAGTGGAAACAGATTTTTAAAATCAAATAGCAACTTCAGGTTGCAAAAGGGTCTTGAAAGTCCACGAAATTCCGACAATAAATTATGATTTCTTATATTTTTTTTGACCGAAATTTTTTTCAAATTTCATCGAAAATGCTACATCAGGGATGGGGTATTATCGGGCTTGTTCAGCAAAAAAGCAAAATTTCGTAACATATTAAAGACCATCAATAAAGCTAATAGTAGACAGTAGGTTTAAATCATGGCCTACGTAACTGAATTCTACCGTTATTTTCAAATGTTCCACGAAGTGATTTGATGTCACCAAATTTGAGTGTAATCCATCGCTCCACTAGCCGCATGTGGAGCTTTTGCATCTTACATGAACAACATGTTTTAATGCACTACGAATGACACACATAATTGTTTTCTCTGTCGCATCGTACCGTGCTCATTTATGGAATAAGGTCCATACTAATGTATTTCCTGAAAATTATAGCTTTATCCCAAATTTGAGCTGGCCCTGATATTTAAGTTCCAATTGAAATTTCAATCAATATTTCGAAACTTTTCGACCCTCTCCTACACCGCAGGTCAGCAAGATTTTAGATGATTGAAAAAAGTCAGTGCTTTCCCATTCTGATGGTTTAAGGATATGATTAAAAAATTTCCTAGTGAAACCAGCAAACAAAATTTTATAAATTTTGTTGTTAGTTTTTATAGATGGAAGAAAATGGTCAGAAAAATGCTACATCCTGATACAGATTATGGTTAAGATGTCCACGTTTAGTTCGGAATGTTAGGTTTGGTTTATACTAGGTAAAAAGGAAGTGCACAGAAAGTCTAACCTTTCATAGGAAAATTGGTTCATTAGGTTTGATATCTTCAAAAAATTTACTTCATCTTAAACTATCTTCTACTTTCAGTGAAACAGATCAGGTCTATTGCCGAAGTTTCCATCAGTTCTTCGTGCAGTTTGATTCCTAAAAAACGAATCCGATTGGTCTAAAAACTAGAACATTCATAGAAAAGTTTAACGGCTTCAACTATATATAAGTATATAAACTCCTCCCCCCTGGTTTGAAGGTAACCCTCTCCCTTCTCTCCCTTACTCAACAGAAATCTCAGCCATTACAATTGTTCCTTCTTAATTAATAAATATCCTAATCTGCTCCTGTAGGTATTCCAACCAGAATTTGAGCCTTTTTTATGAGGGAAAAGAAACCTTTTCTATTCTTATTAATGAAAAGCTGATAACATTCTTCTTCTTCCTATATTTTTAGAAACTTAAAACACTCTGAATCTTGTTAGTTAATATGCTAATAATTACTTTGTAATAGAATTGAGAAAATTTTCAATTTCATTACTGAAAAAATATTTTAAATTTAAGTTTGAACTTCCTTAAAGAAATTGAAAAAGTACTTGAAAACTAAAGAATTTTTCTCCTCTTGTGTAATCAAATACTTTTGTGAAATTGAATTCTAAAATGGTAATTAATTACTTTTGATTTTTAAACCAATAAGCAGACGGTTGTTGCGTGATTCTGTTGTTGTAGCAATACTTTTCATGGACTACAGTTTATAAGACCCTACACAAAAGAAATTAATTACTTTCTTGAAATTATTCCAGTTATCTTGGAATATAATTTCACAAAAATATTTGATTATACAAGTTCCTTAGTTTCTTTCTATTCTTTTGAGGGTTTGGATATTTTCAATTGCAAAAAAGAACATATAATTTCCAAGAATGGAATTGCCAAAAAAAAAAATTCCAAAAAATAGAATTGCGGAGGAATTTAATTTCTAAAGCAATCATTACTACCGAGCTCTGCCTATGAGTTCATTCCTTGTAAAAAAAATTGTTTGTCTCTTTTGGAAAACTTTTGGCGGTTGTATGATGGAACCCGAGCTGTAAAACATTTGAGTATTTTCAAGTGCAGGTGAAAGTATCAGTACCAAGAAACATGATATTGAATACATGAAAATACTTGAGAATTGTTGAAATACATACATGAAAAAATTGCGACACTCAAAAAAAAAAAAGGTGCAATGCAAAATTCATATTTTTGTAATATTTTTACAATGTAAAAACAAAAATGTTAGTTTTATGGCAAAAAATATCAGATTGATCTGTTTTGTGTTGTATTAAGATTAAAACTATCTTATGGATAATAATTCGTTTTACATTGTAATGTCAAATTATAATGTTAAAATTAGATTAAAAATGTTCTCATTACTTAATACGTTTTTCATGTAAAATTGATATTATTCTGTGTAAATTTAACATTCAAAATGTAAAGAGGCTAGTATAGCATTGAAAATTTAGACTGGTAATACTTTTTGAATAAGTATACCATAAAAATTTAAACTGACAGCACTTTTTAATTGTGAAATAGTTTTGCGTTTCGTTGAGTGAGAGTGAACGTTTCTATTTATTTGCAGTCACAATAATAATTTAAATAAATGACAGTGTGAACAAAATTTGTGAAAAAGTGTTCAAATAATAATAAAAGAGAATAAAATAAAATAAAACGTATTTTAAAAATTTTCGGAATTATTTACGTTTATATATTATTATTAATAATTTTTATTACAGATATTAAATTATATAAAATGCAAAAAACTTCTTTATTGTGTTTTATTTAACATTTTAAGTTTTCAATTCTACGTTAAATTTATATCAAATTTACATTTTGCAATATCAGTTATACATTGTTGTCATGTCAATTCAACATTATTGTCATATCAATATTACATTAAAATAATGTATTTCTTTTACTTTTTTATGTTAAAATTGCATTGTTTTCGCATCATTTATACATTTTTCAGTAATGTTATAATTACATTTTGTAATGTCAATTTTGATATTTTTGAATGTTGGCTGAATATTGTAAACAAAAACTGTTATTTTTACAGCTGTTTCATATACTTTTATTTTTTGAGTATACTTCAGATTTTTCATGCACCATCAACATAATACTAGGCACCAGTATTGGGACTTGAAACTTTATAGCTCCAGATAGTTTCTAAGTTTCTAAGTAACGAAGATGAGCTTATTAGAGCTCCACAGTAGTATAGAATATGATTTCCAGTTTCTTCTTCCATTTTATGATTATGTTATTCAGTGCTTTGATTGTTACTTTATGGAGAGACAGCCACAAAGTTATTATATTTGAAAATTTGTTTATTATTATTTCAAAAAGGCTGTAGTTTCAAAGCACCGAATCTTTCCTCAGTATTCTTTTGCTCACTTTTACGCTTTGAATTACTTTTTCGTATTGAGCCACTTTATCGTTGCATATAAATCAGCTAAAAAATGACGCCCACATGTGTGGGATAGTTGAATATGAAATTTCCTATGATCATAAACAACAAAATGAGAAACAGTTAGAAGCACCACCTAAGCATTTACATATGTACTACATAGTCTTATGTGCATATATCGTAAAGTACATTGAATGGCACCCACTCGACTTTCCTCTTATTTTTTTATATGAACTTAAAAGAAGAAATATTCAACGTACTCCCAAATGATTGTTGCAAAAAACAAAACAAAAAAAATAAAAAATACGAATCAAATTGTGTCCTATCCTTGGCATATAAATAAATATGTATACGCCTAACCACCCACTCACCCGAAAATTTTTATATATATGTATGTGATGTGAAATACAAACAAAACATCATATATCTATATATAAAGATATGTACTTTTACAATACAGTACTGAATTTTTTCCACACTTATCTGATGTTATTTTTGTTTTCCTTTTATCTGTACCACACATACACACACACACACATTCTCGTATTGAACACTGACACACTAACAGCAATTTATCCAAAAAAAAAAAAAATATGAAATCCGTACCTATCTACATTGTATAATAGAATTGTATGTGTGTATGTGGTTACTGGAAAATACTTCCCTATCTCAACTTCTTGAGTGCGAATGTTTGTGTGTGTATGTTCTTATATCATATTTGCTGTGAATGTATGGGTTTTTGTCAGCTAAATGTAGCACAGCACAATAAAATAATTTAAAGTCACAGACAGAATTGGCGTCTTCCGTTTGCCGGCTTTGCGCTTTTGGAAAAAATTACTTTATTTTCTCCCACATAGTTAATAGATATGTATGTATGTATGTAAAATTCTACGATGTCTGAATGTATTTTATCCTTTTGTTTTTGTACTTACATTGCTCGTTGGTAAGTATTTGACTACCATTCCGTCTAATAAATGGAGACAGTGAAAATTCTAAGAAATTCAAATTATATATGTACCTATAATAACATTTAATTTAATTATGAGTAGAACTAAGTGCAGCTAGCACGTCCATTTCTTTTATACATTGTATGTTGTTATGACATTCCCACAGTGAAAACAATTCAATCTTACTAAAAACTTATTAAACGATTTCCTATAAGCGCGAAAAATGCGACAAATTCGCAGAATTTAGAATTTTCTATTACAATGTTTTTAATAGAAATTTTTCCATGGCAGCTGAAAATTCTCATGCGAAGTTAAAAATTCTCATTAAATTTCTTTTTCTTGCTTGCCTATAAAAATTTCCACCAAAAAAAATTTATCTGGATTACCATATGTAGGTATCAGAACCCAGGTTCAATCCCGATAATTTTTTTAATTTTTTTCCTAAACTTTGTATATTTTACATTTTCTGAGGTAAAAGCTCAGTCATATATATATAATGCAATGGTCTGAGTTTTTGCCCAATTTTTTGTATGAATTTTGATCTGGCTCTAATTTTTTGTCTAATGTTTTTGATGCATTTTGATCTCAATTTTGGTTAGATTTTTTGTCTGCTTTATGGTCTGAATGGTCTGAACCAAACTGATCGGTTTATTCGGTCTAAATTGTAGTCTGATTTTTGGTCTGAGTTTAGTCGTCTAAATTTTTATCTCCTAAAGTCTAAACTTTGATCTGAATTTTGATTTAAGTTCGGATAAGAATTTTCGTCTGCATTTTGGTATGAACTATCGTCTGATTTTTGACTGATTTTGTACCGAATTTTGGTTGAATTTTGGCCTGCTTGGTTTGAATTTTAGTCTCTTTGGTCTAAATTATGGTCAAATTTTTGGTCGATATTTTGGTTTGAATTTTGATGGTCTATTTCTCATCAAAACTTTGCTTCGATTTTTGGTCTGAGTTTTGGTTTAAATTTTCATCTGCTAAAAGCTAAATTTTGATTTACGTTTTGATAAAAAATTTCGTTTAAATTTTGGTATGAACTATCTTCAGACTTTTGGACTGATTTTGGACCGAATTCTGGTTAAATTTTGGTTTGGATTTTTACCTGCTTAGTCCGAATTTTAATCTGTTTTGTCAGTTTTGGTCGAAATTTTAGTCTGATTTTTGGTTTCCGTTTTAGTCGAAATTCGGGTCTGAAAATCGGCCGTCAAAACTTTGTTCTCATTGTTGGTTTGAGTTTTAGTTTGGTCTACATTGTGGTTGAATTTTTGGTCGAAATTGTAGTCTGCATTTATTATTAAATAAATAAATAAATAAAATAAATTTGGATGATTTTTGGTCCAAATTTTGTTCTAAATTTTGGTGGGTTTTTGGTCTGAATCTTAATGTAATTGTGGTCGAAATTTTGGTCAGAATTTTTTATAAAATAAATAAATAAATAAAATAAATTTGGATCTACTTTGGTTGGAATTTTAATCTGATTTTTGATCAAAATTTTGTGTTAAATTTTATTGTAATTTTTGGTGTGAATTTTGATCAGTTTGGATTATTTAGTCTAAATTGTTATCTGATTTTTGATATAAGTAAATATTTCGATCTGAATTTCGGTCTGATTTCTCGTCAACATTTTATTCTGATTTTTGATTTGAGCTTTGGTCTAAATTTTGATCTGTTTAATCTGAAGTTTAAACCGAATTTTAGTCTAAGTTTTTTCAAGGATTTTTGTCTGATTTTCTGTTTGAATTTTAGGCCTCTAGCCAGGTCAGAATTTTGTTCTAAATTTGGGATAGTTTGATTTGGATTTTGCTGAGATATTTAATCTTTGATCTAACTCTTTGTTTGATTAGTGGCCTGCTTTGGATCTATGTTTGAGTATGAATGTTAGATTGATTTTTAGTCTGAATTTTGGTCTGATTTTTGGTTTCAATTTTGCCATTGTTTTCTTTTTTTTAGCTTTTGGTATCCGATTTTTGCATAATTCTTGAAATTTATTAATTCATTATATTTTGAAACTGCAAAAACTCTTCAGATCTAGCCACAATAATACACATTTTTTTAACTAAGATTTTAATCTTACAAATGACTTTAAACAATCTTCGCCCTGAGTTGGACTTAAAACTACGATGTAATCTAAATTAAAAAGTCATCCGTGTAATTACTGTGTGTTCAACACAAATGTACCATGTTGAACTTAAATCACAATTTCCTGCTTTAAAACAAAAAAGAAGAAAAGAAAATGAAATAAAAAAAATTGTGATGGGCCTCAGAAATGCAGTCAAGCAATTGAGTTCGCATTTACCCATAGTTCTATTCTACTTTCCCACGCCTATGATTAGTGAAATTTTTTTAGATTTCCCCTTTTTTTTTTTATTTGTATAAACATGTTATGGTAAAGAGTAAAGAAAATAATATGCGGTTTAGTTTTTTTTTGTTCGCCTCCATTTCCTTGCGTTCTTTTGTTTTATACTTTTCATTTCCAGTCCCATTTACTAGGGTACGTTGCGCATTTGTTAGAGAAAAGTAAAATAACACAAAAGAAATTTTGTTGCAAAAACTTTTAACACACGTACATACATACATGCATATACATAAATGTTCATGTGTATGTACCTATGTATGTATCTGCAAGTTGCAAATTCATGGCTACAAACAACAATATGTATGTACTTCCGCACAGAAGCGGAACTAACAAAAAACCGCAACAAAACGCCGCAAACTGAATGGTTTTTTTTCTTGTTTTGGTTTTAGTTTGTTTTTTCACAAGTAATGTTTCTTCATTTTTAGCCCCAAAAAAAACACACACACACAAAATTGAAAAGAAAAAATATTTGCTCTTTTTTTCATGGCAATTAATAAAAAGAGCCACTTTCACAGCCCAACGAATTATTTGAATTATACGAATTATTTTAAATTTTATCTGTACTGGTCTGGTATGCGTTTTTTGGTATCCAACGGGAAAGGAAGCGCTCCAAAAGCGCTTTTTACCTACAATGGAGCGCTCCTCTGCCAGCACTAAGCGCTCCCTCTTTATAGTACAGCTCATATACTTTTTACATTGCATGTCATAGGAAATAAGCGCTAACATCAAATTTCCTGGAAGCGCTAAAAGAGCGCTCCTAGGAAACGCAAAAGGAGCACTTTTGGAAAACTTTTTGGGAAGAACAATTTTGTGAGCTCTTTTATTTTTTTATTAACTACATATACTACATGCATTTATTATTTTTATTTATTATATTTACATACATATATGCAAATATAAAAATAATAAAATCCAAAATTATGCCTCACCAAATCAACCAAATGAGAATTACAAAGTACAAAAATCATTCAATATTTTTTTCTATTCGTTTGAGTGCTTCTCCTAACCTTCCTTGGAAATGCTCTTTTGCATACTTAAAAGCGCTTCCGGGAAGCTCAATGTTAGCGCTTTCTTCTAGCTTCCACAAGAGCACAAAGAGAGCGCTCTCAACGAGCTTTTTTGGGTAGCGCTTCAAATTTTCCCGTTGGGAAGGAGTGTAAATACTTATATACTGTGTATATGTGTAACTTGAAAAATGGTAAATATTTGAGACTTTTAGTTTTTTGAGAAAAAACCTTTATGTTTTTACAACATATTGAAAAGTTAAGGCCATCTGGGTCTCTCTAAGTTCAATGGAAAATCTTGGGCAGGGGAAGTTATCAATTGAGGAGGTTCGAACATCGAAACTATTTTGAAAGTCGCTTTAATTATACATATATTTTTCAGTAAACAACAAATATTTGGCTGACTACAAAAGCATTCCGGTGATGCATATTCGTCTTTCTCAACTAGAAATCTCAGTCTGATTGTTATTAGCGTTACTATAAGTACTATAGCTTTGTGTTACTTTGAGGCATAAATCGCTACATTAATTTTAGCGTCAATATTTAAATAAATTTAAAAGACAGGTAGTTTCTTTCTCAAAAATTGTATTTTCTTGTAAAAATCTTAAACAACTTTATACAATAATTATTCTTCTTGAGACTTCGGTACTTCTATTATATGATGACAACAACTGGCGGATTCTTCTCTCTAAATATTCTAGCTATTATGTTTATTGTTTCTAAACTATAAACAGTTTTGAAGGAACGAAAAAACTTAAAACTACCTTCCAAAACTTCGGGATATGCTAATAATATCAATACAAGTCAGTGAATGTGTCAAAAGAAGGATGCATTTGAGCATTTCAAGTTTTCTAGTTATTCAGCATTTTATCGGAATTTTGTAAGTCCTTATTCTCGTCATTCTATTGAACAATTTTAGACTTTAAACTTCAAATTTCATATGATCAATCCCAATCTCTTTGGGGTCTGGATTAAAGTTCTGAGATACTTCAGAAATATTTCAACTAATGACAGATTTTTTAGAAACACATATATTTTCATAGCGATCATGACCTTATTTTTACTTTTATTGGCACAGACCCAACTTAAAGAGATATTTGGCTTATGATGAATCTTTTTGAAATATATTTTTGTAGAAATCGCGATCGTCTTTTTGCTTTATTCGATCAGAACTAACTTCACAGATTCTTCAGAAATATTTTAACTAGTGAATGATATTTCTTATTTTTTTCGAATCAGATCCAACTTCAGAAATATTTTAACTTATGGCGAATCTTTCAGAAGCATATTTTTTTAAAATCACAGATACTACAGAGCACTAGCAGATCCAGAGATTCCCTAACAGGGTTTAATTTTTTTTTCCTTTTTCCTAAAATTCATGACCAACGATCAAATTGTAAGCAAAGCACAGTGAATTGATCGCCAAATTAAAAGAAGTGCTCTGATTTTCATGAAATTGCATATGCTAGTAAATTTTGAGTTGATAAAATTAAATCTGAAGTCAGTTTTAACTAACTTGTTTTTCTTTCGCCATTAACTTAAAGTTACAATTTTCGTCATATTTGGCGGTTTGATCTTCACGAAGTTTATTTTATTTAGTTATGTTAATATTGAACTATTCAGAAAGTTAAACAATTTTTATTGGAATCATTTAATGTTGGAATAAAAGTGATATGAATGAATGCATCTGTTGACTTTTCACACTTTTATTCATTCATTTTTTCAGTATAATTGCATACTTTTAGGGTTGACCAAAAAAGTTTGATTCTAATTTTTGTCGAAAAAATCATGTTCAGACTTATTTTCAAATTGAATTATTTCCTGAGAGCGGAAGATAATGGAGCATATTATTGCATATTCCGATAAAGAAAGGTACCTTCTAAAATTGAGATAAAAATCCAGGAACATATTTTCGCATATTTTCTACATTTTCTCTTCCAAAATTCCTCAATTTTCAGTTTCCTTATTTTCAAAAATACTTAACTTTAGAAACTATGTAAAACTCTTAGCTTTCCAAATCTTTATTAAAAAATAAAACCAAAATTTTTCTTGATAAATTGCAAATACAAAACTGGAACCTTCCACAGGATATCATTAAAAACTTATTTTTCAGATAGCTTTTACTCAACGGACGAAAAGAGTAAAATCGAACGATCCAACATTTTAGTGAAAAATTTGTCGAATTTTAGCTGCTCTTACACCAAGACTAATTTTGTTCTTTTTTGACAAGACTTTTTTGTTGTTTACTTAGTTGTGGTGTTATCTTTAAAATGATTTTTAACATAATATAAATATAATGATTACGCTCCAGTATTTATTTTTTCAGGTCAGATTCCATAACCAAATTTGTTTCAGTTTAGTTCGAACTTCAATATAAAATATTGCATAAATAATTCAAAAAATGCAGTAGAATGGTATTATTGCTGTGTGTTATAATTGAATATCTTTTCTGATATTATTTTGATCTGCATGCTACAATTTATAAATCCCCTTTTTCATCTGAACCTTCCATATTGCTTCGAAATAATTATACAATTAAATTCACGAAAAAGTATTGGAATTATGAGAGACAACAAAATACCACATTTAACCCCACAGCTGAATAAATATATATAGTTCCCTCATAAATATTTGTAAACATTTAATTTTACATTTATATTTTAAATATGTTATTCGTTAAGTAAGTTAACTTTTTATATTCTGGTTTATGAAAACAACAACTTTAAGATGAATGTAACTTTTTGACGAACAAAATGTAATAACAGTGTTCCGTACTCTCTCCCCCCTTCTCCTCTTAGGTTGTTCTTTTAATTGCACCAGACCCCTCTGTACACATACGCTTGTTTACAACTTTTTAATTTAACTTTTTCGTTTTCTAGATTTTTGTTGTTGTTATTTTTGGAAGTTTTCCAACATTATGCTGCATTTTACCAAGAGCACCCAGCATTTCTTCTTTTACACTTTAGCTACATACATATGTATGTGTAGATGTGAATATGTGCATACGATGCATTTATGTATTGTGCAAAAAAAAAGAAAACAAACAAAAATTGAAATGTTTTTGTATTGTAATAGTTGTTTATAATTACATTAACTACATAAATAAATTTTAATTGTTTTGATTTTCTTTTTCTCTTATTTTTCCGCCTTTTATGAATCGAATGAATAGCTCCGCAAACCAGCATCCACTCTCTCAATTCCTGGCTCGATGAAAACACCTTCCATTGCGAATCGGGAACAGATCTCATCTGGATGCAACGAAGAAGCAGCCGAAGCGTTAGTGGGCATCCACTCCGACTACCCAAGGTATGAAATGTATGTATACCCAAAACTCCTGCCGCCAATGTGCATTTAGTAAATCATAATCATTTATTCTAATATTCAATTACCGCTAATGTAATTTGTAGATACCAACATACATAAAATTTTATAAGTAGTTAGCTATCATTATGAACATTTATCGAATATTTAGATCAATATTGAATATTCTCATATTCATAAAATTAATAGCTCACATAAAACGCTTAAATGTGTATCCGGCAATTGTGTGCTACAAATTTAAGCATTTTATATCAATAGTATGACATAGTATAGCCTGAGTGTAAAGTAATCGTTTTCTAGTTTGTAACAATCGCTGTCATAGAAATAGCTCAGAGTTCATGAAGGCTTTGTTTTTTAATTTATGTTTGGGTAGACTGGAGGAAATAGGTCTAGAAAATTCATTAGAAATGACAAGAATTTTTGTATGCAGTGAAAAGTTTCTTTCTAATGAAAGTGAATTTAAATTGTTTGTACCAAGTTTGTCTAAAATTGCAGTAATATTTAAAAGCTTCCATTAACAAGGATAACGCATCCTTTGATACTTTAACTTGTTTTGTGCTTCGTGTTCTGTTATAAATTAATATTCTAACCATTTTTTCTTAAAATATTTTAAATGGAACGTTTGAACGTTTCTCCTACCAAACCAGATGAAAGTGTTATCTATTTTTTAAAATATTTTATGTAAGACTACAAGCTATCACATATCAAGAAATAATTAAAATTTAGATTCATGTTTTTGAGATTGTGCATTGATGTCCTGTGACCATATTGTTTGTTTTACTACTTACTACTGACGAAAATTCTAACAAGATACTGTAGGTTGAATTATGACCTTATAAAATTAGGAAGTCTTTCTCATGTAGCAAAGGTAATAAATTTGCGAAGGGCATCTTACGACAGTGCCCCGCACTTATGAATAGTTGAAGAAAGCATCTAGATGACTATCAAATACCAGTACCCAATCTGGACTCTATAGGAATAGGATTATCACTAAAATCTCTAAAGGGGATTGGACTTATGGAAGTACTGTAAGTCAATGAGGAGTACCAATAGATCTTATAGGTCAAAGTGCATTTCCCCAACAATAATAATAATACTTGCTACTGAGTACTTTTTCTACCTTTGAAGAAAATCTGCTAGGTTCGATTTCCATACACCTTCAAAATATCTACGAATAACCCAACAGTAAACATTTCTCTTATCTATTTGCATGAATATTTTCTTGCCTATTAATGAAAAATTTTATCAAAATTGGTTTAGAAGTTCAGAACATAATGGCCATTACCCTTTTTTAAGGTACTTGGCCAGACATTTACCCCACTGGTGAGATTCTTTAAATATTATGTTCGCATATCTTATCTCCTTACCGAATACCATCTAAAGAAAGTATTCTAAAGAAAATATCTAAATGTATTACCAGCCTTTTTTGTTTGGTTTTAAATTTGGTTAGGGACATAAATGGCAGTTTATTTTCGCATAGCCTTTTCTAATATTCGCAGACTGAGAGCGATTTTTTTCTTTGTGTCTCCATAAGCCTCAAATAATGGCACTATGCGAGACGCAGGTGTGTGAGGGTGCTGATCAACTAGATTTTCACATACCAGGGTACCAGTTAGTGCCATTATTCTCTGCCCTTTTTATTAGCGAGGATATTGCATACCAGTGGCAGCAACAACTTTACTAGACGGATGCTGAATTTAGCTCCATATGGGTAGAATTCAGCATCCAGTCGCATCTACTGGACTTTTAATAAGTTAAATTCATTGCTTCTATTTTGGAAACATATCTGTGCAGCGAAATCATTGCTAACGACTTCAATGTTCGCAATACCAATTGACTAAGCCATTCGAGTCACACAACACCCGAAGGCTTATATGTCGAACACTTTGCCGAATCGAAAAATCTTACTCAATTAGTGACTGAACCAACGCAAATTCCGTGCTTTTCAGGGCAAGCGCATGAAACCCTTTAACTGTTCTTACAACTCATCATGAGAAAAATGATGTTTGTATCCACGCACCTCTTGAGAATCCATATTAGCCTCCTTCCCGTATACTAGTATTCACAGCTCTTTGCAACTAACTCTAAAGTGGTCAATGCGGCTTCATGGAAAGGCAGATTGGAATGGTCTCAATAATTTTTTTGAAACAATTTAGAAACATAGAAGTCAGTCAAAATGGTCCATGAAATGATTTTGTTATGAATGCTGTCTTTCATTTCTAATAAAATGGTTAGCATTAAACCAAAAGGCAAAACATGGCTTAACGAGACTTCCAGATTAGCAGTCAGGTCCAATGTGGTTGCTTTCAGCAACTGGCAATCTAATAAGAATGTCAATACTGAACAGGCAAGAAATCGCTGTAATGCCACTCTAAGGTGTCAAAAATTTCTGAACGAACAGCGCCTGAGGCATAAAGTCTTACAATTCCATAGGTGTTATAAGAACTTTTGATCATTTGTAAAGAACCAGACGTCTTCGTCAATCCCATCCCTTTTTACAGGTGAGTCACAAGCTTGGTTGATAAAGCAAACCTGTTAGCTAAAATCTTCACAGAGAATTCTTCCCTGCCAGCTAGCAATCATCCACTACTCGTTGTCGATCCTGTATCTTGTACTATGCCTGAAATACACTTTCAAACACGTGTAGTCAAAAAGGGTTCCTGCAAATCTTGACAAAAATAAGGCTTATATTGAGGGCGTGTGCGTCAACGCTGGCACGACCGTTATGCAATCTTTTCAACATTTTATATGTACGTTATATGTGTTTCCGTCTTGATGAACTTGGACTCTGTGAATTGCCGCCCTATCGTAATTGGTTCTACACCGTCCAAGGTCATGAAAAGTGTAGTTAACTTTCTCTTGGGCAAATACTTAAAGCGAAATGAGTAGCTTAATGACCGTCAATACGGTTTCCGCCATAAGTGCTCAACGAGCGATCTCATGGCGGTCCTCACCGAGAAGTGGAACCATAGTGTCCATGGCTTAGCTGAGAGCAACGTGGATTCTCTGGATATTTCCATTGCGTTTGACCGAGTATGGCATAAAGCACTGGTGTCAAACCTGATTGCACACGGGATCCATAATAAATACAGTCGATGGATTACAAGTTTTCTTAGTGACCGTTCTATTCATGTTGTAGTAGACGGTATTGATTCGGAAAATCGCTCCATTAATGCAGGAGTACCGCAGAGCTGATGCTGATGACAGCACCATTTGTCATTCATACAATAGTAAAAAACGCCTTAACTCTTTGGAAATTGGGAGAAAAAGACATACTATGAATGACTCACTCAATAATGATTTCCAATCAATCTCCGAGTGAGGTCTTACAAACAGAGTTGAGTTCAACGCGCGTAAGACCTCAATGTTGTCTGTTATCTTACAAATTAGTTTCCCAACCCCCTGTTAACCCCCTTGTTATGGATGGGGTAGTTATTGCGGAGTCAGTGACTCTTGATGCTCTAGGCATGATGTTCGTTGGAATAATTATATTTTTGACGTGGCGAAATAAGCAGCCAAGTGTCACGGCTTTCTAAAGCGGTGTAAGAAATACTTCATACCGACTGATCTCCTCATGAGATCTACACCACCTATAATTGGCTCAAAATGGAGTATAATTCGCGCCCGACTGGAGCTCCTGGACCGTATTCAATATCGAGCGACAAAGCTAGTAGGAGACAGTAGGGCTTCCAGCTCTATTCAATCCTTGGAACAACGTAGAAACGTGGCTTGCTTGACTCTATTCCACCGCTATTTGAATATTCTGTGGAAATGCGCGATTTGATGCCAACAGTTCGAGTGTTCTCTAGAGCTACACGAACCGCGAGTGGAAGTCACGTAGTCAACGCATTACAGCGATAGTTCTTTCCTCTGTCGTACCACGCAACTATTGAAAAGGCTCTCTGCAAATATTTTTCCTAATTGTTATGACCTTTCCAAATTTAAAACAAACATTCACAGATACTTTTCCCTCTTTCCTTCTTCCATTAACCTATCTTCTTTCCCCAATCAACATAGTGCTCTGCATTTATAGGAGCAATATTCCTGTGTGCTGACTATATTATTAAAAAAAAAAGTTTCATATGCATGCACAACTGATCCTTGTAAATAATTTGATAAATCCAAATGAGATGAGATGAAGCGTTTATCTGAACAAATATATAAATCCTTGCAAGCATGAGTAGTATAAATGTATTATAAATCTAACAAATGAGTTTAGTGTCGAACATAAATTGTCATCGTCTTATCTTGTAAACTTATTGTTTAACTTTGTATGTCTTTATTCAAATAGTTTCACATGAATGGTTCAAGCATTGACAAGTTATTACTATGAAGACAGGCCATTAAAAAGTTCACTTTATACTATGCAAACATTTTTTTTTTTATGCATTTCCATTTCAAATTAATTGCATCTACGTGTATGTATGCAAATAGGTCAAAAGAGCATGACTGTCAATTAAAAATACAAAATTGTTTTGGGAAATAAATACGTTCGTGTTTATTAAGAAAGAAATGTTTTAATATTATTTTTGGTATTAATACATTTTACATATATACATACATATCTATATGTAAATGTGTATATATGTTTCCTTTCCTGAAATATTTTACCATAACATAAATTTAAAATTTGGCTTTTTAGAAAATTTTTGAAAACAACAATGTAGCATTTATTTATTACATAAATCCAAAATGCAATGATAAGGATATGAACATAAATATTTTAGAAGAACAACAACGCAATTAAATATATTTTTATTTTTTGATGAAGATTGAAAAATACTAAATCAAAGCTTTTTTTTAATTAATTAATTAAGTATGCCCTTAAATCATGCGTATAATAGCGTGTTTTTTTTTTGTCGCCCATATAGGATAATCATCGCAGTGACAAAAGAAACGCGCATCCCCTTTGGCTATACAAATTCTTTTGTGTGCTTTCGCTACTGTAATTTTTCTTCTTATTTATCTACATACTTCCACATTCACAATCAGACAGATGGTTTCATTTAGTATGTACAAATTAATACACCTTTGATTATTAAAATTAAAATCTAATCCGGTTTTATTTCTTCGCAGGGACAGATATCTCCACGATCTAAGCGTATATAGGATGAATTTTCCATGCAAACCTTTTTTGGTCATACATTTTAAAAATTTATTTGAAATAAATTATAAAAAAGAATTCTTGTTTTCCGATGAAATTCTTTATTTGTTGGTTATTGCATTAGAGCGCTTAGTATATGCTTTCAGCTTTTAGATGTAATGTGGAAACTTTCTTCTAATTTTTGATATTAACTGCCAGTGAATGAAAAAAAAGTCAAAATAAAATCTTTTGAATGATTTTCAAATATTTTTTACTTCCATCGGTTTCTTTTTAAAAAGTCAAATATAAAAAAATTAATTTGAAAACTTAGCTACACTATGCGACCAAGTCCAATTTGTTTCCTTGATATGAGATTTGATTTCATATTCAAAAAAAAAAAGAGAAGGTGATGCTGAATAATCCTGCATTCACAGTTTTTCTAGGTCAGCAACTGTTTTTGAGATAAACTTTCCGGACAAAAAGTTTAAAAATTAATAAAAGTTTAAAAATTAAAAAGCTTAAAAATTAATAAAAAAATAGTAAAAATTATTAGATCCTTGTAAAATTAAACTTATTTAAAAGATAATGAAAAGCAATATTTTATTATGTAGTATATTTGGAGTTTTTTTGCAATCAGATGGGTCTTTCACCCTAAACTTGTCCGCCATATTTGTACGCATGCAAACAATTTGGCTTAGGTGCCATTTAAAAGGACATGATAATTTCGAAGTTTCTAGCACGTCAGGGTTCAGCTCTATAATTTTTCAAAAATAGCCAAAAACTCTATTTTAGGGATTTCAACTAAAACGTGAAGTGATGGGAAGCTTTTGACCCCAGGTTCGTGTTCAGCATGTAAAACTCATTCGCAAACACTAAGAACCTTCTTATTCTCAAAACTCATGCAGGGCAGTGTTATTGGATCAGATCCAAAGTTTTAGGAGACAAACTTAAAATATAATTAATTCTTTAACCCATTATTGCTCAGAGCACCTCGACTCGGAATGCCTCTTTCAATGCTGTGACTTCACGAATTCAGAAAATAAATGCCAACCTCATTCGGATTCCTCATCATTGATAATGGCCCAAATGTCATTATCAAAATTAGGCCCCGGTACGATAAAAAAAAATGCAGTGAATTTCCTACTAATAATAATTTTAAAAAATGAGTCAGATGACTATTTTTGGAATTTTAGCTAACTTTATCGAAAGTTATTGAAATTATGTCCTTCACGATAAAAAAAATGCATTGAAATCCATATTGAATTTCATTTATTTAAAAAAATTTAAATTGATTATTCTGCGAATGTTTCGTCATTTTTGCCTTTTTTTTTTTTTGAGTTAAGATTAAATAAACTCTGAAACAAACATTTTTCCTAAAGCTTCAAGATATTTATCCACTTTTGTCCCTAGCCTGAAAATGAATCGCAATCATTTACTTGGGGAAAAAAATTCCCCAATATGGAGATTGGCATCTTTCCCTCCAATATTTTTATTTAACCCTTTATCACGCCGTGTTACAGATCTGTAACATACCGAATTTTTTCTTACAAAATTCAACAGGCATGTTATTTTATTTTGTATCATTAGTAAGTAGAAGCTGGTGCAAATATTTTATGTTATTTGAAAGGTATTGACGTAATGTACTTTGCAACCAAACAAAAAAATGCAATCATTGACATTTTCGGTTGCAAATGAAAAAGTAATAACTTTAAAGTAGTATAGTTTACTCATATATTTATATATTTTACTGCGTTTTTTTTCTAAAAATGTATTAGCTCAATTTTCAAATAATCGATATTAATTGATAAATAATGATAATTATACACAAACAATAACAAAAAACGTATTTTTGAATAAGTAACATAGCCAAATTTTTTTAAATAAAACCTGTTGAACAAATTTGCAAAAAAAAAAATACATATTTGTTTATTTCTTAATACAAATCGAACTAGGTACTAATCTTAAAAATCCATGATCTTACATGATAAAGGGTTAAAACCATCATATTCTTCCCTTCTGTGGCTTAAATGAATTTTAAACCCCGGGTAACGTATATTCCCTAAATTAGTATGGGAACTGGATTGAAAGAGACTTTTCGAATTGAGGTGCTCTGAGCATTAATGGGTTAATTAAAACGGATATTGTCATATCTAAGTTGTCGTTCTTCATTAACTATAATCTAATACTGTTTGGTAGGGTCCATCAAATGCACCATCGTATTTAATTTATGGTATTCAAACATCAATGGTCTACAATGGCATAGTTTTTATATAAGAAGAATAAATTTCGGGCTCAGCTGATAAGATCACAGAAGAGATCACTCTAGAAGGATTAATACCCTGAAATTAAAAACACACTGAGTGAAATTTTTTATGTCCCAAATTTCATTATTTTTCATATTCTTATACTAGCAGCAAACAGATTTAAACTACCCTCTTGAGAAATAAAACTACTAGAACATAACGACATAACAACTAAGAGAAAGATGATACATTTTTGTATGAATTCAAGCAGCGCAACAAAAATTAAGTGATATTCAAGTCAAGTGGCTTATTTGCTCTTTCTTATATCATACATTATCATGCATGTATGTAACATGCATATACACACATACATATATATGTAGCTATGTATATAAACATGTAGGTGTACATACTGCAACCTACAATTAAAAACAAAAAAACGTGACTAAAAAGCTAAAACTACATTTCAGTCGTATTTTGAAGCTACATATCTAGTTATACACTTTGAAATGGTAGCTATGGATGGAAATACGAAATCTGCAGATATAGCAACATGAATGTTGGTATGGATGTACTTTTAGGTACATATACCATGACTTCACAATGTCAATGTGTATGTCCAATGTGGAACGGGCACGTGATGCACGAAAAGAAAGTAAGCACCTTAAAGTACTTCACTGCCACATGTAAGCCAATGTAATTTAACGTTAACGTTACGTTGGAACGTTATTACATTACGTACATTCAAACACTGCGCGGACTAACGTGGACAATTTCGTTCGCTTGCTCTACATTGCACGAGTACAGTACGAGTACATAAGAGAGTAGTAATTTTTACAGTTCTTCATTTTGTTTTGATTGTTACTTTTGCTGTCATTGTTGTGTGTAGTTGTTATAGTTGCTTGTAGTAGTTGCTGTTGTTGTTGTTGTTGTTGTTGTTAGTTGAGTACTCAACTAACATCCGTATACTGTTGGTTCCGTTACACACACACATACACACACACAGGCCATCATTTATTAAACGGAAGTTGCTTCATTTCATGGTAAACAACTCTTAGGTATGTACGAGTAACTATTCACACACAGACACAATTGTATCTAGCGATAGCGTCAGCATTATGTAGACAACACAGGCACACACACACACACACCACACACTACGGATGCTGTGACGTGGTTTCCTATTTAAGGCAACAACAACGGCAAACATAATAAAAACAACAACCACTTACTACCACTGATAAATTGATGAACAGTTTAAGTTTCCATACATACTAACATTAGATAGGTGAAGCATATCTATGCAAGCAAGTAGAAATATGTAGATATGTAAAATTTATATGTAAAATGTATATGTGTCTGTATGAGTAATTCTAATTCATTATCTAAAATCAACATGTGAAAGTTAACACAAAATCGTGTTTACCACATAAAATTTAGCACTAAACTTTCGTTTCAAATTTAAATAAATTGCAACAACATGACCAGATTAAACGATGCTCATGTTTAAGGATTCCCAATGGCTAACGAATAATCTAAAATCTATTAAAATGATGCTTGTATAGATTTTCACATTTGTATACTTACATGGACAAAAATTTACACACACAATAATACACAGGTACAGACACACACACACAGGTGACAATATTCAAAGCTGTACATTTCAAAATTTTAACCTCATTTTTAGAATTCGGTTATGGATTTTATTTTGAAACTATGCATTAATTTTAAACTAATGTTTAATATTATTTTAATCTTATAATTACAAAAATATTTTTAATTGCTTATTTTTCAGTTAACTTTTTAATTAGAAAAAAAAACATATTTGAATAATATGTATGTATGAAGTAAAGTAAAAAAACAGATAGGTTGCTATGAGTAATTTTCAGCTGGAGTCAAGGTTACGAGGGGAAGATATTCCATTGCTTTATTTATTGGTATTAACAATATATAATAGGTTTCTCTGCATTTTCTTAGCAATAACAAACAGGAGTCTTATTGGAATTATTTAGAGAGTGTATAGAGAGTGTACACATCGTTTAAGTTGCGAGCGTGATTAATAAACCTTAGAAGGTAGTTCACTCCCAGTTTAGCGACCTCATTCAGACTCTCAAACTGTGGAGCCCTTAAGTACGTTAGTCGAGTACTAGCGAGAGCAGGACATAAACAAAGAAGATGCTCTAGAATTTCCTTCACATCCTGATCAATACATTATCTGCACGTTTCATTATCAGTTAATTACAGTTTAAATTTTGGAGGTAACGCAATTAAAAAATGGCTAGTTATCTGTCGTTGTAGCGGTCACACATGACTTTAGCAATTTTGCATGCGGGTATATTTCTCCACCTAGCTTTCGCTTTCTTCCACATGTGAGTTTCCAGGTTACAATTAGCTACCTGAAGAGGCATCAATACTTCGCTGATTTGGTCCTATGGCAGATTAGTTCCGTTTTTCGTGATTTTGCCTTTAACCTCATTTCCTTCCATGCCTTTGTGACTAGGTACGCAATTGATACACAGTCTAGGCTTGGTAGTAACTTCCTAGTGGCAAATGTTTCTGCCAGGAATATACTACAGAAATCAGAAAGCCTGAAGGGCCTTCTGATGTTTAGATCAGCACCTCATCCCTCAACCATTTTTGAGCCATTCGTAAAGACGTTGAAGGATTCGCGCCTTAGTTTCAGCTAGCCTTACGCCAACATTCCTGTACAATATCATTTTTATCTTCTTTCCAGAGCTCAGTTTCAGGATCACATAATCTGAACCAGATGTGTTCCGACTAACTGAACTGTCCTCGAAGGATCCATAGCATCTGCTGATTTTTCCGCGGAAAGCTAAATCAGAGGTTGAACACATCGAAAAATGCCATTGTTTAGCTAATAACCGCGGTCTTGAGTCCGATGTTTGGAATACCGTCAGGTCCCGGAGCTTTGCCAGATCGAGTTTTTTTTTTCATTGTCACACCACACTTCACGTTGCACATCAGTCTGCGTTGAGAAAAGATTCTTACTATATGCATCAGTAAAGTTGGACACGTTGGCTGTGTCGATTGTTTCAGTCCCTTCCACACCAGCTTATAAGCAAAACCCTATGGGTTGTTCTCAACATCGTCGCATATTTCCAGAAAACAAATCTTTTTGCTATCCCGTATAGCACCTTTCGTTTTTATTTATGAAGTAATCTAGCTGCTTCGAAACTTACGCTGTTTTGAGTTCTTTGGCATATTCTTCTAGAGCGGATGCACTCTGCATGTACACTGGAAAATATCTTCACTCCACCAGCATATGCTGATGGTTAAGCTTCTCCCTCACCATAGATGCGTCACATGCTTTTTTAAATGCCATCATAAGCTGGGTTGCAGCTGACTCCGCTGTCCCTGAGATATGGATATTCCTAATCGACTCAAGAAAAGCCCCCTTGTCAAAGCTGTTCACCTTCCACCCAATCATTCTCTCTATTTACGCCGATGTTCCGCCTGCTTCCCTATTATTTGCTATTTCAGTTACAATCGCACGATGGTCACTATGCGTATAACAGCTACTGATGCTCCACTTAGTACTAGGAAATAGCCCAGCGCTGATAAAAGTTAAGTCAATAATTGACCCTGCGCCATTTTTGCTAAATGTATGTTCAGCTTCCACATTTAATAGTGCCACATCTAGAGGAGCAGAGCTCTTCCTTTTATGTTGGTCGTACGGCAACCCTTGCCGTACATCGATTTGACCGGTTGCATCGCTTGCCCACCTATCATTAATCTTGTTTCAATAAACTGACCCGCAGTCTGCCATTGATTGTAGCCCCTCTTTCTTTAGATAATAAATGGAGTTGATATTGCGGCATCTGTGAACTTTTTTGAACTTTTTTATTCAAAAAATGAGAATAAATTTTAAAATTTTGGGCGAGTTCATATATGATATCTGTATAAGAATATTGGTTAGTTATATGCAAGCTTTATGAACGGTTTTTTGCTGAAAAGATATTATTTTCTCTATCTCAGAGATTCTTTTAAAAGCTCTTTATAGTGGCTGCTTCTATAGTTTCTTGTTCCTAGGTCTAGAAATTAAAGCTGAATAAATTAAATTGATGAGCCTGTCAGTCAGGGCATGTATGAATATTTATATAGTTATATACGTAGATAATATGCAGAGAAGCGAGTTTTATTTATCGCATAGTTACTAGTGCACTAAAGCAAATTAAAAAAAAAAATGAAGAAAATGAACATAAAGTAATTTTAATTTTATACACATTTATTAGGTACATTCGCAAATTCCTGAACTAAAGGTTAAAAATGTAAATTTTTATTATTTTATTTCCATATTTACATTGGTATATTTAAGTGGATATGAATATGTAGTACATGCAAGGATATGTACACTATACCTTGTATTATAAATGCAGGAAGCCATACAAACATTCATACTTCAAATTCTATACTAAAGCAATTACTAGAACTTTTGAAAAATTTAAAAGATATGAAGTCTTTAAAATTTGTAGTACGATTACAAACAAAGCTATTTAAAATAAGTCTTCCAGATCCATATGGTTAGCAAAGGGTCCTTTCATTAAAACATATCTTTAAAATTTCCATTTAAATAATGTATAACAGGCTTAAAGAACGTATATATGTAGTCATTAGAGCAACACAACAGTTTATACAGAGACGAGCAAATCAGACCTATCCTATATAAGCTACTAATATTTGAAATCGTAATCCAGAATTGCAGATTTGATTCCAAATATCATCACTGAATAGAGATATTGAATTGATTTGCCTGTCTCTGTATACATTGTTGTTGTGATGACTACATATATACGTTCTTTAAGCCAGTTATACATTATTTAAATGAAACTAAAACATGGAACAGTAGTCAAGACTTTGAAAATTAACAACAAGATTTAATTTTCATAGTCTACAAAAAAAACCTAATTTAAAATTTCCAATTTATCGCGTTTTCCACAGGAAACTTTCGTTCACATTGAATTTTCTAAGAGACACAAAAGAAATTTTTATAAATTTTTCCTGATTTTAAGAAATCTATCATTTCTCAAAATCTATCAGTTCTATATAAAGTTAGAGTATGAAGCGAGTAAGAATTTTTTAATATCTCTTTGTATAATTGACAAACTGACGTGACGTCAATCGTAAGCGAGATTTTCTGGACTGAGTTAAAGAGAAAAACGATTTCTTAACTTTGAAACCGACAGCAATTTCTTATTTTACTCTTCATTCTCTTCATCTTCATATTCGCAGTGACTTAACAAAAATAACTTCCCCATCCTGTTTAACTCATTTATTTATGCCAAATGCAGTGAGCAGATACTATATCAATTACTTTTTGTTTCATCCGAAAGAAGCAAAAATACCATATAAATTCGATTGACGCAAAATAATCCATCAAAATGACATCAACACAAAATTAAATAAGAAACTACTACGTGGATAATTTAAAGGAAGAGATAGAGGAGTAGAGGAGGGTGAGTTTGAGGAGAACGGGCAATGTTGAAATCAAAAATCATATTTAATTAAAGCATATATTAAATGTTTCATGGTAATCAAATACATTAAATAAAATAGCAATAAATGAATGGCCAACAACAATAAAACAACACATTAAACATTGTTACGAGAATGATGATGATGATTGTGTTGACATTTATTACATATGCACATTAAAGTGCATCAAGCTCTATGATAAAAACAAAAATAAAAAAAGTTTTTTTTTACACCTCTATTTTGTGATGATTTTCAAAATATTTCGGCTCTAGTGATTAACATTCGTGAGCTGAATCTATTATTCGTGAGTTTTTTTGGTCAAAAGAAGCTTACAGAAAAATTTTCCCATACAAAAGCTGATTTTTAGAGATGTTTTAAAAACGTTCTAGTTGACGAATCGTAATCTCTAGAGCGGAAAAATATTTTGGGAATCATTATCAAGGAACCAAGGTTAATTCTTAGAAGAGAATAACAACTTTTTTTTTATTTCGTGATGCACTTTAATGTGCATATGGTATGCATGCATTCGCTTGTGAATTGCCGGCGTTGCTCGCAGGTTTTTAAATTAGTAAATTAATAAATAACATCGATTTGGAAAAAAAAAACTTTTTCTACTCAGGGTAAATTTGTAGATTGTAAAATTATCTTTAAAAATTTAATGAAAATGTTCTTTGATACTTTAATATAAAATCGTTTGCATACAAAATTTCTTATTCCTCATCTTATTACTTGATTTTTAGCAATGTCGGATCCAGAGAGTGGACAGAACGAACTTTAACCCGCTTTAGAACAAAAACTTTGGAAATCAATCAAACGACTTTATTTTTAGTCCGTATGAGAATTGTTTCGCCCACTTTTCCAATATTACTACTTTCTATCCAGTAAGTACCTACTATTAGCAACCTTCGATTAGACTCAGAATTTCATTATGGGGCTTGAAATATTACCAGGCAGAGTGAAGAACGCATAGAATGGTTCTAACTCGTTCCGATAACGTTCTGCTCTGGTCGGAACGAATATGTTGGCATATTTTGCTCTTGAGTGAAATTCATGTGGAGAAGCAAATGCACGTAAACACGACTCTCAAAAGAGGAAACATCACCACAGGGAAGTCGTTGGTGATATAGAAAACAGAGCGAAATCTCAAAATCAATCTGAAAAATATTTAGTGGCCCTATATTCCACACCAGCATAAAATGATTAGAAAAGCGTCTGTTTTAAAAATTTTTTAAGAGCACAACTTCTATAGGAAACATTGTTTCAGGACGACACTCATTTTTACTTTATTTTTGTACATTTTGTTGTGATCCTTCTAAGAGAATAGTACCAAACCCATTTATTCAAGAGGGCCATAGGTCTTCCATAGCACTTAGTCAATACAACAATTGTTCTTTGCCCAGATAGAGGAGAAGAAGCACTTTTGACAACCCAACCCTTTCTTCACCTGATACACCGAAGCACTAGTGCATCCCAGGGGCGAAAGGCTTAACACCAAAAACATCCAAGAACACCCTTCCCCCACCTGTGAAGTGGGCGCTGGTGGCTTCCCGAACGCTCTAGACCTATCTAGTTTTTTCCGTTTGCCAGACTCTTGTAGCGTGTTCCAGACAAAATAATTTACTTTTTTACAAGCTAGTAGGGCAATTTTAAACAATGTGCCGAAAGAGAAAAATGAAGCAATTCTTTTTGATAGCCAATCCGTGATCAAAGCCATGATCTGATGGATTTCCAAATCAAAACTAGTTGATGAATGCAAGAGGAAACTTGTCAGAGTTGGCAAAACATTAATTTAACTCTCATTTGGGTACCTGGATATAGGAACATTAGCGGAAATGAGAATGCCGATACTCTGGCTAGACATGGTTCTTTGCTGAGCCATTTTCACTTATTTCTTTCAACAATACGACTTCATATGGAGAGGCTTAACAGCTTGCGCCACATCAAGAATGGTGCGGCCTCAATATAAGCTATCCAAAACTAAAGAACTCTTATTTTTTTTAGGGTGGAAATTGCACGAATAACAGCACTCTATACGGGACACTGGGTGATTAGCTCGCATACAGATGCGATGGGTGTTCCTCAGAACGATTTCTGACATCGAAGAGATCGAAAGTCTCTAACATTTTCTGTGTGACTGCCCGGCCTTAGCAAGATATAGACTCAAAACCTTTCCTATGCAGCTTAGTAGAGGCTGCTAATGTCAACCTCAGCACTCTGTTGAGGTTTTATGGTTTGACTAAATGGTTTGTGGAAACTTTATATACTGGAATTGCTTGAAAGCTTTCCTTGGACTTAACCATCGGGATAGTGGTATCAAATGGCGTTATTGCGCTAATTAGACTTCTTCGGGTAATCGAGGAGTAACCACACAACTTAACCTACCTAACCTAATCCCCGAGACCGCCCCCACCCCCCGCTATCGTTGAAATTCTCATGCATTTTGATCGTTGATCTTAAATCCAAAAAAAGATTTTAAGGGAAGAACATTTAAACTCCTCTCTCCCTCCCCTTTAAAGAACCTCTAGTTCCGCTAGTGTACCAAAGTGCCCTGGATCTCAGATAAGGCTGAAAATGTTGAGTCTCGATGCAAGGGGAGTGATTTTAATTATTTCGTCTTCTTCTTTTCATTTATGGCTAACGATTGAAATGTATAAAATTTTCATCGCTGAGGAGGAAGTTTCAACCCCAAATGAGTCGGTATGCCAGTCAGCCAATTAGCCAGCTACGGCAATTGCACGTAAATGCATAAATCTTCAATAGAGAAATATATTTTGAAGTTTATATGTAAATATGTTAAAGCATTACACATGTAAATATGTAGATATAATAAAATCTTAAAAATATTTTTGCCCATCAACTTGCTACTGGCTGTTTTCATATTGTACACAATGAATGCATAAATATTTGTAAATTGCATTGACATTTTCTTTTTGAAACCATAAATTTTATTTGTCAACATTTTGCTCACATGCTGATTGAATAAATAATTCATTCATTAAGATCATAAGTATAACTGGTAAATTGCTGCAGTAAATAGTTGAAGCAATTGGTTCTCTGATTGAAATGTTTACAACACTCATTTGAATGAATGCATGTGTGTGTGTGTTCGTTTATTGGCAACCCTCTGTTTTATGAATTTCAGATTAAAACGTTTTGGAAATCAGCCAAATACTTCAATTGTTATTTCTGGAACATAAACAAACAATAGATTTTCATTTTATTGTGACTCTGTGCCACATCAATCAATTGAAAGCACAATTTCCGAAATTATTTCCGAAATCAGTTAAGGTTTTGTTTTATTGTTCGTGTGCATTCGTTAGTATTAAATTTACAAAGCGTTTAAATTACAAATACCAAGATTAAATAGCATAAAAAAGTACAAGAACTCATTCAAAGTCCATGAAAAAGCGGTTTTTGAGCTTAAGCTTCACTTAACACATCTCATATTTGATCCATTTGAATGTAACAAGATAATAAATTTATATATATTAGATTCAGAGATAAGGCTTCATAGTCATCAATGATCTGGCAACATTGTATTATATTTATTTAATATACTCGTAAACAACAAAAAAAAAAGCAGAAATCCACATGCAAATTACATAAAAATTTACATATTTAATTAATGTAAAAAAAAAAACACTGCGG
Organism: Toxonevra muliebris; assembly: GCA_963691655.1. Taxonomy (NCBI): domain Eukaryota; kingdom Metazoa; phylum Arthropoda; class Insecta; order Diptera; family Pallopteridae; genus Toxonevra; species Toxonevra muliebris. Next base: position 127,388,273 of record OY829326.1, read on the forward strand.
TAGCGTCCAATTTTATACTCACACATTGTTCTTGTTTCACCAAAAGTTTTTAGTGATTTTTTGGCAACATTTCGAAATTTTTTTTTTTTTTTTTGTTTTTGTTTTTTGCCCTTTATAAAATTCAACTGCACATACAATCTCGTTATCGCTTCCCTTTTTTATTCATGTTCGTACCACTGCAAATGGCTAATGACACATGACCGAACGAGCGCCGGAAACACGAACAACAAAAAAATCCTTTCTATCTTGAAATATTGTTTTGTATTTATATTTATTTAAATATATATTTTTTATCGTCAGTTGGTTGAATGTTACGAAAATGTCACTTCAAATTTAGTTGAACGTGATGCATGAATAATGGAAACAATTGCATATTGCAATTTAGTTTTGGCCGCCGAATTTATGTTAAACGTAGTCATTGTATATTTAGTTATGTAAAAACTGTAACCAAAATTTCAAAATGATTTAATACTATTTGTGCTTGTTGAGTGCTTGGTGTTGTTATTACATTGTGGTGACACCAATTCACGTTATTACAAAAAGTTCATAGTATCTTTGTATTTTTTGACTGTCCAAACAACAACTCTGAAATTGAAAAGCTCTTGATTAATATTTATTTTTTCGTCCACGTGGTGATGTCATCCCTGTATGCGATTCCGTCACCTATGCATAGTTAAATTCTTCCATTTAATAAATATGTTCAAGAGTTATTAAAAATAAATGAATTATCTTTACTGTTTTGTTCAGAAATTATTTATATTTATGTCTGGCATACGAATTTTCGACTATAAATGTTTAAAAAAAAATGCTGTTTTGAAGGAACATAAATATATCTGCTTAAAATTCTAGCACTCAAACCATCAAAGTATTGTGAATGCATCATATTTCCCAACTAAACCTTACTGCATCCTGAGATGCAAGTAATTATAATTGTTTATATATCAGTTCTAAAAACGCTAAACCTGATTGAAGAGAAAACAAGGCAGATGCAGATATGTGTGCGAACAACTCATCTTCTTCTTCTGTGGAACTGCTCAGCAAGATAAACTCTTTCAAGAACTTAACAAATTAGAAATAGACTGTACCTACAAAGTATCACCAGCAGGAGAACTGAACTGCTTAAAGCCTTCCATCTGTCAACTTTCATTCATTCCACTTTAGAGGGTCACACATATTGGCTTTGATAGTAGCAAGAGCCAGAGAAACCAAAACATGAGGTCATCCGCAAGGTGTTCCAATCAATGTCAGCACCATCCATAAAGTTTTTCGACATTACAATGAACAGCACTTATTACTTTCTAGAGATAAAAAAGTCAAGTGGTAGAAGCCTTAATAACATTTTGCGCGACCATTCCATGCTATTAGCTGGAGCCACGATAAATCCTTGTATACTGCTTTTGTCAATGCTGTTGACCTCCATGTTGTTGCAGTTTGGTGATAATTCTACTTGAATGCCTGTTTTTACAAAATAATCGTTTAGTTTCTTCACTGTATTGCTTTCTTCTCCTTCTTTTATGATACAGCACTCAATGGAGAATCTAAACCGAGGCTTTCGTATCTATTCATGTTTGTACTAAGATGAAAGGAGCCTACAGTTTTATGCGAATCCCATTCTCACTCCTGAAGGTTTGCCATTGCCAGCAAGTGGTGATGCCATGTACATTTTTTTCTTTTTAAATTTCGACCGTGCCGAGAATTGAACCCGGGCAGTAGCAGTCTAGCACACTAACCACTGCGCCACGACGACCATGATGATGTATGACTTTCTATCGCAATTTCCATTTTCTGACTTCGTCTCTAATAAATATTTAGATTGTTCTTTGTCTGCTCATGAATTAACATAGTTGTTTGTCATATAATACAATGCAATACCAATACAATATGTATCGTATACAGCGATTGAAGTACATCTTTACTAGTGATGAGAACTATCGAATTATTTGATAGTTAAAAAATTTTCATTCATTCAGTCTTTCAATAGTTGAAATCACTCAATAGATTTTATCACGCACTAGCTGGGCTTCTCCCAGCTTCGTTGGTCAAACTGTGCAAAATTTGGGTACTACAATAAAACTTTGCCATCATAAGTGGATATTGCAACGCGTCATTTGATTGATGAGTTTCGTAGACTCGTTGCAATTCTCCATCATTTCGGCGCTTAATCACAATATCTTGCGATTGCATATTCCCACCAACAATGACCGCAGCTACCTCATCATTTCTGGGTGCATTGAATTGACGCGCGTGTGCGACAGTTGGCCGTTTATCGGCTCTTATGATGAAGTTGTATTGTGGAATCAGATTGAAAAGCAGCGAAATGCAACTCTACAGTTCCTCACTAGGTACTTGGTGCAGCACGCAATTGTGCATTTTACCACGTGTCCATTCACTGGTTTCTGCACGTTCTTCGGGTGCTTGATTTGCACGATTATGTTGTACCACTACGTGATGCAAGATTTGTTCTTCTGATTGGCGGCACAATGGCAATCAATTGAGTTTCTTACTGTAATAAAATTGTTGAAAAATTTGTAATCCCCTCTAAATAAATATCCACTGCTACACAAGTTACCTAAAAATGTAATCGCAAAAGAAGAAGCGAAAGGGTCGAATGACATGCCAGTAACCCCTGAAAGTATGCAATGCAAATCACACTAAAGCATATACATTTTCGTAACCCTTGAAAGTATGCAGTTTCAGTATTTCACGACTTTCAGACTTTTCTGAAGGGAAATTCCAATTTTCGGCGCCGTAGTGTTTTGACCACCATACAAATCGGATGATGTTCAGCCGAGTTATGCGCGTACAAACACCTTACTCTTTTATATAGATAGAGAAGATTTCCTCCGTTTTTTAATGTTTTCATAAAATTGCAGAACGCTCTCGTCGGGACATGTTGTTTCAACAGAATTTTTAGTCAAACTGTAAATATTTGTTTGGAAAAAAGATTGCAAAACTAATTTTGATTATCCATAGCAACGATGAAAATCAACTCCTGCTTTTTTCAAACCTATGAATTCGAAATTATAGAAATTCAAAACAAGTCTCATTCTTTTCATGACTCATTATAAACGCGGACACACCAACAAAATTTTACATTGAAATGAGACAAAGTCATATTTTCCCGAAGTGGTTGCCATTACTAAAATTAGATCAGATTTTCCGCAGTTCAGCCATGACTAGTCTCGTTTTGGTAGTCGCATCTTTTTTCACGTGCCCTTTCAGGCTGAAGTCTGAAACAAATATTGTTTTTCTATTATTGTTCAAACTTTATGTTTAGATATAAATATAGACAATATAAAATATTAAGATTTTATGAACTTTTTTTTATAAAAAAAAAAAAAACGTGAGATTCAGTTCATGCTCAAGTACCACATGTGCGTACATCTATTCTTGTTTTCTACATTTCTATTTGTATGACTCACGTTTTGTCGCAATGGAAATCACGTTTTAAAACTGTATGATTCAAAATCATTGAACTATGAAATGTTTATGTAATAACTGTCTTATAAATACATTTCTAAGTATAATTTTTCGCTCTGATAATCTTATTTATAAAAAATGTTTACATTCTTTTTTCGTTAGCATACATCATGTATGCACTTATATTTAAATATGTATGTAGTTAGAAACATGTGTGCATTTATAAACAAATAAACAATAAATAGATTTATACATTAGCCACGTGTTTAAACATTAGCATTCAGCGTTAGATGGCAACTGTAGTGATAAGCAAAATCTTTTAGCAAAAATTTAACATACTCGATTATTTAAGATTTATTTTTGACTTATTTTTATCCTGTATAACCGATATATAGCAGCTGTCGGAATTTATTTTTAAAATTCTACACCAACATACATTCATAGCGACATATTCCTCAATTATTCAGATACTCATAAATTATTATTTTATAAAAAATTCTTTACTTATTTCCTTTCCAACAACATGACATAAAAGGAATCTCAGCAAAAGATTAGATTCACATCAATTCGATTAAATTTGCTTCATCAAATCTAACAAGCTCTATATACATACATACATACGTACATACATTCATATGAGATTCACTTCGAAATGCAATTGTGGCAGGCTAGTTTTATACTTGTACAAAAAGGCTTATTGAGTAGTTTAAAGCTTAGATAAAATGCATAAGAACAACAACACCGGCAATAATAATCGTCTCTTCTCTCTCCTGTTTCCGCCCATAACTAATAAAATTCAACTAAATTCTGAAAACATGTTCACTCATACAAACATATATAGATATGTTTGTATGTGTGTATGTAAGAACACGTACATGTTCTTGGAAATGTATGTGCTTATAATCTACATGCACCTATGTGTTTACCCAGTGGCTAAATAATGCGCCTAAAGAGCATTTCTGAATGCATCTTTGGTAGGATCTTTTCAAATATTCTATGACACAACCGAGAAAAAATGCATACTTTTTTATGCTCCCTTGCAAACAATTTGAATACAATTCTTTTGTTTTTTTATTAAAGAAGAAAGCATTGAAAGCCTTTGGTCCGTCTGGGACTAAAACCATCTCACAGCTTTTGCCCGGTTCCCTTCTTAAGACCGCCGTAAAATAGGTGTCATGAGCATTATCGCTCGAATTGTTTGTTATCCTAATAGTTTATACCCCCGCCTGTCCTTGCGTGCTGGTCTTCCGCAATCGCTGCGATTTATTATGATTCTGCATGAGCAACCATTAAGGTGTCGGTACACTCTCACTCATTTTATTTCTTCATTGCGTAGTGTCTTCATAATTTTCACTGCACTGACCATTTCTCAGAGTTCTCTAACATCTGTGGAACAAGGGTCACTGTCGTTCGTAGTCTTTTGAAGCCGTCACCCACCTCGTCCCACTACTCCACGTAGCACGTGAACAGTATATGAGCACGTATATCGAGCTGTCAAACTATTTCGGGCACGCCGGACAGTACAGGTTATTTCTAATTTGAAAGCTGCATACATACATTGCTGATATAAATGACAAATGGCTAGTATAATAGATCAATCAGACTGTCATGTTTCCTAATCATCCAGACGGACATGCTCGGGATGAGTTTTAAAGTTCATCTCTCTTTTTCGGGCTGCCCCCTACTTTTTGTGTCATAACGTAGTGCTGACGGTCTTTAACGAACGTTAATATGTCCCTTCTTGAGCTTTTTTGGGCATGCAGGTCGAAACGAATTTTTCACGATAGCACATGGATGGCGTTGTGCGGCTTACCTAAGTGAATTGAGGTGTGTCTTCTTCTTTGCGTTGGGCCTTTGAGCCTCTGATATTTGGAGACCTTTACTTTTTTTCTTTGATATTTGGCCATCAAGTATCAAATGCAAGGTTTTGATTAAAAAATTATTATATCATTATTATATTATATATTATCAAAAAAGAAGCGCAATTTAAACATCTTAGTAGGATTTTAAGCCGGCAGTGTAGAAGCTTACGAAGCGAGAGACAATGAAATCATGTCTCATGAAATGTTCGGTTCAAAAATAGAAATAAATAATTATCAGTTGATACTTAATGATCTATTGTTATAAAAAATTAAAAAGTGCCTTTGTAAATTTGTTTTTAAATACCAAAACTAATAGAAATTTTGATGAAAAGGCCACGTGGCCCATTTTCCGCCCCGCTTTCGTGCGATTGTACTTAACAAAAAAAAACTTTACTGCTGTGACTGGTACTCTAATTATAAGCTTAGCTTGTTGTACTTGGATTACTTTAATACCAAATAAATAAATAATAAAAATCTATAAAGAATTTAGTGCTTATAAATAACGTACTCTAGATGCACATAAATTTAAAAGCGCTTAATTTTCAACCACTGGGTATATTATATTTGCTCATACGTATGGGGAATGCATTTATGTGTGCAACTAGGAATGCTGGTAAAAGGAAGGAAATTTTTGTGCAGCTATCTACAAAATGCATTTGCGGAATTGGATTGAAATGTGTTTAATGAATTAAATTTATTTTTGTTTTGTTCTCTCTTGATGCTGTTTTGTGATTGTGGTGGTGGTGTTGGTGGTGATCCTTCTGTTCGTGTTGATGCAGGTACATGGAGGAACGTGCTCTGACTGGCGGTAATACATCCCGAAAGCCATCAACAAATTCGGCTAAACACAAACCCAATGTCGGATACAGATTGGGCAAAAGGAAAGCTCTATTCGAGAAGAGAAAACGCATCAGTGACTATGCTCTAGTAATGGGGATGTTCGGTATAATTGTGATGGTGATTGAAAATGAATTGAGCAGTGCTGGTGTTTATACAAAGGTGAGTGTAATCATAGATTTTCACTTTCACTTTGATTTAAATATGTGTACGTACATACATGCAAATGTATGTATATGCAGCTGTTTATAAATATATTTAACTGTTTACTTAATTGATTAATCCCCACTCTCTACTACTCTTTCTCATTTCATTTCAGGCTTCGATTTTTTCGACGGGGTTAAAATCCTTAATATCTCTTTCGACTGTGATTCTTTTAGGTCTTATTATAGCTTACCATGCTTTGGAAGTGCAGGTGAGAGTGAGTGCGAATTAAATTCTTTTTCAGATGTTATATTGATCTTTATCGTCGTCGTCATCATCTCGTCGTTGTCATTATCATAGTCGCCGTTATTCATATAATTTATATGTACATGTAGAAAGGGTATAACAGCGTATATTTTGCATAGAACTATAATGTACCTTTAGAGTGCTATATTGATAAGACCAGCAAATCAATTGCTCACAGAACCCCCAATTTAGATCTCACTACGCAAATCTTGCTAGCTACTTCTGCTTCACGCAAGTTAGCGTCAATTAGATATTCAAAAAACAAGTCAATTGATTTCACATTTGAACCTTGTATATTAAACTATGTAACCGCAGATTCAACAAAGGATTTGCTTCTCAAAAACCTCAAAAACTCACATCACCAGTTTCCGTCAGAGTTCATTTTTCATCATCGATCAAAAAGAAAGAGGCTTCACGTTTCAATCACCTAGGGAGACATAACAATTTTGTATTAAAATACAAACGCACCCTTAATTTATTTTTTTTAATCTGGTAATGCAAAAACGTCTTTTAAGGTTTACATTTTATCATTCATGAACGAGCAACGTTTGAATTATTAAAAACTACTACCAAAATTCCTAGTCGGTGGTCGCTACTTTAAGAGAGCCTACTCCAATTTTCGGTCGTAATAATCGTCAGTGCTATAGTGGATAAATTCGAGTCAACATATTAATTATTGAATGTTCCTATGCCAGAGAGGCAACGCATCAGTCGAAGTGCCAAAAACATCCATTCACATTAATTGGGAATCTCTCCTACTCCCTTACAAGATCAAACTAACTCAAGAAGTGAAACCTCGTGATGATTTGAAGTGCTGAAACTTCTCCGATTGGGTGCAAAAGTTTGAAGAAAATCTTGAATTTCATCGAAAACCATCTTCAGCGTTGAAGCTAATTTTTGACTAAGCAAAATATGCATTATTGGAAAGCAACAAATCAACATGTGCTTCAAGAGACGCCATTGCATCCACAAAAAGTGACCGTTTGGTGTGGATTTCATACCAGAGGAGTAATTGGACAGTATTTTTTCGTCGATGAAAATGATCTTCATTTTACGTTCAATGGAGTCCGTCATCGTGCCATGTTGGAAGACTGATTTTGACCAAAAGTGGATGGACTTGACATCAGTGATATGTGGCTGCAACAAGATGGTGCCACATGCCACACAGCTAGTCAAAACATAGGTATATTGAAGAGGAAATTCGGTAATAGTGTAATTTCTAGAAAAAAGTCTGACCTAACGGCAACGTTGCTTGCGACTTAACGCCGCTGGATTTCTTTTTTTGGGTTTACGTTAAGTCGTTGGTTTATGCCAACAAACCAACAACGTTAGATGAGCTCAAGAACAACATCGAACTCGAAACGTTCCGGCCGATATGTGTCGAAGAGTGGAGGAAAATTGGCTCGCTGCAAATGTGCTAGCGGTGCTCATATGAGCGATATCGAATCCCATTCTTAAATGTAACATAAAGATGGCTCTTATTTTGGCTCTTTTTTAAAAGTATGATAATTTTTCATTTTACCCCTCAGTTTAGTTCCATTCCATGTAAAAATTAGCTATGCAGAATTTGTGCTCAATCGGATAAGGAAAAGGGTTGCCCCTAGAACTTCAAAGTCAAAAAATTCAATGAATTTTTTTTTTTTAATTCCGCAAAATATTAATTCTATGTAAGGCTAGATTTGCGTATACAGGACAGCAAATACTGTCATTGGCATACAGGATTATTTATTGTTTGTTATTTAATTCGAAAAGAAGTTAATATCCAAAATTCAAATTTTCCTGGGTACTACTTTTTCTTACTCAAGAAATAAATGCTGTTTTTTCTTGAAAAAATTTTAAAAAATAATCCAAAAAAAAAAAATTTTTATGATTTTTTTTTTTCTAATGTAGGGGCCGAAGGGCAACCCTTCACTTCATCTGATTGAGTTCAAATTTGGCAAAGCCAATTTTTTTTATGTAATAGAACTAAACAAAGGGGTAGCGCAAAAAAAATCATACTTGAAAAATAAGAGCCACCCTAATGTAACATTAGTAGATATGTTGGAATAAATTTCAGACCGATATCTCAATTATTTTCTAGTTCAATTATATACAAAATTGTTGTGTCTCCATTGAAAATCCCTTTATTTATATTTATAACAGCTACAAACAAAGATTTCTAATAATTTCTCCATATTTCTTCATTCAGCTTTTCCACTTTTTAAAAAAATTTAGCTTTGACATTGAAGACAAACTCACATATGTTTCTTCGAAATTACTTGCCACTTTCCCCATCTTTGATTACAGTTTCATTAACTCAATGAATTTTTAACTAAGAGTTAAAAACGACTATTTTCTTTGTATTTGAGTAGTGTTGCACAATCTAGAAATGAGAAAACTACTACAAATGCATAAACTTCTCAGTTTCATGTGCTCCTTCTATATAAAAAAAAGGACTTCATATGTATGTATGTATGTAAATGCCCAAAATGTTATATGTCAAAAAAAGGCATAAAAAAAAAAGATAAACATCGTTAGCGATGAACTCTTTGGTATTTCAAAAGAATTAATAACAAAATTCTTTGAAATTGTTTTTTTTTTATTCAATGTTCTATGCAAAATATATGCTTTATCACCCTATAAGCTCTTGATTTTATCTTAGCTTTAATTGTACATTCTCACCTTGATGTTTACCATTAATGTAGAGTTGATAAATTGAAACTCCATTGTAGTAGATGCAGCAATTTAGAAATACTTAACCTTGTATGTATAATGTACATTGTGAAAAAAATTGCCTTTAAAAATAATGATACATGCCCTTCGTTTCAGCAATGGTCTTTCAGTAGTTCAGTCATTTATTTCATTGCTCGTTTTCATATCGCTTAAGTTGGCTAATCGTAATTAGATTCAGTTAAATTGTTGTTATATAGCATGCATAAATTTACATTAATATATGATTACTTATTTTCTTTTCTTTATAAAATGTGATAATGTGATTATCGTAGAATATGAACCCGACAATAAAAAAAACAAATAAAAACAAACCGAATGTCCTCATACACAAACGATACACGTTAACACAAACAATCATTCATGCAATTCGAAATTTTTTTTGTCATATTACTTGAATTTTTAAAGTTAAAGCTGCGTTCGAATCATCAACAGCAAGCGAGCACGCTTTTAAAATTTTTTTTTTTTTTTTGAATATTTTAAATGTTTAATTTTTTAAATAACCGAGCTCGCTTATTGAGATTTTGTTTTCCATATCTGTACATTTAAAAAAGAAATCATTAATAAGCGAGCTCGCTTACTGCCGAATCGAACGCAGTCTTTTTTGTTTCATAAATGCTTTAACACATATTTGCTTTGCTTATTCCGTATGTTAGAGTTCAAATAGATCTGTTTCAAAAGCTTATATATACTCTACTTTTGAAATGCTTTAATTTTGGTGAACTAAAATTTTTAATGGATATATTCTTTTTAGACTTTGAATTTTAGTTTTAATATTGGCAAAAATTTTACAATTGAATCAACTGATTCAACATTTTTTTTTTCAAATAATATACAAATTTACTAAAATCAAAATTATATAACTTTCAGATTTAGAAACTAATATCCGACTCAAAAATGTTATGCAAATATTTAAGTACAAGTTCATCGAATAAAAGCATAAAAAAATAATGGATTAGATTTCAGTGCTTCATCCCAATCTACCAGAAATCAGTATTGCCAGGTGTTATATTTTGTGTTTGCTAAGTATACGATAAATCGAATAAATTTAAATCAATCCCACTGTAATTCAGGAATGTTTCATTATTGAAATGACTGTCATCATTAAAGTGTGCGTACCTCGAAACAACCCGAGAGCAAGGCAAATAACGTCAGTGTTTCGATAAAGTTTTTGAAAACATTTACTTAGTTTTTATACTTGGATGCTGATTTTTAATTAACCCTCCGTTGGGTACATGGGCCTGACCTCGCTTTTTTCGTGTCTCATGGTCCCTGGCCAGGCCTCTATATATTTTATGTAGAATTGTATGCAATATGCAATTTTTTCAAACTGGGAGGCGATAAGAGATGAAGCAAAACACGATTTTTGTGTTTAAATTATTGGGAGTATGAATGTATAAACTCGTAATTGTGACTAACTTTATATCTATCATACGCGCCGTTTTTTTGACATTGACAGCTATTCTATCTCGAAGAGCGCCAAAAATACCATAAGAATTGATGTGTCAAATAATTTTCATAATATTACAAAAGTGTTTTACTATAGCTGAAAATGTCGAATTTCGTGCCAACAAAACAACATTTGCGGGAAGTTTTAATTTGCTTCTTCCATTTAAAGAAAAACGCAACTGAAGCACATCGTTTACTCACTGAAGCTTATCCTGACTGTGCTATAGACGTTAGAATGTGTCAGGTGTGGTATGCCCGTTTGAAGACAGGGAACGTTCAGGCGGCCCGAAAAAGTTCGAAGATGAAGAATTGAAGGCATTACTCGAAGAAGATTCATGTCAAACGCAACAAGAGCTTGCAGAATCTTTAGGAGTTGACCAATCAACCATTTCTAAATGATTAAAAGCATTGGGAATGATTCAAAAGCAAGGAAATTGGGTGCCGTACAAATTGAAGCCGAGAGACGTCGAACGACGATTTTTCACATGTGAACTGCTGATTGAACGACAGAAAAGAAAGGGTTTCTGCATCGTATTGTGATTGGCGATGAAAAGTGGATACGTTACGATAACCCAAAGCGTAAAAAATCATGGGGACCGCCCGGACATGCATCAACATCAACGGCAAAACCGAACATCCATGGATCCAAGCTCATGCTGTGTATTTGGTGGGATATGAAAGGTGTCGTATATTATGAGCTGTTGAAACCGAATGAAACGATCACTGGCGACCGCTACCGACTACAATTGATGCGTTTGAGCCGAGCATTAAATAAGAGGGCAGAATATGAGAATAGTTATTCTTCAGCACGACAATGCTCGGCCGCATGTTGCAAGGCAAGTAAAAACATACTTGGAAACGCTGAAATGGGAAGTGCTACCCCACCTGCCGTATTCTCCAGACATTGCTCCTTCTGATTACCACTTGTTCCGATCGATGACACATGGCCTGACTGAACAGCACTTTCGAAGAACTCAAAAAATGGGTCGATGGATAGCCTCAAAAGATGAGCAGTTCTTTCGACGCGGAATCCGTATGCTACCAGAAAGATGGGAAAAGGTTGTAGCTAACGATGGACAATACTTTAAAGAATAAATTTATTATCAATTTTTCACAATAAATGTCCAAATTACGAAAAAAAATACGAGTTTATACATTCATACTCCCAATATTTCGCTCCAGCATGCCAACATCACGCTAAAGTAGATTATATTTATTTTGGTTGCACGAAGAAGACATTTACATTCTACAAATTTTTATTTTTCAATACTTTTACGTGATCCACCTCACGACAGTGAGAACAAGTCAAAACCAAAAATATATGCGTGTACGGTATATTTCCATACAAATGCACGTAAATGTATAGGGCCTGGACAGGCACCATGACTCACGAATGTGACAATTCGAAAATATGTATGCCCAACGTAGGGTTAAATAAGTCGACAAACAAACATCGGTTCTTATAATATCGGCTTTGTCAATCGCCACTGCTATGTGCGCTTGGTGTTAAATGTTAAGTCATCTATTCTATCTTCTATCTGGTTCTTATTACAATAAGTTGAATTGAGTTGAATGGAAAAACTTCGTAGCTGGAACGTTTTCTTTTACCTCAGTTAAGAAATACACAGTATGCCCAGAATTTCTTCACACCCCAACGAACTTTTAAATCAAAGTGTGTAAACAAGCCATGAAAAATTTTCTAAAAATCTGGAAAACCGTCCACGTCTTGTTTTTATACTTTGTTTCAAAAATTCGTTAGGATGTGAACAAATGTGATTCAAAAAAATGTACGTAAAAGAACTCTACTCATCTCAACGAACACAAGAGAAAACAATTTTTGAAATCATAATATCGTCAGGTTCCGAAATGGTCTCGAAAGTCCCGAAATTTGGATCATAAATTCCCACTTTTTTGTTAATTTTCAGCTAAATAAATTGCAAATAAATTAGCAAAAACAAAATTTTGATATATAAAAAATGTCTCAAAAACCCCCCAACCCCCGAAATTTTTTTCTGCGTACGCGCCTGGTTCTGGCTGATTGGACTGAGTACGATTTTTAGCGCATTTTGCAACACAAATCAATAAAAAATAAACTTCTGTAATAAACAGTGTTGCCATTTCAACAGTTAATCGGTTTTTTTTAATTGCTTTTAAATATTTTTCGAGTAGTTGTAAGCCTGGTAATGCTTTGACTGTCACTCACCTACATTATTAGATTATATACAAAATAATAATTTGAATTCATAAGTTAGTGTAATTACAAAGGAGTCCCAAAAATTCCGGGATTTCCTCTTCCCAACCTTAAGAATTTTCAGCCTAACTTTAGAGCAAATCCAGATACTGCGGGAAACCGGTATCCTGAGATTGAAATCGATAAATGCGATCCGCACGAATAGATTTCTTCGTAGACGTTGGCCTGCTTGGCAACCTTACGCATAGATCGATAGAAAAAGTATTTTCAGCTTTTCGATTTTCAGCTTTATCTGTGCGCACATCCGTACGCTTTTCGCTGCGAACCTTAGCTGCTAGTGGACCGAGTAGATAACATGTGTACATCTAGTACACTGGATAATTTTGGTTCCGTGTTTTTTAATCAAGGGACAGCTAAGTGACTACGAGAATCTTTTATTAAAAATACTTTAAAAAATGCATAGCTCTTCTAATAATGATAAGAAGGCAGCTAAAGGATATAAATAAGTTGTTCGATTGAATGAATATCTAACATATCGTGATATGTCAAACTTAAATTAAATTTTCATATAAATATATGTATTTGCATTCCAAATCCTTTTGTGAATCGATGATTTTTTGTTTTTTTTTTTTTATTTATTGCAATAAATATCTAATATTTCCGAATAAATGACTACCCTTGTCAATTTCAAAATGATATCAGCAATGTATCAGCTATATCAACCATTCAATTTAAATATATAGATATCAAATGCCTACATTCATACCTAAACTTTTAAACCTCAAAAACATGTGTATGGTTGATTTTTGAACCTTCTTCCGAAAGCTTCTGTTTATTTTGGGTGGTGCTATTTGAGCGCCTCTTCAGTTTGCGTTTTCGTTTGAGAAAAACTGCAAAAAAGAAAAAAAAAATGTACATGTAATTATAAATTCCCTATATAGTGCCTAACTATATAGTATATGCAGATTATGATGATTGACATTGATTGATATCTCGTGCCTCATTCATTTATATTTATTCCTAATTTATTTTACTCTAGAATTTCCGCATAAAAAATATGTATGTTGTGAGATTTCATACGTGAGACATCGACCAAGAAAATTGCAAAAAAATTTAAAATAAAAAATAGGAATGAAAACAATAAGTTTTATTATGATAAATTTCTTTTTGAACTTCTCAATAAAGGAAGAAAAATCCTTGAGATTTTAATTATAAAGTTATTATTAACTTTGAAAAACTTATACATCTTTTTCTCTGAACCTCAACTACGTCTGCATATTATGATTGTGATTATTTCACCTTACTATATATATGTAGGTGGATGTGTGCATATTAGGGTTGTAACGGATTTCTTTTAGACGATAAGGATGCAAATGCGAAACTGCTGTCAATCAATGTTGAGGTTGCAGATGAAGTTATGCTTTTTTTATTTATTTATAAATGGAGAATGTGAATAGAAATAAGTGGATTGTATGTAAATAAATAGTTTTTAGTTATTTCAAAGAAAAATTTGCTCAAGTTTCAATTATGTTTCATATAACCTTACTTAGCTCTTTGGAATGCAGTGATTATTGTAAAGATAATTAAATACTCTTGTGTTTCAGAAATACATTTTAAAGGAGCTTTACAAACGTAGAAAACGAATTATTTCGCTTGTAGACCGTACACGTTCTAACAAGGCTCAGCATCAGAATTACTGAAAATGTTTGTTTCAAACTTCAATCATGCAGATGCCAATCCACCTTGCTTTTCTATCTCAGCCATAGAAACGTCTTCAACGAAAATAACAATGAATTCTATAAAACCACATTCGTGTTATTGCGAATCATTCAACGGAAGATTCAATGCCGTAATCCAAATCCAAAGAAAAAATATAGAAGAGAAATATTCAGATATGAACAATAATGGCTCTAAAGCTGAAATCATGCGGATATCCGTTACAACTCTAATACATACTTGCGTTACATTAAAGACCTACAAAACTTCAGCTACATTGAGCTTATTGAGACATCGATAATTTTGTGTTTTTTTTTATTTGTACTTATGTCGAAGTACTTAACGTAATTTTCTCGGCAATGTCATAACTTTTTGTGTCTATTTAAGTTAATTCTTAATAACAACAACACCCAAAAAAAAAAAACACATTTTCTTTTCTGGCGTCTTCCAATTTAGTTTCTTGTTATTCGAAGCAATTCACTATTCAGCAATCGAAAATAGACAAAAACTATATACGAAAATGAAAACATATACTTGTATATGTTATTGTACCAATAAAAAGAAATACATATACATATATATGTATATGTATATGTAGTTATATATGTTTGTCTGTATTTATATACGAATTGAAGTACAAGAACATTTTTTTCGAACTTTGAATAAAATGACAAGTCATGTCCTTATGCATATTTCATGTTGGCAGGATGTATGCATACATATATATATATATAAAAACAAATATGCATACATTCAAATACATATACATATGTAGGTATGAATGTATGTGCAACGATTTGAAATGAATGAATCTGTGCACATTGAGTGAATTGGAATTGCCAGAATTTCAAAGACGACGAGTAACTATTTGTTGTATTCACTCGACTAGCATACATTGTATACGGGTATTGCCATCCCGAAAAAAAATATTACCAAGCGACCTTACATACACACATATACATACTTTTATACATACATATATGGATATATTTTATAGTATAATTGCTTCTGACAAATTTGTTCGTTCATTCGAATTCTGATTATAATTGAAAAAAATTACAAGTTCAAATATTTTTTTTTTTTTTTTTCATTTAAATTAAATTAAAATTTGCTTCAGGTGTATATAAATACATGTGTGTTAGATTTGTAGGCACGCATTGATGCATTTTTTTTTACAAATCAACCATTCATAATTAAATAAATAATTTCAATTTTTTATATATGTAAATAACACTGTTTGACACCAAAATTTTGCACTTGTATAAAAAGTTAGTTTTCTCGAAAAACTATTAGAAAAATAATATTAAACCCTAGAATTTCGAAAAATGTAGTGTCAAAAGTACTGCAAAGCAGGGGAAATAGAAATTTTTAACGTGGTCTAGTTGAAGCTTTCACCGTACTCTTTTAAAACATTTGTATTTAAAAACCTTGGAAAGCTCAAACCACTTTTTCAAAAAAAAAAATTTTAAATTCACAGCTGAATTTTAAAACAAAAAAAATATGTAAATCATGGCAACATGACCTTTATATCATCTAGTTTACAAAATATCCTAATGCAAAGTCCAAAAAATTTTGTCTCTTTTAAACTTTTCGAAAATAATCCAAAATATAAAACTCGATTGAAATTCAAAAAATTACGCTAGTTACCTACAAATAAAAAATTCAAACTTTGTGTGAAAATAGTTTTTTTTGCTCCAGCTCATCTGCCTTTTGAATTAAATGGATATTAACAGATTTCAGCCTTATAATTTAAATTTTAGCCTTCAAGTTTTTAGCCGAATGATTTCTGAATCCTACGTTGGTATAATTTTTTTTTTAATTAAAAAATCAATTTTAAATACAACGCTCTAGAAATAAAATATTCTAAAGTGCATTTGAAATAATCTTAAACCCAATTGAAGTTTTCTGAAGTTCATTTGGTTACTTTGCACTACAATTAGAGTATTGAAGAATTCAATTTGGAATAATTTGAAATGAATTTAGAATAATTTGAAATCGAATTAAAATATATTAAAATACGATATATTTGATTATTTAGAAGAACAATCTCAATTTGGAATTTTCTGAAGTACTTTCGTAAAAGACGTAAATAACATATCTAATATATGGGGCATTATTCCTGAAAAACCCCAAATTTTTTCGTTATATTTTTGATTCCCTTTTATACTTTCTAAACTTATTCCCCTATATGATTGTAATTTAATCTGCAAGTATTAGGTTTTTAACCCCACCCCTTTCCTAGTTATGAGGGATTAAAAAGGGTTAAATTTTAAATTCTAACGTCAACTCCACTAGATTCAAAAGCTCATAAAAAAAGCGCAGTACATCCAAAGTACAAAATTAGCATTTTCTTAAATATTGAATATCTCGACAACTAACAATTACTGAAGAAAAATCTCAGATAAGATTTTTATAAACCGTTGGTGCATTTTTACTCTACCGACTGGTAGAAAAAACAGTTGGCGCAACGCGAAGTGTGCGTCTTGTTTTCAACAAAGTCTTGTATCTCCAAAACTACAGGGTTTGCCATTATGGACTTTTGGGTGTTTGTAGTAAAAAAAGACAAGCTATCTTTTAAAAATAAAAGATAAATTGATTCAAAAAGTTAAATAAAATTTTGATTTGCCAATTTCTCTATATAAATTTAAAAAGTACTTATAATGAACTTTTAATATTATTACAGGGTATGAAAACCCCTTTCAGAATCAAGTTTGAACGTTTGATTTGGTTGAACAGAAAAAATGTTATTTGAATCTAGTGGAATTGACGTCAGAATTGAAAATTTAACCCTTTTTAAACCTTCATAACAAGAGGTGGGGTTAAAAATCTAATACTTGCAGGTTAAATTACAATCATATAAGGGAATAAGTTTAGAAAGTATGAAAGCGATCCAAGAACATAACGAAAAAATTTGGGGTTTTTCAGGAATAATGCCCCATATGTATATATCAACGATTTGAAAAAAATGTGTGGAAGAAAAGTTTGAAAATTATTCTAAAAAGTGGTCCTCAAATCCATTCTCTTTGGCATTGACAGTCAGACAGTTACTTATAACACGATCTTTACACTTAAACAACATTTTAAATACAGGGCAATTATGGTGTTGACTGTAATTTTTCGTATTAGGAGCCCTCCTTTTTTAGTCCTTTAACGGAACGGTTGTGCTCAGCAAATTTTCATTTACTTGACACCAACAAAAATTTAATATAAATTAAAATACATTTTTTTATGTATTGACCAACTTTTTTATTATTTTTATTTTACATCACAAAATCTCGTCAAGTTGTTAAAATTTATATTTTAATGAGTATATTTTTAATTAATTAAGCATGTATGGAGTTAAATCCATACATGCATATAATGTTGAAAATAAAATTGGTATGTAATGAAGCCTTCTACAGATACTATTACTTTATATATGAACATGGACCACACTGCTCATTAGTGCATAAGATATATGTAAGTGTGTACCAACAAACTAAAATGATAAAACCAAAATAAAATTGAATTTTTTAATTTTTTATTAAGATTTATATTTATGCAAGAATCAAGTGTTTATATGACAGATATTTTTGTGCTAATAGTTATCATATTAAAAATGCAACTATTGGCGCTTTAGATATACATTCTAGAAAAATAAAATGTAAATATTTAAATATACATTAATAAGCTGTTATAATCGTTGATAAGCTATGTTTTGCTTTTCAATTACTTAAACTTGTTTTCATTTATTTTCCCTGCTTTTTTCAAAAGAAATTGGACAATTAAAGATTTTTTTTTTTTTTTTTTTTGGTTCTGTATAATGTTTGCTTTTAGATTTGCTTCAATGTCTCGATTCCACCCAAATCACTACATCAAATCAAAATATCATATTAAATTCATGATGATAAATGTTGCATCTATTGTCCTCTCCCAACCCCCTCTATACTCTTTAATGTAAAAATGTAAAAAACCTTTTGATGAAATTTTTTAATATTAAACTTTTATTATGCTTTGCAGAATTCAGTAAGTAAATAATATTGTATTTAAAAATATTTGTGAGTAAAAAATTTTATTGGTAGATTAGTCAAAGCTTTAATTTAATATCATAAGTAAAAACGTATAGCTTGTAAGCCGCCACCATAACTCTCTCTCTCTCTCTCTCAAAATCTCAAAATTCAATTGGAAAGTGTATTCAGCTTAAATGTATAAAGTAAAATCTACGCATATATTCAATGTGAAAAATTAAAAAAAAAATTTCCAACACTTTAAAATTTCTAGTTTCAGAAACAAATGTGTTGTATTTTGAAAACCATTTTGATACTCTAAAAAAAATTTGAAATCATAGTAAAACCATTTGAAATAAATGCACTATTATTTCTGACTTAGAATGCGTAAGCATATTAGGTTAAATAAATATTTTTGATAATTATAATAAAGCTGGACCATATATATAGTAAAGGGTGTTTTTTTTTAGAAGTGTGGTTTTCAATCTGGCAATACTTTTTCGGAGTTGGTCTTTTTAACATCTGTTACTTGATTTATGCTCAGTTTGGTTTGCCATTTCATAATGAATAGACTTACTCTTCAACAACGTTTGCATATTGTGCAAATTTATTACCAAAATAATGGTTCGTTTAGCGCGACGCATCGCACGGAGCGTCCAATATTCGGCCGAAATAATCGCCCAGCAGAGTCGGTAATTCGAGCAACCATGGATCGGTTTCGCACCACGTTTACTTTAGTGAATAATGCACATCCTCAAAGACGCCGTACAGTGCGCACCGAAGACGCTATTACTGCTGTGGAGCAGAGTATCGAAGAAGACCCGAATGAGTCCATCCGCCATAGCGCGCAATAATTGGAGCTGTGCCCATCCACTTTATGGAAGATTTTACGGAAGAATCTTGGTTTGCGGGCTTACAAAATCCAACTCGTGCAAGAATTGAAGCCGAACGACCATCAAGCGCATCGCGCGTTCGGTGAATGGGCCCAAAACGAGATGGCCATCGATCCCAATTTTCACAAGAAAATTTTGTTCAGCGATGAAGCTCACTTTTGGTTGAATAAGCAAAATTGTCCCATTTGGAGTGATGATAATCCACAAGCCATTGTTGAGATTACATCCTCAAAAACTCACTGTTTGGTGTGCTCTATGGGCAGAAGGAATCATTGATCCATATTTCTTCAAAGATGGAGCCGGCCATAATGTTACAGTCAATGGGGAACGCTATGGAGCAATGATTAATAACTTGTTCGCGCCTGAATTGGAGGATGTTAATGTGGACGTCCTTTGGTTCCAACAAGACGGCACTACATGCCATGCAGCCAACAAAATAACCAATTTATTGAAGGAAACTTTTGGTGAGCGCATTATCTAGCGTCGTGGGCTTGTGATGTGGCCTCCAAGATCGTGCGACTTAACACCGCTGGACTATTTTTTGTGGGGTTATGCGAAGTCGCTTGTCTACGCAGATAAGCCCGAAACGATTGACGTCTAGGAAGAGAATATTCGGCGCGTTATTACTGACATACTACCCCAATTGCTGCAAAAAGTGATCGAAAATTGGGCCTCTCGGTGGAATTTATTCGAGCCAGCCGCGGCGGCCACTTGCCCGAAATCATTTTTAAAACATAATGGCAAACTCTTATCTTTATAATAAAGCTTAATTCTTGGCCATAACATTAAATTATATGCGTTTTATTTCTTCTTGAAAACCGCACTTCTAAAAAAAACACCCTTTATATATATATTTTTTTTTTATTTGGATAAAATTTCATTAAAAGTCTCTCAACCTATTTATGCACACATCTGTATATATATGTAAATCTCAAACACTTTCACTGCTACTATATGCAAAGCATGTGATTACAATGCACAAAGTGCTTATTTCAAATGTGATTAGATAAAATGAAAATCAGAGCCAACAAAAATTCCTCATCAAACAGTTCACTTACTAAAAATTGGGATGGAATCGAATGACGATTTTTTTGAAATATTTTGAATCCTAAGCGATTAGCTATTCCATGTCAGTACCATAATCCAATTTTTATTTATTTTATTATTTATACAAATTTTGAGAAATTACGACCAGAATGGATTTACAGTGGAACTCCTCGGAATATTTTTGGATTCATAATAGACTTCCTTAATGAAATCGTATAGAATTATACAATAAATTGTAATAAGATACTTTCTCAAAAGTCGATTTTTCCGAACAGAGAAAATGTACCGTCCCTTAAATTTTACCATAATCTACAACATACATAAACCTGACAAAAGTCAAGTTTTATAAATTACACGTTTTCTGATCATAATCCTCTTGTTATTTTTTCGGGTCATGTCAGGGGGATTACTCTGTAGTTCGATTCGAAAGGCAGTTCTATTCGATTGCCAAATTCGTAAATGTTTTCTAGAGTACCAATCGCTCGAATTAGAGTAAATTTTCTTTCGAATCGAACTACAGAGTAACAACCCAGGTATTTCCGAGAAATTTTTAAAAATATTCTAAAAACTTTCTAAAATTCAGAAAAATGTTTTAAAAATGTTCATAATGTAAAGTGGTATTAGAGTAAAGAAAATGTAAAGTAAATCGATCACAAATGAGGAATGCCAGGATCGCAGACCAAGTGAACACAATTTTGAATTGATATATCTTCAATTAGGTTCTCATCGTTTAGAGTAATAAATATATTGCATAAAAATTTCCAAAAACTATAAAACTGTAATAAGAAGTAATGATCCAAACCCAAAGTATTCTTTTCAATTTTTAAACACGAAAGTAAAAATGTATTAAAAAAAATAAGAAGCCCGAAAATAAAAAATAAGAAGAAATAAAAATAAAAAATGGACTCCTGGTAACTACCACCTCTTGCCCCCTCTGATAGGCCTTACGAGGGTTGTTCGGTAAGTATTACAAAATGAAACAATATATAATTTTAAAAGTTTTCCGAAAAAGTTTACGATTAGTTTTTGATGTATGTAGTAACTTAGAGCTCTACGCATTTAGCTCCGTAGTATTTTAATTTTATATAGATTTTTTTTTTTTTTTTTGTTAAATTTCAAGATCTTCAAAACACTCAGTCAATAGTATTGATCTTCTTATTTGACGAAATTTCCTTTCGCCCAAAATACAATAATAATAAAAATAAAATAAAGTCCCTAATAAGTATAGCTGCTGGCATTACAACTGTAAAATTTATGATTGTTAATTTCCTTGTGAGATGAATATACGGGAGACTAAAAAAGTTCACTTCGTTGGCTACACGGTAAAGGTCAAAAGCTATTTTAATTTCATAACTTTAATCTTCATCGTTTTTTAAATTTTTTGACATAATTGACATTAATTTCTATACATTTTTGAAGCCGGCAAATTCACTTGGAAAAATAGTTCTTAAAATCGAACTTTTTTAGGTTTGCAATTCTGACACTAACTGCATTAATTATTTCCGTTCCTCTCAAACTACTTTTTATTTCTGGGAATATGGTGCTTGACGAATTTTTGCAATATCTAAGAGTGCATTAAAGCTGTTCGTGAGCTGGGGTGTTATCGTGATGTAAAAAGTAGCGTCGCATTTCATATTTTTTCTGGTTTCCCAATAAGTTTTCGAAAACTTGTGGTAAGCAGATTTCAATACACCATTTAGCAGTTAGCGTCTGTCCAGTTTTGAGAGGAATAACAGCAACAATTTTTTATCTGGTGAAATACATTCACATCATTACTCTTGCCACTGACATCTGCTTCTTGGTTTTACTGGGTGGTGGTTGTTTGTTTTCATACTTAAAGAACTATGCTTTATCATCTGTTACAATTTTATTGTAGGTGATGGGCTCTCCATTTTTAAATTTTTGAGGGAAATATTGGGCAAAATGCACACGCGCCTCTTTTCGAGCATCACTTGAAATTCGAGGAACCCATCATGCTGGGTTTTTCGTGTATCCAATATAATTCCTAAATATTCCCGATACAACATGGCGTTCAAGCCCAGCTCAGCAATTATTTCCTGGATTAACCTTGGTTTTTCCTCAATTTTGGGCTTCATCAGAAAATTTCGCGCGACCTTCACTAGATTCGCCCTTCACAGAAAAATATCCGGTCGGAAATTTCTGAAACTACTTCGAGATAGTCACAAGCGATTTGGAATTTTCTACATTTGCTATTTGATACTCATTAAATATTTCCACAGACTTGAGGTTATGCCGAAATCCGTAAAGAATGACAAACCTCTCTTGCTGTGATGGCGGTGGAATTTCTACCAACTCTTTTTCAGTAGCTTTGCGTTTTCTTATCTCAGTGTGGACAGTTTACAGTGAAATTTAAAATGAAATATCTCAATACTATGCCAAATCAGCGGACATTTTTTGATTTGTCAAAAATTTATTTAGAGTTGCCAACTAAGCGAACTTTTGTTAGTCCCTTGTGTGTAGGATTTTGAAAATTTTTGTCAAAGCTATATTGTATAAGGGCATAAACCAAGAAAGTTTCTTGGTGAAGCTATGTGCATTAGGAACTAAGTTTTGTAACTTGATTGAGGCCCTATGCACCACTAGGAGAAGAGGATTGCAGTAAGTAAGTTTGGAACTTGAAGTGTATGCCATTGAGCTCTGTTTAAGTGAGTATGGAAGCAAATTTGTGTCAATAAAGAACATTTATTTAAACTCTAACAGCAAATCGAAGCTCCCTCCGCTCGCCGGGTTAGAAAATGTTAATCCGGTGACTTAATTGAATCACAAATATTCTATGGCTTGCCAATGATGCTCCATTAATTTAATCTGAAAAATTAGCTGAATATACTACATTCCTCGAAGTCAATTTTCCAACGCAAGAAAAATAACTGCTAAATTTAAACAGAAATCAACTTCCAGCTATTCTACAGCATTCTACACAGGGCCTTGTAGAGCCAATAACTACTTATTCATATATTATTTATATTACTGAGCGATAAGTAGCGAGCATGCCAAGCCGTGAATCTGACCACACTGCATGCCAGTCCAGCACACTAACTACTGGGCCACTACTTACATCTATCTAATCGAATCTAGCTAACCCATGTCAGTGTGGAAAACCTCCGATTCATAGCAAATTCATTAAGAATTTTGCTACTTATTTGAGAGCGATAATCCCAATATCTATTTATATCTTGACTATAGATACTGTTTGAGTGGGAAAAGCAAATCTATATTAAATGACCACAGTGGCACTGGCACTGGCTAATTCTCTGTCTTTGGCGTATTATCAGCAAACATTGTAATGGACTAAGCTCGATTGTCAGCAGATAATTGCTGGCCCTACTGAGTAGGTTTACACCACTCAGATTGCTTATAACAATATTAAGTGGTATGTCACTGGAAGGTCTAGATAGGCAACGTAGAGTAGCCACTCTTCTACTGTAAAAGTTCAAGAAGTACTTAAGTTCTAAAATTAAAGGCAGTCTCATTCCAGCCTTCAAATGCTACTATATGATTTCAGCGGCTTTGCTGCCGGAGAAAACATAAATGTTTTTTATTTGAAGTTATATATAAACAGGCTTAATGAACAAATGTAGTCATCACAACAACAATGAACTTTGAAATTTAACCTCTAGATTTAATTTTCATAGTCTCCTAAAAAACTATCATGAACTGATCGAATGGGGACCGTTCAGAAAAAATGACACCTAGAATCATTTTC
Organism: Toxonevra muliebris; assembly: GCA_963691655.1. Lineage (NCBI taxonomy): Eukaryota > Metazoa > Arthropoda > Insecta > Diptera > Pallopteridae > Toxonevra > Toxonevra muliebris. The sequence goes on from OY829326.1 coordinate 127,412,557, forward strand.
TCACAAACACACACACTCTCCCATGTACTAGACTTTCAAATAACGAACTGTTATGCAGACTAGCTACAATGGGAAAAAAACAACAACATAAGTATATAGAACGGTTGTGGTAGTTCATATCTGTAATTCTGGGTTATGATTTCAAATATTAGTAGCTTATATAGGATATTGAAAGATCAAGAACTACCACTAAGATCACTGATGAGGAATTGTGGCGGATTCCGAAACGGCCGTCTGATTTGCCCGTCTCTATATACATTGTTGTTGTGATGACTACATTTGTTCATTAACCTGTTTATATATAACTTCAACTTAACGAAATTGACATGAACTTAAGTCATGACTTTGAAAATTAACCTCTAGATTTAATTTTCATAGTCTCCTAAAAAACTATCATAAATGTTTTTGTTGGCACTGCAATCGATGATTTATTTTGGCCACCCTATAGAGCTTTGTCAGTCGGTTCTGCTTGCGACAGTTACCAGGGCCAAGTGCACTCTGAATCTATTCTTTCCAGCAGAGCTGAGCTCATTACTCATGTTACTATCTTCTTTGAATGATACAGTCGCATATGGAACCATAATTTTTCTGAAGTATCTTTCTTTTCTCGAATGCTTCCAGCAGCTACTCATCATTGGCTGACGACTACATCTCAGAGGCATATAATAGGACAGTCTGAATGAAGGAGAACGTTATTTTTATTAGTCGAGAACTTCCCAATTGTTTACTGAGCTCGTAGTGACAAATTAGATATGCAATTGGAATAAAGACAATTGGAACGATTTTCTAGTAATTTATCATACTTATCGAACGACTCTCGCAAATTTCTGAAGACCTCATAGAAACTCTATAAATTGAGAATCAAAAATCAAAAACTGTTGTTTGTAATAATTTTCAAAAGTCATTTAGCTGGCAGTAGCCATGTATCCATGCATCTCTTTTGTCAGAACTCATATGCATACTTAATTCTGGCAACTTGTATACGAATCAAATATTTTATGATTATCTGATCCAGCCTAGAAATAACTTTTGGAAAAACACGAATAATTGATGCTCTAGCTCCTATGTAGATACAATTCAGATGCCCTGCGTTGTCTTTGAACTAAAAGAGAAAGTCACACTTTTTCAAGACCTCTTCCGACAGTTCAAAATCCCTTAATTCTAATATCTTTAAAAAATAAAATTGTATTTGAAATTCGAAATGGTTTGAATAATCATATGTAGAAGAAAATTCTAAGTTCAAAAGGAAAACAATCCAATGACAAGCCTGAGTAGTTTTAATCCATGAAGCAATATGAAATGCCTAATATATGAATTTAAATTTAAATATTCAAAATACCTCAAGCCAATTGCTGTTAAAATGTTATTAAGTTTCTGGGTGGGATGAAGCTTTACTGTTTTCTTAGTATTACTTTTAAATTTTCAATGAATGCAGCTCAATTTTTTAGTATATTATTTGAATACACTGTCCTAACATGACGTTAATCATTTACATACAGTTGCATATTTCTACAAACACGTACAAGCTTAAAAATTCTAATATAGTAGTGTCAGATATGATTTTCGAAGACAGCACAATTCATAACCACATACATACAAACGAATACTCGTATGCATATACACTAGCATAGGCACACATGCATACAAAGGCTCATACACTTAGCCACACATACATACCAGCTATGTAAATCGTTAAATCCTTCAATTGATTTGCATTACATGTCAGTCCTAATTTTTAGCAAGAATGCATTCATTGGCATTGAGTACAACAAACAGTGCATACAATACAATTGATATTCATGCATATACATACATACACACACATACATATACCTACTTTCTTGTTTAGTTTGAGTGTGGGACACTTGCCCGAACGATGACGATGTATTGTGAATGTGTGCATGTATGTATGTATGTATGTGAATAGTACTTAAGTGAACCGTTAGTACGTACAGACTGCTACTTTATATGTATGTACATATGTATATATATGCATGCTATCAGCCCTGCTAGCCAGCCAGTCAGCTACACCATATATATATAGTTATATTATTATTACTATAGTACTTACTTTTACTTATTTGTACTTGAGTGTTCCTTTTTTTTTGTTCTATTGTTCGTTCGTTTCGTTAGTCACAAACAATAAATCAATAAATTTCCAATTATATTTTAATAATGAATTTGTAATCTTCTTCTCTTCTTCTTCTGCTTCTTTTGCTTCTTCCTTCCGTTTCATATTTATATTACTCATACGCCACCGTTACCGCTACCGCTACTCTGCTGCATGTCACCTAAACGAACTCAACCACATGCAGTTATTCATGATAGATAACTGTGCGGACGATTGGCGGATCGCAATGACATGGCAACGAATTAGTCAAATAAGTTTAGAACTTTTTATATGCGCTATTCATCCAATTCCTGGTGAATATTATTTCATGTGGACGACAAAATTGGCAAACAAAAATAAAACCATGGGCACCGAAATGGTTCCATACGACGTAGCTTTATCACTACCTATGTTCCTTCGATTGTATTTAATATGTCGAGTTATGCTGCTTCATTCAAAATTATTTACGGACGCATCATCACGGAGTATAGGCGCTCTTAATAGGATTAATTTTAATACAAGGTAAGATTAATATTTAAACGAAAAAGAGAATACCTTCATGCATACGGAGACATTCATATGTATGTGTTTATTGTATATTGTATTTAAATGTCATTTTCATTATTTATTTCTTTTTGCTTTATAAATTGTATAAATACTACATGTGTACGTTTTGAATATTATAGTAGGGATTAATCACGGGAGATATTCACTAATAAATCCAATTTAAAGCAACATTTTATAATAATAAAAATGTTGATTTTCCACATATTTATTATTAGCTTGTTCGAGGAATTTAAAAGTTAAGTGTAGAGTCATCTCTTCAAATTTGTTAAATCTAGCTTACAAATATTTCACAATAACGTAGAAGCTCGCTAACATAGTAGATACATATAATATTACTAGTCGGAAAGCATATACCCAGCTTTCGGTGAGAATTTTTTTTTTAAGTGTTTAGCTTTCTTGAGACCCAATTGCAACCGTAGTAAAATCATAAAGGGAAGCACGAAGCAATACAATAAAAGCAATACAATAGAACCAGCTGTGTGGGCCTTTTATTTTATATGCGGTTGAGAAACACTATTGCATTTTTCCTTATGCCCAATGGCTTCATTTAAATTTGTTAAGGAGCACAATCCACTATCTCCCTTTCACTCCTCGCCACCCTTTTCACCTCTCTTTCTTCTCCTCTCTTCTTAGAGTCTCTAATTTCCTCCTTATCTCCCCTCCACATCCTTCTCTTCCTCCCCCCATTCTCATCCCTTCTTCTTTTTTCTTATCTTTGTTCCTTCTTCCTTTCTTCCTTTCTTCCTTTCTTCCTTTCTTCCTTTCTTCCTTTCTTCCTTTCTTCCTTTCTTCCTTTCTTCCTTTCTTCCTTTCTTCCTTTCTTCCTTTCTTCCTTTCTTCCCTTCTTCTTCCCTTCTTCTCTTCCTTCTTTTCTTCGCTTCTTCCCTCTCTCCCCCTTCTCTACACGAAGGACTACATTTAGAGTTAAAAAAAAATCGCGGGCAATGTCGGGTACTCACACATATAAAAAAAACCTTCACAAAAAAACTTGTTCGAAACAAAAATCAATTCAGTCTTCATTTACAAACAGTTGAGTAGTTGAAAATATGGCTATGCTATATCCCTCCCTCTTCCCTATAAAATACCTACTTGTTTTACATCAAATATACATCTAAACATATATAAACGTAGGTAATGCAAATTGATATAAAAGTTTTATGACTTGTACACAAATACGTTGCTAAACTTTGTGTTTAAAATTTTATCACATCCCGTTAAATTATAAGAACCTAAAAAAGTTCATAAAAGGAGACCACATTCCAACCTACAAATATTGGTGCAATACTTAAAGGGAATAAATAAATATGTGCTCGTTTCTAAATATATGTATTTTTTTACACATACACTTATGTGTATACTCGTACATATAAATATATTACTATGAATCCTTTTGAACATATTTCAGGATTTTTGCTCAATACTAATAAATCATTTGATACTTTTTATTTGACATTTTTATGTAATGTTCTGATAGATCGATATTCACCCCTAAAATTATCTGAAAGGGTTTAACATATCGTGCGGCTGTTTATCACTAATTTGAATATTGTACATTTGTAAATATGTGCATATGTATGTATGTTGCTACTTATTGAATATATTGTAAATTTCAATATTTTGACTTTGAGTTATATATTGTTTGAAGAAATAAACATGCATTAGCAAATTTAGGTACATATTTGTGTGTAAGAATAAGAATATAAATTTGAATTAGCGGATAAAGAAAAGATAATTTTAATAGCGTTTCAAAATATATTGGTACATGTATAGCTTTCTACAGACACACAATTGGGTGTAAAATGGGATGGGGAAAATACCGAAATAATAAGCTTATATTCTAGAAATTTGAATACTACTTATATATCGGTATTATATAACTAAAAAGTAATGCATTCACGTGCACTCAAATAATTATCTCATTGCATCACATATTAAAAAAAAAAAAAAAACATTATACAAACAGATGTTTTGACTCCAAAAAATTTCAACGGTGGGACTTGCAATAATTATTTACAAATTAAATAAAAAGATATCAAATAAAAATAAAAAATTAAGTCTATTTCCCATTAGTCTAGGCAACAAAGTCAGAAAAATGATTGAAGCTCGCAAGAAAGAGGGAGAGACAAACTGAAATTTGGCAGAGATAAAATACCCTTTTGCCTACCTCCACATCAATTTATAACACTTTTTACACTTAGTTCAGCTCAGCTCTCTTCGACCAAAAAATGAAAACTTTGACCCACTGTAAAAAAACTGAGACGTGCTGAACTATAAGTTTGTTTCAGAAAAATGTGCTATACAGCACGTCCTTTCAGGACTATAGGGTGGCTGTTCTGTTGCAAAAATGCTGTGAGACTGTTCAATTGTAATTTTCGTAAATAAGAGTAATTAAATCAGTTGCAAGTATAAAGGGAAGTAACTTTTGGAAGATTCTTTCTCACGCTCTAAAAGATATATCTACCAAATTTCTCCAGCTTTCTCCTTAGCTAAAAATCTAAACTGCACAGACTGTCCAAAATCTCATTATTTCAATTTATTTCTATGTTCTCTCAGTTGTGTCTCCGACTGTGGGTATGTATTGAATACTAAAGACTGAGATCGGAACTCTTGAGTCAGAATCATATTTTTTTGTTCAGACTATAGTTTCTTTCCCCTTTTTTATGAAACCCTTTGAATCCCAATACAATTGAACAAATCGATTGTTTTCGAATTTTCAAGCTACTACACTGCCCTGTATGGGTTTTACGAATAAGTTGGCCTTTAGTGTTTCCTAATAAATTTTCTTGCTGAACACGAAACTAAGATCGAAAACAGCAATTTTAGCCATTGTAAATTGTAAATCTGAACTTTAATGTGCTATAATCATAATTAAAAGCACAGTAGTCCGAAGTGTTATCAGAGTCGCTGGATACAAATCTGCAGTCAGATTTTAAAAATTCAAAATGGTGGACGAATTTTTATAAATTCAACGTATTTGCTCGAAATTTGATACTCGGTCGGTTGCTGATTACGAATATGCAATCAAATTTAAATACTTCGAACCACTGCATCTGTTCTGTGTACATATTTTTTCTGCACCCCTAGATATAAAAACACCCCATGCTCCAATGTAGCATGCACTCAAATTAGGGCTCATTAAAAAGGGCATGCCATCAGCCTTTAGCACGTCAGGGCTCAGCTCTTTAATTTTTCAAAAAAGGACAGAAACGCTTTTTTAAAAGTTTTACCCCTTTGTTTTTCGAAAACTTTCGAAATTCATGTTCAGCACGCAAAACTCATTCGGAAACACTAAGAGTTATCTTATTCGCTTATTATCTTTATATAAAACCGTAATTTTTGAGTAGAAATATTAAATAAATATAATTTCTGAACTTGGTTGCTTATGTAGCTCTGGATGCTGTCTTCTAACTTCATGAAGTGCAAAGGGTGTCCTTAAATTTCTCCAATGAGTCCATTGGATTTAATTTTCTCCCACATTAATACTGTTTCTTTCACTTCCTTGTTAAGTGTACATTTCCAAAAAATTTTCTATTTTCTTCGACTTCTTATACCTTGAAAAATCCGCTCTAAGGCTTGCCGGCATAGCTAAGTGAGTGGTTTTCTAAAAATATGATTCATCATTCATCTCTATTTTCGAAGATTCTCTCATTTGTCATTGGAATCTATTAAAATCTTTCCTAGAGTCTTGCTTTTGTCATGATATTTAGCCACCAAATCTTCAAGATGTTTATTTATTAAATACAAATAAATATGACTGGATTATTAGGTCTCGGATTCGATAGAGAATCGGCGGACCAAACCGCAGTATTTCCTCATTAATAAATTAGTGTAAAATTGAATGAAGGTCGATTTTTGTGCATCTCTGATATAATAATTTAATACTTCAATTAATCTTTAACCATATTCATGTGAGATTTTACGGCAAACTCCATATTGAGGGCTTATATTCAATAGGGTCTATAAATAATAATAAAATAGTGTCTACAAACAAAATTGAAAAACAAAATAGTTCTAAACTTTTTTTTTAATTCGAAATTAATATCATAGTTGTAGCTGTTGTCAGTGAAGAGTTTGCCATCAAAAACTCATTTTCGTTAAAATTGTACATAAACACTGTTGAATATAAGCCTTCGATATGAAAAAAAAGATGGTGAAATAAGTGCGAAATATTTCGCAATAAATTGACCATGTTGATAGGATTTCTATCTAGTGAAATCCTATCAACATGAGTCTGCAAGAGAAGTCTGCAACATTTTTTCACGCAAATTATTAACGGTATTTTGCTCAAATTTCTGTACATATGAATATGTTTGCATACTTCAAGGGATTTTTGAAATTTGAAAATTTCACAGCACAAGAATGCAGGGAATTCCAAGCGATTGAACACAACACTAGGGCTTTAGTATTAAAACAACAAATTAATTAAAAATTTTAAATATTTTGCTTTTATCATCAAAGTTGCTTTCAGCTATTTGTATCTGCGTATATATATGTATATGTATAATCGAAAACATTCAATTGAAATATTTCAGATTCGTTTTAAAAACATTAATGACAATATGTCCGGGAACTGTGTTACTCGTTTTTATGGTATCTCTGTGGATAATTGCATCGTGGACGCTGCGGCAGTGTGAAAGGTAAAAAATAGAATGCAAAATTTTGTTATGCAATGTCACACCATTGTTGTTTGATTTTATTGTTTGTTTATATATATTTTTTTCTTTTTTTTTTTACTTCATTTATACTATATTAAATATTTATATACTCTTATTATATAACATATATTTAAATATCTACATATATATCTAAATATAAATATGAATATTGTATTTAATTATTGTATTTTGAACTCTATTTAATTTTGAACTGAATTCAATATTTTTTTTTTTTTGTATTGTTTTCATTTGTTTTTAAAACACACATCAAATTTACAAAGAGAATATACTCGTACAATGAAATTACACAAAATGAAAAAATGAAAAAAAAAAACAAATTAAAATTAAATTCAAAATACAAATGAAAATGAAGGCCTGAAATATATAGCACTGACACAATCTCTTTCTATGCATGCATACAAATTCTCCTACTACTTATTAATTACTAACTAATAAATACAATCTACTTCTACTACTACTGTCACTACTGTACTTGGTACTATATCACCATCATTATTAAGTACTATTGTCCAGCTACTACAAAAAACTTCCTACATACTAACCTCTAAATACTACTCTTTTACAATTCAAATCAATCAAAAAAGAAAAAAAAATAACCTCATCCAACAACTTCATCATCTTCAACTTACTTACATACATACTGCATCTGAACGGTACACACTGGATTACACTGCTTCTTTTTTTGCAATTTCTCTTCAATTTGTACTAAAGTTAATGCTAGAACTTGCAACTATAGAATAAGTTACTGCCGCTATTTACTATCCTACTTTGTTCTTTTGTACCTATTTATGTACAAAATATTTGCATTTAAATTATATACATACATACCTAAGTATTGTTGAATTTATCCTTTACACGTTTAGATATGTATGTACCTATGTATGTGTGTGCGTGTGTGTGTTTCCATTTCAATATATATTTAAAATATTTGTTCCTGCCACAATTGTTTTATTCCTTATAAATATGCTCGTATAATGTAATGCTTAACTTATATATGTATGTATGTATGTACATTATAACTGTTGTCATAGCATGAGTGTTGCTTTTGTTTAATTTCTAATTTTAATTTATTTTTATCTCTTCTTTTTTTTCTTATTTTTATTATTATTTTTGCTTCATACCATTTACTACCAATTTATTTTTTCTTCCAATTAAAAAAGTAGCAAGCATTCGTTTTAGTTTAATAATTGCATTTTCCTACGCATCAAATGCGACTCTAATGTATTAAGCTTCTTCATTTAGTAAAACTAAATACGATAAGAAGAAGAGGAAGTGGAAGAAATAACGCGTGTTACGGCAAATCCTTGTTATAGTTAGAGTAAATGCTTAGCTACAATTAAATATAAAGCTAATACAATTTAGTGAGCAGTCATTTTTCTCAGCATGCTTTCAATACAAAATACTTAACTGAAGTAACTACTGAGTATAAGTTTTTACTTCATAACTTTCACGATATTTTAATATTAAAATTCACAAATAATAAATAACAATCTTAATCATGAGTAGGGACATGAATCGAAGGAAAAAGTAATAATTCGAAAAAAGGATCATGTGACATCGAATCTTACTAATGGTGTGGACAAACGTGAGTGAAATTCAGCCAAATTTAGCATTTCGTTGGATTGTGTATGAATTGCGAAACTTCGCCATACAAGAAATGTCAAATGAAATTCTGAATTTCCACCAAATTTCAGTGAAATTCACTTGAAATGCGGAAACACATGGTTGTAAAAACCAAGAAAAATAAAAATATAATTTGCCAGCAATAGTTTTTGTTTTCATAATAGGCGCTCTTGTATTATTTATTAAAGAAGAGAGTGATAAAATAAAATAATGAAGCCGGAGAGCAACCCATTGCTATGCCTCCAATTATTCATATTTGCAATATCTATATTTATATATCTTGCTATCCAAATCAAATTGAAAGGCAATATATTTATTTATTTTTGTTTTCACAAAACACACAGAAGAATTCTTCTTCTTCTCTCAACATTTAATCTGTCAAAAACGAAATTCGATTCTCATTGAAATTTCATTTTTGCTGTGTGTTAACGAAAATTTCGCATTTCGACGAAATTTACTCTCGTGTGTCCGCACAATAAAAAAATATAAAAATACACAAAGTTTAGTGGAAACGGTGTTCAACAGCTTAATACAAATCATAACATTCTTGCATGTTTATTTCTATAATAAGTGTAGTCAATCATAGGTTGATATGAATGCTGCAATAGTATTAGCGCCAACTTGTCAAGAATTCATTTGACTCTTCTACAACGTTGTTAATTTCTGCGCGATGTTTCAATACTAATGCCTAATGCAAAATGCTGATATGTCTAAAAGTGTCAAATACCAAGTATTGTGGAGGCACCCACCAAAACGCTACATTTCAGATATAGTTTAGAAAAAAATTGCAGATCGGTTCCAATTACTGAATTTTATCGAAAACTCGACAGAAGTTGCAAACAAACGCGTAAAATTTCGTAATCGACCGCTATGAAATCAATGAATTTCACCAAAACGTAACAAATCGGTAAAATCAGTCCCAAGTCAAGAAGTAAAATTTTTCTATAAAATAAAATTACTGCTTTTGTGATGGTCAAGCTTGGATCCCTTTCTAGGAGAATTCAGTTTGCAGAAAACCTCCCAGCGGTTACCAACATCGACATCTCTTGACAAACTCAAATCTATGGTTTTTGTGACGCTTCAGAGAAAGCGTATTGTGCCACTCTCTCTCTCTTCGAACTTCTTCTTTAACACATCTATTAGTTTCCAAAAGAAAACTTGCACCCATTTAATGAAACTAGTTTATTCTTATGGTGCAATTCAAAAATTATGTTGGCATAGTTAAAAAAATCACCTCACACTTGGAAAATACACGTGGAAAATTGAACTTCACAAATTCTCTAAAAAGTTAGGAACACCTTATTGCGACATGTTTCCAGTGCAGACAACCCGGCTGACCTGGGAACTCAGGATTTAGTGTCCTGTCGTCTTTGGTGAAACGGACCTGATTGGCTTCAAAAATCTTCCGATTATTAGTCGAAGTCCACTCCCCGCAATGCAACATGGAATGCGAGCGAATAGTCGTCTCGTTCATGCAGCCCTTTGCTATAGTGAGCGCCATCCAACAGTCATTGCAGAGAATTTTCGTTACTGCTTTCTCTATTTAGATTTTCTCAATAATCTACTGCTCTATGCAGAAGTCAATCTCATGCCTTACATGGTTAAACAAGAATATTTCATTCCTCGCTTGAAACTTAAAGTCAAAAAATATATTTTCCAGTGTAAAGCTTGCAAAAAAAAAAGGCCACCCGGTGGTCTGATGAATGAGTGCTAGAGTGAAGTCCGAGCTGCCTCGGGTGCAATTCCAAGATAAGGAGTAAATGCCTCAAAAATTTTTCTAAAAAGATGAGTCACTTCCAGTTCAGGGTTATCGTTGGGATATTTTGAAAAGGAACAAAAGGGAGGAAAAAATCGAATAAAAGCTGAAACCTTCTGCAATTTTGTTTAATTCGTTCAATTTGACGTTCGCCGTCAAAATATTGCTTCCACTACTGTGTGAAGTTATTTCAAGTGAAACTATGAAATTTGTCACCCAAAAAGGAAGGAAATTTTCAGTTTATTCGCTCAATGGTAACCTTGCACGTATGATCAAATTATTTCATGTCCCTAGTCTTGATTACTTTCTGAAAAGGAAATCATGTCCCTGTTTTTACTTTTTAGATCAGTTCAAACTTCGCAGAAATTCAACAAAAGGAGAGACAGAAAATTCCAAAGACAAAAAAATCAAATAAAATTTGTTCCAAATTTTAGAAAAATCTCAAGCTTAAAATCTTCAAATACAAAACGTCCTAATCATTCAATCACACAATTATAAAAACTATTAATCTTAAAACTCACAAACATTTCCAAGCATAAAATAAGGATACGTTTCCTTCTCCTTTCCCCTCATTATAATCTTTCCATTTTCCTTGCCTTATTTTTCTCTTCATTTAAATCTATCCACTCTAGTTATCATCATACATATTTTTTCCTCTTTCTGCCCTCTATCCACTTATTTGAAGATAAAATGAAAAGCACAGGCAATTGCATACATACATGTGGGCGCTTCCAGAAAACCAGATAGAAAAAAACTTAATATGCTTCAGATTACGATTTTTTCAAAGAAGCTACATTCATTTAGAGAATACTAATTAGTCATGGGTCCTTTCTGCAATCTATTTTATGAGGAGCAAACTCTGTGGTTACTTTTTTAGATAAGTTCGAATTACGGAGATTTTCAGGGAGAAATTTTGAAAAAGTCGCAAAACATTAAATTTCCAAAAACTTAAATCATAATGTTTAGTTCTAACTGAAGTCGATCCGAGCTATGTTTCGTATAAAATTTCGTGTGTTTTTAAGAAGAAACTGCAGGCATAAGTACGATAAGATCATTTCACATTATACGCATCGCATGATTATCAAACTTACTGAGATTTCTCTCGTCATTACACAAATGCCCGTAAAAGTGATGGAGTCCTTCAAAAAAATAATCTTTCTCACAACAAACAAGAGAAGATTTTTTCGCTCTAAACCATAAAAATTTATTGATTTATAACTACAGCACAAAGGAAATCAAATGAAGTTAGTCCATAGACGTTACAAATGTCGCTTACAATTTTCTGTCCGGAAAGTTTCATCATATTCAGGTTTCCTTCCGTTGGCCATGATCAGAAGAGATCGTAATCAACTAATTTTTTCAATAAACTACTTAGTTAACTAAAATTTTAATGACCAAATTTAATCATGATTAAGTAGTTAGTCATTATCAAAACTAAAAAAATTATTCATCCAATCAAGTTGTAATTATTTTTAAGCTGAAACTTTTTAAGTAGTTTTACACATCGTCGGGTACCTGCCAAAACCATAAATATGCAAAAGTGATGTTTTGACAAGGCTCAATTTTAATGTTTAATCATCTGCTATAAATACACAATTCGATAATTTCGCCATAAGAAAAATTTGCAATTACAAAAATAAAAGTGGAATTTCTCATTTCTCACCCAGATGTCAAAACCCACTAACTAAATCTCTGATACTTTGTTTTGAAAACAAATCAAATCTAGATTATCATTTCAGTCATGGTTACAACTAAAATTTTTAGTCATTAATAAACAATACATAAATAATAAAAATTAGTCATTGGTTTATGATTGATGATTGATTTTTTTAGTCATTAGTTTTCTCTCATTAGTTAGATTGAATTTTGCCCAACACTGGGTGTGATGTTTTTGTCTGCATAGGACACTCTTCCTCTATGTTTTCCCTCTTCATAATCTTTTTATTATCCTTCTTTTTTTCAATTATCTTCTTTCTTTTTCAAAAATACAGGGCGTTTCAAAAAAAAAATCAACAAAGGCAAACAAATTTAAAATGCTTTTAGATTACGATTTTTACTCCGGAAACTCCAATAAAAGCATTAAAAAATTGCAAAAAAATGGAAGCTCATTTTCATAAAAATTATTTTATGTTATAAGTCCAAGTTAGGTTTAAAATCATCGTGATCTAAAAAAATTTCTAAATTTTACGTTTGTGGATGAGGAATATGATGACTTTGATTTTAAAGTTTCTAATTTTGGAATAAAATTTTCACTCTTATAACTTTAAGGGCATTTTCTGGATTGGCTTTAAAGTTTGGCCTGATCCGAAAAAGTAGAAGCAAGGTACTGATTTCCATAAGCTCCATTTACTTCAGAAATTCTTCTATATATACCACAAATTTTTAAAACGTGTAATTTTTGTGAATAGTTTTTTATCTAAGTATTTCCTTAATTCCGAAAAGAATCGATCAAAATTGTGGCTAAAATAGCCTTGCTTTTAAAGCTTTCATGCTTGTAAAATTTTTTGACACTCCTCCCAGCAAAAAGTGGAAATGTTTTCTTTTCCCAAATGCTTTGAGGCTAAAATTTCAAAAATGCATTACTGTTTTGGTTGTTTTATCTTTATAGAATTACCCAAGTGTAGAGCTGAGCCAAAACATTTGAGAAGTAATCTGTAAGTAGGCAAAGGTATTTGAAAATATTATTTGAATCAGTAACGAAAGTGCATTGCCATAAGATGTATGTATGTTTATATATGTGCTTGCATTCATAATAAGGTTAAGTATTGGAAAAGAACTAATTAGTATCCTTGAATTCCGAGAGCTATGCGTCTAAGTATGTATGCACATAGTATGAGTATAGATAAATGTACTGACATACAGTAAATTCATACATATGTATGCATGTATGTTTGTATCTAGTATTCTCGTGCTCAATAATTGTAATTTATTAATGGCAATTCACATTCTAGTGGGGGCAATAAACAAACAAATCAAAAAATAAAAATAGATATAACATGAATTGTTTTATTCTATTCAAAAAAAATCAATAGTTCGCACAATGAGCACAGTAGTGTATAGTACAGAATGTGAAGTTGATATTCTTATTAGCTTACACTAGTTAGAAACTAACTAACTCTATTCTTAATCGCAATGCTATTTGCACCTGTAAGATTTTTTAGTCAGTCTCAATTGAAATTTCACAAAAAACCAATACTAATAGAACTATAATGAAACAGCCTTTCATGTGAGTCCATACGGTTGTCAGAAAAGAAGAACTGAGTCACGTAACTTAATTGAGTTTATTTATCGCTCACTGTTCAATTCAGGCCTCCTTAAAGAATTTTCAAGCTGCAAAATTAGCCATAACACACAAAACTCGTATTCTTCCACCTTAGCCAGCGCTATGAATTATTAAAACACTTTCATGGAATTAAATGAATCAAATGAAGGAAGAAAAAGATAAATGAAAACTTTAATAAAACCGGTAATCCCATGCAAAATATTCTTTCCTTAAAACGAAAATGAATATGCATGGAGCTAAGGCGGCATTATGCTGCATTTGCTTACTCTTACCGAGGCGTGGAAATGTGTAGATTACGAATATTTTATGAACGAACATTTTTGCATTAAGCACCCACAAAAAAAAAGAAGAAAAATTGCATTTAATTTTTTTTTCGTAGCCAAACATTTTACTTTTTACAAAAGTTAAAGAAAGTTTAACTGCTGCTCTCTAGAAAAAAAAAATATGTAAAACATTGTGCCAAGGCAAAGCTTCAAAGTTATGCGTTTTGAAAGGTTATATAAGCAGAGTTTAAGTTTTAGGTAAGACAATTTAAATAATTACTTAGAATATTATATAATTAAAATTTCACCAAAAACATATTTACATACTTAAGTAGAAACTTTTCTAGCGCACATTTATATTTTAAACTATTTTTATTTTTTTTATTATATTTTTCAAATTTTATTTAGTACATTCCAAGCTCGTTTTCAAACATTACCCTCAAATCGAACTGTTCAGGTTATTTTAAATGCGTTTGCAAAGTTACAGCAAAACAAAAAAGTCTAAAAGTTAAGCATGCAAAATCCTTTTATCACATTCAAGTCAGAAAAAATATAATTTTTCTTTATAAAGTATTCGTAGAATATGCCCAAAATTTTTCTTTACCAAAAATTATAATCCCAACAAAAAATTTAAGCGCTATTTAGGTCCCCATTTTACTTTTTCACAAAATTGTAGTTTTGTAGAAATATTAAATGCAAAATAAATTAAAATATATTTTTGAAAAAAAAAACAAAACAAATTGCTAAGTTTTTGAAAACTTTTTTTTTTTGACTTTAATTCCACATTTTACTTAATATTTAATTTTTACTTTCATACCTACAAAATAACACACATATATACATACATTCATATATACGAATATGTGTCGATAATACAGGAAAGGGCTCATTTGAACTTCTTTAGTTTCTGAGATATTTATTCGTTGTTTAATCTAAATTGTTATACTTGCAGAGCATCCCGAGAGGTAGCTTTTGGGTAGCTACAGGGTATATTGTTTTTGTCTTTCCCTTTATAACTCATGTAAGGAGGCATGGCAGTTACCTCCAGAGTGAATTTGGTAATATTTGCTGTATATCCTTCTTCGTATGATAATCACATATCCATAAATATAAATTTGTTTGATTAAAATACATTCATTTTCTCCCAGAAGCGAAAATATTCAGACTTAGACGAAATCGAAATTTACAAAAAAAATATACAGCCATGTTCTAAATTTCACTTTCGAGAGAAATTGAAATTGTAGTAATATGATTCAAGAATCAAAGTTGAAAAATTAATGTTTTATTCTCATTTATAGCAGCGCGTTTACATTACTTGCTTGATTCAAAACAGAACAGGGTTGTGTTTTAGTAAATAAACCACTGTTATAGTGAGGACGGAATGCAAATTTCGTCGAAATTTGGAATTTTCGTGGTCACACGGCAAAAATTTAATTTCATTGAAAATCGAATATAGTTTCTAACAGATTAAAAGTTTGGAGATGAAGAAAAATTTTTGTGTTTGGTAAATAATAATAATGTTGCCCTTGGATTTGGATAGCAAGAATTTATATAGAAATTATGGATAATTGAAGGAATTTTGCTCGATTTTTTAAATTTTTACACTCCTGTTTTTTTTAAAGGGGTGTCTTAATTTGATGGTTAAAAAGAAGCGTTTTTTCGTTATTTTATAAAAGGGAAAAAAATAACCTATTGAACTTCGAGGTACATTTTTACATATAAATATGAAAAGTATACAGAACAAAATAATAAATTACAATAGATTTATTAGCATTTTTCATGGGCATCTTGCCGCTGCAGTCTTCAAACTACAGAAAAGATTCAGCTCGTAATTCTTGACTGAAACAAAAAAAAGAAAAAAAAATTGAATTTTCTTTTTTCTGGATGAACCAAAACATAAGCAGAAAAAATCGTGAATTCTTAATTTTTCTCGGATTTAAAAAAAAAATACCATTAAAGGGCTATAAAAACTATTTAAATAGATTTAGAAGATAATTTAATATTGAAGAAAAAAACTTTGGTTCGATTCAATAGATCGTTAAGTTTTATTGCTATCAAACCAGCCAATTTAAAAAATTCGTCAAAATAAAACCTGAAGAAAACGCACTTCGAAATTTTCAATTGCAAAGAGAATCTGAACAAAACTAACCGTTGATGCTTCATATTTTCAAAAATATTTAGGATTGGCCTCTGTAGTATATCTATATCTATCGATTTAGGTAAAAAAAACGATTTTTTTGACCTTCTAATTCAAGACACCTCCTTAATAAATATTACAAGAACAGTCATTATGAAAATTAAAGCCAAAATGACTTAAAAAAAGTACTAGATCTTATATTTATTCTGTTTTTTACAACCAATCAGCATTTTACTCTCAAAAAACTTACTGAGAGCAAATTGCGACAATTTTTTCGAAGATATACAAACTTCACAAAACAATTACTAAACTGAAATAAAAAATGAATGTATGAATCAAATTCTGTTATTGGCAGGATGCGTTCGTTTTCGAAGATATATAAAAAAAAAAAAATATTTTTATTTAGCTTCAAACTTGATTGAAAGGTAAATGTATAAAAATATCTAAACCAATCCGATGTTTTTATTATAAGAATCGTTTCATATGGTAGTAGCGTTCTAGAGGTTGGAGAAAGCTAAATTATTTGTTTTTTTTTACTGAGCAAGAAAACAAAATTTAGTTTTTTAACCCTTTAGCTACGACTTTTTTACTTTTTAGAGTACAAACTTTTTAGAGTACCAATGGGACTTTAGAAGCGTTCCACTATAAAACTCCATTGATTTCCTTCGAATATCTTTTACAAAACTCTTATAAAAATACTGCCATTTAGCTACTGACTGGGACTTTTTGGTTGAATTTACAATGCAAATTGCGAGTTTCAGGGTAAGGGTTAAACTTTTAATAACTTTGAAGTTGGAACTAAAAGTTTCGGGCGCTTTCCTGGGGTTTAGGAATAAATTTTCTCCAATATGGGGTTAAGACCAAAATATCGAAACTAGTTTTTCCTTTGTGAAATAAAAATTGTTTCATTAGAACTTTATATTGGAACTTCATATCTTTCTAAAAATATTCTTGTGGAACTATTATTTTGTATTCTTGTTTTATTCGAAATCCTTCAGAGCTTCTAGAGCTATCGAAAAAGTACGGAGCCTAGTAAGAATTCTTTGTTTTAAAAGACGAGTGATCGATCCTAATTCAACTTCGCTTTTGCAATTTCAACAGAATTTGTAATTTCTACAGAAGTTATTGGACTTCCGAAGACCCCAATAATCAAGGGTCCTATTAATACACACAACAAGCATCCTGTTAGTACACCCGATAGGTGTTCATGAGATCTGTTTAAAGAGAGAAAAAAAGAGACTCTTGGAGATTTCAGGTTCAACAATCTGGCTTAGATTTGCTGAGTATTCCAGTAGGCTGCCATTTCTGTCCAACGTTTATAGAATAAAGTCTTCGGTAATAATTTGCAGGTTGTCAATAGCATAGCATTGGTTGTGCAATTTCTTACCAGCTCATAAGTCTAGAAGTTCCTCGGTATATCTTTTTGGCCAAGAACCCAGAAAAGGTGGTTATGAAACTGTTTGGCCATCTCATCGAAAGATGTACGACAGCTTAGAGTAGTTCTAAATGTTGTCTGAATAAATTTTGGAGACATCATACATAACCAATAAATTTTTTTTAACTATCCGTCGGTTTTCTAAAATTTTCATTAATAAGTTCTGAAAATCCACCTGTATATGACACATACAAGTTTATAACAACAGTACAAAACCATATTTTTGATATTTTGTTCGATGTATTTTGTGTTTTATTTTGTTTTAAAGACAAGTTTTATGTTACATACAATATTTATTTAATTTTTTTTTTTTATTTTTTATTTATAAATATTCACAAACAATATAAATGTAGAATCAGCTAACACATAAATACTAACTGTACAAACTGTATTTACTTTTATGTTTTTTATTAACTATATATTTTTGTTTTCTGTTTTCCATTTTCAATTTATATTTCTAACTATTTATAACTGATTTTGTTGGTATTATAATAAAACTTCTACATACATACATACTATACTTATATTTTTTGGACTATAAATTTATGTTTTTTTTTTATGAATTTTCTGTGCTAACATTTTTCACGATTTTTCTTCTTCTTCTTATTCTTCTAATGTTTGTCTTTATGATTATTATATTTTAATTTTATTGACTGATGTATAATTAAAAAAAAAAAATCTTTTTTCACATGTTATAATTATATTTTTTTTACACTTTCTACTCTTTAACTTAATTCTTCGTTTTACTTCTCACTATTTTTAAAAGAAAGCAGAAAAATCTTTTTTCTTTATATTTTTTTTCTTTATTTTTATATACGTAAATACAATTAACATTAACAATATTAGCAAAACAAAAAAAATAAAAAAATCTTGTAAAATGGCTGTTTAATTTGTTGTGCGCAAATATTATCAAAAAACAAAAAAATAAAACTTCCCCACAAGAAAAGTCAATATTATTCACTTGAAACTTGTTCTGAAATTTGACTTTTTTTTTGCAAAATAGAGCCTTGAAATGTGGATTGAACTACGCCTGCAACGTTATAGCGAATGAAATCAAATCCTAATCCCAAATGATTAAAGGAAGATAATAATTATAGTAAGAGAGTTAAAAACAACCAAACGCAAAGCAAAAACTAAAAGGAAATAGTGATTAAAAAAAATACATCTAAAAATAAATGGAGTTTAGCCAAAACACGTGCTCCAGTTGATACTTTTATAATCTTATGTTTGTTACTTTACTATATATGATATATAGATGAATATATATACAATATATTTATATACATATATTGAATTCACGTAATCTCTTTCATTCTAAGCCTATCTTCAATCTCATTCAAATGAGAACTATTTATTTTATGTTTTTATTATTTTATATTTGTATTTTTTTAATTTTTTTTTTTTTAACTTTCTTCCCTTCCTTCTTTCTTTCTTACTTACTTTCTAAATATGAGTGTACTATTGAATTTAATTTATTTCGTTGGTTCATTGATGTCGATGTCCTTTTGATTTACAAAAAATATTTCACGTGCGTATTTTGTTTTTTATTTCTTTATTTTTTATTATATTTTTCATTCTATAGAAACTTTTTAATTAATTCAAAATTTTTAAATGCCAAATGCATTTTCGATTGAGTTAGCTACATAGATGATACCATGAAATTACTTACCTAACTATTTAAAAATAATTAAAAAATTTTTGTTGTAAATATTCATGATTTTTTATTATTCGATCTACATATTTATATATACGAGTATACATATCACGTCGATTCGATTAGAAAAGTATAAAAAGTTTCTTTATTTTTAATTAAATAAAAATGTTGTCCTTTTATTGTTTTCGAGAGTCTATGAGTAATTGATGATACTGAGATGTTGACAGAAACATGCTTTATATTTGTTAAGGATTTGTTATTACATGCTTATGTCATTGATACATTATTATTTTGAGGATTATTGAAATATTTGGTATTGTTAAAGATAACCCAATGATGTAATGAAAAAAAATTTTATGTAGCAGAGTACTGACTTGCATGAATAGTTTGGCCATAAAAAATATTACATTTCTCTATTGGCCAAATTTGTTCATCACTTCGACTTTTGCTTTTAGGTTCGCTTGCTACTCAAAATTTTTTCGTGACTCTAATGATCGAAATTCTGCGTTTAAACGTCAGATTTTAAAAAATCTACCACTTATTTCTATATTTCTAATATCTGTTTTAAATTATGAAAATTAGTAAAATAATTACAAAGATATAGACGAAAATATTATTCAAAAATACATAATTTTCAAAAGTTTTCATGTTTTAGTAATTTTATCTAATTTAGAAATCATCTAAATTTTACGAAAAACTAAATGCACTTCCAATTTGCGACAAACTTAAAAAAAGTACGGGATAAGCTCGCTAAAAAATATTTTTTAAACCCTTGTTACCTAAAAAAAAAAAAATTCTATGCTGAATATTATCGACATAACTCAGTTGGTTTTTTCAATTTTTTTGAAATATATGTGTTAAAAAGAAAATAATGAAAATTTGAATAGGTGCATTCAAGTAGCCATAAAGCCAATACTTCAAGTGGTGGAAAAAATCCATTATAAAAGCAAAACTTGTGCGCCTGTGCCACTAGTGTGTGTGCAAAATTTTTGAGACAATATTTTCTGTCTGAAATCTGGGGCCAAAAATACGAAATTTATGTTAAAAATGTCAAAATTTATGTTAAAAATGTAAAATTTTTACAATGACGGTAATGAGCATATATTTTGCACTACAAAGTTCATTTTATCACTCTTAAGCTTTTTCGATAGATGCTAGTAGGTAATCCAATTATATAAATCTGGGTCCTTCTACATTTTCAATGTAAGACAGAATAATTCGTAATTCTGAAATGCATTGCTTAAAAATTCGTCATAAAATACGTGAAATGAAGATAGTTTAAACCCATTTAATTTATTTTCTTTTATAAATTAAGGTATAAAGAATTTTACCTTTTCTAGTTGCAGAATAAATACAACAAACTTAAAATAGCAACATTTTTTAACCTCTATGAAGATTTCAAATATTAGTAGCTTATATAAGATATTGAAAGATTAAGAACTATCACTTAGATCACTGATGAGGAATGGTATCGGATTCCGAAACGGCCGTCTAATTTGCCCGTATCTGTATACATTGTTGTGGTGATGACTACACATAAGTATACGTTCTCTAAGCCTGTTACATATTATTTAATCAAACCGTTTTTGTTTTATTTCACTTGAATCAAACAAAAACCAAGCCAGTTGGTTTGTACGAGCTAAAAAATCATTTCTATTATTACACTTTGCAGCGCTGATGTTAATACCTTACACACTGTGTCCTGGGCAGATTTTCTTTGATCAGTTACGGTTGCTTATAGCACCCATAATTAGGTATATTAGGACGGACTAATAGTCAATCGAACAGTGTTCGTCTGCCAACCTGTGTTTGTACGCGATAACTTGATTCAATCTTAACCTATCTTGGTATAGACATTCCTTATAGCCAATAATAAACTCTGATGGAAACCCAAATAAGTTCAGAAGATTCCAAACGGTGTATAATTTCTATTATAAATCCAAACTCAGTATGCTTTAGAAGAACTATGATGAAAATTATGAATGTCAGACAAAAATTGATATCAGAGGAAACTGTAAAGCAAATTGAATTAAATTTTGGTAGCTCTCATGGGAATTGTATCAAAAATAACTGTTGAGAATATTTTCAACATCGAGCCATAATCAAGCTTATCTACCAGAGAAGTGATACTTTCAAAGTGCAATATTAAATTGTACACTGCACGATTTTTGAACCAAATCATTTTTGTATCGAACCAGCGCACTATGGGGTATTTGACAGCAAAAGCTGGCCAAAATTTTTTTTTACACAAAAACGAGTTCTTGGCATCCAGATATGTTTCCTTTGTAAAATGGGTGAAATCGGTTCTAATCCACGCCCACCTTTCATATAACTTAAATTTTAAACGGTGATATCAGTTAAAATACTAAAGTGAATACAATAAAATTTTACACACTTCTCTATTTTAACATAGGCAATATTTGGTACTAAAATCAACTAAATCCCTCAGTAACCACGCCCACCCACCATATAAGTGAAGTTTTTAAAACTTGTTATCAGGCACAATACTGAAGTAAATTAAATAAAAATGGACATACTTATTTATATTGGCATACATATTTATATAAAAATACTTATTTATATAAACATCAACCAAATCCGCTGGGATCACGCCCACGTATATAAAATGAAAATTTTAAGGAGTGACGTATATAAATGCAATATAATTCAGCACACTTATTTAGATTGGCGTTAAGAAAATTTTCTAAACCCAGCAGTAACCATGTGCACCTTAAATAATTATAAGTAAAATTTAAAAAAAAAATCTGGAATTCACTTAGAAAAATTTGGTTATTTTCCGAAAAGACAAAATAAGCAATTAAAAACTTTGCGAACCAATTTATGATAGTCGACTTCAAGGTTAGATAATAAAAATATAACGAGGACTCACGAATGAATAATCTTAAACATCACATATGAAATTTCAGAAAATCTTAAATTTTTTGACATATTTCGAAATAAATCTTAAAAACAATTCAAATATTTTAATTAAAAAAAATTTAATACCTTTACTATTTGAATTGCCTGAAGGCTCCACCATCAAAAATTATTCAAAAAGGTTGGTTTTTCTGAAATTGTACTTCAAAGCAGTGAAAAATTTCGTTTTGCGATTGCTCGTAACCAACATAAAAATACCAGTACTATGACAGCTCATAACTAAGATACTAAGGCAGCTAAAACAATAATTTTTTTTGCTAGTGATGCAGAATTTTATCGTATTTTATCCGATACCCAAAAGCTGTATGTACATTAAAATCCATTTTTTGACTTTTGGCCAAAAAATCGAGTACAATTCTCCAGTGTGCAGCGGTTCGAAGGTGCGGAATAACCGGGGTTTGAACCAAATCAGAGAAACCGCTAAACCAAACTAAACTACAAAATTAGGTTGGTTCACATCACAGATTTTAAGTTCATTCCTCTTTTCTCCTATTTTGTTTATAAATATTGCTTATTGATAAAATTTCCTCATCTCTTATGTAGATAAACTAACTAATGATTGATAACGCCAAAATGATTATACAGGCAATCATAAAGTTTGCCCCACACATTACATAGTTGATCCAACGGAGTGGGGTTTTGGTGGTTTACTATACCCTTCACCCCCTCCCGTTACCATCCATATCGTTCATACTGAATTAATTTAACTTTCGAAGAAATGCAAAGAGAGTTAATATTAAGTTATGACTAAAATTCTCACTGGATTTTCAATTTTAACATATTAAATTATACAATGCTAATGTTATATGTTGCTTCAAGAAAGACAAATCATACAATTTGGTCAACATTTAATGTCTTTGTCCATATTTAATCCAAATTACTTAATAAAGTCAAAAATAAAGTTTTTGTCATGAACTATTCATCACCATCCCGAACCTTCTGAAATGCATCAGATCCATCTATATCATGAAAGAAAATAATTTTCAATTAAGAGTCACAATACTTATTCTACTAGGCAAATAATTCCTGCTGGCATGTCATTTACCTGACTATCAGAATCAAGAGCTTGCCACCCAAATACTAATAGATATACATGTATACACTTGTAAAAAGAGTTTTAAGGATAAAACACCCCCTTCGCAATAAATACTTTATACACTACGATCGTTAAATCAAAAGTCCTGACACCATTGCCTTAAATAAATCAGGTTAAACCGCACAACACGACTCTATTAAAAGCAGCAGTTATACCAAATCCTCGTGTCACTTCTGTCAGGCTGTTTGAATTAAATAAAAATCATCTCCCTCCTTTAGTTAGATTAATCTCAGCAACCCACGACCAGCTGATTACTTTTTAATCGTATCGGGTCATGCCGATAATCAACCCTTAATACTATAGGTTCATAAGCTAGTGTCTAACTAAAAATAAAGAAAAAAATTGAAGGAGTTTTATTTTCTTCTCATAACTCTAACTTTTTTCTTCTAATAATTCAGAATAATCCAGAATAATCAAATTTTTTTTAAGAAAATTTTAAGACTTTCAATACCGAACTGAAAATACAGTTATATCAAATCGACGTGGTATGATTTTAAACGCAAATATGTGATTTCTTAATTTTTGTAATTTTTTTTTCTTATTTGATTCGTTCTCGTTATCAAGAATTTGATTCTACATACCAACATATTTTAATTTAGACATTTTTGGCTTTGATATTATGGCATGATCATTGTTTAAAATCATTGAAACAAACAAAAAAAAACAGCAACAAAAAGCAAATGAATTTACTCTAAATTTTACTACATTTACATTATCTCTTTATCCTTTATGCTAAAAATACTAAACTAAAAGTACTCGTAAATGTTGAGAAAAGTTTTTGTCAAAAAAAAAGTGTGTTCCGTATATTTTGATTATCTGAAACTAAAATTAATAATAGGGAATAATACAATAATACTTGCATACACGTAAAATACATATCCATTCAAAAACTAGAAAATTGGTTAAAACCAAAATTAAAGTTTTTACACGTAGTCTCACAAAAAAAAACACACAGTGAAGAAACACAACCACAATTAAATAATACATACATACCATCACAGAAATACCTCAAGAAACCACAACCATCACCAATACAACAACAACACATTTAACATTCTTTAGTGATACAGTAAAATCAAAAATTCAAATTCGCTTGTTTATAATTTTTTTTCTTGGATTTCTTTTTCTTTTTTTTTGAAATATATTTTTTTGAACTTTCTATTAAAATTTTTTTACACACAACAACAAAAATACTTTATCAGCTTTTTACTACTACCTTTTCATTATTCTCACATTCGAAAGTGCAAGTAAATAATACAGTGACATACAAAAATGTTTGTTATATAAATATGTACGCATTCGAATATGAAAATTCGCATTTCGAATTTATACTTACTTACTATTCGTACATCAATCTAATCAAAACAAAAATCAAATCAAACAAACAAATAAACAAATTAATTACAATACTTACTACATAATTACATCAATTTCATTAATTACTTACTTAATTACTAAATTTTACTCGTACAATTTTACATATATTTAAATTTTAGCTCGCTCGCTCTTCTCTTTGTTGTATCATACATAAAAAGCTTTAGTTTTAGTCTCTCTCTATTTTTTGTGTTTTTTTGTTTTTAGTTAAGCATAACTATATATGAAAAAAAATCCAAAATATGTACTTGCATTTTCCCCCCTCAAATCAAAATCAAACATAAAGCTCCTCTCCAAAAAAAAAAAAAAAAATAAAACAAAAATGCATCACAAGTCAATCAAATATTATAAAAATTTTGAATAAATAATTGCCAGTAAATTTTTTTTTTAATTTACATTTTTTTTTTGTTTTTCAATTTCATTTTTGTTTTTAAAAATTCTTTTCTCTAAATATTTTTTGTTTATTTGTTTGGTTGTTTTTAAAACGTTTTTTTTTTTTAATTTTCTTCTTCTTCTTCTTCTTTTTGTATCGGAATAATGTTCACATAATTTCACATCTTTGTTTATTTGTTTGTTCCACTTTTTCACCCACTACTATCTCCACCCACTGTGTGCGCGCTGCAAAAATTGATATTGCGTATACTACTTACCAAATCAAACCAAATGAATCCGAAACTGAAACCGAAATATAAAAAGGTTCCACGACGAGGAGCACGCGAATTTGCTAAACTCCATGTGGCTAACAGCCATCACGTTTTTATGTGTCGGCTATGGTGATATTGTGCCAAATACGTATTGCGGACGCGGTATAACTCTGACGTGCGGTATGGTGGTAAGTATTTATACAAAAAAAATTAAAAAAAAATAAAATAAAAAAATTAAAGCAAAAAAACAAAAACCAAAGAAAATAAAAAAAGAAATAATAAAAATAAATCGCCATCCAAAAAGGAAAACTTAATATAAATATTTCCATCATCGCCACCATATCCCTGTAGGCTAATAGGGATGAGATGAGAAGGTATACATATATATTAATAGCCTGCCTGCCTGCCTGATGTTACACCACAAAATCACCGCTGTAATTGTTAATTTACGATCCAAATGGTCGTTCGTTGATATTAGGGCAAAAAAAAAATAAAAAAAACATATGTGGTTTATAACCTTTCGCATATGTACCTCGTATGTGGTTGATTTTAGCTCTTGATTTTATTAGCAATGAAAATTTTTAAATCGTCGTTTCTCAGTATATGTTTGTATGTTTCGCTAACACCGCTCACCCTAACAAAACCACCCACCAAAAAACCAAAAAAAAAAAACCTCCACCACCCACCTAACCACCCAACCCACCAAAAGCAACGGCAAACTTCTTTCTTACATTCAAACAATTCTAAGAAAAAATAAAAATATAAAAAATAAAATAAAAACGTTAACGTTCAAGGTTAGTTCAATCCACTCCACTCGATATGCAGCTGCAATTTTATTGAGCCTGAATTTATTTGTTTCACAAAAGCAACAAATTTGATAATATTTTATATGCCACTATAACTGGTATGAGTGTATGTATGTGTGTTGTGCGTGTGTGTGTGTGTACTACATATGCGAGTATGTATTACTTGTGTGTGTGTGTGTTTATGTAAGGATGTGTGCGCGCTCACTTATAACTACAATTACTACTACTACTATTACTACTACTACTTACTATTGCTACTACTTGTACTATTATGTATGTTTACTACTGCTACAATTTAGTTACTTGTATTATTCCTAATAAAGCTACATACTTACTTACTTTGTTTGTATTGCAACAACTACAACAACAACCATTTCAATAATAATATATGTATGTATATGTTTATGCATATGTATATATGTATGTGACTTCTTTATATACATACTAAGATATATGTACAAGTGCATTATTCTTAATTCTAATTCTATTCAATTCAATTCCGAAAAACAGAAAAAGAAAAAAACATACATACTTAATTAAATTTGATGTGATTATTTTTTGCTTTTCTATTGTCGTTGTTTCGTTTCGTTTCGTTGTTCTCTTTCTCTCTCTCCACCAACTCCAACCATATTTTCTGTGTATCTCTACTTACCCCGTACAGGTTTCATGACGAAGAACATGCAAATCTTTTGAATGCAATGTGGCTGATAGCAATAACGTTTTTAAGTGTTGGGTTTGGTGATATTGTTCCAAATACGTATTGTGGACGCGGTATTGCCGTCAGTACAGGAATTATGGTGAGTTTAGTTACATACAAAAAAAGCAAAAAAAAAAACAAAAAACAAATAAACAAACAAAAGCAAAAGAAAACTGCTACAGCAAAGAAACAAAACTGCAAAACTTACCTACAACAGCAGCAACATCATCATCATCAACGAACAGCAGCACCAGCTCAAGCTTCAGCACCAACAACAGATATAGCTAAACTACAACGTCCATTGTTTTTTTTTTCGCCATATAAAAAATAATATCAGCTTCAGCTACGACGATGTATAAAAACAAAACGTAATAAAAATGTTAACACATCATAAATCCATACTTAAGTAAAGTGCGCCAAGTTGCAACCAAAAATAAATAATGAAAAAAACAAAAAGCAATAAACACTCAAATATCGCAATAAAGTTTTAAGTAAATTCATGCAAACATATTTTTCTATACCAAAGTCCAAAAGAGCTTGCCCCATAGGTTGCACTGTGACTTCGTGCACAATTTACAAATAACTTGCAATATTTTTTCTTTTTTCCTTTTTTTTTTTTTTTTTTTTTTTGTGTTAACCTTTTTTCAATTTCAACTTCATAACTGACTATTTCAGATAAATTTTTCGACAGTTGAAATAATGAAAAAATAACTGTGGTTGATGTGGTCAAAGCATTTCATTTTTTGTGCTACATAAACAGAAGATTCAAATTGTCATATGAAACGCTTTTCACTTTATATAGCTGATTGGTTTAAAATTATTAGCTCTTTCAAATTGTTTTGGTAGAGTTATTCATTCGAAATTTTAAAATCCAGCAGCAAAAAAATCAAAAATGTGTGTCGGAGCAATTTAAAAGCATTTAATGAAATACCTTACATACATATAAAAAAAATTATTTTGGGGATGCTTTATGTCCTCACTGCCCCTTTCACTCCCCCTCCCCCCCCCCCCCCCCACTATCTGATTTCGCCAATGAAGATTTTTAGTAATTTATATCAGTATCCCGAAACCCATACCTCCCACTACCTTTCTCGTCGAAATCTGGTGAAAAAACACGTCCAACAAGAAAACTGAAGTTTCGAAGGCTCATTGATTTAGAAATATTATCAGATTTGCTTGATTGATTCCAGTTTATACGGCAATGAGTTTTATAATCTTTAAAAATGGAAACCAAAGTCAAAATTTTTAAGTTTTCTTTACTACGGAAACCATCATAAATTTAGTTTCAAGCTATTCTAAAGCGTGTGAGTTTTGAACGTTTTGAAGTATTGTGTGATACTGGTGACTATATTTTTACTATGTTCCTGTAATTACTCATTTGGAATGTGTCTACAAGGTTTTTTTTTTTGCAGGTTTTTGTATTGAGTGTATAACTTAAAAATTAATGATTTTTTTTACAAACATATAGCTTCATTTCAATAACAAATTGAATGAATAAATTATACAAAGTAATGTCCATCTATGGCCAACAACAAAAAAAAAAAAACAGTCCACCTTTTGAGGCTAAGAACAAATCAATCTAATTTTTGATACTTTCGACTGATGTAAAGCGTATTCCAGTAAGGGCATTCTGCATCGATCGAAATATGTGATAGTCAGACGGGGCAAGGTCTGGTGAATACGGCGGGTGAGGAAAAACTTCCCATCCACTATTATCCAAATAGTTTTTAACCGGTCTAGCAACATGAGGCCGCGCGTTGTAATGTTGGAAAATTACGGTCTCGTGCCTGGTCGCATATTTTGGTCGTTTTTTTGGTCACTTTTCGGTTGTACTGTACAGCTCTACCGTAATAAATTCACCACCACTTCTGATCCCACCAAATATAGACCATTACCTTGGCGCCATGAATATTCTGCTGTGGCTTTGATAATCCTGGTTGACCAAGCTTCACATACGACTTTTTGCGCTTCATTTTGTCATACTAAATCCATTTTTCGACGCCAGTAATAATTCGATGCAAAAACGACTTTTTATAGCAGCATCTCAGAATCCGAAATCGCCTTTCGGTGTCTCTCGGCTTTAAGTCGTATGGGGCCCAGTTTCCTTCCTTTTGAATAAACCCGAATGATTTCAGACGTTTGGAAATTGCTACTGAAACATCTCCAATTCTTCATTTTCGATTTTTTTCACTTGTCCAGGGCTTTCCTTGCCTTCCGTGTTAAAATCACACAATTTTTAATCGTTGGAGTATATTCACCGTAAACTTCCGACAGCAATCGATGACTTTCAGCAGCACCATTTTTTTCGAACTAAGGAAAAAAGCAAAACTTCCCGCAAATGCTGTTTAGTGGTCATGTGTGCTGACATGTTTGTTTACACTTTGGCAAATTAAAAAATAATCAAAATAAAAGCTATATGAGTTGCTAAAATACGAAAATAGTTACAATATTGCCAGATGTTATTCAGTACAAGTTACGTCATCAGTTGTAAAGTCAGGGTGTTCAAAGTCTTCGGTCAGGATCTCCTGATTTTGATGAAATTTTGTGCGCCAAAGTTTTTCTGGCCAAGGATCAAACATCTTATATTTACCCCCTTCTCTCAAAAAACACTATCATGATGGAGGATACAAAATCGATCCACTCTATCTTTTTCGCTTAGATCGAAATTATCATCAATGCCTTAAAAATGAGATGCCAAAAAAAATTATTGAAGGCAATCTTATTAAATATTAAAAACAATTTAAAATCAATCAAGATCTGGTGGATTCTATAACTCATTTTAGCCCGGAACTAGATGCATTGACACAATTTTAAAAATTTTCAAAACAAAATTTCCATATGTCTTCAATAAGAAATTTTAGTACTTAAAAAAATTAAAGAAATTGGTTTCTGAATTTTAGAGGATGTAATAGTTTTTGGCCAACCCTGAGGAAATAAGGTGACCAGGTATAAGAAAATAAAAATATTTCTACGCCACATCATGTGTATGGAATTAAATGTATGTACCACAGTATTTTAGAAGTTATTATAAGTCAAAAACAGGGAAATGTAGAAAATATGAATTTTTAGTGAATTTTGCCTATTTCATATATTCATATGTTTTTTATTAGCTGTAGTCTCTTAATAATATATATGGATATACATAAAGTATATTATTTCATCTAGTTGAATTTCTCATTTCAAATTCTAAATAATTAATTTTACTATATTTTGTAAATATAGCAAAACCACCTTCCAAATAAGTATGTCTTGAACAGACATACTATCCTTTAAGTCAGTTGAAATACAATATTTTTAAATTACCTAAATTCAATTTTAATGTCAATATATATAGAATGGTTAAACAGTGATTACTTTTGGAAAAAAATTTTAAATATATTTTTGACGAATTTTTAAAGTTGCTCGTCAAAAAATTAACCTGCCTGGCCAAAATGGGTAAAGAGAATCCTGCAGAAAACTATTAAAAAATATATTATAATTAGATTACTCAACATTTTTTTTGGTTTACTCCTCTAGAAAGAATAGAATAGTTTCAACTCCATTAATCTGCTTATTATCGTTCGTTTTTGTGATTAGCCTATCGAAAGCAATTATCGTCGACTATATTATCCGGTTTGTCCCAAGGGTGTTATTTGGAATACAGTTAATGGAGAATATTGCAGTATTCGCTGTTTCATGACTGTTGGATTGAAAATTGGCGAAAATTCGAAATAATATAAAAATTAAAAAATAAAATTTTTAAAGAAAAACGAACAGCCTTGCGTATGGATTTCTATGCCACTAGACCACCGAGGTCTTACTTTTTCGCTTAAAATATAACTAGCATAACTAAAAAAAATATTCAGGGATTGAAACTTAAGCGACTAGTTGTCTATGTTTCAAAAGTCATTTTTCCCATAAACAAATTCATGTTTTATACTATTATTCTCAGCTTTTATGCATCATATTGGATTTTGTGTTAAATTTGTAAGGAGCTAAATATTTTTAACATTTTTTTTAATATGGACTTTTGCAATCGTCATTATCTTGTAATGATCATATTTTTTGGGTCATCCTGTTTGCTAATATTTCAAGAGTATAACTCTTCTACTGCCGATTCGTTTACCAAAAGATCGTTTCTCTATCCACAGTTGTAAAGACCCCATTGCCCATATCATTAGTGCTTGCTAAATTTACTCGAGATATAAGTGAAAATCTAAATATCCAAATTACCGGTGGCCAGCTAGTACATACTAAGAAAGAAGTGCATGTAAAAGCCTGCCTAGACCATCCAAACCAAAAGTTAAATAACTTCTCTTATATACACATAGATGCTTTTTTTAATACTTTGCAGGGACCGAAAATAACTGTTATTTTCCATTTTTCGACTCAAAAAGTCATCCACAAAAAATAACGGTAGGGGATCTTCAAGTGTACGGTTGTCATCCTCAAGAACTAAATTCCACAAATATTGTATGACTTTTAAATTCATGACTTTTATCGTAATAGGCTAAAAAAAAAGGTAAATAATTGACTTTTATGATTTTTGGCGAGAAATAATAATTATATTTGACTTTTATTTTGTCGGGGGGGAAAAAAACAGTTATTTTATGACTTTTATTTTGTTGGCCAAAACGAACCAGTTAATTTATGACTTTTATTTTTTTGGACAAAAATAAATGGTCAACCCTTATAACTAATTAATGAAACACCGAAGATACATGGCAATATATATTTTTGAAAAGTACTCGTTGAGACCTTTTCAACAGTATACAATACATAAAGCTTCATTCCATTTTATGACCTTATGTAAATATATAGATACGAACTGAAATACAAAATTGGCAATAACTTCGAATCTAGGCATCGGCCATACAAAGTACAATACATTTCGAAAAGTACACGAATGGTTTCAGAATTTTTTGGATCCCCTTTACTTTAATATTTCATACCCCAAAGCCTATCTACTTTTATACCTACTTTGGTCATTGTAGCAGTTGTTTCGGAATTTAAAAATTAAAATTTTTTTACCTATAATATGCGGACGGATGAGCTGAATCGAATGGCAACACTTTTTTTTAATTGCTCAAGCCGTTCGCTTGCAAATAGGGTTGACCATTTATTTTTGTCCAAAAAAATAAAAGTCATAAAATAAATGGTTCATTTTGGCCAACAAAATAAAAGTCATAACATAACTGTTTTTTCTTGCAAAAATATCAAAAAAGTCAACAAATTACCGTTTTATTTAGCCAATCACGATAAAAGTCACAAAATAACTTTTAATATTTGACTTTTACTATACAACGCATATCCGTTAGGGTACCTGATTTTCTGCAAGTTCCTTGAAATCTTTAAACATATTACTCAAAATCGTGTCCTTTCTCTATAGCTTCAAGTTTCAACTATAATCTGTATAAATTTACTGTACTGCTCTCCTGTTCTACCAGCTCGAAATTCGTTCCCTTCACCAACCTATACATATATATATAAATTTGTGTGTCTTATCAATGCTAAACCTATATACATATATTTTGTACTTAGAATCTGAAGTGACCTTTTTTAAAAGTACTTGTATTAATCTAATAGAAAATGACGATAAATTCGGAATTCGTTTGCGCCGAAACTTTGCGTGTTTGAAATATGGAAAATAAAATATATTTAAATAACATTTCACGTAATTTACAAATTATTTTACAGGGTGCGGGGTGCACGGCTTTACTTGTAGCGGTCGTATCGAGGAAGCTGGAACTGACAAGAGCGGAAAAACATGTGCATAACTTCATGATGGATACGCAGTTAACGAAAAGGGTATTTAAACGAATTGCTTTGCTTGCACATCACACATTTTTTCTATTGAGTTCATTTCATTTACTTACAAACATTTTTTAAAGTTATTACACCATTGTTTAATGATTAAACCTTAATTTAATGATAAATGTAGAGAGCTTCAATAATAAAAGAGATAAGGTTAATATTATCGATAGTGTCGGTTTGATAAATCCCATACAAAAATGTGTAAAAAATTGTATACTTTCGATAATGTAAACTTTATCTTGACTATTGTCAATAACTTTAGTTGTTAATTTTAATTTACAATATTTTTTGTTCTAATATTTCTATGAGTTGAAGTTGAGTTGTTTGGTTTCATTGAATTTTAGTTGTCGTTTTTTATTTTTCATTTATTTTTAGTTTTCTCTTATTATATATACGTTAACATTTCTTTATTCCATTTCTTCCTACTTCATAAATTTAGCTGAAAAATGCTGCGGCGAATGTTCTTCGTGAAACTTGGCTCATTTACAAACATACAAGACTAGTAAAACGGGTTAATCCCGGCCGTGTAAGAACCCACCAAAGAAAGTTCCTTCTAGCTATATATGCGTGAGTATTTTAGAGACAATCTATCTGTCAGATACATCTGTGTATAGTTACCTACGTACAAACAAAACAACAAGTATTACTAACAGTATTCGTTACCAACCAACGCAACAATATTTAGAACAAATCAGAATTAGAAAATGTTTTGCGTATTATAGAAAACTTGCTGTTCAAACAATCCTTGTAACAATCAGTCAATCAGTCAGTCAGCCAGACAACCAACTAACCAAACTAAATAATATCCAAATAAACCCCATTTGCAAATGCTACCTACCTACCTAACTACTACTACTACTAATACCTCCATTTTGTTTTGTCCTTAAAAATACTTACATTGTGTCTTGTGTTTTTTAAATGTGACACTCAATTATTCATAATTAAACTACTAAAAAAAAAAACAAAAAAATTGCCATTGTCTTTGAAATGTCCTTTATTCGTACACTCAAACCACACCACTGTCTTTATATTAATTTCGAATTGCATATACATTTGTACCTGTGTATCCCCCTATTCGAAAGTTTTCATTTTTTTTGCCCCTTGTTCGCCTTTGATCACGCAACACTTGAATTAGTAGTGTAATTTCATTTTCGAACTTTTCAATTTTATATCACTAGGTATATTATTTCAATTTATTTCAACTAATTTCACCTCCTCCTTCTCACAACCAACCAAACCAAAAAATAAAAAATAAATTCACAGTCGGGTTGATGAAAATAAAAAACAAATGCAAAAAAATGTATACCCATTGAAAAAAGCACTTGATTAAACTCGTTTTACTAGCCTGTAACTAGGTTGTAAAGCCCTGTTTACATGACATGTACAGAGTTTGTCTGGTATGCAAATTCATGATAACAAGAAAGAAACAAAACACTCACACCACACACGATGGCAACACTTAGCGCACGTCGTTAACTTTTTAGAATTTCGTATCTCAAAATTAACCCTCAACGTGAAATTAACCAAAACTAACCTCAAATACTAACTAACTAAAATGCTAACCCTAAAACCTGAAAATGCCACAATAGTTTACATATGTACATACCTACTAAATAACAAATTAGGTTAAACTGAATTAAACAGCTACAGCTTTATCTCCCTATCTCCCTTTCTCTCTCTCTCTCTCACACACATACACACACACACACAAACACTCTTTCTATAGTTCACACTTTCTTTATGTTAGCTCCCCACTCACTCCACTATCTCACTCTCTATCACCCCCCTCTCTCTCTCTCTCTCTCTTTCTTACTCTCCCACTCTAAATAATATAGTGCAGAAGAAATTCGGTGTTGTTGGTGGACTTACACATAAAATGTAAACTCCAATTTTCACTTTGAATATTAGTTTCCAAAATTTCGTTAGAGTTAAGATTGCAGAAGCCCTCTCCAAAACCAAACAAGATATGTACTCGTAAGCTTTATCATTATCATCGATATCAATTGCTCATCGGGGAATAGTCTTGGGACAACAATTGAGTCTTTAGCTAGCACCATCAAATGCCAGTTGTCAGATCAATTTTGAGATACGATTTTCTGCAATCTTAACGACGAAATTCATTTTTTTCATCGCTAAGTATTTTTCAAGGATGGATTGAATACATTAAACGACGCTGTTAAAATATACATGCAAATAGTACAACATTGTACTTGTATAGTAGTAAATAATACATATTAATTGTAGTTAAAATGAAAAATTATTTTTTAATGGATGCACAATCATTTAAGAAACCATAAAAAAGAGCAATGAAGAATGAGTGCAACCATTAAAATGTTTTTATTTAATTGCAATTAATCTTGGCTGATTATAATAAAATTTTCAGCAAATCAATTTTATTATAAAAAAAAAACAAAACTTAAAAGGAATGAGGTGCATTTTTGAAGAGATGTATAGTACGTGCATTCATGAAATATAAAGTTATCAGGTATATTATTATATGAAATAATTCATTGAAGAGGTAGAAGTCTACTAAACGTGAAAAGGAAATAGTTGGGAATAGAATATAGAAGGGAAAACATTTCATAAAAGAATTTAAAAATTTCTATAAATAGGACCGAAATCTTGAAAAAAATATAAAAATAATAAAATTATATGTGGCCTAGACTACGAAAAGGTAGTTTACGTGCGAAAACACGTTTTCAAGATAAACGCAATTGAATTTCAGAACTTTTAGCGGCTTGGTATATGCTTAAGATCCATTAAAAAATTAAGCAGTATAATTTCTAAAGTAAAATTTTGTGCTCTTTTGAAATCTGTCTTCAAAAACTTCTGGTTTCTAAATTAAATACAAAACAATATTTTATAAAATAAAAATAAAATTAAATTAAAAAAAATCGATTTACGGCAGTAGATTTTTCTTAACCAACTAACCGGCAAGACCGCCCCAAGACAGGGTTAGGTTAAAATGGCTGCCTGTGAGCGGGCCATTTGAACCATTGAGTACTTTCCAGAAAGCTAAGTAAGTGTCTGATCTGAATATTAGTCAAATCTTTAAGGTCATCTTTGTCTTCGATGATGTTCCTTTTATACGTGAATCAGTGCTGACCATTCGCATAGAAGATAAGTTACAGCTTCCTGTTCTTCCTCATTGCCACAGCTCTTGCAGTGATTTCTTTATGAAAGACCCAGTCTTTCTGCATGTTTTCTAATGAGGCCATGCCCAGTAATCATCCAAGTTACAGTACAGATTACATACCTGATGGTATGTATTAGGTCGTTCGTCCGTCGACTATCCAGCTTAGGCCAAGTGAGTCTCTTAGTTTTACAAGTGGTTTCTAGTGACCATCTTTCGTTCATATGTTTTATTGCATTCAATGCTAACCCTTGTATTGTCATAGTGACGCCTATATACTCCTTGTCTAGAGTGATTTGCAACAGTGCTCTTTTTCTAACTAATCTGTCGGCAGTGTCGGCAGGTAGACAGATTCAAGGGATTTTATGGCTGCCTGACTATCGGTAAAGATACATATATCCTTATTGGATATCACTTTAGCCAGGGCGTGACTTCCATGATTGCTATGACCTCTGCATAAAATACACTTCAATGATCGGGCAACCAAAAGGATATATTTACACCAAGCTCTTCACGAAAGATGCCAATTCCAACTCTGCCATCCAGTTTAGAGCCATCTGTGTAGAAATGGATTGAATCCTTTTGAAGCCGCCCTTTATTCTACCATTTCTTTCTATCAGGTAAAAGTATCGTACTTGTCGTTAATGATTAGTTTCGCTTGGTTATAATCAATTGGTTTAGGTACGAAACTTGAATGATTTGGGATCGTGGAGTGTACTGACCTGCCCATTGACCATTTCGAGATAGAATTTAGTCTCAGGGCAGTGCTGGCTGCACATTGCTTCCCATAGATATCAAGAGGAAAGAGTTGAAGTATGATATGCAAGGGCATGCAGAGTGAAGCAGCTATTAGTACTTTCAAAAGTATGTTTATATGAATTGCCTTGTCCAAAGCTGTCCACCACACCGCAGAGCAATACATCAAAATAGGCCTGACTACAGTAGTATATAGTCTCCATAGGCAACAGTTCCTTCAAGGGATACTAGTATCGAAAGGAGTGGCGTGATAAGTAGCTAAATTGTCGAACTCCCAGCACCTGCAAGCCACCAACTGTCTAAGAGTGGGCGGTTGAATGTAGTAGCTCCTGAAGGGTTACCTATTCACTTTTTTGTCAATACGATTTCAGATTCGTGTTTCTCGACTAAAAATTAGTTTAGCATAACTGTTTTATAGAAAAAAAAAACTTTGGCCGGTTAGAGGGCCAAAATCTTTGTCTCACATCGAAAAATTTCTTATTAAAATTTTTAAAACTGAAAATATCGCGTCCATGGATCTTTATTGATCTCAAAATTCAATATGGCGGCATTAGAAATTAGAGCGCTCACGCCCTTATAATGTAACTATAAGAATCATACAAAACTTAAAAATCGACCACTTGATACATAAACTCCCTTCTCGTTGTCCAGATCATATATACTACGTTTATCAGACGATTTAAGCCAAACGCTTTTATAGCCGATTTAAATATGGCTTTTTTCTACATCTCATTTGAATTCAGTATAAAAATCTTGAATTATTAAAGGTACACATAAACCCTTAAATCGTTTTAAATTGAAATGCAATTCTGTACTTTTTGTTGTGAGTTTCAAATATGTCTAAAACACAGAGATTCCCTAAGAGGGGATTTAAATTTTTCGTGCCCTAAAATTGTTTGTCTTTCATATGCAACAATCGCAAGGGGGGAGGGGGTTGGGGGCTTAACCCCAAAACTGCTTCTTTGATTCGCTAGTTGATTTAGTATTATAAGTCAAATGTCATCATTCCATATCTAAAAACAAAAACCAAAAGAATTATAACTCAAAATTCTAATACCTAACTTAATAAGCAGCTGTCGAATTACAGATATATTCAAATCTATCTCAAAAAAAAAATTTCCTACAACGCACTTGGGTTCCAACCGGAATCCCATTAATATTCTGGTGGCTATTAGAGCCATTGGAATATTCAATTAACACAGTTAGGTTTCGGACTTATTCACAATGAAATCGAATTAACGATTGTCATAATTAACGGTCATATGATGTTAAAAATTTAATGCTTCCGAAAATTTTTATTTATGAAACACGAAAAAACCATGTAAAATAAAACAAAAATACTATAGTTACTTCTATGCTCAGAGAGAAAATATCCCATGTTCAATTAACCAATCAGGTTCATTGATTTGCATTGATTGAAAATAAATTGTGCGCATTAGAAATATCAACTCAATTGAAACAAACGAAAAGCCTACGGAGACAGTGATTATTATATTTTCCACATAAGTTTAAGCTACTTTGAAATTGTGGCAACAATTTAATAAATATTTAGGTACATAAACATTGTACATATAAAAACTTTATTACAAGTAAAATAGATCCAGCACAAAAATGCACCTCCTTTCTTTAAAAAATCAATTTCACATTTTCACTTTAATTTTATGTAATGTAACTCATTTATTTTCATTATTTTTTCATCACGATTGCCTAACATTACTTGTCTTCAAAATAATCAAATGCCAATTAGGTTACGAAAAGTTAAAATGGATCAGCGTAAACTAATGGATAACGCAAATACAATAACCGATATGGCAAAGGTATTATTATTTTTCAATTTTGTTTTTTTTCTTCAAAAAAATGTCACACAGACATACACATTTCAAATACACACTGCTACATTGATATTATTGAATAATAATTGCTGTTTTAGACTCAAAATACAGTTTATGAAATAATATCGGATATGTCAAGTCGACAGGATTCAATTGAAGAACGTTTAACGAATTTGGAAGATAAATTACAATCTCTACAGGTTGTATAAATAATTAAAATTAATATTACTCTTATGAATGGATTATGTAATATGACAATATATATTTGGTATATTCATTACAGGAACACATGGAGAGTTTGCCCGATATTATGGCACGCTGTTTAAGCCAGCATCAGGAACGCATTGAACAACGAAGAAATTTTCTGCATCCTGATGCAGCGGCTGCAACACCTATGCAACAACAACAACAACCTCCACAATCCCTATTTAATGCGTCTCCAATGTTATTTCCACATTCAAGGTTAGTATTTGGAAAAAGAAATGAAATTTTGGACCCCGAATATATTCACTTTTCCTCGTCCTCTCCTTTCTATGAAAAAAAAACACTTTCATGCAAATTGTAATATATTCATAAAAGTCATTGGCGTCAATGTCCTTCCGTATACGAAAAGTCAAATGAAATAAATTCACATAATTTAAAAACGGTTTGAAATGAATCCTGGTTAAGCATTATAAAAAACGCATTTAAAACTATTTCAATTGTATTAGTTTCATCATTACTTTTAGCCTTTTATAATCAAACCATCAACTAATTGGTTTAGTGTTCTCGGTAAAAAAAAATTTGAGTCTAATCTCGGTAAACTTATTACTTGCTAAGCCCCGAGCTTCGAAAAACAATTGTAAAGCAAGGAATGCATATCGTTGGAATCACTCATTCGCGTTTTTTTTTTTTTTTTTTGTTTAATTCAAAGGCTTCTGCTACAACACTAATGAAAATACAATGTTGTAATCGCTTTCAACGCTTTGAATGAATACATGCTTTTAAAGAATTTTTTTCTACATATACAACTTCATCATAGTTGGCTTCTTAGAAATATTGTGGCTGCTTGTGGTCGCAACTAATGATAGAGCTGCTTTTTCACAACTTCATCTCTGCATATCACATAATTATAAAACATACATGCATACATATGTACCTACGAATTAACTGTTTTTCTTCAAAATTGTTCCGTAATAATTATTTGTATATATGTATAATTTTATTAATAAAGATCAAACTGCTTTTTGCATAGAAGTGTTCCTTCATCCAATAATGTTGCTGCTACATACCATTGGCCAACAAGTCCTATTTTGCCACCCGTATCTAGTAGAACTCCACATTTAGTGCCTGATACTCACATGCCATCGAATGGATCTGCAGTTAATAACTACGCACCATCACATAAGTATGGCAGCTGAATAGAAGAAAATGAGTGCACCACGTCCGTGATAAATATTGAAATGCTAACGTTAACACCCACATTCAGTCACAGCCACCATCAAAGTCAGCAGCATCAATATCAACATCATCAAATGTCATCAAGTCTGAAGCACAACAACAGCAACGATCATCCAGACTACGTCGTCGTCGCCACCACCACCAACACCACCACAGCCACAGCCGCTTACAGAGTAGCCAACTCTGTACGCATCATGGAAACAACAATTGCCGAAGATGCTGAAACTAATCCAAATTCACCAGAATCATCATCATTATATGTTATGCCATCATCATCATCAAATATAGCATTGCCAGCATTTCCACCATCAGCATCAATGTCAATGTCAATGCCGCCAATGCCAACGTCAGTGTCAGTGTCAGCATCAACATCAGCTTCTTCAGCACTGACATTGGCAACCTCCTCAAAGACCACTGCAAATAAATTTACTAGGAAAAGAGAACGTGTATGCAATAATAACTCTAATAATCTTATTTCGAAAATGGCCTATTGCAAAGCCTTCTCGAAATGAGAAATGCCTAATTCTAAGTTATCTAGTTATTTAAATCTACTTCTAATACGATTATAGTTATAAACGAAATGGAGTAAAGTGTAAAAATTACCACAAGAAAACACAAAAAAAAGAAACCTAAATACCAAAAATTGTTTCTGAATGTCTGTCTGTCTGCATGTGTGAAATGTATTTACTTAGTATGTAAAAATTTTGTTATGACGTTTACCATATTGTTTTTGTTTTATTTGATTTAGTTATTATATAAATAGGAAATTGTATAATACATAGTATGTAAATTTGTATGAATACTTCATTCCTTATTATTTGAAAAAAGTAAAAAGAAAAAGTGAGTGAAATTAATTAGGATTTTGCCCCACTGTCGTAACCTCAGTCGTAAGAGTTGACGTGTTTGAAAGATTTATTACTACAATATATGAAATTAAATAACAAACTGCAATATCAAATCCCAACAAATATGTCAATGCGAACGTACGTTTGAGTATTGAGAGCTATGCGTGCGGCAGAAGATACGTCAGTTGAGCAAACTCCTTAATGCTGATTCATTTTAATGGCGCTCCTTATAAAACAATAATTATTTTGAAAAAAAATTCAAAATTAGGCTAACATGGGTCACAACCCATATTTCGACTTTTACCCTATATCGAAATTTTTATTTCAGCGCTTTTCCTTAGATTTATAACAAATTGATGCCTTCTTCAAATATGCCTTTTTCAAGGAGGAAGTTCTTATCTGGCAAGCTTATAATCACATTGCAATAAAGATACGGAGCCGCTCAAAGCCACGTGTCATTTATGATTTTTCTCGAGCTCAAGCTGTGGAATTGAGAGTTACCTATGGATTCCTCGCTAGACCAGATTAGTCTTGGGCCCATTGGCATTCCTTAGATGGAGCTAAAAATGAAGTCCACTATAAAGCTACCTGTACATCGGGAAAATAAATGTTATAAGAGCCCTATTTTGCATAGCACTTCTCCAAATGTGTTGTCAAAAATCTGATTTTGAGTTACAACTCTCTTGCACGCAACGGCTCATATACTCATTTTCAAGAATTTTTCAAAATGATGTTGTAGGTATTAAATTTATGATAAGAAAACGATTTTTTTTGCCTCAAAGCAAGGACTAAAATTTAACCCATAATCTTAACCATTTCGCGACAGAAACTTCTATGAAGTACAATGCTCAAAAATTCCTTCGAATATTTTGCTTAAGATTGCCTAAGTAATTCAAAAATATATCATAAATCTATGAGGCACTGTTAAAGAATACAAATTAGCTACAATTCGAAAATTTGATAAAGAAAGTCTCTGGCTATGCATTCAACTGACCAATTATAGTCGTTGGTTTTCATTGAGGTGAGAGTA
The DNA here is from genome assembly GCA_963691655.1 of Toxonevra muliebris. NCBI lineage: Eukaryota > Metazoa > Arthropoda > Insecta > Diptera > Pallopteridae > Toxonevra > Toxonevra muliebris. The sequence continues at coordinate 127,454,444 of OY829326.1, forward strand.
AAATCCTCTCAATATGTGCTGTAGAAACGTCAATCGTCTAGATGTTCCTAAAAATCGATTTTTTATGATTCTTTTTTCGTAAAACGTATAAAAGATACTGATAAAATTTCTTTTTCTGTTTATTTTGCAACTAATTAGCTAATCAGAATTTGTTTTCTTCTACTCCTCTTAGGCACTTAGAGCTTCTACTAAGCATTTCCAACTGACTTTGTTCAGTGCAGTTATTTTCGCGTTCTGCCATGTTTTATTTTTATCTGTTAGTTCTGGATGTATGCAATGTCTCCAAGTGTTCTTTGGTTGCCCACAATGTTTGCTTTCTTGTGAGTTCCATTCAAGCGCCATTTTTGTGATGCTGTCGGCTGATTTTCTTAGGGTATGTTTTATCCACCTCCATTTTCTTCTCTTTATCTGCGTTAAAATTGGTTATTCATTTGCATGGATCCTCATTTCTTATTAGATTTGGCCGAAATATTCTACATATGATCTGCAGAATTTGTGCACGTAGTCAACAGGCTCAAGGCTTTGTTCTTTTTGATTTCGATTCCTAGGCCCACGTCGCGTGCTGCTCTGATCAGATGGTCAGTTTTCGTCTGTGCGAAGTCTAAGTCTCCGAGTTGGCGGGTGGGACTTCATGTTATGCCATAACTTCATCTAGTAATATTACGAAGAGGAGAGGTGAAAATTAGCATACTTGTTTGACTCCTAGGTTGGTGGTGAAAGGCTGTGTTATGCAGTACCGCTAGCTCAGAATTTTCGTTCATGGCTATAATAATTCGAATGAGCTTCAGAAGGACTCGCTTTCTTTGTAAAGCTAATCAGAAATACTTCTAATTTATTTTATATTTTTCTAGTATCCGTATCGTTGAATTTAAGGTCTAAATTCTTCAATGACTTGCATGATTTCTGATCGTAAAAAAAATCAAATACTTAGATTCTTAATCTGTATAAGGTTTATTGTGAAGCGGTATAATAAACCTCAATTTTTTTTCCAAAAAATTGGTGGAATGGTACATTCTCAATGAAATCCAACTTTTACTGATTTTCGTCACAGTTTTTGTGCTTCTAAAATACGAGAATTGAACGCGTTCTATTACACAGCGTATCACGTCTTGAATATCTGGGTGAAATTTCAGATCGATCATCTGGATAGTTTATTTTTTATCGTGCCCGCCAATTGCCAAATGTACAACTCGATAAAAATCCTTTTAAAGTTAGAAGTAGCTCGGAAAACTACCTAGGCACTTTTCGTTTAGAAGGCTGTACAACCTAAACTATTGTGGATTATTCGGTAATAATTAGACAGCAAATTCTTGGGATTCGGAAAAAAATCGATTTTTAGACAGTACTAAATTGGAATGATAAATAGAATTTTTTTTAAATTCCTGCTTAATAAAATTAACACCGTTTTCTTCGATTCGCTTACCCTGTGACAAATCGACTAACGTTTAAATATGTATGGGAAGCACACACCCAGGTTCACTTTTGCTGAAATGTATTGTTTTGTTCTCCATACAAATTTCAACAATACTCGTTTTGTAAACGATTCGAAAGAACGCGGCTATTATCCCATTTGCCCCATAAAGGTTAATCCTAATTCCATAAAGTTTTTATTCTTATTGTAAGTAACAATATTTATTACTTATTAAATGTGATTTTGTATCGAGCGCCATTTCAAAAAAAAAAAATATAATAATAATATTTTATTTTGTTTTTTCTAATTTTCGTAATCTGTGTGTGTTTGTATACGATAAGAAACGTTGGTGTGAAATGTTTTAAGACGATTTTAATCGTGTGATTTGTATAAAAAAAAGCGATAAATTAAACTAACTATAGATTTTAATGTTTTCAACAAATAAAAAATAAAAAGACTTATAATTACGAAAAAAAATTAATTAATGAAAATTATATAGAGAAAAAAAGCTTTTTGGGCTGATGTCATCATAAGGAAATTTGTTCAGTTTTATGGCTCTGTAAATAAATCATTTTAAATTTAGAAATCAAATTTGTGAAAATTAAATAACTTAAATTTTCTAAAATTAACAAAACCAAAACGAAGAAGTAAATTTGATATATAAAATTAAAGATTTCAAATTCATACAATTAAATATTTATAACAAAAACCAAAAAACAAATGAAACAAAGCTAATCATATAATAATAGAACAAAATTGAATTGAAAATTGAAGCCAATTAGTGAGAAAAAATAAAACAAAAACAGAGCTATAATAACAAAAGGTAACAAAATAAAAACAAACCAGAATAAAACAACAACATACATAGTAAAGAGCATCGAAGTTTAGATTAAAATAGTGTACTGTAACATTTTTTTAGATGAATCACATTTTAGAAGATCTACATACAACAATAAACTAAAAAATTACTACAACTATATAACTAACAGAATAACAAACCAACAACAACAACAAAAATAGAATTACTCTTCTACAAATTTAATTGAACAAAGCTATATTCTATAAGGTCGACGCGACAATATCAATAATATCACGTAGTTCAATGAAATACGAATAGTACTAAAAGTATATATTCAAGTATATATATGTACATACTTATATACACACATACGTTTATATAAATTTATATATTTATATATTTTGGTTTTAATTTTTATTTATATAATGAAACTTGCGATTTTTCACCATTTTTTTTTTTTTTACATCAAATCTTAACTATTTCCAATGAATAACTTTTAATCGGTAATCTTCAAAAAATATAGTACATCATGCAATATGTATGTATTCAACATAGACACATAATGATTAATATGTATATATCCAAAAAGTAAAAATTTTGTTTTTTCTTGTTGTTTTTTTACTAAAATTTAAATTTAAAACCAAGTTGAAACCATCTGAAAATGAGAATAATTTGCAATTTCAAAGTCTGTAGTTATGGTTGACAAGGTAAATTAGCATGCAGTGAAAATCGGTTATAACGATATCGTTTGTAACAGATTTGTAACAGAATAGTAGCAAATTTTTTATGTACTAAAACTTTGTTTTTATATACTAATTCACTATTAACGAGTGAGTTATTTTGACTCACAATCGTAAAAAAACTGTAAAAAGACAAAAGAAAATATTTTGTCGCTCAGCATGTTACTTGTCTTGGACTAAATATTTAATTACTGCCATTCCAGATTGAGCGTACCAAAAAATTTAAAAATTCCGACCTGGCAATTTTATATTTGCCACAAACCTTATACATAATTTTATTTGAGACCAAAACCAACAAATACGGAATACAGAATAGTACATAACTCAGCTAATATTATACTATTGATATGCGTATGTAGGGTTGGCAATGTAATAAAATGGACTGGAAACTGAAATTAATTTTGTTTTTCAACGAATTTTTTTTCAAAATAATTAATTAAAATTTGATAGTACCGAAATTCAAAATTTAAAATTATGTTTTTTGTAAAGAATACTAAATTACCTTTTATTCGAGATGAACACTAAAATACTTCAGAAATATTAACTTTTACGTTTTTTAACAAGGTATAAAATTAAAAACTAATATAATTTCTATTTTTCAAATACAGTTCCGTTCTTTTATTTTTATAATTCGCCTGAGACACAGTGCTTTCTGTGCTGCTTGCAGTTCGGAGAGAAAGAGTCTGAATAGATGGCAGACCAATTTCTGTTCCTGTCCTCTGAACTCTAACTCCAATAATACCGTCATGAACTAGCAAAAAAAAAATAAATACTCCGTCTTCTTAAATTTGAAATAAAAGATTTTTTATTAGATTTGAATTGAAATATTTTTTTAGATCAACTTATTTTTTTGTATATACATATAATTTAAATATAAAAATATTTGCTTGAAAGCTAATGTCATTAAAACTAGTTATGGGAACTATTGAGTGATTTCAACTATCGATAGTTAGTAACTGAATGATTTAGACTAAATATAGAACGATTTTTTTTCATTCATTCATTTATTCGAACTAGTTAGTAGTGATAATTACTATCGAGTGATTTTTACTATTGAAAGGCTGAACGAATGATTGTAACGATCGAACGATTTGTTTAGTCGAATTCATTTGTTCGCATATTTCGCTTACAGAAAAAAATCATTGGCATATTTCGCTAATAGCAAAAAATTGTTCATCACGCAGGTGATTTTTTCACAACTATCGAATAAATAGACATTTTTTAACTATCGAATAATTCTAGCTCAAATTTCACTACGTAGATATGTAGTAAATGAATTCCATTCTATAATAATAATAAATTTGTTCAGAAATGAAAACATTTTATTTAAATTTATATACATATTTCAAACTTTTTATACTCCCGATATAACCGATTTTCACTGTTTGAAAGAAAGTTTGCAATCATAGAATATACTTATGTATGTGTTTATTTATCGAAAACAACACAGTTATCCTTTAAATCATTAATTAAAAATTATAGAATGATTTCTATACCTTCACTCGATATTTCTTTATTTGAAATGATAAAAATTCAGTTATTTTTGCTGAATATTAAAACGTTCAATGAAATGTTACCGCTCCCTAAACACTCAGAGGTAAAAGTCTCTTCTACCTTTTTTTAAATGGTTAGAATGCTCAGGGCACCCAAAGATCAAGACCGCCGAATTCATCGATAAACGACTAAGAATTCCTGACAAAGTTGTTTCAGCTGAGCGTAGGGTAACCCGATTTTTTATCTAAACTTTCATTGAAAAATCAGTACGAATAAATATATTTTTACTTTTTATTATAATCTCACTCTCCAAAATCACCAGAATAAGTCTATCTCTTTCTTTCCTCTTCTGAAAGTGATAAATCGTGAAAAATTTTACATTTTCCTGCTTTTTGGAATATGCCACTATTCAAAACACTAACACCTATATTTCTGTCACATTTTCATCACAAAATTTTTAAGTAATAATAAATTCAAAACAATTTTTAAATAAAAATGTTACTAAGATATAAGCAGATTATAGATTTTTATGAAATAGATTTAGAAAAATCTTTACTAAAACAATTCAAAATTCAGAATTCAAAATTTAAAATCAGGATTTTGGAAAAAAAAATCATGTAAAATCAGTACATGTACTTATAAAAATCATTACGTCTTGCCACCTTAGCTGAGCGTTCGCTTGTGAAACTTAATATTATTAAAAAAATTATTTGAGAAGAAATTTAGGCAAAGACCCTTGAGTACTTTGAGTCTCTTATCAATGAAACACAAGGTTAGATTAGGTTATTGTGGCAGTCGGCCTAAATGACCAACTCACTTAGACCTTAAACGGGTCCATAGTGATACAACTGCGCGACATGGAAACCATATCTACTACTTACTCTTCAAACCATTCGAAGCTCTAATAAAGCGCAGGACTTGTTTAATGTGTCTGCCTAGTAAACCCGCTCTGCTTCTAGCTAGAGCTGGGCAATTATCGAAGAAGTGTTCAGCTGTTTCTTTCTCTTTTTCGTCCCTGCTACTTCTGCAGAATTTATGAGAGAATACACTTAACCTGACAGAATGCCTACCAAAAAGCCAATGGCCGTTTATACAAGACAAGACTTTAGAGATGTCCTCTTTCGGAAGGCTGAACAGCTCTCTCGATTTCCTCTTATGCAATCTCAGCCAGCCACATTAGCCTAAGTAACTTAAGAAAAAAATTGTTTTTAAACCTGGCTCAGGAACGGCTCAGCGACAAGGTGCCATATGGCACCGCTAGGCATTACTGGGTTAATGCAATTATAAAAATTTTGCTAGTAGATTACTACTTGACATTTACTTATATAATTCAATATTCAATTCGTAATTCAATGGATACAAATTAGTTCCGTCTATGAACGTTTTTTAGGTTATATTAAATTAAGTGAATCATAAAAAGAGAAGAAAGGGTTGGTACCATTTGAACGTTTCTAACCTCAAAGATACTCTCCATTTTTCGTCAAAATTATTAATTATCAAATGCAATACCTACAGACAAGCATTAGAAACAACTTTTAATTTGTATGTAGACTTTAAAACTCAAATTTTCTTTTCGGATAAGTTTTTAATTGTAACTTATAGTATTTTTGGCTGATTGACTACCTCTTTTGGAAAAATTGAGCTCTTTTAAAACTTTATGCAAAACATAACGAGTGAAAATATAGAAACCAGAATCAGTATTCAGTTATCAATAAGATTCTTAATACAAAACAAAATTAACATTATTTTATGATGCCCAAATTGATACTAAAAAAACATAACCCTACTTCAAAATATTACTAAAATAATTAAACATACACTTAATTAAGACTGTTACTAAAGAAAGCTTTATCAAAATTTAATACACTCTCTAAAAGAATTAAATACTCAACAATATAAGCTTTAAACCAAGAAAACAAAAATCGAAACAATATTCAACATCTGGGTTTCAAAACATGTATGTATAACTTCAAATCGAAGATCAAACAATTGAAAAACCAAAAAAATAAATAAATAAATAAATAAATAAAAAAACATTTTATTTTAAAAAGAAACTAAAAGTTATATTAAAAAATTTCTGGTTTCCATGATCCTCCTTGAATCCAGCAGTTCCTCTAAATATTTTCATTCTCAACCAAAAACAAAAATTTATCATGTGGTTTCAATATTAATATTTTAACCTAATCATTACAAGACAACAACAAAAAAAAACCAACAAATACATTATTTGATGAAGTGAAAAATCGCATAAGATTTTGTGTGTACTGAACGCAAGAATTTCATTTTTATTTCAATATTATATCCATAACAATTATAATAACGGTTATGGAAGTTACTTGTAGAATTTACAATTAGAGTTGTTTCACTTTGTAGTTAATTTAATTAATTTAGAGCCGTATTTCATTGACTAATTTTATTTTTATTAATTATATAGAATACAATGTTTTAATTTTCTGTACATTTCCATTTTCTCAACCTTGCTTTGTGTACAAATGCTGCCCCCGAACCGCGAAATAGAAAAAAATACCTACTAATAACTACAGCAATAAAATACAAATTTTTTTTTTTTTTTTTTTTAATTTTTGTTTTCAACATTGACTGCTAGTGCTCACATTTACATTATTTATGTACTACCAACAAACAAACAAAATCAAGCAACCAAAACTCAAAACCAAAAAAACAAAATGATTTATGAAAAAGGAAAGAAAATCCCATACCAAATTTTACTTATGTATGTACGAAGTATATTTCATTATTTGATGAACAGAGACCAATTTATAGAAAATTATACGTTATACTAAAGAATGAAAACAACAAAATAAAAACTAAATAAAAAAGAACTAATAAAAATCTAAACCATATACACACATTAAATAAAAATAAAAATTAAATAAACTTGAAAACATAATAATGAATTAACAACTAAACTATGCAATCTAAACGAAAGAACTAAACTAAAAATATTTCTCTAAACAAGTAAAACAACAAACTTAAAACGTAAAAAAAACATAAAACACAAAACATTAAAAAAAAATTTATTGTTATCTAATTAAGTAAAAGTGTTTTGCAAAAAGCTTTAATATTTAGGGTGCCTACATTTGCTAAAATTTAGAATTTTATGAATAAAAAAAAAATTGAATGAAAAAATAAAAAAGAAACAAAAAAAAACACAAAACTTTAATTATATTTAGAAAACCAAAGAAAAAAAAATAGAAGACGAAGAAGATGAAAATAAATCAAAATCACGAAATTAATTCCACAAGAATTCATTTACAAAAAGAAAATTCGTTAATTATTTTTACTGTAAAAAGAAAAGTTTATATAGTATAGAAAAGATTATTTTGTTGTATTTGTATTATCACACCTCATCACCATTTTCTTCATCAACATCATCATCCCTCATTAAAAAGTTCACAATTTCGCATAATATTCATATAAATTCATTTTATCACCATAAAATATTAAAAACAAAGCATTTTATAATTTTTATTGGTTAAATTCTCGATTAGAATACGACTACAGACAACCACAAACAAACATTAAAAAGAACATTAAAACTGTAATTAAATAAAAGAAAAAGCTTTGTATAAAACGAATATTATATTCTTAAAACAAGAAACCAAAATAAATAATTTGAAACATAGCAAAATAGGCATAATTATATTTATCTATACAATTAGTTTCATTAAATAAATTAAAAAAAAAAAATAATTTACATAATTTAAAAACTTGTTTCAATTTTGATCAATTGTGTTAGGTGAGATACTTTAAACTGGGTAAGCTACTTCTACGTGGACCTGTTAGATACAGCAAATGATATAAGGAATAACTAGTTATCGTTTATGAACCGCATGTAGTATATACCTTCGACCATACAATCTATAAAAATCCCCACAAGCTTTGGTGATATCAAAACAATTACCAAAAAAGTTTTATTTATGACTTTTAAAGACACATAAAAATAATAATAAAATAAAACTGCTGGATTGGGTACCTATAAACTTCAAAAAGAAAGAAATATATATAAGAATCGAGCAAGTAAAATTGTTATGTGAAAATTACGACTAAACTTATTTTAAATTCTTATTATATTTGGCTTCAAGACCAAAACCCGAGATAATAAATAAATTAATAAGCAGATAAATTTTTAGCAAGATCAAATCATTTAAAGAGGATGGAGAGGGAATTGAAGAAGACCCCTGTTTTGGAAGGCCTCATGAAGAAAATATCACCAAATCTAGAATCATGCACTCAGTTATCTTCAAATAATATTAGAACCAATTTGTAACCTGTGTCATCTCGTCTTGCTCCACAGTTTAACAGTAAATTTTCTTTGAAAAAGATGCTAGTATTGAAGGATGTAGTCTGGTGTTCGAATTTCAAAAAATCAATTGTTTTTCTCAATGTATTTCAGAAGTACAATACATTGAGAGTATACTGTAACAATTTCAGACCAAAATATTAACGAAGTTATAGTACATATTCGAGAATGCAAGTTGATAAAATTTTATCTGTTGTTAAAACTTTAAAAGCGTTTTTTTTTTTTTGAAACATCGTTTTTTTGATCGGCCCAGGGGTTTGAAGAAATTTTATAGAGCCGATTGGGCTGAAATTTTAATACGTTATTCCACACGCCAATGGCTCTCGCAGGTAGTAAATAGAATTGCTTATTTTTAATCATTATTTAATATTTTTACACCGTTATTCAACAAAAAACAAGGCGATTTATGAAAAAAAAAATTTAGATGTCCGTCATTTTGTGTAAAAAATGTTTAAATCTACTACCTACCAGAATGGCAAGAGAAACGCACTCTTAACTTAGTTAGGCTTCAATTCGTTAATAGCCTTAAATTTACCAGAAGCTTTGGGAACTGCTCCGAAGACACCCACATTATTATTTATGAGAATTTGAAGTAAACAATTTTTGGTTTCGATTAGCATCAACGAAATTTGAAAGTGTGCTAAAAACGCGTCGCTGAGTACTTCTGATTAGCAAAGCGGCCGTTATTTTTGTAATCATATCATGATTTCTCAACACTCGACAGTTGACAAGCTCGACATAAGTTCGTAATCACCTAAAAATGGATATATAAAGATATTTTTAGAAATCAGCTTTTCTGATTTGCACCCGGGAAACGCACCCATTATAATTAGAATGAAATGAAAGCTTGGACTGTGCTTTTTGACGAGGTTAAGTAAAAAGACGGATGCCATTAACTTAGGACACTTGGAAACAGTTTTTTTACAGGTGCACACGGAAGAAATGTGTAAAGAGATTAATGCACTCACCTATAAAAAAAAATACCCTCGCGTCTCCCAAGGTCATGGTATCTGATTTAATACTTTGAACCGTTAAAACTTTTTCTACGGAGGGAAACCTATGTACATTGTTGTTGTGATGACTACATTTGTTCATTAACCTGTTTATAACTCCAAATAACGAAATCGACATGAACTTAAGTCATGACTTTGAAAATTAACCTCTGGATTTAATTTTCATAGTCTACTAAAACACTATCAGGAATCCTCTTTTGTTGGTCAAGTGCCAAAACCCGTGAAGATATATTATAAAAGCGTGCATGCTTTTCCGATTTTTCTTTCCATCATTATCTCCCTGTTTTACTCTTTTCATAAATATAACCACTTTTAACTGACCTCCTGGTACAGAAAAAATTGTGCTATATTAAAAAAAAAATTAACTTCATTTATTACCCTTCAAATGGGACAAAATTTATAAAGATCTCATAATGATTTATACATTTTGGCAATTTTTAAAATTTTTAAGTTCAGTCTTCAGACAAATATTTCTAACCAAATAAATGTTCGTTCTTAACTTTAAAAAAATCCTGTATTTACTTTGGACTAAGGCGAGAACTGACTAATGCTGTAGAAGAAGGGTTGTAGTAAAATTTTTCAACTTTAGGATTACCACATATTGTGTAGGACATTAGGAGAGATTAAACCGGTCCTCCGTAGCCACAACCTGGCATAAAACGGTGGTGCAGATACAGATCTACTCGTATTGTTTTGAGCACAGTAGTATGTCTTTTGAAAACTATGCAAATATGGTTTCCAGTGATGCTCGTAATCAACATTAGTTACATGTAAATAATAAGTATTTCTATTATATTTATATTATTTTTTATTGGAAATGTTTTATTCTTTTTAACAAGGAAACACATACACATATGAAACTACATCATCTACTACATAATACAACTCAACTACAATATGTATACAATATAATTTTTTATTTTTTTTAATTAACATTAACTACACATGTGATATTGCTAAGGAAGAAGTGTGAGGAGATTGTGAAAAATTTTTTATTGGTTTTTACTAACAAATATTATAAGTTGCAGTTTTGAGCTTCCTGACATGACATGAGAACTACTTATGTATGGTATCTGCAACTTAAAGACTTCGTATTGACTTCCAACGACGCAGTAACAGACATGATGACGTCAATCCACTGGAATATTGACCGAATTCACTAATATTAATATTACGTGAAGGAATGTCGATTTTTTCCTTAATAATCTGTAAAAAACAAATTTTTTTTATTTTTATTCGGGACCCGGTTCAAGTTTTTAATAATTACCTTATGCGACTCAGGAATTTCAAAGGGTGATCGATGTACAATTGTGCCATTCACATACAGCATATTCGCTGCATGTTCATCGGGCAGAGTTATTTTTTGATACTTGAAACTTGCTTCCCTTTCCATACGTTTCACTATTTCTTGACAATGTTTACTTGTGCTCACAGAAAGTACATCAGGTCCAGCCATTGTAATGTAATATTTTAAACGTTTATTTCCATTTACCTAAGAAAAATTATTATTTGTTAGTGTAATTAATATGAAGTTCTTTTCAGCCTCATACCTTAATCGGCGTTACCGGATACTCAGGAAATGCCATAGCAACCGCTCTTGCACCATCTTCATTTGTAAAATCGGATATCCCAATAAAAAATTCATGACCTAAAAAATAAATAAATATCAGCAGCAGTTTTTATTTAGTTTTTATTTTATCAATTGAACTAAATATAAAATACGCACCGGTAAAAAGCACATCCCCTCCATCAAGTTGTGCATTGGGATTATCAATCTCAATTACTGGAATGTCAAGTTCTTTTTTCAAAACTATCGCCATACTATCCGCCTGCAATTAGAAAAATTAAATTAAACAAAATTTTGTAATTGTTCTTTTCTTTTGGAAAATACCTCACGCTGTCGCATTTGATTATCGGATTTTCCAATTAGCGCCACACCGTTACAAATAACTGCTGCATTTTCAACAAAAACACCTTCGGGTAACGTATCATCTGGTGGCAACTCAATTACATCCAAACCAATTTCTCGCAATAGGCTACAATATTCTTCATGCTGTTTTTTCGCCAATTGCATATTAAAATCGCCATTTACCTTCAAGGAATCTGATATTCTGTAATAAAAAAAGAGTTTCAATGTTTGTGAGCAGCCATAGAAATCTAAATTGAATATAATCTTTGAAAAATTACATTACGAAATAACTTTCCCGAACCTTATATCTACAAAACTGACTCTTAGCTTTAGAGAAGAAAATACAAATACTGATAGAACTCAAACAAGTTTCTTTTTCCAATGAAAATTTTTTTAAAGTCTAACGCAAACATATTTATATTCTAGTGTGTTCAACACAGAGATCCCAAACAATTCCTTCACGTTGAATCTCTGGATTTTATTTCTATTCCCAATTTTTGAACCAGTCAAAAAAAAGTGTGTATACGGCGCTTCCAGATTCAGCGGAAGACTATAGCTCTCATAATCCCTTATCATATCTATTCCTGTAAGACCCTATAACTCCGGGAATGTGAAAGCCCTTCCCTACCTAATATCAGGTCAATTAATAAGTCTTTGCGATTTTTTCAAACATTTTCAGTACAGAAAAAATGTATGTCTATTTTAGTTTCAATAAATAATATATCATCCTTTATTATTAATGATGTTTTGCGAACGTTGTAATAATTTTTCAATTTCCTTGGAATAAAAGGTTTTAATATTTACATTGAAATATGTGGTTGTGCTTATTTCGATATTTATCCGTACACTGTTTTACGCTTAATAACGATTGCAAGTCGCTAAGGTGGTGGTAATCGCAAGGTCCAATATCTGTGGAATACAGTAGATGAGGCATAATTTCCCAGCCAAACTCCTTTAGTTTCTCCATGGTAAGTCTTGCAGTGTGCGAAACAAAACCTGTCTTCTGTTTACTAGATAGGGCCGTTTCTTCAATTCTTCATTTAAAGCTATTAGTTGGCGGCAATACACTTCTGCTGTAATGGTTTGATTTGGTAGCAGCAATTCGAAGTCAACTATTCTGAACATATCCCACCATATCGACAACAAGATATTTTTTGGATGCAGAGTTTGCACTGGTGTCTGGTTTGCATCTACCAATTGCCGTTTTCGCACAACATTATCGTATACACTACACTTCTCATCAACTGTTACAATTCGATTTAAAAATGCATCAAATATTGACTCTCCGTTGAAGGTGAGAAACCGAAAGTTCGTACGGTAGCCACTTTTTCACATGTGTTGAATTTAATCTTTCTGCTATCATATCGCAGTCAGAGTGGCTTCTGCTTTCACAAGGTCAATAAAGGACGACTCAAAAAGTTCGATAGGACGACCAGAACGTGGTGCATCTTCAGCTTATCACAGCCATTTCTAAATAATCCCTAAGGCTATGGTTACATTGCGAGAATGCTCGACGAACACCATGAAATTGTTGTTGCACCGAATACAAAGAGAGAGTCTGTACTCACTCTCACACCGAACACGATATGCTCGGTGTATTATACACCGAGCACGCCGATTATTCAGGGTGGCAATGAGTTATTTTTCAAAACAGTATTATTACATATAAAATAGTATGTGTTCGGTGCAACAACAATTTCATGATGTTCGCCGAGCATACTCGCAATATAACCACAGCCTTACTATTAAAAATAGTAAATAGAAAAATACCGTAAATTGTACACCCAATGAACAATATGCTATCTAATTAAAACTATGTGAAAATACGCAAATACTTATGGAGTGACCTGTTACATATTTCTATTGGTAGTGACTAATACCCACTAGACTAAGAGAAACAGTTTTTTACAACAAAAAATTTGTACTATAAAAGTTAAATTTTAAGCACATTTACTATGCCACAATTAATTCGGAGTGGATCCTCACCCACCCACACACTCACTGCCATTTAATTGAATGAATATTCATGAATGAATGAAATTGAATTAACAACGCGTACAGTGGAACGAACCCGAATATAAATATTTGCACAAATATTCTTAAATTGAATTATGTATTGGTTTTAATAAATTCCGTAAAACTCATTCTACAATTGTGCGGCATTTTTATACTTTTTTGTTGGTACTTTAGTTTATATATCTCCAAAATTCAATAGCATTCCCATAGCTAATTGTTGCATATCCAAATGAATGAACTCAGAATTCGTCACGCATTTTGCGCATCATCACTTTCTGCCTAACGGTCGGTGGTCAAGTTACAAGTGCACACCCTGACCCAATTGATTAAAATTCACATTCGCACAGATACACAAATCAGTACTACTCTCTGTTGATTATCGGTATTTCAGGGAGGAACGTCGAAGGAATAATTGCTAGCAAATAAGTGTAAATTTTAACATTACAATTGTATGTATTTGTTTTTGCAATTTGCATAGTTTTTCCAGTGTTTCAATAATTTGTTTACATTTTTATCTGGTCGCTTTAGATTAACGTCATCTCACTATAATTCACACACACACCCACCTTGCCACAATGGCATGCGTATATCTTGGCGGCGACATTTTGCGGTAAATTATTAAATTTACAAATTTGCTATACTCTGCCTTCAGCACTTTTTTTTTTCTTACTGATCAAAACATAACAATATTCTTAACAATTAATTAAACAAAAACAAACTATGTTTTTCACTGTCAACAAAAAACAACACAACCAACCAACAGCTCAGCCTGTTAAATTCTGCTGCATACACTAAAGTACTTTTTCTTTTTTTTTATCTATTAGATACTTTATTTAATATGCCCATTGCCTGTGTTGCCAACTACATTTGTGTATATGTAACTTATATTCTTCAGGGCACCATCGTAAACAAAGAATAAAAGCAAATGTTGAAAGTTATTAAATAAAGTTGTGAATGAAGTTGCTTTAGTAAACAAAAAGAACTACAGATTTATACCGAATTCGATTTAATTAACAACATTACAATATTGATAAATATATGATACCATCGATAGACTTAAGTTAACCCCTAGTGGAACCCACAGTTAAGACTTACTTCTTCTTAAAGACTGAGGACTTATAACAATTATTAGTTTTTTTGTACTTAATAAGTTCGAAATGGCATTTAATTGGCAACAAATAAATTACTCATTACCATAGTGTTGAGAGACGAACATCTGAGCTCTTCAACACCGCAGGATCTGCTCAGATTTATTAATACAATGGACGTAAAACTTGTCAGAATGATGTATTTTTGAACACTTCTTTTAAAGTTCCAATAAAAAATTAAGTAGGACACTCAAGGTCATTTTTTTATAAAAGAGTGAGTTTTTATTAATTGACATATACTTTTGAAATTGTCATTCTTGTAGTATATTGGGTGTATAAGTTGAAAATGAGGGATTTATAATTGATGGAGTAACTTGTATTGAATCACATCTGGCAGTTCTACTTTCGTGTTTTAACTACTCATATAGCTTTTTTGATTATGTATCATTTGGCGAAACAACATAACATAAACAACATAACCTTTTTGCGGTACAAACATGTCAGCAAACGTACCAAATAAACAGCATTCGCGGGAAGTTTTTCTTTTCTTCTTTAATTCGAAAAAAAGTGCTGCTGAAAATCATCGATTGCTGTAGGAAGTTTACAATGAATATACTCCATCGATTAAAACATGTGAGTTCGACGCTCTAAATGTGGAGATTTTGACACGGAAGACAAAGAACGCCCTGGCCAAGTGAAAAAGTTCGAAGATGAAGAATTGGAGATGTTACTCGATGAAGACTTATTCCAACCACAAGAGGAACATGCAATAACATTCGGAGTTACTCAAGCAGCAATTTCCAAGCACCTGAAATCATTGGGGCTCATTCGAAACGAAGGAAACTGGGTGCCATACGACATAAAGTCGAGAGACGTCGAAAAGCATGTACATGTCTGAGATACTGCTTCAGGGCTATAAAAATAAGTCGCTTTTGTATCGAATTATTACTGGCGACGAAAATGGATTTATTACGACAACCCGAAGCATAAAAAGTCGTATATGAAGGCCAACCAGGAATATCAACGCCGAAGCAGAATATTCAAGGCGCCAAGATAATGCTTAGTATTTGGTACGATCAGAAGTGTCACGAGAGAGGAACGAAACTCCAGTTACAAAATATAAAATGTAAATGTGAAAATATAAAATATATGTAAAATATTTTGCAATGTATGAACTATGTATATTAAATCGCCTGACAATATAATAGACATTATTCTCTACAGTTCTGGGTTCGATTTTCGAGCTTATTTACATATCTTCCTTCCCTAATCAATAGAATTTTTGCATTCAAAGGTTGTGTCCTGTGTGTTCATTGCATTTGTGTTTGATTGATCAAAATATTTCCAAACATATAAAGCTGTTTGTCATTATTATTGTAGCATTCGAGAAAACATATTCTCAATGCAAACCTGTGGGTGCCAGCTTTGTCAATTGACCTTAGACTAAGAGAGAATCTTTTGAATGATGTTAAGAAAGTAAGCGTCAAAAGATATCGAAGCCATGAAAGTCTATTCGGGCCAAATTTTTCAGCAATTCAGTGGAATTATTGTAAGTTCGATGAAACGCAGTCTTCCAACAACGCTTTTACTAATTTAATAGGAAACTTATCTTCTTTCAATCGATGAATTTAAGATTAGTAATAATAAATATACTGTACATTGCATAATTAATGAATAAAATTTTTATTTTGATATTTTTTAAAAATATATAAACATACTATAGAACCAAATAATACAATAAATGATAATTTCACACTAAATACCGCTTTGTTGGAACTTTTGACTCCATATCATTACATTCGTAAACCCATAAAGGACGTACAATTTCACCGGTAAAATTTTCGGCTTCTGAATTTCGCAATGCCTTATTAGAAATACAATAATGTGCCTCCGATAAAATTTCTGTCAAATG
Organism: Toxonevra muliebris; assembly: GCA_963691655.1. Lineage (NCBI taxonomy): Eukaryota > Metazoa > Arthropoda > Insecta > Diptera > Pallopteridae > Toxonevra > Toxonevra muliebris. Next base: position 127,471,147 of record OY829326.1, read on the forward strand.
GCCTGCATACTTGTTAATTAACTGTTCTAATTTAATTTTGTCTACAACGCTTAAATCACTGCAAATATAAAATTTGCATCTTTTGAAGATACCCTCCGATTTTGATTTTGTGTCCGTTTTAAGTTTCATTTCTTTAAGATAATCTTCTTCTTCTGTTGTTAATTCATAGACATCATCAGTATCATTTGATTTTGATTTATTTGATGCAATGGACACATCCCCAGAGCCATTGAGTGCGTTATTTTCTAAATAAATGAGATTTTTAATTACACACATATGTTTGGAATAATCTTAAAAATCAAATATCTACTTACTTTTTGTAATACGTTCTATTTCATCTTCTGTATCACTGCCTGAAGTAATGTTGTGAATTTCTTTAGTATTGACGTTTGGTTTGCCTTCATCATACGATGCTTTATTCTTATCGGCTACCTGACTACGTGAGGTTGTCGGCTGTGCGTCTGCATTGTCATCATCATCACCCTCCATCAACTTTGGTTTTAATGATTCACTTAATATTTCTTCATCGCTTTCAGGTTGTCCTACTTCAGCACTATCTAAAGCATATCTTCTCCATGGCAAATACTTTTTTAAACCATAACACTTTTCTATCCAACTGCGTGTAACGATTTTACCCTTTCCTTTTACTTGGTTATATTTTGGAGTATTCTTAAAAGCACATCTAAACGAAAAAGGAAAATATATGAGACAGTTTAAAGACCCTAACTTCTATTTGCATACATTAGATGCGTGCAGCCTGACTCCCAATCTGTTTTATACTTGGCACCCATTGCTAATGCTTTACTTCGTAGATCAGCACGATCTGGATTCTGTAACAAAGTTTTCATTCATTAGCATTGAAGTGCTTTGTTTTCAGTTTTCATTCCCTCACCTGAATACCGCTTATAACTAGCACAACGCCTCGCAATAGCTGATTAAATGGACGATACCGCGCCTGGTCTAATCCAACTTTCTTCGCAGGCCTATTAATCGGCGACGAATGCCGCTTCTTGCTACTCCCTTGAACATCAATATCTTTATTTTTTTGGTTTTGAATTGAGTCATTTGTTTTATCGACTGTTTTTTCAGGGCGCGGCGAGGTATCCGCTGGTTTTCGCTTTTGTTTCATTAATTTTTCACTTTCAAGTCTCACGCGCTCCTTATCCACCTCTATTTGTTTTGTCAGGAGTTGATTCTTAAGCGCATTACTACTGCTTCCAGTGTCGTCATCATCATCGTTTCCGAATAAGAGGCTTTCTCGATTACGATCAAGTACTTTTTCTTTGCTTTCTTTTGCATTCTGACGCGCGTTGGCTGGAGATGAGGTTTTTATAGAAATTGTCGGTTTTTGAATATTTTGGTCACGCTGGTCACTGAGACGACGTAATGCAGCCGGGCTTGAAGCTTCACGTATAGCGGCAGCTGCAGTGGGTCCATTTGCTTTGCTTACGGTATTTTGTGACATTTTCCAGCGATTAAAAAGCGAATTTGTGCTTTCAGTTTCCGAGTCTGGCGAATCTTCACGCAAAGAAAACTTTCCAATATGAAAGGCAGAAAGAGTAGGCTTAGCGGCTTCTACACTTTCATTGGAATCTGTGGATTTTCTCTTCAAAAAACTTTCCGGTACCAGTGATTTTCCAGCATTTTCTTTATTTGCCATAACGTGTAATTTAATAAACGAGAGTCCATACTGCACATGTTTGTTAAATGGTTGAGTGCAGATGATTTTCACCAATTGCCATTTACCAGAGGCAGCGGTAGACACCAATGCCTCCTCATGAAAGCAGCGCACACGATTAGGATTTGTAGAATTCTTACTCTCAATTGGTGTCATAAAAGAGCACGTAAGTAGAATTTCCTGCAATTAAATTATATCATTTTAACAACAAAATAAATAAATAAAATATATATTTAAATTATCAGGCACTATATCTCACTGTAAATCCGTCTCCCGAACATCCAGCCTTGCCAACCAATACTTCTACAAATGCAGAGTGCTCGTTCCCAATATCAATTCCTGTGATTTGTTCCTCTTTTTCTAACTCGAGTATAACAAATGCAGATTTCTCTCCCACTGTTTTAGTCTTCCATTTTTTGCCTGGCTGTTGTTTCAGTAAGTTCTGAGCTGAATTCACGCCTGGATTAAAGAAGCATTTATTTTTTCAACCAGCAATTCATTAACTCATTATGAAATTCATACCTGTGTCTTCACTACTAACTTCCCGCACAGATTTGAACGTCGCGAAAGGCATTTTCAACAAATGCAGATTAAAAGCATATACTTTTGGAATGAACAATTAACCTTTTATCAACAATTTAAATTTAATATGAATGATAAAGGGATTGGAATAAATCAGATTTATTCTCTGATATATGAATTTTGGACAATTTTTTTTTACCAAATAAATAAATTAATAAAAACACAAATCTTTTTTAGCAATAAACACAAAACCGCGCAAAAAGTATTGCACCAAGATGTAGTGACAGCTGACACTTTTATTCCGATCCGAATACTTTTCGTTCTCAGTACATTTTTTGAAGATGATGTAATCAAGTAACCGATTGAAAGTATATCCCACACAAATCATCGACCAAAATGCACGATAGTAGTGTTAGCAAACAGCCAACGTTTGTTTACATTTCTAAACGTCTTCTTAATTTTGATACACCGCTTAAAAAGTTTATCGCTTCATCATTCTGGCACTTTTTTTGCATTGGCTTTGAAAAGTAAAATGGATAGAAATCAAAAACTTAATAGTGCATTTATTTTTTTTTTTTAATTCTGCATTTCAAATTTAGGTGGACACACGTTTTTTGACAAATTATAAGTTTGGAGAAGACGAAGAATTCTTGTGGGTTTTTTTCAAATTAAAATAAATAAAAATGGATTTGAATAGCAAGAATTTATATAGTAATTATGGATAATTGGAAAAATAGCAGTGAGTTACTCTACGACTCCATTATTTTATTTTTTCGCTTAATAAATATTACAAGAGCAGCTGTTATGAAAACAAAATCCAAAATGTCTTAAAAAAATATAATAGATCTTAAAATTTTTCTGTTTTTTACAACCTTGCGTTTGAGAGTTGCTAGTTAATTTTTTCTTTTCAGACGCATTTCAATGAAATCAGTCTGAAATGCAGAATTTCATTTGACACTTTTTGTATGGCGAAATTCTGCATTTCAGACGCATTTCAACGAAATGTTAAATTTAACTGAAAAGCACTCTCATGTATCCGCACTATAAGTTAAGGAAATTTGCTGCAAAGACTTGTTCGATTACAATAAAAACACTGATGATAGCGTCTATTTCGGTAATAGAATCAATACGAACAAGTATTAGCTATCGAAATGGACAGCCAACGTTTTTATTTTATTTGCTTAAATCACAAAATCAAATACATATACAATTTTCCATAAATTTTTTGCTAATAATTCTGACACGAAATTTGATATAATAAAATTAAACAGAATAAAGAAAACAACAAATTAATTTTGCTTCAAATCAAAATGGGATACAAATTCATAAATTCAATAAATGAAGTCTAATTGCAAAATTTTTTCAAAAGACAAAACTCAAACATAAGCTTCGTTTGAATTCTAAACCAATTTAAATCAATTTAATGTAAATGTTTGCTTTACTGACTTTTCTGTAAAATCAAAAGAGGAAAAAATACATGACCAAAATCGGTGCATTTTTATTTTAATAGTTACCAACAATCATGGTTGAGGCAAAAACTCATTTTTTTTGTTGTTTTTTTTTTTAAGTTATTAAAAGTTGAAAAATGCACTGTTTGCTTTATTGTTTTCTTGTTATTTTCAAAATTCACACTCAAACAAATCTAAAATTTTAAATTATTTTAGACGTGTCTTTTGCTTTATGATTAAATTTATCTACTTCTCTCTACATGAGAATATCAAAAAAACCAACATTATTGCAAACTTTAACTTATATATTTTTTTAATAGATACGACATTAAACTCTTTAGAATTATATTAGGCTTGAGAACATGTGCAAGAAAATGTATCTTCTCAAAAAAGAAAAGAAAAATTTGGCGCTTAGACCCATTATTCAATTGATAGTCATGTATTTTCTCTAGTTTTAATTTTACAGAAAAATCTCTAAAGCAAACATTTTCCAAATCCCTTTTTTTACTACTTACAGACCTTGACCATTTTGGTATTCTTAAAACTTTTTGTTTTTCGTTTAATTAAACCTTTTTTAATTACAATAACGAATGTTAGCATTCCTGTGTAATAACTTTAAAGATTACAGCAGCTTACTACTTTTAACACACCAACCACAACTTCGACATTAATTTGTCTATGCCAATAAATGGTCCATTCCACAATTATTTTTGCTCTGAAATTTATTTTGTATACTGAGCAACAATCAAAACGAATATTTTGCTTGTGCGTTCTTCATTGCGCAACTTTTTATGCAACTTTTTTATTTCTCCATGGTGAAGGCTAAGATAATAATTTTGTTGTCCGCCTAAATGTAGGCAATGAAGACTATGCGAAATCTAAGCCTTTTTTACAGTGAAGACTAATATAACAGGCGCACGAAAATTTCAAGGTCATTTTTTTTTTTAATTTTAAATTTACATAACATCTCTGTTAAAAATCTTCATAGAAAGTTTCTTTAAATATATCGATTGTAACATAAACAAAACTTTTCCATTATACCTTCTCTAATTGAATGTTTTCTTCAATGTTATTGGTTTTTTATAGCGATTTTTCGTGTTTTCATGTAAATTGCCATATTTGTTGAGAATAAATGACATTGGGAAACACCTAACCGGAAAACTGAATGAGGATGAGATGAGTGTGGTAAGAAGAGTAAGGAATAGTGAAAAAGGCTTCTAAAATTACATACACTTGTAACTTAAGCAGAATGAATGAATCATTTCAATTTACAACTTATTGCTTTTCAGACGTATTCGCTGTAAGTTAAAGAACTCAGGATTTGTATTTAAGAAGAAAAAAGGACTATACGTAAATATTTTTGATAAAAAGTTTTAATAACAATAATGAGCAACGAAAGCAGCATGAACCTCCAAACCCCACCCAACAAAGCTACCTTCCACTCCTCCTCAGTGGAGGATCGTACTGAGACCGATAATGTAACTTCTATAGAATTACAACGCAATCGCCGTTTATTGTATTTCAGTGACGGCACTATGGAAGAACTATCAGACAGCGAAAATGAGACTGAAATTGATGCACCAGATAAAAGTCTTGAATTGACAATTAATGAGGTTGGTAAACTAAAATTATTACGGCTTACTTTTAATTAATTATCAATGTGTTTTATTCTCTAATAGAGTGAACTGCCATTTGTGCCTCGCCTACGACATAAGGCATCGAGAATAGGTTCAAATATTTTAGCGGGAATCGATTATGTTGGAGGAGGGCTGGCCTCATTTTTAGGTATAACAACACCTAAGTATGCCAGCGAAATGGAATATTATAAACAATCCAAGGCGAATTCAGCAGCAAATGCCGATGAAGAAGCTAATGATTATTGGGGTGCATCCAGTGGCTTAAATAATAATACAACAAATGTTGTAGTGACAACTGATCCACATCGAAACTAAGTGTATATGCTCTGCATGAGCAAAACATGACAAAGGTGACGCATATTTACATTTATTGTATTCAGCAATACCAAAGTAATTTTGAAATTTTAATATAAGCTCAATAGATTGTGCTCTAGTCTGAAATAATACATAAAATATATATATATATTTTTAAATACAAATAAAATTGAATACTAATAACTACAATATGACTATGATTTGTGCACAACGACAGAAAGTTCCAAGTATGCTATTGGATAATTTAAGTTTGGTCCTCTTGGGTTGAATACTCCTATGTTTTTGGATTAATTAAAAAATTTATGGTACGACAAAAATTTTTTCTTCTGGAATCGAAATGAATTCGGTAATTCATAATCGGCTATTATAAATTCCACAATCAGCCTACTTATTTTCCGTTTCTAAATTTAGCTGAACATTTTTTTTATCAATTAAACAATAACAGATGACGTCAACGTTCGCGCATGTAATGGTTTGTTAACCAATGTAGTTTGTTGTGGTACGTTTAGTACATTTAGGTACATGAATTTATTATTTGTTTCTCTCCAAAATGTTTCGCCACTCTCAGAGGATTACTAAATTTAGCATGCAATACAACAGCAAATGTTATAGGAAGTAACGACTCATGGCCATTGAATTAAGCAATTAGATGGAATCTTATACAAATTAGAATAAAAATGCTTTGTTAAACTGAAAACGCAGCTCACCGAGTTTTTACTGCGATTTTTTCCTTCTTAATTTTTTATTTTGTGATAGGAAAGTTTTTCAAAAAAAAAAAAAAAAAATTATTAAAAAATAGACCAAATGCGAAAACATCGCCTTTTACAAAAGTAAGCAAAAAGTAAACCGCTTTTAATATTTTGCACAGAAACAATAAGCAAAAAGGGAAAACAGCTGCTGCAAATCGTGCCAGTTTGTGGTAACGTGCGATTCCGAAGTTCGCGAGGTTGCAGCACCGAAAACGCTGCGACAAAATCGCGTGTGTTTGCGCAGTCCTTAACTCATTATACCTCATTTCGTTATATTCGTTCGAATATTTACATGGCTGTAACTCTTTGCAAATTCAACTTATATGAGTGATAGGCGTGGTTGTTGCACCATGATTACAATTTCAACAAATTTTTATCTAAAGGCGAATTTAGTTCAATTCGCTTCATTATTTCATTTTTTTTGGAAATTAATCAATTTTTTCTATTTTCGAATTTAATTTGTGTCACGCTATGAGAAATGTGTGTCCAAAGCAAAAACTCAAACCAATCTCACAAACTCAAGCTTAAGATAAAATAAAATCAATTGTTTGCGACAACACATTTATTTTAAATCAATGCCACGAAAAAAAATATACATATGTCAGTTACAAAATATAAATACATTTCACATACATATACAATAATCGAATATTTTGTTGTTCAAATACTTAATGGAAGCTTAAACTATTATACAAAGTACATACTTATTAAGAATATAACTTAATAGATACATTTTTGTTTTAAATAAATAACCCTACACATTTAAACTAATGGCACATGCTGTAAAGTAGTTAAGTACACTTTTGTTTTCACTAATACGTATATAAAATACAAAATAAAATAAGTAGTAAGTGTATAAGGAATTTGAAATAAATTCATATTTCATTTTTTTTTTTAAATACATTTATGTATATCACAGTCTCATTGTTATACAAATTAAAAATGCCAACATAGAAAGCATTAAACGGTGGCAAGAAGCAGCACTTTGTAGATTATAATATAGTCTCATTTCCGTAGCGATTTATTTGTTTTACTTCTTTATAATTACAATGATTATTTCCATACATGTGGTGGGGAGTGGATGAAGGAACAAGATGTGGTTTACACTTTTTCCTACCCACAGAATAGTGTGATATTTGTTTCATCGATATTGCTGTACCCGAAGAATGTTGCTGCAAACTATTCGTCATTGGTTGATGTCGCACCGTTTGGTATGAAACTGTACTGTACGCGACATTGGATGTCCGACTACTTTGTGTGTGTGGCGGCGGTACCACCGGAGTAGACGTCGTTGTTGTTTGTGGAGTTTGCTTACATGGGCGTGACGTCAAGTGTCGTTTGTATGAAATTTTCGGTCCCAAAACCCAGGCCGAGCATATTATGCCCAGCATAAGTTCCATGAAAGCACGTGTCAAGAAGGGCCATAAAGGTGTTGTAATTCCCTCGGCTGCTGTTACATATGTGGGCACATTAAGCCAAACATCTATGTTGGCGAATTCATAGATGATAGCAGTAAGCAACAGTGAGCATGGTACACAGTAGATGAAGAGAAAAGTTCCGCTGCCAGAGTTTGCGCTCTTCGACGATTGCAGTTGATGTTGTAGACTGAGTGAGTTGGTATTGAGCATTATTTCCTTGTTACGTCGATGTACGAGGTAGCCTGAGATAAGATTCATCGACCCGAATATCCAATAGCAGAATAGAGGTGTTGCAACTAGAATCTGTAGCCCAATATCTGATTGATTTCCTACAAAGCAAGCGCCTGTGCATAAGAAAGAAATATATTAGTACGATTCCGGAATGAATAATTTTTAGAAATAATTACCCAAAAGTTCATCGGCATCTACTAGACGTGCCACAATTACTGCAGCGGTTTGAAAAGCTGGAAGACCCCAAGCAAAAAAACGTGCCCAGTTGTTTCGCGTTACACTGTAGTCCCGCTTATTAGCACCTACTCCACCACGGGTACGTTTACCACTGCCATGTGAAGATATGGCATAGGTTGAAGTGGCGGCTCCCATTGCCATGTGTCCATACGTATCGGGGCTATTGCGTCGCACATCACGATGCCAGCCGAGGCAGAGAATTGCCCACCTACATAATAATAAAATGGATATAAAAGTGAGAATTTATTGTGTTTATTTGCAGAATTTATTGATTAACTTTATAGGCATATAAATGTATATGTATGTACAAGGGTGGCTTGAAAATAAAAGAATCCATTTCATTGTATTTAGATATTAGTTATATAAAATTTACGCAAAACATAACTGGAAATGGTTTGCTTTTAATTTAGCATATTTTGCATTTGAAATATTTTTTTTATGTCTGTTTCAAACTCGTTTTTAAATTTATTATTCTACCCTAATATGTATGATTTTGTGCCATGTACATAGCAATATCGAATAATATCTATAACAGATAAGCCTTATCTACTCGTTTAAAATGAATGAATCCAAATTGATGGCGGTGGCTATTTAGCTACACACACACACATCGCTGCATAGATATCTATGTATGCACAACCTAGCAAATGAATTATAAAAGGAAGATAGCTGAAAATTATGAAATGGCTCTTGTTGTTGTATACTCACCATGCACATGCCGCCATTCCAAAGTAATAACGCAGCAAAAACATTGTGGCACAAGAAGCATTTGAGAGACCATCTATCAATAGCAATGATACATTCGGTTCCTGCGCATCATAACCACATGAAGTGGCCGTTCGCCCAGAGATAAAACGAACCGTCCACCCAATGGCTACCATGTCATGACACCATATTAACGGTGTCAGCATGCGCGACCACTTAGAACTGGACTTGGAATCATCCCCGAAGATAAGGCACAGTGTAGCAATCACGGCCAAGCCCAATGCTGCATAGGTCCATGTCGTCACCCATACATCGGCCAGGTGTTTTTCATGCTGCCCGAACAGAATATCTGCATCGCAAAGTGGCGCACAACGTCCGGATCGGTAAAGTTTCACGTACAGATGAGATTTTGCAGGTGCTGGACATTCAAACGGAGGCATTTCTGTGGGTAATTTCGCGGAAGGTACTCCAGGGTACAAATCATTTTCGAGCATTGGCGAATGCGCCTCACCAGGACCCTCCATGCACATGGTCTCATGATTATTTTCCTTGGGGAAACGGTTACAATCCAGAGCAGGCGGCCAAGGAAAACCAAATCCTTGCAAAACAGGATGACAGCGTGTTCGTACACTCTCGCAAAGGCTACGGCATGGGCCAATTGGGACGGGAACTTTGGGCGTGCAAAGCGGGACGTAAGCGGCACATAGGAAAAGCTTTAGCTGCACACTGCAAACGTACTCAATCAGTGGCGTGAAGGTCTGCAATTGGAATTCCACATCAGTTTGTAATTCATGCCCCACCAAATTCGGCATGGAGGTTTCGTTGTAGCCAATGCCGCGGCACATATCGATTCGGATAGGTTCGCACTGACGAAAAGAGAAATCAACGGTGTCGATACTCTGCGCCACGACGCCCATTAGAAGCATCAATCCAAGCACATAGCTAATGGCTAGCACATGCATTTCGTTGCTGTTTAATTTAATTTAAGCTAGATCTCGATTCTTCTCAAACCAGAAGAAGAAACTGAAACGATAACTTGGCTAACAAGAGTCAGCTTCGGCTGCAATTCAAATGCACATCGTGCACTTCTTTTTCTCTTTCTTTAGATCAGAACTTGTTTTAATGTTACGCAGTTTCGTTTCGTTATAGATTTTTGTTTTTCTTTTTCGGTTTTGCAAGGCACTGCACTCTATCCCACAGCTACCGACGACCGCAGCCAGCGACTGTGTCTTCTGTCTCACGGTCTTGTTAACTCGTTAACTAACGTCGCGTCGCTGCTTGTGTTAACAATCTGCCCGTCTGTCTCTACCAAAAGTGGTCTTTCAACTTCTTTGTTTTCTGCTGCTTTTTCGTTTTTAGGAATTCTTGTATAATTTCAAACCAGATCACATTCAACGCCGTTCCTTCCTTACACTCCAACAACTAAAGTATTGAATATACTGAAGCTTTTTTTCAGAATTCAACGTTCCACAAATGTGTTTAGTTTGTTTACAAAATACTCGAAAATACACACATTTTATCTTATTTATTTTTAGTTGGGTGCGTGTGTGTCTTCACTCTTCGAAACAGAACACAAAAACAACAAATCAAATGTAAATAACATAAATTTAATAAATAAATACGAAAACAAATGAACAAGCGCGCAAATTAAAACGTCCAACTTCCACGAAACCAATTCACGAACTATTCCTATCTTTTCCAATTGGTGTAATCAACAATGAGTACCGAGTACTCACCGCAGTGTTCCCAATAGAAAATTCGGTTTTCTTCATTATAAATTGCAGGCATAGAAAACTTAAGTACGAATTGTGCAACGTTTGTGTTGCGTACTGAAATACGCAACGCATTCCTTTACGCATAACGGAAATATTTTATTGAGTTCTTTGAATTGTAAAAAAAAGGAATACTAATATTGTTTTATATTAATGTCGTTGATAGTTTTTTATGCTAATCGCACCTAACTTCAAGTCAGAATGCTAAAGGCGAAACTAGAAATTGGTTTGCATTTGCGCATGCGCTGCGTGTTTTATGGGAATAATTTAAGTAAGAAAGTACACACAATTAAGAAATGACAGATGAAATTGAAAATGTTCAAAACCAAATGAATGAATGACAACTTACTCTACAAAATATGTTTTATGCTGTAATTTCAAAAGCTTCATTTCGTTGAAAATGAAGCATTTTTTTAACAAAAAAAAGTTTTATTTCAATAACAAATTGAATGAATAAATTATTCAAAGTAGTATCCATTGGAAGCTATGATATTTTGCCATCTTTCAGGCAATTTATGGATTCCTTGCCAAAAACCGTCCATCTTTTGAGCCTATGAACGAATCAATCCTATTTTTAATTCTTTCAACTGAAGTAAAGCGTTTTCCAGTAAGGGCATTCTGCATCGATCGAAATAAGTGATAATCAGACGAGGCAAGATCTGGTGAATACGGCGGGTTAGGCAAAACTTTCCATCCACTATTTCCCAAATAATTTTTAACCGATCTAGCAACATGAGGCCGTCCGTTGTCATGTTAGAAAATTACGGTCTGGTGTCTAGTCGCCAGTGTGGCCAACTCAGCGCTTTTCCCGCTAAATTTAGTGCTTTTTGAAAATTAAAACGCGGAAAAAAAATGATTTAGCGATCAGCGGATTTTTTAACGTGTTTTTTTTTCAATTCAAAAGGCACTGCTCCGCTAAATAATCCATTTCCTGAATAACCCTAACACAATTTTTTATTGAAACAATGAGCAATGAACTATGAACCAAAAATTCTTTACTTCTAATAAAAAATGGATTAAAAGAGGAAAATTCATTTTGTGAAAACTACAAAATACCTGATGGCATAAATGTTTGTATAAACCGCACTAGTGTTTATAATGCTTCTGAATTCAGATTAAAGAGTGTATTATGGCCATCCTGTCAACCATGGTATCTTGTCAACCACGAAAAACACAAAAAATTCCATAAAAAAGTGAACGTTAAACAGCTACGTCGATGATTGATTGATTTTTTTCGAATCATAGTTCCATAAAATTTTGCTTTGCATTACAAATTATAAGAGGTTGTCAACAGGTTGTATTGAAAAAAAATACGAATTAGCGAGGGGACCAAAATGTGTAGAATTTTTGCGAATGAAAGCGATTTTTTCAAGGTACCAGCAGTTTGTTACGAATTATTGAGATTCTCGAATTAACTGTGTACGAATTATCGCGATTTTACTATATATAAAAAAATTTGTGTTTAACACTTTTTTAAGGAAAAAATTGAGCGCTTTTTAAAGAAAATGCGCGTTTTTTTCTTCATTTTAGCGGATCTTGAAAAACAATAGTTGGCCACACTGCTAGTCGCATATTCTGGTCGTTTTTCGTTCACGGCTCTCTTCAAACGAATCAATTGTATTCTATACGTAATAAATCCATAAAATTTCGTCGTCAGTAATAATTCGATGCAAAAAAGACATATTTATCTTAGCACTGAAGCAGCATCTCCGTTTTATCCTTTTATATGAACCCCAATGATTTCAGGCGCTTGGAAATTGCTGCGTGAGTGACTTTCAATGTTATTACAAATTCCTCTTGTGTTTGACACGACTCTTCATCGAGTAACATTTCCAATTTCTCATTTTGCAACGTTTTCACATGGCCAGGGCGTTCCTTGTTTTCCGTGTCGAAATCTATAAAACATTTTAATAATTTTTTCCCAAATATTAAATACTGTTCGCGCAGCTAACGTTCCAACCAGCTTCAGGTCGAAACTAGATGTACCTCGTTTCCATATGCATTTATAAGCAAATATTACCAAAATTTTATATATGCACCAATATGTTCAATTTTAGACATCAAACCATATTTTCAATAAGAAAGTACAATTTAAAATCAATAACAGTACGGTGTTCTGTACGTTCCTTTTATAACCACAACCATAGCTTATATTTTGTGCAGCCTTTTCTTTCAACACAATTCTAAATTAGGGCTACTGACAAATCTAAGAAGTGTGCTAGGATGACAAATCTAAGAAGTGTGCTAGGATTTACAATACATATTTCGGAAGGTCGCTTGAGTACATTTCCGACATAAAGCGTTTTATGCTTTGCGGCAGCAGGACATCCGCATAGTACTTGTTGGGCTATTTCCATGTCTTCATTGCATAATTAATAGAAATAATTTTGCAATACTCTACTTTTTAAAATGATGTCTAAGAAAACGAATTCGCGATTGAATTGAAGACTCTTGTAGCCTGTCGGGGACGATTAAGTCTAGTCCAATGGTTTATGAGAGCTTTTGTTTCTCAACACTTTATTACTGTTTGAATGTGATTAGAGGACATACCATAAAAGGGTTCGGGAGCTATGAGGGGCATAAGTGCGCACTTATTGCTTAAGGCAATATAACTTTATTCCTGTTGGATAGGGTTGAAAGCAGTTTACAGCACTGAGAGCTTTTAAAGCTGCTTGATTGTCTGAGAAAATATGTATATGGGCACCGTTTATTCTCCAATGTTAACATTCATGGACTTCTGCTATAAATATGGAGGACATTTTTTCCATTGTTACAGTTTCTATAATCATGGTCTGCAGACTCCAGTCCCAGCACTGCCATCTTCCATTTTAGAGACATCAGTGCATCCAAGTTTGATTGTTCCACCACCAATGGCAACTTCACTTCCAAATATGCGAAACTCTCCATCGGCTCGATGACTAGAAACCTTCACTACAACACTACTACCACTTTTCAGACTTGCTTGCCATTCCACTCTACTATTCATGCTGGCAATAGAGTAATTTTCTAGAAGTGGTTTATTAAATTCTCTATCACACACTTGGATAATCGAGTATGTTAGTACAATGACGTCAGCAAGGGAGAATCACAAAGGGACTGACAAAAATTCTACACTGGCAAATCAAACAGCAATAAAATCAACCTTTGTAACTAAATGCATTTATTAATTATGTCACTGTAGCATGCAATTTAATATGGAGAAAAGTTTTCGCAGGCTTATTAAAATGGCTTACTAAAAGTTTTGTGGTTGGATAATCCGATCGCTTGCTACGGTTGCCTCGTCATTGTGGATCCCAGACTAATACATTTCTGTAAATTTCGGTACTGCCAGTCGTGAAGTATGTTTAAACCATTTGTTATTTGTAGTGTTCTTTGCTGAGATTGTTAGTGGAATTAATCGAGATGAAGAATTACGCCGACACTTAGAGATTCTTGGATTTCTGCATGGGCATTGACTACAACCCAAACGGAAAAAGGGAATCGGCCTGGATTATTCAAGGAAATGTTAGAAGTTTCAAATTTTAGGTTTTCTTTTTTGAAACACTTCTCAAAATAAGAACAAAAGGAAATTGGAAATGTTTTTTTTTGTCTTGCTTTGTGAAATCCTTTAGCAGGAAAATGTGAGAAGGAATCGTCTACATATTTTATATGAGAAAATATATACACGTATGTTTTTATGTGGTTGTACATACAAACATATCGAGTATGTGAAATTTGGTTTTGTTTTAAACATATAGGATATTTATGTCCTGGCCACAAGTCTCCACCCTTGTCGTGTTCGTCGCACATACGCACGAAGGTTTTTCTTTCATTCATTCCGACTTGGTGAGCGAACTACAAAATTTCTACCAATTAGAACATTTCTTGTGATTAACGCACTATGCAAGCTCCACTTCACGTCGTTCATATCAGTTTTGGAGAACAATTTTCGGTGAAAACTTATTGTTTTTTCTCCCTCTTCACTTTCATGCTTCCACACACTGTATTGCCAAGAAATAATAATAATAATTAAAAATTTGGGTAGCTCTTCAAAGTTAACTATGGGTGTATGCGTTTGTGTGAATGTGTGTGTGTGTGCGGCTCATGTACATATGTATTCTAGAGTATTTCTACAAATCTTACCGCGGTGTTTGAAATTATAGCTAAATAGTTTTTAGTAGGTACGTAAGGATACATGCATATGTATGTAAGGATGTTTGCATACTTATGTATGTACGCGTAGATACATGTGAAGTTGTTTTTGGGAAATAATTAATTTTGGGTGTGGCTCAAAAAGTATTTTCTTATTTATACTACTACATGCATTTGTCATGGAATTGAATATTTCAAAGATTGTATGTGTATGAATTGATTTAAAAGTGTAGTTGATTTTTTTTTAATTAATGCATATCCATTTAAAAACAAATATATACATAAAACCTTTATATACAACACAAATCGCCCATGACTCTTATTTTTCAAAACCTTCGTTGCTTAGCATCTTTTGTTCTTGGACCCTCCGAAATTATGCCATATAAGTATTCTTTTTTATGTCAGGTTTAGGTTTTACTTTTACGGGCACTTCTTTCATCAAAATCTCAACGTACCGGAAAAACTCTAAGCTTAGTTTCACATTCAATGCAATTAAATTTATCTTCAAAAACGCCTGGACATGGTTCAGTCTCAGAAACACTATAAAAATATACATATATGTGTACTAGAGCATTGGATTTTTTTGAAAAAGAACTAAAAATAAGTTAATTCAAAATTATTTTAAATGTATTTGCGGGTGTGCTGTTAGAATTCAATCTTTGTATTTTTATTGGTGCATAACTTAAGTCGCACTGTGATTTTTTGGTCTCTAAATTTTAGTATTAATTTATTTTAATGCCACGTGGTACCTTTTAAATGGCAAGAAATAATCCAAAATGACTGTCGGTCAGTCTGTCTCAGTAATTGTCGGTCGGTCTCAGTAATTGTGAGCTTACTAAAAAACTTTACAGATCAGATTGACTAACTCAAAATTATTTGAAGAAATAATGTAATTATGCCAAAAATAAAAAAGAAGAACCAAAATCAAAGATTTCCGAACGAACTACGTTATCAACATGGCCCTCGATTAAAAAAAATGGACACCAAATTGCGGAAAAATGTGACTTAAATGTCTTTTGATGGACGCAATACACGAGTTTGTAGCGTTCTCCGAACATCGTAACACAACCACCTAAAAGCCACATACAAGTTATTACATAATTCTGTTGGAATCTGCATTCAATTTGCATGCTATTGCTATTTTTTGAAATTTCCTATTGTTATTTTGAAAAATGTATTCGTTTTTCGGTAATTTTTTTCGACAAGTAAATGTTTTATTTGAAAGGCCCTGATGGGTTTAACTCATATTGGCGACTCATCCGGAAGAACTTGATATTCATCCAAAAGGAATTTTGGTGGAGGTATCTCAATGATTCAGGAAGCTTTTTGCTACAGGTTGGAGTGGCTGTCGAAAGACACACCTAGGTCTGAACGGCCCATTGTGATACCACATAGTTGTACCTACAGTTTAACGCCGATTCCGAACGGTGATGTGGCAATTTTTTTATTAGCTCGGTGGTTTTGCCATTACCAACCAAGGTGTGTACTTGTACACTTTCTTATAATTCTCATATATATTCATATTCATAGTGAAGGTTATGAAAATTAACCACCAGGCGAAGACGGGAATCGAACCTGAACCTCCCGCATTAATGTCTAGTGCACTACCTACTAGAGGTCGTCAAAGAGAATGCTGTCGAAATACAAGGCTCACGACTGGTTTTTCTGGCATGACAACATTTCAATTTGCAGTTGTCAAGGGACAAGGTCATGGTTGTAGTCAGTGTTGCGATTAACAAATTTATAAAAGTGCCAAAATTTGGGGCAAAACGTACTTTTTAATATCAAAATGTACCTCACAAAAATTATATTGAATGCATCAGTATATTTAAGTACTTATTTTGCTAAAGACCTAAAACACCGTTCCCAAAATGGAGTTTCTGATGCATTAGGATTAAATGTTTCCACCTCCATCTCGAACAAAAATTTTTTAGGGCATTCAACCCAAACTTATGTCTCTGTTCTTTTAGTTAATATAGCAAATTTTGAGAACAATTAATCGGTATATTAAAGTTTGGAAATATTTTTTGCTCCTACAAAATTTTAAAAATGTGTGTATGGTAGCAATCGTTATACTTTCATATGTATAGGGTTACACAGCCAAAAACGTACCTAAAAAAAAAGGCGTACTTTCGTACCATAATTATGAAATTGTACCCCAAAAGGTACAATTGTACTCACAATTGCAACACTTTTTGTATTCACACAATTTGAATGCAGATGAAAAAAGTTACCACCCACCATCACCTATGGATCCCTCGTCTGGTATATAGGCGTTGGGTAAGAAGAGCAACCAAAACTCACATTGGAAAAGAGCAGAAACTTGCCAGGCTGGGGATCTCAGAAGCTTTAAGTAGTGCACTTCAGGAAGGTCTGAATATGATATTTTATCTCTTATCATTAAGAGTGTTTATGACTGAGCCGCCAAAGAAGCTCTCAGACTAAGAGAATCTAACGTGTGGAAATCAGCTAACAATCAGCTAACACTCTACTTTCTTTTGAGTGAGATAAAACGGTGCGGTAAAAAAGGGATCAAAGCTGACTTAGATGGGTTACATGACTTCGAATTTTGATTTTACTATTAGAATTCCAACTCTATACTCAACCAGGGAAGACTAAGAGTAGGGTTCGTTAGGTAGCAAGTAATGCTGGGATTACATGCGGAAATTTTTGCTATTGAGCAAGCAGCTAGACTTCTATAAGACGGTACGATTCGGGTTTCCAACAACACTATATTTATAGGCAATTAGGGTTCAGAATAGTATCCAAAATAGTTAAATTAGCGATTGTAAAGAAATATCGAGTTTCACTGATGGCCATTGAGCATAAGGTCACAAGGTCTCTGCTGAGTTCCTGGACATAAGGGAATGAAATAGATGAAATGGCTCTGAAATGGACCAATGTCCGAACTATTTAGGAGAATAAGCGAGTACATCATCGCGCTGCCAAATGACGGATGGACTAACTCAAATGACTGTGAAGTTTCACGTTCCTTATGGCCGAGGTTAGATAGGAAGAAGACAAATGTCCTCTTAGAGAACAACAAGTCTGCTCACAGGTGTCATAACTGGGCATTGCAGCAGTGCTCCAACGGAGCTGTATTCCGACGAGCGGACAGTGCAGAAGTTGTCATGATCAAGAAGAGATAGAATCAATTCTTCACTTTCTATAATTTAAGAGGTACTAGTGATAATATTTGCGGTTATTTTTAAAACAATTTTGATTTTGAATTAGCTTATTTTTAATGTTCTCTCATAAAAATGTATTGAATTTATTCGGTAATTCCTCTTCGAACCAGTGAATGCGTTGAAATGTAGGTCCTTCATATGCATATGTAGAATTTTTATATAAGTTATTAATGTTTTCAGTGTTTGAAAATCTTTTAGGTGGGGACGGAATTTTCCCCTTTTCCGACCACCCCTCCCTTGTATCCGCTACTAATTTTACTTATTTTATTTTTTTAAAAATAAAAAAATTATGTACAAAATTTTTGGTTTATATAGAGAGAGATTAAATTTTTTAGCACACAATTAAAGTTATTTTTAATATTCACAAAGAGAGAAGAGTTGAGTGAAATATTAGTTAACCTTTTCTACGAAATCTTCAAATTTACTTTAAGAATGAAAACTATTTTTAGTTTTATTTTTAAAAATATAAAAGGTATAAGTGTGTTGTGGGAGGTTTGAATTTCGAGTGGGAAAATATAAGTTTTTTTATAGTCTTTAATATTTGACTAATAAAAATATAAAACCTTTGCAAAGAGTTGTGTGCATTAAGACATAAATAAAAATAAATAAATATAAAATAAATCTTAGTTATTTAGGCTACCACTTTCAATTTCATATATTTACAGTACATAGACCTTGTGCCAAGTTGTTAGTAAAAGAACATACAGTTTGTTTATGGAATAAAAAAAAAAAGAACAAGTATATGTTAGAGACTTTTTAGCCTTTTCTGTTATAACTCTAAAATTTGGCATTCAAACATGAGTCTCCTTATGACAACTAAATCATGTTAATATCCCAAAAATATTTCAAATTATGCATTTTCATTTTGAAAGATTTCAGATTTCGAAATTTGGTGTCATTCCTATGGCCCTCAAATCAATTTTTCTCAAAAATTATATGAGAAAAATATGATCCTGAATTCATAAAAACTTCTTTCAACAAAACTCTAGTCTATAAATGCCACACTGGCACAAGAACTTTAACTTTACCTTGATTTTTGCTCGAATATTTCTTGGATCAAAATTAATAATAAAATTAATTTCAGTTTTTTTGTACAAAAAAATCTAGGTGCAAGATTGGTCGGCCCATAGGTAGCGTTCCAACTTAAAATTTTCCCTGATTTTTCTAACTTTTCCTTATTGGCTTAGATATGTATGCAAGTTGTAAAAATATTCAAAGAAAAATACTGCTACAGTAACATAAATGATGGCTATTACTATCCGTTTGTTGAAATTTTGTGTACCAGGGATTCTTGGGTTCTACCATTTTTTATTTTAATTTTGATCTTAAAATTATTCCAAACGGAGTAAATTAAACTTGAATTTTTCCTTGTATTGGATCGAAAGTATTTATGAATTACTCGCTCTCACTAACCACATTTAAAGCCAGAAACAGAATTACTTGCGGCGTTGCACAGTGTAGCGAAGGTGGACAAAAATGCAAAAAATAATAATTGAAAAACTAATATTTTTTTGATGCAGATCTTTTGTTAATACAATAATTAAAACAACTATAAAAGGATTTGGGGGGAAAAGATTTTGCTGGCGTGGTCTAAGTCGACTGATGACTACATTTGTTCATTAACCTGTTTATATATAACTTCAAATAACGAAATTTACATGAACTTAAGTCATGACTTTGAAAATTTACCTCTAGATTTAATTTTCATAGTCTCCTAAAAAACTATCATGAGTCGAGAGTCTTCGGCTTGTTTCTTTTATGGGCAAAATTGACTTTTGGAAGGCCACAACTTTAAAATACTATAACTTTTTTGTTGGTAAACCGATTTCAGATTTTTTCTCCAAAATTTATTCTTTTTTAATAAATACAAAGTTTATTGCATGTTAGTTTTACCAATTAAAAAAGAAAAAAATCCTCAAAAAATGCAAATTTGGGTTGTATGACCAATGGGTGGTGCGTATAGCCAATTTAGACATAACTTCGTTGGTTTCTTAATTGCAGTACTCTTACTTTCAGTACTCTACGCAGCCTCCTTCTATTTTTGTCCCAAAAATATATGAGCTCGCAACAATGTGCGCTGTACTGCCTTCTCACATTCTCAATTTAGATTGCTTTGTTTTTTAAACTATTGCCGAATATCAAAAGAATTATTGATTCTTCGAAGGATCTGCAGGATTACTTATGCAAATACGCGCATTAACTTTATGCATGCATACACACAAGTAAACATTTTTTTTACTTCGCAAACTGAAATATAAAAATATCGGTTGCTTTTCATTTTCGAAAAAGGAAAATAAATACTTTTATGGCAACCTACTGAGACATTTTCATTCTTTTTGTAATGGTTTGTGTCTCTGATTAAATGGGAAATTTTAGAATTTCTTTAACACAGATGTCATAACATCTAAAGTAAAATCCAGTTTTGTTTTAAAATTTGCGTAATACAAAGAGAAAATTTTATTGTAATAGAAATGGGAAACGTTACAAAAATGTGTACAGAATTGTTGTGATACCAAAATATTCTATTATATTTTGAAATTGTACAAAATTTTAACAATAACTTTCATCACAATTTCTGATGTCACTGCGAAAAGTTTTTTATAAATGTTGAATTATAAGCGAATTCTGTTTAAATTTTGTGACAGTCCCCCCACTGAATTGAAAATATTGAATGTCCGTCTGAAAGTAAGGTCCCACAAGTCGTGTGATAATTACAAGCTTACAAAATTAGTTAACCAATTATTCCGTTCGAAAGTGTCACAAAGATGATTCTTTCTTCCTATGTAAATGGCAACAAAGACAAGGGGATTTCGCAAAAAGTGACCAGAATTGTTAAGTAAACCTTAGAAATATTTTTTTATTTACTTTATAATTAACAATTGCAGTTACAAATAAAATAAAAGTGTTCGATAATATTTCAATGAAATACTGGGAAATTTTAGTTATTTTAATTTTTCTCTCTTTCAGTAAGTTGAACTTCTCTCCCGTACGCTCTCTCTCCCTCTCTCTCTCTCTCTCTCTCTGACACATTGCTAAAGTAAAAAAATAGAGCGAAACCACGCCTCGTTGTAATCAAAATGTACCTTTGCAATCCTTTTTACCCTTAAAACGTGCATGCGTTATTCCTTTTTATTCTGCATATCTGAAGTATTTGTGTGCGTGTATGTGTGCTGGTTGTGGTTTCTCACTTTATATATGCATATATGAATGTATGTATGTGTTTGTGTGAATTTCTACATATGTGTTTGTATGCATGTGCGTATTTACATTGGAAAAATTGAGTCAGAAGGATGCGATGCGGTGAGGCACGAAGGCAGCGAGAAGAAACGGAAGAACTAGTGCCAAATAAAAAATGTGCGAAAAAAGAAATTCGCATTTTTTCACTTGGCTTAATTTTGTTTATGTTTTTATTTTTTGTTTGTTTACAAACAAAAACTAAAATCCTGACGCGCCATGCAGCACTTCATACCATAAGTAAGCAGCAGTAAGCAGGAGTAGTCGCATTAAGAAATGCTGGCTGTACGTATGTATTCGTCCATGGTGACGGGAAGAGGTGCGGAATGGTTCGATGCTTTGCGTTGCATTGAACTTGTTGTAGTAGTGTTCGTGGTAGTGGTAGTGTTGCTTCAAAACATTACAACACTCTACTCGACTAGCAGTCAGTTCTGCTTGCTGCTGCCTGGCAACCCCCACTCTCCCACTATCGTCGCAGCATTGAGCAAGTGTTGCATTTTTATATTTCTGATTTTTTTCTTTACATTTCTTTTTAATGCATTTTGTAACTTTCACTTTCGTTTGCTGCGCTTAGGAACATTTTATATTTTAGATTCTTTTTTCTCTTCTCTTTTATTATTTTTTTCCATTTTTTTATTTTTTTATTTTTGCCTTTTTACCGCGAAGCAATTTCTTGAAAATGAATGAAAAAAGTGAAAAAGATGAATATCATAAAAAATGCGGAAAAGGTGAAAAAACTTTTTGTCGTCGCAGAAATGGGAGCAACAGCAGCAACGAACGCTCAGCACATTGCACTTGTTTGACTGTGTGTTTGTATGGTGTGCGTTTGTATGTGTGTTCCTTGTGCATAAACTTGACTTTGAAATTTTTTCATTTACAATTCCTTTTTTTTATTTTTTTTCTTGTATATTCATACTCATACATAATATGCATATATAAATATGTACTTGTATTGTACATAGTGTAAGTATATTTTGTATACGGAAATAGTTTCTCGCGTTACCCAGTTTAAATGATAGAAATAATGAATATAAATCTCTTAGCCTTAAAGTATTCTCCCTTTCAGCTTTTGCTGTCGCGTAAATCTTTAAGTTATTTGGGAAAAGAGGTTAGAAAAATTAAAATCACTTCGTAGCGATGTCAGGTTCTCCACAAAATATTTTCATATTGCAATTTATGGTATTAAAACTTTCAACTGCTGTTTCCTCGCTGGAGTCTATAGTTCAACATAATTTAAAACCATTAAAAGCAATTGTATGCGATTTCTAGTGATATCTGTGCTGTCTCATATTTGAATTTGACATCTTCTCTTATACTTTTAGCTAATTAAATAGGATTGGATTTAATATTTGTAATCTGTACAGAAATATTGTATGCTTAACATTGTCTCCCGATATAAGAAAGACTGTGTTTTATTATTTGGTTGCAGTGGTTGAGCCGTTGCGTGCAAAAGTGGTGCAAGTCAAAATCAGATTTTTGCAAATACATTGGTAGATGTAGAAGTGCTGTACAAAATAGGGTTCTTATGAAATTTATTTTCCCAAAGTGTACAGGCAGCTTTTTAGAACACATTTTCAACCTAAATGTACACCTTTTTTGTAGGAAACTTAATGAGGTCGAAATAATTGCCTGAAGATGAAAATCCGAATAATATAAATAATTGACTTACACCACTTTTGCACTCAGCGACTCATAGTGGCTGTTCACACGAGCGTAAACATAAATGCCTGTCTAAAGGAGAGAGTTAGAAAAAATAGGTAGTAAGAAAAAGATAGAAACTCCCCAGTCTTCTTCTTACTACCTATTTTTTCTACCTCTCTCTTTCAGACATGCGTTCATGCATGCACCAGTGTGAACAGCCACATATGTAGATTGTGCCTGAATTTTTAAAAATTTAAACGAATTAGTTACAGATAGTATGTAAACAAATGTTTTGATGTGGATAAAATCTAGTTGTTCGTTCATAGACGTGAACTGCGAAACGTGATGGACCAGTCCCTTACCAATCACAAACACAACATAGAATCCAAGTCTCTATTTTAGATATTACGAAATGCTCTTTTCGAACAACGCTGTTCATTCCATTTCGTGGATAGTAATGATATCATTTCAGTTTCAGTTTCGTTACAAACGGCTCGAACATTCCAGGTGAATATCTTTAAATTATAATCCTTTAAACCTATGCGGGGATGATCAATATAAATAGAGTTTCTTTTCAAAGATTTGATGTGTAGTTCCAGTAGAGAAAATGTTGATGAGGTGATTTACAAACGAAAAAGGGTTGATTAAAGCTCAATCATTTAAAGTAAGCCCGCTACATAAATTGGTGTATTCCATATCATATTGCATAAGAAGGGCTGCCCGGGCAAGGTCAAAAATCAAAAATAGAAAATGCAAATTTTACTTCATAGCATCACCTCTTGGCTGGCAATGGTAAATATCCAAGGGAAAAAATTGCTAAGAAAATCTTTACGAACTGAACTGCAAATTCGGCATAAAACTGTAGGTTTCTTCCATTCGTGTACAAATATAACTTACACAACATGAATGAATGGAATGTTTGGTCAAAACATTGGCTTTTGCACCTTAAAAATAATAATAAGTTGGACTACCCAGGATGCGCCACAAGGAGCTATTTGTCAACTTGAGATAAGGAACGCAGGAATTGAATATGCAACAGACTTCGCTTTGTTTCTTACTCCCAAATTATGACTTAGAGCTTCTTTTATATCCCTTCGGGTTAAGAACTCCTACAAGAAAATGCAACTGTACTTTCTACTTCTTCTATCTAAAGTCAGCCAGATTAATGGTAATTTTGACCTGACAAGACCAAGTAGTAATATTACTTTTCTAGTAACCTCCTTTATTTTAAAAGAGCTTGAAATGCCTCTTTGTCTAGTACGAACTTGGAAGACTATACCAGTACCTCTTGAATGGTTATATTCCCAGCTACTAATCAAGGTTCTGGGATGTCGGGAGAAAATACGGTCCCAGAGGCTAAAGAGGAGGCTCAACTTATAGGCCTCTTAAGTGTTTTTGAAATGTGACTCTACAAATAAATCCTAGTCTTCAATATTTTTTATACATTTTAAAGAAATTTTGATGGTATAACTTCTTTACTTGAGACTGAACGAAAATTTATAATGGAGTGAATGGATAGAAATTAAAATCATATGTTATGCCAGTGTCGTGTGAAGTTTCATTGTATGTGTGTTGACGCTATAGCTTAGTTGTCTAAGGTGTCAGCAAGCTCGCACCGAATTGTGGCCAAGGTTCAAATCCCACAAATTCCTTTTTTGCATTTTTTTTTAACTATTAACAATTATAGCAAACAACATAATTTATTTGTCTCATTCCATTCCATTATTCCATTTTTATAAAATTGAAATTTTACCTCAAGAACACAAGATTTTCTGCTGGAATAGGCGGCAATCCTAATCGTTTTTTCATGATTGTATTTCCTGCTGGTGAATTTTTTTTTTTTTTTTTTTTTGAAAATGTATTGTAAAATTTTATATTTTCGTTATCAATAAAGAATAAAAAATCTAGACAAGCAGTGTAATTTAAACCAAATTACACAATGCCCGTTTCCTGAGCAATAATATATTTTTCTAAATAGTTAACTTGTAAGACTAACTGGAGAGAACAGAGGAATTGTATTTGACGACATAAGTGACCGAGATTTGGTCTAAATAGTTTTTTGGAATATAGAGCAGAAGGAACTCATATTAGTTTTTTATATAAAACATTGTTTTCGTGCAAAAGAAAATAGAATGTTATTCCATATAAAATTTTCAAGCCAAAATATAAAATGAGAATTATATTTTTTTTACTTTTTTTTAATACATAAATATTGCAAAAGTTATGAAGAAACAAATTTTTTGAAAAACAGAATGATTCCCCATCCTCTTCTCTTCTCGTTAGGTCTGGGGATGATTACACTATACAACGAGTAAAAACTATACTAATTTTGGGTTGTATGAGCTACGGGACTGAGACTATGAAGATTCAAAGGTTATTTCTAGGTATTATCGCCCCAATGTACATTTTATTCTTAGGTTCGAATTTCCACGTATATATTTTTTATTTATAAGTACAACTGCAATAACTGCAGAGGTTTCCTCAAGCTGCTGCTAATCAAACCATTCATCCATCCAACAACTATATAGTTCATTTTATAAAATACTTTAAATGCTTTTACGATTTGGTGTACATGTTTTTGTTTTTGTTTTTTTTTTTATTCAAGAATCTAGAGCAAATAAGGACGAGAAAGGGTGAGAGTAACGAATTCCAGACAACTCATTGGCGCGAGTAAAAAACATCTGCCTGATTATGTGTATGCAAATTAGATACATTTTTGTTGTTTCTTTTTTTTTGGCAACGTTGATGAAAATCATAATTGTGGCTACAGTTCGAGCTCAAATTCCATTTCAAATTTTATATTTTATATCATGTGCGATTACGAATACAAGCAAATACTGATATAGATTGTTATCGTGCAAAATATAAAAATAAAAAAAACAAAAATTATGTATAAATAGATGAACAACACCTAAACAATACTCGTAATTCGAAAACGAAGAACATTATGCGGATTGGTTTTAAAAATCCTACCTGGCATAGTAAAAAATTTTAGTATTTGTATTCAATGTTGTGTATCAAAAAAAAAAAAAAACAAAAAATATGTACAGGTATATATTTTTTAAATTGAAATTTGCTTATGCACGAAATGAAATTATTAAAAATAATAAAAGAATAGAAATAAAAACAGTTTAAACAAATTGAATTTCATATCGCAATTTCAAAACATGTCAGTGAATTGCATTGTGTAGTAGAATAACTTTACGTTCTATTGACGACTCTACCACAATACGAATTTAGCAAGTTTTGCATAAAAATTTATTAAAAAACAAAAAAGCCACAATGTAAGGAATAGGTGTATCCATTTTTTGATATTGTGTAATATTTTATGTGTATTTACACTGAAAAAAATATTGCACATTGTATAATTGTAGATTAGCTTAACAGTTACAACTTCAGTGCATGTCCCAAGAGACAAGTTTAGCTCGTTGATGATTATACCCAGAGAGAAAATATATCACGTTATATTTATAATTGACCAATCACAGTCATTGGTTTTTGTTTCTTTGAGTGACACTAAAATCTTCTCAGTTTGTGCACTGGATATATCAACTCAATTGAAACAAACTATGCATATTTTTACTTACAAAATTTAGATATGTATTTGGTAAGTAATTTTTTTCGGGTGTAAACACACACATATACAGTACATATGTATATACATAATGTCATGCATACTTGGAGTAAGGAAAACCCCTTTATCGTATACAATCTAAAGTGACGAACGTATCAAAGGATTTCAAATGTGAGATTTGCATGCCCATTTTATATAAATTCAATTCCACGCTTCAATTGTTATACAAAATTGAAATTTTGAATGCAATTTATCTGTTGGAATTGTTTATAAGCAATTTTCCACATATTTTATGGAAAAACAATTTTTTCTTTTTTTTTTACATGCATCTATGTAGTAAGTAAATACCTAAATTTATAGATATCACTGATTTGCATAAAACATTTATTTTTTTGAAAAAGGATTGACGTACAATGATTGCATGGGCTTAAATAAAGAAATGTAAATAAAACATAAAAAAATTATTTGATATAAATTGTTGTTTTTAATATAATATTCATATTTATGTGGCCGTCCATTTGTTTAGGTTAGTTAGTTCTCTTTTTAATCAAAACGTTATGGAAAGATATAACAAAAATGTTATGGAGAGTAAATCGTGCAAATCCATATCCGAATTGGCGTCTATTGCGGGTTGTTTGTTTAGAATATCCTTCTCTTTTTAAGAAAAACAGACGGCCGGTTTTCTTCTATTATTTTTGTATTAAATGCCGTTTTTGAACGTGAAAAATTCCGGACTTAAAGTGGAACATTTATCTAGTAAACATGTGTAGTTAGTAGCTGACTTATGCCAGGGCACTGTTTAGTAGTTTCGAAGGCAACACAGCGGCATCAATATCAGCAAAATCATGAAGCCGTAGATGCGATAGTAGCTGGGACGAACAAAATATATGGAATAAAAAAAATAAAAAAACAAAGCAATTTAAGGATAGATGTGAAAGCAGCAAAAAAATGGATCAAAATTATTCATTTAACAAATAGTCAAGCAAAGGGTGTAGAACAGATTGGTACTGTAACACAGAATGTTGTTTCGTTAGTACAAATTTTAAATATGGTGAAACGTTCACAAGCTTTTACTAGTGTCTTCGCCTTATGTACCTTGGGGGTGTTTCTTTTTTCAGATTAAAAAGTGAGCAAATTAATTTATTTATTTCAAAATATTTTTCCATGTCTGTGCAGCGTTGCCGACATTTTTGACAATAAACTCAACTTTTTAATTGTGGTTCGTAGATTTTACGAATGTTTAGTATTTATGTGCTAAACTTATCTTAAAATCTTCACTTTTCCGTATAAATAATTTTTTTAGGACATCTTGTTAATTTGTGACCATGCCTCGACGAGCTCTTCGATAAGACCTATGAGCATTGCCTCCTCCACGACATTAAAATCGGGGAGAAAGAGAGTCTCTTTGGTTCGACGAACGAACAAATTCAGTCTCCACGATGAAGCTACCGACAACGGTAGCGACTTCGCCACGACACGGAAAATTGCAAGTAGCATCTCGATATTCATGAGGCAACTTGGCTGCCCCCAGATCAAAAAACAAGAAACAAAATTGATCACGTTGTGATCGACAGAAGGCGCGGTTCCAGTGTACTAGACTTACGCACGATACGTGCAAACATCGATTCAGCCAACTACTTGGTTGCAGCCAAGATCCGCACTCGTCTCTTTGCAGCAAATTGTGTACGGATACATAATACATACACACAGAAAGCTGGATGTCGAAAAACTGCAATCACAACGTACAGCTGTAGTCTTCCCCAATCGAATCTCACTTCTCCTAACGCAAAACACGCCTCAACTTGACGATATATGCGCGCAGTGGACACACATCTCCTGTTCTATGCATACGGCTGCGAAGAGGTGGTAGGTTACCACCGTTGACGGAGAAATATGCGGTACGATCAAGAGTGTCGCGAAGGTACTGAATCGAAAAATGTAGTACATAAAGGCAACCTGCAGTCAGTTTCAATGTGATACGGATAGTTGGAGAGGAGGGGAAACGTCTTTTCAAGCAGATTGCCTCTTCCAGTAAGGACGAAAACGGAAATCTGATGACAGATGTCAGGGGTATTATGAGGTTATGGAGGGAACACTTCTCAAAGCTGCTTAAACGCGATGACGGCAAAAATTCAGCCATTGGGAAAGCCGTTCCGGAAACCGCAATGACTGACGACATTGAAGCAAAGCCGCCCGACTATGACGAGGTTTTAATAGCCATCGCTCGGCTGAAAAACAATAAGTCTGCGTGTGCAGATATCCTGGCTGCTGAGTTGCTTAAGACAGGAGTCGAAGCGCTCACATAACGCATGCAGGAGCTTTTATGCATAATATGGTGGGATGAAAGCGTGCCCAGTGATTGAAACCTCAGTGTACTCTGCCCAATCCACAAGAAGATGATCCCACGATGTGTGCTAACAACCGTGGGGTAAGTCTTCTCAATATAGCTTATAAGGTTATATCAAGCGTATTGTTGTGAAAAGTTTGATCGGCAACAAACTGATTGCGCCTTATTAGTGTGGCTGAAAAATCTACCATAGACTAGATATTCATACTACTTACTGCAAATTTTCGAAAAGACACGAGAAAACACGGCGACACCCACCACCTATTCGCCGATTATAAAGCCGCAGTGAAATTTTGACAAACCTCTCTTCCTCATTTGATACCGGAAGAGGGTGATCGTGCGACTTCTTCAACCTAATTGACAATTACACTTTTGAAGTCGTCAAGGATTTCGTCAACTTAGGATCCAGCATCACCAACAACCATAATGTCAGCTTTGAGATCAAGCGGAGATTAACTCTTGCGAACAGGTGTTACTATAGGTTCAGTAAGTAATTGAGGAGCAGAGTCATCTCTCGACGGACAAAAATAACGCTCAATAAGACCATCCTCCTTCTCGTCTTAATGTTTGGCGCTGAGACGTTGACATTGACTACCAGATACTCCGCAAGATATATGGTTCAATATACGTGGACAACGTGTACCGAAAAAGCTGGAACAATGAGCTGTATGAGCTGTGTGCCAACATTAATGTAGTCAAGCGCATAATCTAGTGATTACCCTGGCTAGGTCGTGTTGAGCGACTGGAAGAAAATGCTTCGGCTAGGAAAGTATTCTAGTCGAGACACGGTGGTGGAATACGCAGAAGAGGACGACCGAATCTCCGTTAGAAAGACCAGGTACCGAAGTACCTGACTGCACTTGGCTTTATCAAGTGGCGCTAGCGCGCATATAGCAGCGTCGACTGGCGAAACTTCATTGAGGCGCCCAAGACCGAACATCGGTTGTAGTGCCAACTAAGTAAGTAAGTAACTTTGTCTCGAGTTCGCTATGATTAAGAATGCATTTCAAAAGAAGAAAGGTTCGGGTTAAATTCAAGAGCTTAAATTATGGCTAAGAAAACCCCTGCTTTGTTTTGTAAACGCCACTGTTTGTAGCTAAATATTTCATAAACATGAAATTTTATTATTAAAAGTTTTCAAAGTTTAATTTCGGTTAAGAATTTATAAAAGTTTTTAAAGAATTCAAATGCTGGGCGTGATATTTTTCACATAACGTTATGCAGAATGTGTTGAAGTTGAATTTTCGACCCTCTTCATAATATTTTATACCACTAAATGACCCTTGTCCACCAGCCATTGCAATTTTTTTTTATCATAGAAATCAAAAATAAATATGATGAGATATTTCATGCATCAAATAGGGGTGAAATTCATATACACACAGTAAAAATTAATATTCAGAAGTAAGGAAGGAGTGAAGCAAATGAAAACCGTTTCATTAAATTATTATGAATTCTTATTTACTGCAGCGCGGCCACAATTGAGTACAACAGTTCGTTATATACATACATATACACACATAGAGGGAAGTGTGTATGTCCGTTTCCTCTTGTTATTTTGTGTGTATATGGGCAAATAGAATTAAAGAGTGTATGAAGGATAAGCTGCAAATCTGGTTGACAATGTTGTCACATGAAAAAAATAAATGTTCTGAGTACTACGTATATATCACGAAAATTGTGTGTTAAAGGTTACGCGTGCGTCCAGTTCGTGCCCAGGCAATTTGACCAACTGCAAATACACACACATATACTATACGCATACATACACTAAATTTTTGGTTTGAACTCCGTATAGAGTTGAGCATTTTGGATTTCTAAATTTTAATGTTTTGTGTATTTGGTTGATAAATGTTTATTTAGATTCCTTAGTTTAAGCATGAACAACATTTTTGTATTGCTTGTTTAATGACTTGCATTTTCAAATGATATTAATTGCTTTGGTTAACTTTTTAATTGTCGTTGGATGACATGGTAATTTATCTAAATTTTAACAGAATTTCAAAGAATTCAATACAATTAAAAACATTTTTTAGAAAGAGGCTAATTTCGCTTAAGTTCTTTTCAATTTCGATGTCCGCCATTACCAGGGTGGAATTTAACCTCGTGTTAGTCGTCTTAGTCGATTTATAAACTAACACTTACCGAAGCCGTATGTGCATTGAAAGCTGAAATGGACTTCTTCATACAATTTGATATCTAACGTATTTCAAACATGGTGATCTATCGCGTCTTGTGACTCTTTCAAACTTATAGTAGAAAAAATAATTTTAGCTGCAGACAACAACGTCACCCAATAAAAATCCTGGATTGATCAGTATTAATAAGTGTCAGTTATAAATTTTAATTATATGGGAATCTTCAATTAACAACTAGCGCGTGTTAATATTAATCTATCAAGCTGTGCTTTATTTAATGCCGAACTGCTGCCTAAGAATATTAACATTTTAAAATCGATTTGTACGGGGCACAGTGCTATACATTTACATGGGTCCAGGCAGAGGTCGAGTGTAAAAGTGTTATGATGTAAAAAATTCGTGACTGATTCCGGGTTTTTTATCTGAATTCCATGGTTAAAGGTTCAGATTTAAGAAATTTATTAGTCGTTTCTGTTACTTATTAAAAGTGCCCAAAAACGGGGGCTTCTCTCTTTTAAACCTAAATTTTTCGAAAAACTGAGTGCTGAGGAAACTCGTCTTTCGGTTCTTGAATCAGACAAAAGGTTAGGTTATTTTTATACGAAAGTAAAGTAAAAGTTTTCAGTTGACAACTCTAAACATAGACAGTTCTGTTCAAATGGTTTCCTCCACATTATATGTAGTTTTTCCTTTGTGTGATTTAGGGTTTTCAATTCCAACATACTAAAGGGTAGGTCATTTAAAGTGGAAGCATCTGACAATCCTATAACTTTTGGCAGAGCTGTCAGAGCGACTAATTACATACTGCGTTGCAAGTGTAAGTCGAAGGAATTTTAAACCATGGAACAGTGCACTCCGAAAGAACGCGCTGTAATTGTTCAGTTTTACAATCAAAATAACTTCGCAATTTTCCCGTAGAAAAGTTATTTTTATGTTTTGAAGTTTATTGTTCATAAAAATGGTATGGAGCACTTCTGGTTTCAGCAAGACGGCGCGCCACCTCACACAGCTCGTGCCTCAATCGAATTTTTGAAGCCATTGTTCCCCGGTCGGTTGATATCAAAAAATGATGATTGACTGCCCTCCGCGTTCACTTGAGTTTATATCAATAAGCCAACGGCCCTGGACGAACTTATCCGCCAGAAAATAGCCGCCATATTGGCCGAATCATTGGCAAAACGATTGAAAAGCCGTCAAGGCCAAAGATGCAATTTGCATGATATCATTTTCTTAAAAGTGCTGGAACAAATCTCCTTGAACTAAAATATGTTTTTTTGTTTTGGTTTTTTTTTTCAGAAACGAATGCTTCCACTTTGAATGGCTTACCCTGTACTATGATTAAAAAGTTACGGGAGTTTTTAAATAAAACGCACATTATTAATTTATCCATTCACATTTATTATATCGCCTTCAAAGTACACCCCTCCCAATATAATACACTTATTCCAACGATTTTTCCAGTCTTTGAAGCATCGATTATATTCAATTTGTGGAATGTCATTCAAAGTAACGGGTGATTTCTCCTTTATCTCATCAAAGCGATGTCCATGAAGTGGTTTTTTTGAGTCGAGGGAAATGAAAAAAGTCACATGGTGCCAGGTCAGGCGAACGGTATTTGTCTGATTTTTTGCCAAAAATGGACGAATAACGTTTGCCGTATGCAATGGAGCGTTATCATGATGTAAAAACCATGAATTATTTGGCCATAATTCTGGTTGTAATACGAAGGTAGTATTCCTAATTAAATTGGGTTTCGTTCATCTTTAGCACAATATTTGCTTGATTGCTGAAGTGTTTCTGGATCGTATTTCATCTCCTATCAACGACTATCAAAAGCATCTCTTTGGACATTTCAAATTCTTTGCTCAACATATTTTTCCATACTGAAAATGGTGTATAATTTTGGACAGATGTCAGGGGCAGTTGTCCATGCGATTATTTAATTCAAAATTCCCCCTAACTTTTTAAACTGATCATAGTAGTATTCTCCGTCCGTTAGCTTTCGTCATCATTATCCGCTGGGGATATTTTTGAAGTGAATGCGCTTTTGCCAATGCAAATCAATCCTCACGACCTCACGAGGAATTTGTTTCTACAAAACTCTCATAGTAACTTCATTACGCTGTGTCAAATTCGATGTTTCAGTAACATATTGTAAGATATAATAAGCGTATTTTCTCCTCCTTGAATCATGCTTCCGCAATATAACAAATTCATACCTGTAATTCCGATTGCTATTATCGTTTTCCGAAACAAATTCATAAGGTTAGATAACTGAGATTATACTTCACATTAACATAATTTTAATTATTCATCTTGCCGAACGCAAACAGAAACGAAAAAAAAAAACTGACTGTAAATTGTGGCACTAGGAAATCTTTATTTAACTTAAGACACATAGTCGCAAGATCAAATTAAAAGAATAACGACCCCGACCTTGGCGGCAAATTTGAATATAATAAATGCTGCCTCATTATGAAATTCCCCCGTGATAATAGCGTTGGCTGCGTCTGCTATGTAAAAATAAAAATATGCATAAATAAATGAGAAAAAAAAGAAAGAAAATGGCAAAGGAAAGAAAGAAAGAAACGCTTTGAAAGCAGCAGTAGCGGCAACAGCAGCAAAGTATACGAAATTTTTTCCATGCAAGCATTTCCTTCTGAGCGATGCAAGTGTGGCACAGTAGCAGTGCCAGTGGTTGCTGCGAAGGCAACACAGCAGCAACAGTAGCAACAATGTCGAGACGCAGTAACGATACTAAACGCTCTCCATTTCTTGAACGAAAAAAAAATATATATGTAAAAAAGTAAAAAAAAAAACGAAACAAAGCAAAGCAAATTCAGAATGGGTGTGAAAGAAGCAAAAAATGGCTCAAAATCATTTATTCAACAAACAGAAAAGCGAGAGGAGCTGAGCAGAGTGGGACTGTGACTCTGACTCTTGTCTGGTGCGATGCTGCTTGACGCTGTTGTTTCCGGCAAAATGCAAAAAAAAAAAATGTCTGCCTGCATTAAAAACTTTCACTTATTCAAGTTGAGTTGAGTTCAGTTCAGTTGAGGTGGCAGCACCCACCTGATTCCTTCCATCCTTTCAATGTTACTTACTACTACTATCAGCTATGTACCGCCGGGTGTTGAAATGTGAACCAAACTTTGTGGGAAGCTATTGTATGAAATCACAAAAATTCTGTATTTAAAAATAAATGCAAAAAAAATATGAGAGAAAATTCTTCTTAACAAACCACCACGATGGTGCTTGGTGGCGAGTGCGTGTCCTGCTTTGATGGTACGCGAATTGCGTCGCCTTGCCTTGTTCTCGTTTTTGTCCGTGTCTTCGTATTCATCCTCTACATTTCATTATTTTCTTTACTTCAGCGTAATTTTGCTGCTGATGATGACCCACTTTTCGAAGTAGGTAAATAATTTTTTCATAATGAGTCTCATTTCATTACATTACAATCCAAATAGAAATACTAAAAAGGAAGTAAGAAAAAAATCATTCAAGAGTTCGGGGTGCACAAAAGTAAAAACATAAGAAAGCGACTTGTTGATTTGTTGTTGTTGGACTTATAATAACATTAAAAATCTTCTTCTAATTTTTTTCATATAAAGAGCGAAACGGAAATACATACAAACATACATTATTGTTATTGTATGTTACTTATTATTACGCGAAGGGTTAAATTTGTGCATCGAATTAGTTGAAGACGCTTGTGTGAGTTTTAAAACTTTGCAATGATATGGACTCCACCTCCAAACTACGATAGTAGCAAGGAAACTTGCCGAATAAATCAAGGTTCTCTTAAAACTTTACGGGAATATTTTTCTTTTTGTTTTTTTTTCCTATATCAGGAAAGTGGACGGCACCTGGTTCTTAACTCTGAGAAAATTAAAACTGTACACCGTTCAGAAAAAAAAAATTCTCCAATCAAATTCCAGTGAGCTTTTTTTATAAGGAGTGCGCACGAAAAAATTGTAAGCATATTATCATCTTTGGTTTTAATGACAAATGAAGCCAAAATAATTTATTTTTATTTCCACAAAAGTGCTTACTAAAAATCGATACTCAAGTTGAAATTCGAAAAATCATTGTGTAAGTTTTTCAACAAAATCCGAAATGGAGTCACTAAAAAATTGCCGGTCAAACTATTAAAAACAATCTAAACGTTGATCGATGGGAGAGTGAATCGGGAGACCTACGCAGAACTCAAAGACATTTTTCATAAAAATTTAATTGCTCTGAATCATTTGTCTGCGAAGTGAAAAGAGAAGCTGACCTTAAATTATACAAAATTCAGAAAGTCCCGTATCGGAGTTCTGCAAAAAACATGGGCGCAAGAAATAGAACAAAAAAATTCCAGGCGAACTTTGTAACAAAATTTAAGTGTCGCATCATGGATGACGAAAAATATGTATTGGCGGACTTTTCGCAGCTCCCAGACAACGACTTTTACGTAGCGGATCAGCGATGAAATGTGCCAAAAGAGTACAGAACCCAAAAAAATCCAAGTTCCCTAAGAAATTTCTGGTGTGGCAGGCCATACTCAGCTGCGGTAAAAGAAGCCAGCCATATGCAACTTTTGGATCAATCAACAGTTAAATAGAACTAAGCATCCAACTTCTTATGGCCTGTTCTGGCATCATACTGTGGAAAAAAAGTGATGGAGTGGTACACCAGCAATAATATCAATATTGTACCTAGAGAGGCTAATCAGCCAAACTACCCAGAGCTGAATCCTTTGCACTCTAATCAAGTGAAAACTGAAGGAGATGAAATGTGTATCGAAGAACATAAGGGAATTTAAGGTTAAGTGGACTTCGAGCTTCGAAAAACATTAATGAAAGCACTAAAAAGTCCTTGCGGGAGGGAATTCTTCAAAAATCTCTAAACTTTCTTAAAAAAAATGAATTGTAATTAGTTTTTTTTTTTTGTAAAGAATTTGCATAAAGTGATGTAAAATAAAAAACAAAACTTTCCCATAATTTAGAATCATGGCTAACTTGATTTTTCGATGCTTGAATTTTTTCGTGCGCACTACTTAGTCAATGTATACAACTTTGAGAAATGAAACTAATTTTCATAGTTAAGGAATCGAAAAACTAAAAGTTTACATAATTTTCAGTGTACACTCGTAGACCTACAGTTGGAGAATCCAACTCTTAGACAGAGAAAGCTGAAGAATCCCTAGTTCATCTTTTAAATACACACCTTCCTGACTGTAAAAACTGCGGTGATGATTGTATGGAAGATGGCAGCGTTGGAATTGGACTCTACGGACCAAGATCGCTTTGGAAAGGAAAGGTCGGTCAGCAAAAAGAGAGGTAAAAAAGACCTTCATAGGTTTCAAACCTTTTTGCGGTGTATCATCAAATCACACCCAAACAATAATAAGGCATTGGGAAACAAAAGCTCTCAAAGACTATTGGATCTGACATAGTGAATTGAACAGAATAGAAATTCGTGAGATCCTCACAGGTCATGGTCCTCTTAAATATCATTTTAAGAAGGAGGGTATTTCTCAATTCTGTCGACAATGCAAGGAAGACAGGAACATAGCCGAGCACATATGAGTTCCCGGTTTTCGCAAAACGTAGAATGCTTTACCTCGAAAAGGAACTTTTAAGGCCTTTTAAGGTATGCAGAATCAAACCTAACAAACTTCTTAGTTCCATTAGTAATTTAGATTTGTGTTAAAAACAAGGGTTGCATAAAAGATAAACTCTGATCGAAATGCATTGTAGCCTAATTAATAGCAACAATAAATCGCGTGATGCCGTGGCTTCGGGAGATCTTTAAAGTATGTTTAAAGTTTAAACATATTCCGGAAAGCTGAAAGCGAGTAAAGGCCGACTTTATCTACGGTAGGTAAAAGAGGACTTGAAAATCCGAAAGATTTTAGGCCAATTAGTCTTATTCGTACTGAAAGAATTTGAAAGACTTCAAGACATCTATTTTCTAACTATTGAAGAATTCTGGTTTGCACACCTCAATGAAGGGTCGGCGGAAACGGCACTCCATGTGGTTGCGCAAACAGTTTAAAGGTTCTGTTCACACTGAGTCTATCTAACGTCGAATTTTCCTCTCTTGCGTGAAATTTACTAGACGTCAGCTTTAACAATCACTGGAAGGCAACAATTAGAGAAGACTAAGATTAGTTTATATATTGTGTAAAATGTAGTACTTTTTTTTAAAAAATTTAAAAATATTTTGTTTTGTTCATCAGTGCAAATATTAAAGGCAAATACTGATTTATTTTTCCAATTACAGTTTTAAGATTTTTAACTTATTCTTCGACCCTTTAAGATATGTTCAAATAATAATATCAGTAATCTCACTTTACAATAATGACAAACAAATGCATAACCATGAAACCTAATAAAATCTTTCTATCTGTCTCTTCAAACTTTAATGTCGAGGCTTATTAAATAATTATTTAATTAGCTAATATTAATCAACTTTTAAATTTATTTATTTATTGTTGAAACAAATATAAATAAACCAAATGTGAGAAAAACCAGTTATTGTTATACCAAAATAAAGCAATTTAAAATTCCCGCTTCTGAAGCGCTGTGTTAAAACCCAAATCGTTTATTTCCAATAAAAAAAAAAAATGTATAGTTTCTCAACCCTCCTTGGTCATTTCTTCCACTACATAAATCAATTTCGCTTGACCATTAATAATAATGACCACTAGGGAAAATTAATGAAATTACAACCCCAATTTTCGGGCATTTTAACGAGAAACGCACTGTTTTGTAAACTTTTTGACATAGCGGCAACTGGAAGGCGCATGCGCATCGTTTTTTTTTTTTTTGTATTTTTTTTTGCAAGCT
The DNA here is from genome assembly GCA_963691655.1 of Toxonevra muliebris. Classification (NCBI taxonomy): domain Eukaryota; kingdom Metazoa; phylum Arthropoda; class Insecta; order Diptera; family Pallopteridae; genus Toxonevra; species Toxonevra muliebris. The sequence goes on from OY829326.1 coordinate 127,508,945, forward strand.
ATTCGCGTTGACATGCCCAAAGCCTATTGATAATAATAAAATTGGCTTCCTGTGTGGTTGGTAATTGGAAAACAAGGTGTTAATAATGTACTGTTGTGACCATTTGCGTCTTCAGTGTTGCGTACGTATTTGCCCTTTGACCTTAGAGTAACTTTCATTGAAACTTTACATAAAAAAGATATACGTATTTATTTATGATTGTTGGACTAATTTAAAGATGATGATTTTTATAGTATTTCTAGTTTGTTGTGATATGTTAGAGAAATTAAGTTATAAGTTCACAAGAAACAAAAATACGGAAGGATAAATTTCTGGATGGCAAGCAAGCAATTCTGGTATGGGCATGTAATCTCAAAACATTTAACATAAAACTTTAAAACACCAGTGTTTTTTTGTATAAGGTATCGAGAAGTGTATGATCTTACTTACTTAGTTGGCACTGGAACCGATGATCAGTCTTGGGCACCTCAATGAAGCTTATTTTCGACCGTCGAGAGAAGGCACTGCTTTTCAATTGCTTGTTGGCAAAAGTTACTCTTCACTTGATCTCAAGGCTGTCTGATATGATGATCACACTGCAAACAACAAAAACATGAAGCCAGATATCGTCAATCGACGATATAACCGAGCAGAATTGGACAGAAACCAATACTGATGATTGAGCACTAAGCTCATTACGGCCTTCCGACGTAATACCTAACGGTGGTTTCGCGAAGAATATCCGTATGGACGAGTGGTGGTTTTGCGTGAGAATGTATCGCACTGACTGGGCTTTTTATGCTTTCCTCCTCGTTAAAAAAAAGGCTGGCATTGTTGTTGTTGTTCATGCTGGATCCTAGATATACGAAGTCCTTGATGGCTTTGAATGTAAAATTGTCAACTGGAGCATTTCATGCAAGATACCGTAACTCTTTGTTAATTGAAACAGGATTTTCATTTTATTCGACGAGACTCCTTTTCCAGACTATGACACTATCATTAGTTATGCAAGCAAAGTGGTACTCTTGTAAAAAATAGTGCAGCAGATGTCGATGCTTTTAACTCGATTATTTTTCTGCATTTTGCAAGATTTAAGTTAGCGCTATATAGGGAAACACCTTATCTGAAACTTCATTTGGTATTAAATAGCGTGGAAAGTCCAATGGAATAAATATCTGGTCAGTGGTTGGCTTACCAGGCCTGAAGCCACACTGGTAAGTTTGAATAACTGGGCATGCTTTCATCTGACCATATTTTTAATAAGTCTTCATTTGTAAGCTCTTCGCCCTCGGTTTCAAACAACTCAGAAAGCAGGTAATTTGCACTCACAGACTTTTTGCTCGTCAGCCAAGCGTTGGCTGCTAAGAACTCGTCATGGTCGGGTGACGGTAAATCAACGTCTACAGTCATTGGAGTTTCCTGAACAGGTTCTCCAGTAGCGGCAGCCTTGATACTTGTAAGCCGAACGATGGCTGCTAAGAACATCATTTCTGCCACCAACATTTCAATATCATCGGCATTTAACACGAAACTCGTGTTTCAGATTACGGGAGCTATTGTAAATAATCGCAGGATGCACTTTAGGAACAATCCTCTCTGACGAGTGTTAAATCATAAATCATTAATCCTTTATGATGCCCTTATACATTTGGACTCCTTCACCTACGAAACACATCTCAGAAAGCCTCTACCCATTCTGAAACCACTTAGTACTCCTAATGAACCTTACACGGTCTATTGGCGGAGTCCCCTCTAGGTCCTCCAGTTTTTCAAACAGTCTATCTCCTAGGAAACGAAGTCGACAGATTTGGAGATCGAAGCTTTCACAGAGAAAATGGTAGAGACCATCCGTTTTCATCTTCGTCTTCACAGCTTCTACAGTAGTTTGGTGCTGCAATTCCCAAGGCTATTGCGCCAGTAGCACAAAAACCTGTGAGTACTTCAGCTAAAGCTCGAGTTTATTTTCTCAATAAACAGAGAAAGTTCTGAGTTCTTTTATATCAAGAGAAGGCCATAAAATTCGGGCTGTCTTACAGTCGCTCCAGGCTTAAAAGGATCTATTGATTGTTTCCTCCGCTTTTTGGTCTAGACTTGATTTCACGGTTCTAATTGGTATGTTTAATGACACCAGTTCATATTCAGGATCTAAGGCTGCTCCTATGCTCGCTAGTTCATCAGCTTTTTCATTTCCTTTAATACTACTATGTCCGGGAACCCAGCTGAGTTTGGCTTAAGTGCGTTAAAGTAGCTTAGTACTGCTTTTGATCTTATGGTCGTATTATTCAGTGCTTTGATTGCTGATTGGCTGTCCACAAAGATATTGATTCGTGAGGGCTTAATGTACTTTGTGATGATGCATTGTACAGCTTTATCGATAGCGAGGATCTCTGTTTGATAGACTCTTCAGTAATCAGAGAATTTATAAGACTCCATGATATTTAGTGAATCGCAAAAAACTCCAGATCCAACATCTTCTATTTTAGACCCATCAGTATAGAACAGAAAATCGTTTCTGCTAATAACCGCGTTATCTTTCCATTCCTGTCTGCTGGGTATGATGGTCAAGAAGTTTCTTTCTACTACCACTTGTGGTGTGATGTAATCCGTAGTTTTTTTTTTATTTATGCTGTGCTATACTCGTTTAGGTTAGGTGTGTGTCCAAAAGAGTTGAGCTTCCAAAACTGCGATCCCCTTAATCGAGAAGCGTAAGGATCGAATATAGACTCATCTGCTGATCCGATTGTCAAAGACTTTATCTTGTGCTCTCTCACCCCAGGCTTGCTTATGGTGTATGATTATCTTAGGGAAATACGAAATTTACAAGTTCGAATTGAGTTTAATTAGTTATTTTCTGAATTAGCGAAAGGTTCCGGATCAGTGTTCCGTCAATTGTTTATCCTTCGGTTTGTAAATTTTGAAACTTCTTGTTTTTAGTATTTGAGCAGTTATTGTTGAAATGAAAAGCCCTCAATGATGTTTTACGGAAATTGCCTAAATTTTTAAATGCTGAGAAAGTTTGTGCCATCTGAAAAAATGTATGCATGATTGTTATTTTTATTGTTGTTGCTAATTAAAGTTATTTTTTGTATTTGTTTATGAATTATTTAACTGTTTTCCTTACCTTCTAGAGTGATGTAATTATAACCTGCTGAAAATGGCTAGTAATTCAGATAAATGTAACACAATTAAATAAGTAAAGTTCCACAGTTTCAGAGTTTCTTCCATATATTCTATGGGAATCAAAGTTCACTCTTTCAATTTTAAACAGGGAAGCACAAATTTTGTGTGGGTCACTGTGACTTTCTTGAGTCCGCTTTTGTTTTTTTAGAATTTTTATTGCTATTTGATATCCCGAATTATTATGTGCTCCAGAAAGAGTTGAGATCGACAACGAATTGCATTTTGAAACTTCAAAGAAATACAACGAACATGAAAATCGTTTCTACTTCTTCAGTTAATTAATATCCAAAAAATTGTTACGATTTCTCTGTTATTTTTATAAGTAACTATGTAACTATAAAAATCTACGAGTATTGTGCTTACACAAACGTAAATACAAAAAAAAGAAACAAACACACACACACACAGCCGCACATAACTATAAATCTACAACATTCATTCATAACTACGCCCATACATGCATCATCAAATAGAAAGCGGTGGAATTTATTAAAATCCTCAAAAGCAACAACAGAAGAACAGTTGAAGTAGCTACCAACTATGGAGACGCTTCATGAAAGGAGGATGCAGCGCGAACAGTGCAGTATGCTTTGCGTTTTATTCACTGCTGCTGTGTAGTAGCAGCGTTTATTTGAATATTCGCCATGTGAACTCATTAGGGACGGCGGCATTAATTAAAACTTTCACAATGAAAATGATGGCAAGAACTCAACCCAAAGTTATTCGATTTTCCTTTTGCGTGCAAAGGAAAACTGTGTATGTGAGTAAGAGTATGATGCCTGAGTTCATACGGACTCCTACGGAATATACAAATATATATTTGTATGTACATATGTATATATGGTATATGGTTGAAAGTACATACATATGTAGGTGAGTACATAAGTACAAGGATAACTCAAAGCTAAATCTGCTCTGTTTCTACATACTTGTACAATAAAGTAAGAATATACAAACACACATGAACATATAGATGCATATGTATGTATTTAAATGAATACATACACATGTATGCAAGGGATATGCCAGCAAGCAATCCTGCGAGCACATAAAATAATAATTCACTTTTTGCTGAATGGACAATGCAATTTCATTTATATTTTGAAGTTATAAGTACAATATATTCCGAAATTATGTTTACAAAAAAAAAAAAAAAAAAAAAACTTGACCACCAAAAATCTTCAACAACAATAGATAGCTTAAAATTTATTTTTAAATCACACAAAGATACATGGAATGTTGTTGAATTAGCAATAATATAATGAAGAATAAAAATTCGGTTCAGATACTTTTTTAAAGTTTAATATTAGTAAATGAACTTAGGCTGGTTATGTTCAGATTTGGCTCGGCGAACTCCATGAAATTGTTGTTGCACCGAACACATAGTGAGAATCTTTACTCACTCTCTCATAAAACTCGATATGCTGGGTGAAATAAACACCGACCACGCCGAGCATTCAGCAAAAAATTCAATATCCAAAATGGCGACGTTTTTCAGTAACAATTTTTGTGAACTCATCTTCTGTAGAGGAATCGAAATTTCTACATCGATTTGGAGTATTTTTCCCCAAACTCTTATTCACCAGTTTCTTTTATTCCTCAGTATTTTGAGAAGTAAGCTCTGAAACACTAATTTAAAACGTTAAAACAGTTTTAAGCCGGTTTCGTAATATTTATGTTATTTCATTCAAGTGTTGGTGGTCTATTTTTCCTTTCTTTTTAATTGTTCTTTGCTTTTTTGCTGCTATTGTTCTTGAACTAATTAATTATGTATTTTATTCGAAATCTCATAAAAATAGCCCAAGATGGGCTTTTTTAAGTGTGACACACTGTATGTATATGGCTTATCGAAGAGGTCTTTAGAAAGTTTCCGCATTATTGAAAAACTAAATCCACTTTTTTCAACACTTGTGTTTTCATGAATATTTTCAGGAAAATATAATTATAATTATAAGTATAAATTCATCAAAAGAATAATCAAAATCAATACTTAAAAAAGTTTTTGATAACTTCAACAAAGTCATTAAAATTAAGTTCAGAGTTGTAAAATAAGTAGTGAAAAATAAATGGTGTTGCTTAAAACAGAAAAACCAGTATTAAGACCTTGAAAATTTGAACTTATTTTAGACGTAAGGTAGAATACACACTAGCGGGAAAAAGGCAATTTTTAATACAAATTTTAAGGATGCCTAAACGAATTATCGGATTGATTTTTCTTTTAAATAAAAGCACCTACTTTTGAGAATATGTTTAATATTTTTTATTAAAAAATATTCAATATCGGCCGAGTATTTATGTACTCTTTTAACTGCCGCAAAAAAGTTGTTCTTCGCGTTGACCACTCTCATTTCATCTGTAATCGATGGAAAGAAAAAAAACTAAAAGGTGCTTAAAATTGACACTATAATCTAGTCAGTGTAGTAGGGGATTTTGAAAATATTTTTATTTGACAAAATTGTGGGTGTTTGAACTTAGGCTAAAGTTTGTTAATATTTTGCAGAAAAAAAACCTAAGTCACTAACAAAAAAAAAATCCGACAAAGCCTAGATAATTTTTATATTTAATAACCACAAAATTTTAAGTCAAACGGTTCAGTGGTTGTCGAGATATTTTGGTCACCGATTTGAAAAACAAGTTTTCGAGAAAAAAGCGTTTTAAAGTTGAGCAATGACTTGTTCTATCTGTCCGAACCGTCTGCTCAGTGTCGGCAAGCAATCGTATTTTCTCCGAATTTTTTCTTGAAACTTTCATCAGACATTCTTAAAGCCTCAAGCTGCAAGAAAACACAAAAATTTAAAAATCGATTTTTTTTGACCACTGTAGCTGTATATTTCCCCTTCAGTAGTTTTGATAAAAATCAGTACAGAACTACTAAAACAAAAAATTAAGTTGCGATTGTGAAAATCATTTTTATCTCGGATTTTTACTAACCCTTTCTTGCCCGAATTTTAATAGGGATTGACAGAACGTTTTTGTGCAGAAGGATTGTTACTTAGGACTTCAAAAATCATAACAAGAAATTCCACACCTTTGGATATGTTAGATTAGATTAATACGGAAGTGGGCAATAATTTCCCATATCACTGCAGCCATCTGGGGCCTATTGTGATAAACCTCAAAGGTTTATTGTGTTAATAGTTCTCCTATGAGTTTATTTCCTTTGAGGAAATTTAATATCTCTTTAGGAGAACAATCCGCAATGCCTTGCGGTTGTAGGATAGAGTTTCCCAAGTAACGAAGTCGGGTCCTCATTAGACCTTCACAGTGGCATAAAATATGTTCTGCTGTTTCTTCCTCCTCTTTACATATTCGGCACGTATCGTCTTGTGCTAGACCCAAGTTCGATAGGTGTTTTTTGCCCCTACAATGCTCTGTATAGAACCCTGTGTCAATTCGGATTTGGTTCCTGCCTAAATTAAGCAGTTGTTTAGTTCTGCGTTGACAGATCTTTGGCATGAATGATTTAGCTTGTCTGTTACCGGGGGTTTCCCTCCAGTATTGTAGCGAGTTACTGTCCAGCCAATTTTTTAAACTGATTTTAACGGAACTCGATGGTAGACCGCAGAATGGTCGTGGTCCAGTAAATTCACTGGATGATCCTTTCCTTGCAAGTTCGTCCGCCATTTCATTGCCTACATGTCCTTTATGCCCTGGCACCCAAATGAGTTGTACTCTGTTATTATTGGATATGTTTGTTTGTCCTTTATGAAAGGTTGGAAAAATATTGTTATGGAGTTGTAGACTTGTAGTTATTGACTAGGACTGCCATTCAATGACTTCTGTCGGGGCTGCGGCTCTGAGGAGGAGGAAGAAACAGTCCTCCATTTCATGTGCGAATGCCCATCCCTGGCCAGGAGGAAACTAAAACTCCTGGGCTCACCTTTCTTCACTAGTCTGTCCGAGCTATCATCCGTAAATATTAAGGACATAGCCAGATTCATTATGGAATCCTCATGGTTCTCCAATCCGTAAATGGGGGAGTCGCGCCGTACTGTGGTATCACAATGAGCCTAAATGAGCTTAACTGTGCTTTCAAGCAGAAGGCTGCCACTCCAACCTAACCTAACCTAGACTTGTAGTTGATAACCCTTTAATTCGATTAATTGAGTTTAATATTCGTTTAACTTTTATTAACATATTGGGATAAATCAATTTCTGTCCAGCAATAATTTAAATCATTTTTTTTTTTTTCAAAAAATAGTGGAAAAGATTTTCCGAAAAATTTTAACTTTTACTTAACTTCATAAACAAAATATTTAAAAATAAAAAATGGCGAAGTTTTAAATGTTCGATAACCAACAAAAGTGAAGAATGCATGATAGAACCGAGCACATATAGCACTACTAGTAAAATTTGTTAAACGCCTATTTTTTGGCACATCAAAGTAAATGCTGCTTATAATTTAAAAAGGATTTAAAAAAAAACTTTTGCTATCCCTTATATGAAGAAGGGAAGTGAGGATTGGGAGGGGGGGCCGGTGGGGAAATTAAAAATTAATTTATTGTATTTATCCCCTCCGGAAGGGATTAAAAACCGAATCTGAACGGTTTACAATTTTACATGCTAGGAACACATACTTGTGGAAAACACTCTAGCCGTCTTATTAAACCATCTTCAAATTTCTTTGATTGTGTATATGTATACGGTATTGATCATTGGGACATTTTATCATCGAAATTCTTCCTTAGTGTTATGAAACAATTAAGAAAAAATTTTATGTATTTTAGTTAGACTATCTGTATATATACTTACTATTGTAGTTTATGAGTTATTATGATCAAAAGTTGAAAATTCCGAAATGTTTTTTTGAAAGGCAGTTAAATTTATATTTTCCAGAACTATTATACAAGAAAAAATTACCTCCTTAAGTTTGTGCTACTAGGGTTACCCAGCTTTATATATATGTGCATATATGTATTTATGTATAAAAATGTGAATTAAACTTTTACTGCTTGCGGCATATTTAAAAGAAGCCATAGGATACCGTATTCACGTTACAATAATATTCACTTTTACATACATACATACGCATGTCTATGACATCTACAATAATATATATAGCTACCTTAATTTACTAAAATCCTAACATCCAATTTTACAATATCGAGTTTTTGATGGATTATGATAAAACGTGCCCACTTTGATCTGTACCAAAAATTTTACAGACATACACCGAAAACTTACGATCCTTTCTTTTTGCTTAAATTACAAATTCTGGAAACAATTCTCCAAATATCAAAATATTTTTTGTTTCTCTTGTAAAATTTCATAAATGTGTGTTAGGGCTTTAGCAAATTAAGGTAACGATATATTCATTCAAAACATATATACATATGAACAATGAATGGAACTACACTCGATGCTTTTCAATGTTTCCAAAGTGGAAAAAGAAAAGCATTTCTGAAACACAAAAAAAATAAAATAAAATAAAAGTTGTCTCGGAATGACAAAACAAGGTACTTTCGGCTTCTATAACTAATTTACATTAAAACTTTTTTACACAAATATAAATAAATATATACAAATCCAGATATGTAACATACTATCTAAAGAGAATGCACATAAGGGTTAAAATAACTATTTTGTCCAACCAACCGTGTGTAGGTACTGAAAGTCTTTTATGATGTTGAGTTGTGAAAGTTTTCATACATAAATGTAGTATCTTTTAATTTTGTTTTTATGTAATTTGATTCAGGTAAGGAATTTCTATGATTTTATGTAGATATAAAATATAAAATGGATATGATGTTGCCTGGATACTTGCCGCTCGCTTTATGCGCATGTGAGTTGTGTATGGAAGTACGTAAATCTTGAATAGAAATGATAGTAAATTCAAGAGTTTGATTAGTTTTAATTATAATAGTCGTTACACTTAGAGAATAATATTGTGCAATGAAATTAAAACGATCGACATTTCAATTTAATAGTTTTTGTTATTAAAAATAATGGATATTGCATAAATGATAATGTATAATGTCATAGAAATTAATAAGGATTAATAAAAAAAAATTTGTATACTTCTAAGCAATTGATTCAATGATTTTACTTCTGATTAATTTATAAGACTGAGTGTAACACCAATTTTTCAAAAAAAATAATATTAATTTTAAATATTATTTATTTGGAAAGCGTAATTGAATTCTGAACTCGCAATAAATTTTTCTTACACATACATAGACCATGGGTATAAAATTAATTTCTTTAGACTTGAATGTCTATATAGCAAATAATATTCTCGTCATTTATCAACAGTGCATAGATAGTTAATAGATCTCTTAAACAACCATAGATAGTTAATAGATCTCTTAAAAAAATCAAATAACGAAGATTGCCAAATGTCCTCTAATGAGTATTAAATCTCTGAAAGGGTTAAATTTCCAAAATGGTTAGTTGCTGCAATGAAACAATGTCTCTTGCTTCCTTTATTTCAGAAGCTTTTGAAAAATGGTAGAATTGTGTGTGTGTATGATGTACTCGCCCACACACATTCCCTATACATAAACGAATTTAATGTCGAAGCCACGTCAAAGTTTCCAAAAATTTTTTTTTGTTTAAAATGTTTATTGTGTGTATGCCAAAAGTACGCTAAACTAAACACAATAACCTCAATACCCTTCCTTAAACATGTTCATCTGACGAATTGTACCTCTACTTTATTCGTTTTCTAATGTTATTTTACTCCGCCTGCTCATATGTTGTGGGATAAACACTTACAAACTCACACACACACACCTACATACAAACTACATACATACACATAAGAAAATGTATGTATGCAGATAAAAAAAAACACCAAAAACAGTTGCCATGTCAAAAGGCAAAAGCAGCAGGCATCCTTGCCGCTTCACATCTTTGAAAACAGAAACAATAAGTGCCTCTAGATATTCGCAATTTCTTTGAATTCATGATGCTAAAACATTGTAAGGAAGAAAAATTAAAACGCTCACTCATGTCAAATACTTCGTAACTGCCTTCTTCATGTATCGAACGAAGGTTGCCTGTCTTACGCTTTCCGCCTGCCTGCCAGCCTGCCTGTTGTATTATTCTTCTTCATGGAAGAATGCGTTCGATTTTTCATCATCATCATCATCGTTCAGCGTATGTGCGTTTGAATAAAAACAGCAGCAGAAATACTATAGATACGATTCTTATGAAATGAAAAATTGTATGATTTTCGCTTATCATATTCCTTATCTTAAAATAGCTGTAAAATGAAAAGTCGAGGTTTATTCGGGGAATTCTAAGTAAGGTGTTATCCATTTTTTGACTCGGCGTATGTATTCGCTTTCACATGTTCATATGTAGTCTTGAAAGTTCCAGAAAGCTTCTTACGGCAAAGAGTTCATTGAACAACAGTTAAAATTTTTTTTGTATACCTCTTTTATTGAGCTTCAATTACAAGCACCTTGAAAACGAAAATGAACAATTTGAAGTTAAACGAAAGTTATACACATAATTCTATGGTCATAAGGCATAACAGCATAAGTGTTTTTTGAATTTTACAGCAGAGCACTTCAAAGATTCAAATGCTAATAGTAATCAATTCGAGTTGTGCTATTTTTCCTTTAATATCTCGTAAGCCACTGAACCGATATTCATACAATTTTTACACAATATGAAATCGGATATGAAGATTTCAATTATGATACTAACTCGAATTCGACAAAACTCGAGTTGTGTTGTTATGCCTTTTGACCACAGAATTGTGCCTTGGTCTACTAAAAAAGAGACCAAAAAGTTTTCGAGAAAACAGCTTTTAAAGTAAATAATTATTTGACTTCAAAATCGTTTCACAGGGGTCGCTGATTTCGAATCTGACATAAGATTTTTAAAATTTAGAATGGCGGATCCAATATGGAGGAAGAGTTTTTAAACTGATCGGACTCGCTTTAAACTCATTACTCGGAAATTTCTGGGTTCGCTAATTCAGGGTCGTTCATTACAATTCTGACATTAAATTGGCAGTTAGTGACCCCGAAAATCTCCTAGTAGCGAACTTCAAGCGAATTTGATAAAATTCTTTAAATATTTCCGCCATATTGGATCAGCTATTTTGCATTTTCAAAATCTGATGCCAGATCCGTATTCAGCAACTCCGAAAACCTCCAAGTAACGGGTTTCAAGTTAATCAGATAAATTTTTAAGAAGTTTTCCGCAATATTGAATTCGCCATTTTGAATTTTGAAAAACTGATATCCGATTCGTAATCAATCACACCTTTTTCTATCAGAACCGCTAAAAAGCACCACGTTTTTAGACGTTGAAAGTGACGACACTCGCATAGCTCAAGCCAACAGGATGATATAGGAGAACATTCTAAAGAAGGACGTACAGCGAAAGAAATACCCAATCAGAATATCTAAAAATCGTTGATAGAACTTGAAGACCTACAGTTTGCACCAGGGATGGTTAACTAAAAATAATTTTGCGCAAAAAAAATGTTTTGTTTAATTTTTAAACGTAAAAATTTATTTTAAAAAAACTTTAAGCGCGTTTTCTCAAAATTATGTTTCGATCTCTCGTTTTTTACTGAACTGATTTTGCAAAACCAAAATGCGTTTAATTTATTATAATACTGGCTTTTTTGTGGTTCAGCGTATATAGAAATGTCTAGCAAAAAAAAAAAACTTTTTTAGTTTATATCTTTGTCTTTATTAGAATGCTCGGAATCCATCCTTCCACCAAAAAGGAACTTTTTTGGAGATAAAAATCAAGTGTTAAAGCGTTAAAAATAACTTAAATTCGATTTTTATGCGAAATGGTTAGGTTAGGTTGGAGTGGCTGTCAAGAGACACACTTAGGCCTGAACGACCCATTGCGATACCACATAGTTGGACCTACAGTTTAACGCCGATTCCGAACGGCGGTGTGGCAATTTTTTATCGGCTTGGTGGCTTTGCCATTACCAGCCAAGGTGTGTACTTGTACACTTTCTAATAATTCCCATACACTTCATATATAGATAGTGAATATAAGAAAGTTATGAGAATTAACCACCAGACGAAGACGGGAATCGAACCCGAGCCTCCCACTAGACTACCGAGGTCGTCAAAATGCGAAATAAATATGTTTACAATTTTATGCCAAATCAAAACTGCGTAAATGAGAAATTTTTATATTTATTGAAATTTTGTTTAACCCTAACGGAGATTTTAATAGAGATCGACTGCCCAGAAGTTGAACATACTATGCAAACTTTAACCGTATTGTAGATAATGCAATGGTCAAATTTATATCGGGGTTTTCAAAAAAAATTTCGAAAGTAAAAAAGTTTGAAAGTCCAGCAACAAAAAAAAAAAAAAAATCCAAAGTTTGGAGTTGCGAGTTTTTTGGAATTAAAATTTTTGCTTAGTATTTCTTTGTAATATTTTACTTTATGTTGCTTAAACAAAAGTCCAGCAGGTTTATAAATGGAAAATACATACATATTTACATATACATACCTACATATGTGTATATAATTTGAACACTTACGCTCTTGGATGTTTTAAAAATATATTCATACTTATATGTGTATGACTACATATGTACATATATGCAGTATGTATGTATTTGTGAATGTGTATGTATACTGATGCATATAAAAACTAAAAAACACACTTTGAAACTGAAAATCGACTAGCAAGTGCTATGAGTGCGGTGGAAGTCATTGTCAAAGCACCAAAAATGCCAAAATGTAGTTGAACGGATGTTGAACAGCTCTGCCCTACCCTGCCCTGCCCCCAACCACCAACTCCCTATTGTGAACATTTTGGGAGCGCCATTGCCATCGCCATCATCATCATAGGTTGCGATGATGATTCTGCAACAGAGAATATATTTTATATGTATGCGAGTGAGTACACATATACAACATGTGAGTGTAAATATGTGGCAGTATTTGCATGCTTTAGAATAAAGGGGAGATTGAGGCAATTGGATAAATTTTTAAGATTGGTGAGACCATAAAGACTGATTTTACTATAATCTGTGCTCGTTTTATATATTTATTCAAACTTTTTCAGATTTCCTTGTAAACCTGAGTGAGAATATCCAAGGGTATCAAAATGGCACTAACGTACTAATTGGACCGAGGCTTCTAGCGTTATGCACGCGGTCACTACCTAACCAACCATATTCAAGGGTTATAAAAGATTACAGCTGCTCACCTCATGGAATATCGGCTCGAAAATCATGAGATTCAAGCGAAGGCAGGGCAGATATATGAGAAATGACTTGCAGTCTCATCTTATGATTTCCACAAACGTGCAAATGGATCTAATTGGTCACCGAGCTAATTAATTTTAGTAACTAAGATTAGTTTTAGCATTCCAAACCCAAATTCGAAAATTTTGCAAAAACACGATCACATCAAGGTAAAGAAACTCAAGAACTTTAGAGATAATGCAAAAGAATTTATTACAAAACTGAACCGTTCACCCCCATTTAGTTTCCTTGGGAATATTTAATATAGAGCAGGGAGAAAGGAAGGCAGAGAAAGAAATGTAGCGACCGAAGAAACGAGTAATGTAGGTTTTGTAATTTATCAAGTGTAAGGCATCTAAAGTTTGGATTCTTTGCAAATATGCGAGCGAGTATAGAGTAGTGTATTGTAGTATGTTATCAGTGATATAACAGTACATTTGCATGACTACGCTAACCGAGCGGGACACACACGAACGACGAGCTGAAGGCTAACAACATGAGCATGTGTAATAGGGTGGAAAGAGGAAGGAAAGCGGAAGGTTGCAGGGTAATGGAAATGGCGAGGGGGTCGAGCAAAGTTTATGTGTTTTCAATTTAGTCCCGGGAATTTGGGAATAGAATGAGTTTCTCTCTTCATGTTATGTTCTTCTCTTTCTCCTTCTTCATCAGCTTCAAAGTTATTTGTTGTTGTTGTTATTGTTGCTCCAACTGTCAGGAAGCACACCATTTGCATAAAATGTTCGGTTGTCATGGCGGATGCTCATATGTGTGTGTCTGTATGTGTGCAAGTGTGTGTATCTAATGAATAATGGGTAAGTAAGGAAGGAGGGGGAGAGCAGAGGGAGTTATCTAAAACAAGATGGCCGACTGTATAACACGCGATTAGATACATACATACATACATACGTTAAGGTAATCTAATATTTAAGTTATTAACTGAATATGCAAAAATTTCATACTGGTCAGTTAAAATGAGCATAAACCTTTAACAGAAATCCATTGAAATGTTCAAATATATACTGCAACTTTTCGAATTCGTAAAAACTTGTTTTTGATTTAAACCAGTTCTTTTTATTGCGATTTTTTAAAAATATGTTTTTATTTCAAAAAAAAATATAAGATAAACCTCAAATTGAAATTGATAATCAGAATTTTTACCCGGATAAGTACCGAAAATAGTGGAATATTGTCCGACGTATTTGAGATTATGAATTATATTTTATTTTTTACATTTTGTTCAAAAATCCTATTAAAATTTCTCGGAACAACGCCATCGGTATAATATTTAAATTTGAACCAAATTGTACAGATAACAAATAGCTTCGACACCACAGTTTTCAAGGACGGATCCAAGATGAACTGAGGCGTAGGAGCAGGAATCTTCTTAGGCTTTAATCGACCAATCCGCTTCCGTCACTCTGCCAGTGTATTTCAGGCTGAACTGCTAGCAATAAGGGAGGCAAGCATGCTACTAAAGGCAGACACCTTTAAGGCACACATCGCTATCCTTTCGGATTGCCAGGCAATCAAAGCTCTTGATTCGGCCGTTATAACATCTAATCTGGTAAAACAATGTAAAGAAAGTCTTATAGAAATAGCCTGACTGCATAATATTACCTTCATATGCGTCTCGAGTCATCGGAACATAGAGGGTAATGAAAAGGCAGACGAGCGGCCTGTAAAGGCTCTATCCTGCAGAAACCCTTGGCATGGTCAAGCGGGAAATCTCTACAAAATACCTCGCAAGTGCTAATTATAGATTAATCAGGCTGTCGATCTGCAAAATAAGCAGAGTAATATAGCCCGAATACTACTAGAAAAAAATTATGCAACTGGTAAACAAAAAACGGAAGGACATCTCGAGACTGACGGCGGCCATCGCTTCTGGCTCATTGCAAGCAGAGCAATCAGCCAAAATGAGAATTCTACATAACACCACTCCGGACAGCTGCGACTATCCGGAGGAAAAAGGGACTATTTCTCACTTTATCTGGAAAGTGGATTATTTTTCATTTTATCGGCTTTGGGACGAACCATGATGAATACCCTGGGTAAACCTTACTTCAATAACCTTGGGAAACTATGTGAAATAAGTTTAAACGAGCTCCTAAGCCTTCTAAACTAGTTGGGATGAATCTGATTCCCCCGCTTTGCCCACAGAACCAAACAAACCAAAAATAAATGAAGATGTAATATCAAAACAGCACATTAACCCCAAATTGAGTTCGTGGTACGAACCACCACTTTAACAACAATAACAACAACAACTCATAGGCATTGCTTCGCGGGGGTGGATCTAGCAGATCAGTTTTTAATCTGTTCCTGCTGTTCGGTTCAGTTTCTCTCTTTCAGTGGCGCGTAGATTTATTATAATTCGAGAAGCCACTGTGCAAGTCGCCTTCCATTTTCCCACCGATTTACAACTCTGTTGGCATTCTAAAGCTTTGCCTCAACTCTTTCCTCTCATTTTCAAAGCGTAAGCAATGAAATAATAGCCGGCAAAGTAAAACTTACCTAGCTCTTCGTACTCATTTATATTGCATGCAGTGGCGGATCCAGAGCGGGCTCCACTGCAAAATTTGAATGCCTTTAACCTTTCACATTTTTTATACAGTGTAATCGTTTTTATCTTATATACTCCGACTCCGACACGCTAAAACTTAAATTTTAACGTCAGTTAAAATTGGTTAAAGACTGTGTTTTAGTCCGAGTCTTAGCCGCATTTTAGATTTGGGTCTGAATTATGGCCTGATTTTTAAAAAGAAAAATTTCTGACCTCTAATCTGATATTGGTTTGAATTTAGTCCGAATTTTGATTAGAATATCGTTATGAATTTTCGTCAGAATTTGAATCGATTTTTGGTATTAATTTCGACCTGGGGATTTCAGCCTGAGTTTTAGGCTATTTTTACACAAATTTTTGCCTGAGCTTCGGTTCAAAATTTGTGTCTGCATATTGGTCAGAGTTTCAGTCTAGTTTTAAATTGAATTTTCTCTAAATTTCGGTTTAAGTTTTGGTTAGAATTTGGTCTCTAAGTTTTGTTGTGAAATTTAGTCTGAGTTTTCGACTGTTTGGGCCTAATTTTTAGTTTTTTTTTTCGTGTGAATTTCGGTTTGATTTGGGGTCTGGAATATTAGTTTAATTTATTAGCCTGAGTTTTGCTTTTAATTTTCTTCCATGTTTATAATTTGGTTTTTGATTTAGTCTCTAGTTTCGTCATCTGGTCAGTTTTGAACCATCAGTGGCGCCTAGATTTTATGTTACTTTTTTCATTTTCCATCGCTATTTATAATTATTTTCAATGCATTACTTTAATTTACCCAAGTCATATTTCCGCGAATAATTGTATCTGATATATTTGTATTGAATAGACGAAACCGCGAAATGAAAATCTTCTTAACCTTCGAGAACTCCCATTCCTAGCCAAAAAGCTAGCTTTTCTCTTCTGATACTTTTCTTAACCTATCCAGTATTAGAACCTGAAACCATCCGCACTTAAGTAATAACCATGGAACTACAGCGATATTAAACTTGGGAAATATATGAAAATGGTTATTGAATATAGGCGTGGAATTTATTCGAATTCTGCTTAAGCCATAAAACTATATAAGTTGTAGGATAAACCAGTAGTTGCTGCTTTTGGGCGCATTTATATTTTATTGGTCGAGATATGCATGAGTAAATGCATATCTCGTATGCACTTGTACATACAAACTCATACATACATATATATATATATGAGGGTATAACTAAGTACATACATATATACACATACTAGTATTCAATATTCATGTGCACATATGAAAATACATTTGTACCCGTATCCTCTATATTCGAGTATGTGAACCATACATGTATGTATCTTGAAGCGGTCCAATTAACAGAAACTCAAAGTTTTACTAATTACAAAAGTTTTTCAAAACAAACGAAAAACAAAAAATAATAAAAATAGTAAAACTTTTAAGAAACCCTTTTGTCAGCCGACTTACCATGACTTCGATGTGCGATATGCGGCATTTATTCATGCGAGCAACAGCTACGACAGCAGCAACGGCATCAGCAACAGCAACACCAGCTGAATGCATCTCGAACGAACGAATGAACGAGCGAGCGAACCAGTGAACGCAGAACGCATGTTGCCTTTCAGTGGCGCAAGAATACAACATTCGTTATCCTTTGGCGTATATCATTTTTCATATATGTATGTATGTGCGAATATGCATACATATGTATGTATATGGGGATATGTGTGTGTGCGGGAAATGGTAGCGACTTAAACTTCCTTAACTTTAACAAAAAGAAAAGTTCTATTCTGGAAATTAGGAAACTATTTCCACTACTCCATCACTATCACAACGAACGCCACCGCCACCATCACTATCACCACTAACACCATACCACCCATATTAGTGACTTATTTTACGCAACAACAACAACAAAAACATGTATTATGTATGTATGTATGTATGTGAGTGGGTGTATGCATGTATGTATGTTAGTTCATGCATATGTGGATGTACATTCATTCATTTCATATATGCAGTACTAAATAGAAAATGAAGAATAGTATGGAATGGTGGCTTAGCTTCAGGAGCCCTGACTTCTCTACATGACGAAGTGAAAATTATTGGGTTCCACTCCACAGCATATGCATATTCCTTAAGATGCCATTCTCTCTCTACACACACACATACACATATACATATATACACAACACATTCATGCGTATGTATCTTGTCTAACTAATGAATGTGTATTCTTCTTTCTTCGTTCCCCGAGGCATTTTCATTAAAATTATTCTGCGTATGAAGCCCCCTTCATTAGAAGTTTTCACTGTTCGCAACACTTTTTTTTCTTGTTTTCTTTTTCTTTATAGATGATGAGAAACTTCACAACATTCAAGTTTTGACAAAAAAAACACTTTTGTTGTTTCCTTCGAAGTACTTACAGATTAAACATTTTCAAAATATTGTATATTCTTCACTATAATAAATGATTTTAATATAACTTAAGTTATTGTTCTTATTCATAATAAGTATGTTCATAAGTATATATAGTAAAATTAGAAAATATTTTTGGTAGAAATTTTTGATTTTCATTATTTATAATATGGGATTTATAAGTATGTATGTACATACAATTTCCAACGTTTTAAAATGATACACGACAAAAGTTCATTTTAAATTTAGGTAAATTTATCAATTTTGAATAGAAACAAAGCCAATAAAAATAAAAAGCTTAAAGTTAATTTTGAAAGCGTGCATTAGTTTCCCCTTCAAAGAAATACTAAATACAGTGGATTTCATTGCTTTAGACGCACCTATATTTTTCTTTCTGGGAGTAAATGAGAGATCTAAAAATGAAACGAGAGCTTTGCAGTTAGATGCTTTATTCAATGCTTTAATTAACCCATGTTAAAAAAATAATAATAAAATTCCATAACGAGAACGAAAAATAAAGATTCCAAAAAAGGAATTTTGAATGATTTAAATTTTTTTTCATTCACCTCTTACTATCAAAATGTATGAGATATTCATTGGGAAGGAAGTGATTTTATTCCCAAAACCCCCTCCCCCCCCCCACCACCCCCCCTTGAACC
This sequence comes from Toxonevra muliebris, assembly GCA_963691655.1. Lineage (NCBI taxonomy): Eukaryota > Metazoa > Arthropoda > Insecta > Diptera > Pallopteridae > Toxonevra > Toxonevra muliebris. The sequence continues at coordinate 127,527,889 of OY829326.1, forward strand.
TGCTTGTAATATGCACTTAAAGTTTTTGCATAGTTAGTTTATTGTAGTTCAATGATTTGAAATGACTCGATAAACTCGATTTGGCATTGGGTCAACATAGGGTTTTAAATAGTCATGTAGCGGATGTTAGTTTAGCGGATGCGGATGCGAATACATGCGAATTCGGATGTGAAATGCAGATGTGGAATTTCATTTTATAGTGATTCCCAGATTTTTTAAGAAAATATTTGGATCTACTTGGAATATAAGTAGTGGTAAATTATATTTTAAAAAAGTAGTTTTATTGCGTTTTCGGCAAAGGAACATCAAAAATATGGAAGACAAATATGGGGACGTCCGTTGCATAACTAATTTTAACTCCATTGTTTATATTGGGGTGGCCCTTAGCTATAGGTCTTTTTCAAAAGTAAAAATATTGCTACTCCCTTGCACTAATCTGGTTGCAATCAAGAAAAAAAATTAGCTGTGCAAAACTTCAGCTACATCGGGCAACTTCTGGGCGACCCTCAACGCGACGCCTTGAGGTTGAAACATAGTATACGCAACTATTAACTCCGTTCAAAAGCGGTATAGTCTTCTCTATCTTAATCATTTTTTTGTTTTTCCTAAGAGAAATTTATTAGGACACATCCAAGAAATTATGTGAAAACCTCCTGAATCAAATTTTTTAAAAGTAAATTCCCACAATTCCTGAAACAATAAGAAAAATATAATAGCCCACAACTTCTACAGGAGAAATGTATTTTTATTTACAAGAATAATATCTATAAAATCAATTGTGAATTTCACAACAATTTCAACGAAATTCACTTGAAATACAGAAAGTAACTCAGAAACCCTCAAACACATGGTTGTAAGAAATAGGTAAAATATGATATATTTTTTGACATTTTGTCTTCATAACAGCTGCAATATTTCTGTGGTAAATATGAAAAACAGCATAACTAGAGTTAAGATATTTTTGACTATTAATAATAAACTGATGCGAATTTTTAAATAATTTTTGAATTATGTATCGTTTCAAGAATGATCTTTAATTCGAAGATAAAGTCATTTGAAACAATAGCTGCGTTTTATTCTCCACTTACTTCTAGTTATGTATAACTAGCAGCGATAATTGTATATGAAAACAACAACAAAGCCGCAGAGAAAACACGTATAATTATAGCATACTTTTGTATTCTTCTTTTTTGTTTGTGTCAACCTCAATTTGAAATTCAAAATTTCAACGAAATTCACTCTCGTGTATCTACACTATAAGAGAGAATTTAGTAGCAGTTGGGTATTTTTTTCGTTCTTCGGCAACGATTTGTGTAACAATTTGTTTCTCTGCTTAATTTTTTGTGAAAATGTTATTGTATTCCTGAATGAGTTTCACATTTTTTTCTGCAACGTCATCGACAACAACTTTTTTCTCAAGTTTTTCAATTCCATTTCTGTATCCTGGTTCATCTTTTGGCGAGCTAAGAACTAAGTCGAGGTGGGAGACAAATATGTCCACAGCTCCTTTCTGATTTCTCGATAAATATCCTGATAATTCATCAATTGACGCATAAACAAAAAGTAATGATAAGGTGTTTTAATTCCATCTGGCGAATTTTAAGAGTTCTTCCCCTTATAAGATAACTGAAACTGGTATTGAAAAAGGTATATCTTGAAAGCATAAATCATTTTTAACTCTCACAATTCTGGCTAATCATTCGGTGTTGTTTCTGGGCGACAATGTCCAACTTCATGATCGATGAGAGCCGGCTCAGATTGTTTATTTATTGATTGAAACAAGATAGGGGTCTGGGAGCTAAACTTTTGGAAAATTTAAATATAAGGGCCACCCTAGTGAATATGCAATAGTTATTACCGATGTCAGTGGTTTTAAAATTATGGTTAATCTCGTAAACCTTCCTCTTAATCCATTCCCAGATATTTTGAATTGGGTTTAATTATGGCGGGCATTCTGGTCATCCAAGTACCTGGATGTTTTTGCACTCAAAACTTGAGCAATTTGACCGACTTATATATATCGAGTGTTGTTGTTGTTGTTGTTGTTAAAGTGATGGTTTATACCACAAACCTAATCAGTTTTCAATTTAGTGAACTACAATTCGTAATATGTATGGAAACAAGCAAGATTGCGAAGATAATTCTTTTTCAAGAAATCCATCGAAATTCGCCATAGAAAAGTACAAGAAAAAAAACCCAACTTGAAAAAATCAATTTCCTCTTAGAGTGATTCATGGAGACTTACCGAAAGAATAAATTCTGGTTATAATTCCCGAACTATCGTATTAAAGCTGCTAGCCTCCAATCGGTTCTCGGTCGATCCTAGATTTGTTATGGGGTTGTAAGCTGATCCTTTTTCATTGCAAATAATTTCAAATTGAACCACACAATTGAACTTTATTGTTTAAAAAAATTTTAAGGATATTTATTACCTAACTGAATACTGAATTCAGCAATATCCTTGTGAAGCTAAGAAAATAATAAAATTTAAATACAACTCAAACTCTTCAATAAGAAAAGTCCTGAAACTACGAGTATTCTCTAATTTAATAAATTGTTTAGATTTATTTCAATTTAGTGAACTACAATTCGTAATATGTAGAGGAAGCAAGCAAGATTGCGAAGATAATTCTTTTTCAGGAAATCCATGGAAATTCGCCACAGAAAAGTACAAGAGAAAAAACCCAAACTTGAAAAAATTAATATCCTCTTAGTGTGATTCATGGAGACTTACCGAAAGATGCCGTAGAACTTTTCAACTTTCTGATCTAACCATTGAGCTCAGTATCTCATTCACATATAGGATACCATCCAAATAGATGAGATATTGGAGTACACTTTCATCGATCAATGATCATTTATACTCTCTTCAATATGATTAGCCGAATAAAGAATAAGTTAGCATTTTGGCTAGCCATTTGAAAATGATAAATAAACAATAGATTGGAGATGGGACAAACATCAAACTTTACGTGTGTAATCAACAATTTCTATCAAACACAATTGACATCGCAACGAATGCACACAAATCATTTGTGAATCTCAATATGAGCATCATATTTTTAAATAAAAAACTATTACGTTTTTTGTATTTCACTTTTTTTTTTTCTAGGACACATAAAAAAAATCTACCCTTACGTATGTATGTGCATAAAGTTCCGTCCGTGGGGTGCTGTGGGTAAAGGGTAACGCATCGTTTTGGTATGTAAATCAACTTTCATTGTTCTAAAAAAAAAACACATTTGAATGCTTATAAAAATCAAAATAATAAATTACCGAACAAGATGAAAGAATAAACCAGGGTAAGCAGGGTGCTTCCGTGGAGTTGAGGAGAATTGCAACTGAAAAAAAAAAAAATATTATTACCCTCGACATTAGCATGTCGATGCGCAAAAAAAAGGATGTAACATACATAAAACTTCACACATACAAACTCAAATATGCATTTATTTACGTATGTATGAAAGTATGTATGTAAATACGTGAAAGGGTAACACCGAAACGGTTAATGGAAATTTGACACAGAAATGTTGTGCAAAAAAAAAATGAATAATAATAAAACGACGAAAACAAAAAAAAAAAAAAACAAAATAAAAGTTCGGTTGTCTATTTGCGAGCGGTGAAATGCAAAAATCCATAAATTGCAATGTTTCTAATAAAATGGGATAACAACAAAGCCGGATAAACATGACACCCAAATGTCAATATACATTTCGCGGTTGTTTTCATTATGTTGGTGTTGCACACTCAAGGAGAAGATGAGGATGAGCGCCAGTTTATTTGATTTATGTCAAAATTTTAACGAACTCGTTGCCGTTAGTATTTCGTAAGCATGGAACGGCGGTCGTACATTGTTACCGGAATGACTTCACTAACTGTCAGCCTGCATGTGATAGTTATATGTCATTTGAAAGGATGTGTTATTTTCGTTCAAAGTAATTAAAATATGTATTGTAGATGGTCGTACACATATATACACATATGACAAAGAAATACAAACTTTTCTTATCATTAATCAATTCATTATCAATAAATGTCAATAATGTGAAATTGAAATTTCACACTCTCACAATGCCAAGGTCAATATATAACTATTTTGATGGTATTTTGATGCCTATGGCATCATTCATTTTAATCTGGATTAAAACAAGTCTCATACAAATTTTACTACCATTAAATACTATGTATTGTATTGGACTGCTACGCAGTGGTGCTCAGGTTTAAATCTAGGCACTCTCAAAAATGAAAAATAGAGGATAAAAATTGTTCTACACTGCACGGATTGCAGTGCATTAAAATTCATTTCGTGCTTATGCAATTTAAAAAAAAAAGGTTTAGTCTTTAAAGTCAAGTAAAGAATCGATGGGCTAAAATTGCTTACCATATCCGGTTCCATTATTTTAATAAAAAAACAAATAATTTTTTGATTTACAATGTATTTACAAAAGATGTTAATAAGATTTTGTCTATAGCTACAGAAGTAAACATTTTCAACCTTTAATAAAAGACAAACAGGAATATGCAGAGGTGTGAAAGTTGTTTATTCTAGTTTTAGAAGTCCTAAGTAATCGTGAATTATTTAAAAAGATGTATTAATAGGGTTAAGATAAATTAACTAGGTAAATGACTTCATCACAAAACAGATAAATTTGTGATTTAGAGTATTTTCTGCCTTGACTCGTGTACGTACTTCACTAAAAACCAAAACAAAAAAATATTTACAATCTCTTTTTTTCTTGGACTCCTCTTTAACCCTACTCATGGATAAAAAAAACAATTCCTTGAGAAGAAACCAAAAGAAAGTCCATAAGAGAGGGGGGAATAGGGTTAATTGGTTCCACAAAAAATATTCTGCTGACAATTTTTCTATAACTGGCTGAACACTGAAAATATTTGGATGCAGGATACCTTAGCATTTATTGTACCAAAATAGCCAAAAACGGCCAAACTTTGAACTCGCGTAAATAGTAATCAAATGCAATCTTTTAAAATGCCTGGACTCAAAGAACGAATTTTTTAAAGTTCTATCAGAATCCATTTTTAGACCCTTGTTAAGTTTTTTACGTTGGAATGTTTCGAAATCAGTTTATATTATTTTGAATAAAGGGAGCTAGGAGTTCACTAATTTACAAATTTACAAAAAAATTGTCTGACCTATAGCATTTGTCACTCATTACTTATTTAAAATCGGGCACTGAAGTCGACACTTATTTTCTATGAAATAGATCGAGCTTCAACAGTCATAAAGAAACCTAAAATTTTGCTTTGTTTTTGTGATTCACAGTAAAATCAATATTTTTCTAAAAACAAAAAAAAAAAAAATAGTACAAAACCGGTTTATTATCGGATCAGCAATGTCTCGAAAGCTATTCTACTTTATTTTTTTACATAAGATACATAAGAACTGTCAAATGCCATAGGTCATAATACTTGTAAACTAGTATTATTCGTTGAAAATAGACGAATCAAAGTATACTAGCAACCGGTATTGGTTCTTTGTATTGCTTAAACCTTTTTGGCCTATTTTTTTTTTCTAGAAAGATAAGAAAATATAAAGTTTAAAGCATTTCTTTTATATGGAAGGTGTCAAGATCACTAAACTACTACATTTGACCCAATTTCTAACATCCCGTCACTCACAAAATTTCATTACCTTCCTTTATTTAGATTAAAGTATTTCGTTTGTATCAGAGGGCCCGCACTCTTTGCCCAAAATCGATCAAATTCTTTTACTTGACTATGCTGAATCAATTTCGGTATAATAATTTTATTGGGTCTGAAACTGATTGATCAGAACAAATCAGCTTTGCTTTGATTTCAAATAACAAAATTTCGAGCCCTTAAATCGATTTGTATACCAGTATTAGATCGTAATTGGCAACAAATTGGAATAAAAATATCGGTAAACGGTCGGGCACTGGTAGTTGTCCCTTGGCTGTGACTAGGCAATCGCTAATTATGGAATATACATATTGGAAACAGTTAAGAATTCTCATGGAAATTTTTGGTAGCTTCTATTTTTTACAAACATTTTTTAAAATTCATTTTTTTATTAAAAATTACTCTTTTATGCCGTGCCATGACTGGATATTCACATATGAATGTGAGTTGTTGTCCTGCCATCTTTCATTCAGAGATATCATTGTCATTGGATATACCTAACTTATTTATGTGATATCCGAGCATATAATATCCAGATATATAACCCACTGCAGTTAGAAATTCGGCTTAGTGCAAGCAATAGACTGATTAGACTTATAATCATATAATTTGACACAGAAGAGAGTAAAGTGTTATAAATTTCATGAGAATTCTCAGATGACTGGTACCCCCCTCTTGAATGGAAGTTTGAGAAGTAATTGGGGCTGTCTTCTTTTTGAAGATATGTATTGGTACAAGACCAATTTACGTTTCAATATCAGGGATTGGACAAGTGTGTACTCCTGTGATGAAGAAACAAGCTAACCTTTCCAGTTTGTTAAGAGTCGGGCCATTAAATTGATTTATCTTACACCAGATAATTACAATAATAAATGTGTTTTATCATATTTAACAGTTGTATTTTAAAAATTATCTACTTACATGTTATCCAAATTGTTTCTTATTTCATTCATTCTGATGATGTTCGCAAAAACTGTTAAGGGGTTATATATCAGTTTATATTATTTTGAATAAAGGGAGCTAGGAGTTCACTAATTTACAAATTTACAAAAATATTAACCGATTTATTTAATTTTTATATTCCGCCTCGAGACTTAAGGCAAAATTGCTTATTTATCGTTTCAACGCACAGAACTAATTATACTATAAATGAGCCAATCACAAGATGTGTTCAATTATGCAATAATTATAAAAAACATTATTTAATGTTAGTATTTATAGATTTAAGTTAAAACTTTTCACTATTTTTAATTGAACTTTATATATAGTCTGTAAGAAATTTTCTGTAGACTGAATTGAATTGAATAAAAATATTTTTAAATTTAAATTATTTATAAATTTTTATTGCATATTTCTAATGTCGATATTCTCGAGAATGTCAGTTCAGAATTGGCGAACTAGAATGGAAGTGTCCCCCATTTATAGCATACTATCTCTGGACGGTAGCACGCTACGTCTGAAACTTTAAACGCTATTTTCTCGGAATTTTATTTTACGAGAAGTGTCGTTGAGGTGAGCTAGTTATCTCAAAAACTATTTTACCTATCGATCTGAAACTTTGAGGTATTGCTTCTATTTTTAATAGCTAGTGATTTAATGAAGGGAAACAAAATTTTTACTTTTTGGCCGGAAAACCAAACTTTTGAAACCTTTAACAACAAGTTTCATTCAATCACGAGAGATGTTTTTTTTTATCACAATTGAGCCATTCCCCATATATCCCGCCAAAGACCATAGTTTCCAAAATTTTCCAAATTTTTCCATGAAAGAATGTTAATAACTACGTTGAAACTTGTATTGTTAGATACTTTGTAATTAATTTGAATAAAAATTTTCTGACATGACTAAAAAAATCAAAAAGATACCCCAAATTTTCCAAGCCACAACTTATATAACCCCTTACTTCTTGTCTTAAATTGAATGAAAATTTTTTTTCTATTATATAGTAAAATCTAACCGTGAACGAATATTTGGAATATTATTCCAAACCAATCAAATAAACAACATGCCAACTAACGAATACAAACAATAGAGAGAAAAATAAAATTTCTTCAATGGATATGTATGCGAAAAAAAAAACGTGACGCTCATCGCAACTTCAACTAACGAACCGATTTTTATGTTTCTACAAGTACAGGTAAGTCAGCGTAAAGAAAATTGTGTGCTGTTTTCCTTCAACCCCATATTTAACCAAAAATTTATATACACTCAAGGAAAAATAAAACATTGTGAAGAAATTTTTGTAGATTACGTTAAAGATAAAGTTTATCATTCTCATAAAAAAATATCTAGACATTAGCTCACGGAGCTCAATAAGTTCAATTCCATTACATTCTTAATTCAAAAGGATTGGACGCAGCTCCGCTCACGGAGATCTGTTATTAAGTTCCCTAAAATTCCAATACTTTAAAACTATATAAATAGGTCAATAACTTATGTTGTTTAAAGACCAAAAGTCGGATAAATATAAACGTACAAAAGGTAAAACCAAACATCGGTCACGTTACTTCCATCAATGCTCTTCCAATACCGGCATGGAGCGTTTCTACAATATCGAATCCAATGCATAATAAACGTCTTTTTTATTCTTGTATTTATCGGCCGGATACTAGCAACCAAAATAGGATCAGTGTTGGGCGATCGTTAGGCGAAACAGGACGATATGAATGGATGAGAAATCCAACTATGAAGGGATCTCATCTATCTCATTTAGAAAATTAATGTCTTAGAGTTTTAAAAGGAGGGAGGATTCTTTCAGTTGAACAAAGAGCCATGTTAAAGCTTCCAAACTGCAGTCAATTTTGAAAAATTTTTAAATATCTTTTATTCAAAAAGATTTCGTTCGAATCTCTACTGATTTTTGTTTAAAACTTATTTTTTTTTTTGGTACTTATGAGTATAAATTCGTCCTACATTAAAAAGGCGACTAAGTAATTAAAAAGGAAACTTCTGTTCCGATGGTATTTTTTTTAGTCACTTTTCACTTTAACAAAAAAAGCGTTAAAAAATTTGTTGCAATTTGAAAGTAAATATGAACTCATCATACTTGCTACGGTTCCTCATTGTTTCTAATTTCATCAATGTTTTTTTTTTCCAAATTTTGGTGTTTATAAATTATAATAACTTCTAAAAAAATGCTTTTATACAATTTAGTTACAAAGGAAGTTTAATAATCATGTCCATGAGTATGTATACTTTGAGGTATAATTAGTCACTCCATTTTTCCGAGCTCAGTCAATTACTACTACACCACTTTTTGAGTGCTGAAATATTATACTGGGCACATAAAGAAATCCTATTTGAAAATTGGATCACGACTTCTGGTACCTTTACAAAACTAGTTAATAAAAATATAAAATATTTTGCCCTGCTGTGTACCTCTGTCATTTCAAATAATTACATATATTATATTTATTTTAATTGTTTGATTTGTTTTCTGAATCAGATCTTAGATTTTCTCTTTTAATCGACATACGATGCTTTTTTTATTGGGTGTATATAGGGTTTAAGTAGTAGTAGGTACATACTGTTGCAGTTTCGGTTCGTTCTCTTCAAGAGTCGATTTTGAATATATTTCACTATCTTCTATATGTACTCGTAAGTGGGAAACAGTTTGATGATGAGTTCTTCTTTGACGTTTCACGTATGATAAGATGTCATCTCATCAGGATGGATGGATTTTAGTTTGTATGCATGGACTATTGAAATCTAACAAACCGCAAATAACCAGCATTCTTTATTGATGATGGCATCAAATATTCTCACTATTAGTGAATGCGCATGTGTATGTATGTAAATATTTTATACCTATATGTCTTTGGAATTGTGGTTCTTCTATTTCCGTGATTTCCATTCGTGCATATGCAACATCTAATTAATTATACGTGCACAAATACTTTAATCTGCAGATTCGCAATCAAATATTGTGTAGTAGCATCAAGTAAGGAAACAAATGCGTCCGTGTCAGAGACTGATGAATGCGAACGCATCCTTGTTATATCATACAACAACAGCGGGAGCATAGGGTCCATATACACACACACACACCACACCAAACATTGTTATAGATGGATGTACAAGGGTTATTCTGCGCCCGCCAAAATTGTATGCGGTAGATTACATTTCATTTTATTTCGTTTGGTTCTTTTTTTTATTCTATGAGTTGAATGAAACAAGAATTTGTAAGGATTTGAGGTCACAGCGCATACATACGCACACAAACATACATGTATTTGTAGGTTTCTGTGGGACTTGCTGTGCACCAAGGGCGCTACTGCTACTCATTTCCAATTTAAATGAAGTGCACATCATAATTTAAATAAAAAACAGTTGCCAGAAATAGAATAGAAGCTAGGTACCTTTATCTATTGTATCTATTTTTATATTATACATATAAGTATATTGTGTATTTGCGTGTGTGTGTGTGTATATTCCTGCCTATCTATATTTGAATGTCTTTGTATGAAATGGGAAAATTTTACCTATGATGCATTGCAAAATTTTTGCACTTTTATTAGTTTCACCCTTCATTATTGGCACAGCACACAGTGCAAGAGAGAAGGGTTATTCAAATGTAGTGTTCAATACATTTGAGATTTATATCTATGTGTGACCTAATTATTGATAAAAATCTGAAGAACCTTTAATAGGATAAACACCTTGAAACAAAAATGCTACATAATTATTTTGTTTAGTTTTATAAATATTTTTTTTTTCTTTGTATACAATTCGATAGCTACCAAGTCAAGTACAATATTCTATACAATTCATAGTTATACACAGCAGGTACTCGGATTTTGATTATGTTTCAATATGAGTTTAAAATCTAAAATATTTTCCATTCTAATGTAGCTGGTATCAATACATGGCCGTTGTGAGTCAAATGGTTTTTCAGGGTTAAGATATTGTGTAAAACAGAATCCACTTTTTCATAAGGTACTTACTTATATGAGCCGTTGAGTGCAAAAGTTGGATAAGTAAATTTTTTTTATAATTATGATTTTCACCTCTGGAAAATAATTTAAACCTCATTCTTATCTTAGCTATGCGTTGAGTTTATTTCTAAAGTATCTCATTTTGTACAGCATTTCTACAAAATCAATGTATTGCTTAACCCACTTTTGCACTCAGTGGCTCATATGTACAGTTACGGATAAAATAATATATAGTAGTGACCACTGGCGGTTTCTGGGTGGAGATTTTAAAATAAAAACCTGTATTTTGTCACACATTAATCGCAATTTCTAGAACAAACATGCAGGCTACAATATATTTCTGAACTCCACCAGTAGTGCTGGCATAAGGAAAAAGCAAACAATGATTACACAGTTCAATAAAACATTTCGTCCTTGAAATTTCTAACGGTTTTAAGGTAATTCGAAGCCAGTAATCGTGAATCTGAAGTTAGTTTTTCTCCATTACCTATAGGATTCACACAATCTGGTCTTAAAGTCTGAAAATTGGAGTCTTTAAGGACTGAAGTGTTACTAGTGTTACCAAACGTTCCGTTTGAACGTCCCGTTTGGTAACACTAGTTATCAGTGTTTGAAGATGAAAAAAAGCCTGAAGTCTTAAGGTGCACAAAAAAATCGTTTACAATGAGAGCTTAAATTGATTTTGTTTTAGTGAATATATTTTTTCTTATTTTTGGAAATAAAATTAACAAAAGTGCGAAAAAACAGTCAACTAACATACATACAAACTTTTTAATTAAAAGAGATTTGAAAGATGCAAATTAAGATTAATTTGTTTTATATTAGAATCATAAACGAGATTGTTTAGTATGATGTTGCCACTCCTTTCGCATTTCTTAAGACTTGTTTTGAGCTATTTTGCGGTTCGTATGCAACGTCTCTAATGGCGTTTTCTTTTCTTGACAAAATGTTGCATTTTTTTAGCCTCGTGCAATGGCAACAATTTTTTAATGTTGCCCACAACATTGCCAAAATGTTGCCTTTTTAGTGCAAGAATAGAACATAAAAATGCTACTCTGTCAGCATCAGCTAATTTGCAGGGCAACATTCTCACCCGGTCATTTAATTTAGTGCAAAAGTGTTACATTTTTCTCCGCTCAGAAGGCAACATTTTTTAGAAAAGAACACAATACTCTTGAAAAGGGCTGCCTCTTTTTCAGAAAAGAACACGAAATTTGACAGCCTTCGCACGGTGCAGAAAAAATGCAACATTTTATTGAGAAAAGAAAACGCTATAAGTGGCAGCTCTGGCTTTGGCTTTGTTTAGTCTGTTCGAACTGAAATCCCTAATATTTTGCCTATACTTTTGGGAAAAATGGTATAAGGGATCCTGGATATAATAGGAGAAACACATCCAAATCATCTGACTTTGTGAAAAATTTATTATTTTCCCTACACAGTTAACCTTGTATCGCTCCCCATCTGAATGACGCACATGTCGAAGATTTTCTACATATTGGAAATTAAATTTGTTTTTGCCCTATCATATAACCTTTCTCCAGTCTTCAGGAGTCCAATTGCTGTAGTTTTTAGTCCATACTAGGCGATTTGATTAAATCCATTAACGGATTTTTGCCTGATCGTCTCCTATACCAACCGAACCTTCCGCGAAAGGTTTCGACACTTATATTCACGTTGTGATAGCTCTTCAGCTCAGTCCTAATTGTTTATTACTTCACTTTTAAACCGATTCTTTAAGCCTATTCTTCGGGTTATTGGCTATTGGACTTTATGACACTCCAAAATCCCTAAGAACAAAAATTTTTTAAGTAGTCCCAATGTTTTGAATAACAGGCGACTTTAGTTCAACGATTTTGTTAAAGAGTAAGTTTTTTTAACCAATTTACTTGGGCTATGAGCATCGGTATCTTTGTGGAATATCCTTTTGAGCTATATACAACCCAAACTTTCAGAAAAACTTGGTTTCATCAATTCCTCAACTGACTGCCTTAAAGTGTATTGTACGGACAAAAGTTAATTTTATGTTGTGGCGTTTTGTAGTGGTTATGTATTAGACTGCTACGCTGCTTCAATGCTTCCACGGTCAAAAATATAAAATAAAAATGTTTTGCTAAGAAAAACTTATGACTTCTCCGTTCGGTCTCGGAAAAGAACTATCGGTCCCATTCATTAGTTCGAGTTTTCAAACCATGCCAATTTCCCTTTCCTTAGTACTGTCACTAAATATATCAATATCTTTACCTCTTAAAAAGATTATTTCATGCGATGCAAATTTTAGCTTCAATGTTCAAAGTTCTGAAAGCAATGATTTTTTTTTAGATAAAAAATGCAAACAAAAATGTTCCAATGAAAGAGGAGCTATTGAGAGCTGATTTTTCTGTTTCGTAACCATTTAGTTGGACTTTATCAGACTTTATCAGTGCTGCCTAAAATCTGCTAAGCTCAAATCTTCAAATTACGCTAAATACTGAACTCATAGGTCTTGAGTGGCAAACTGAAAAGTAGCTATCGATAGCTTGATGCATTGAAAACTCTGTGTCGTATCGAAAATTACGGTTTAAGTTTACTACCCGAAAACTTTTGTTACTGCTCCATAGTCATGTGCGAACGACAACAGTGAATCAGGATTTTAAAAACTTGATTCATATTCAATATTTAATTTATTGTGGAGCTTACATTAAAAAAAAATTATATTTTCTAACTAAGTATTCGAGAATTACGTTTTCATAAGTGGAACAACAAAATTGCTTGCATTTGGCATTCAAAAGCTTTTTTTGTTGTCAAAAAATTCTCTGCAACCCCTCATGTTTCATCTCGTTAGCTTTATTCTTTCCCAGCGCTTGTTAGCATTAAGGGATGCAAGCAAGTTGTGTTTGAATACAGAGTTAAACTTTGTCGTTTGGTCTTGAGTTTTATGGACATTTCTTCTACCTTCCTCACATACTTCAATATACATACATGCATATACACAAGTAAACATGCATAATTCTGGAGCCATCTACGGTGTACTACAACAGAGGACAACACTTTAAGTACAGCCTTCGACATTCGTATCCACAACGTATGTATGTATGTGCTTACAAATACATATACACACACGTCATCTTCAATCACATGTCAACCAACAACAGTAGAAAAGACACCATATTTATATTTTTCGCCTTTGTCCTGGCCGGATCCCGGTCGGCCTCATAGTCATAACCACAGTCGCTACATTCCCTCGTTCGCTCGACTCGGTCGCTTATTTAACTCACATGAGCTACATATATACACAACGAAGCCTGTCAGTTCCACTATGCTTACCCTTCTATCCCGTATTCATTTCGTGGCTCACCGCGCACATTTGAGCGCAAATTTAAACATACAAAGTGAAGCAAATTGAGTGGGCGAGGAATTAAAATTTCAACATGGCTGGCATTGCTGAATGGCGGCGATGGCTGGTGGACGTTGCGCGATGCCTTTAGAAGTACACTTACTAACGTAAAAGCAAACATACATACACATATGTATGCATACACACATACATATGATGGTGTTGTTATTGTTGGCAATATGTATACATGCATGTGGACGTGAATGTATATAAGCCACTTGTATATACCATAGCTACCCAACTACCCACCTACCCACAACTTATAAGCGTATGTGTACATATGCAGATGAAAAATAAATATTATGTATGTGTATACGAACTCACACCCGCATGTATCACATATGTATGCAAATGTACATGTGCGAATGTGTGTTAACGTTGAGGGACATAGAAAAGCGCAAAAATTTCACGAAGAATTTTTAGCAGCCATAATGCGATGCCATTTGTGACCATCGAGGGTGGATCGATGATGAGTTGTAGGTAGGTACGAGATGCGGAGGGCGGAAAGATAAGGACGTTCGTTGAAACTTCGTGCATTAAACTTTGCATGTGTCGAACCCTACTTTACTTTTTCTCAAAGACAAGTATGTGACGGACGGGTGGACTGAATGACTGCGCACCACATTCTAGCACTCTGTGTGTTGTTTGTATGTATGAAACAAGTATGTGTTGTTCAGTTTTGTTTTTTGGTCTGGTATGGTTTGATAAGAAAGTGTTGTTGTCATATGTGAAAGTACTTTACTTTACTGTAATACTGTGTAGCTTTGGTATGGGGGTGAGCTATGTATATATATACATATACGAAATTGGTATTTTTTTTCAGTAGCAAGATCCAGAATTTCATATGGGGTTGGTAAATCATCATTTTAGAACAATCCATTTTCTTTGCTTGTTTTTTATGTTGTAAGCGGTGGATTCGCTGTTGTTTTCCGTATACAAAACTTTTTTTTTTTATTGAAAATATGTACTTATAAAACTAAACTAGCTTCAAAAATATATTATATGTACGTACCAATACATATGAGTATATTTAGCTACTTACAGGGCGATCCAATCTAAATCAGATGTGTTTGGCCCTGAAGCCTTCGAATATTGTTCTTATCTATGTATGTACTTACATTAGGGCGTTCCGATTTTTGTTTTGTTGGAAAGCAACAAAGACAGAAAATTTTTTGTCGAATTCTGACCAATTTTGCCAAATAAAGCATGGTAAAAAAAATGGAATTTGACAACATTCATTATGGTATACCTGAGACACAATATCTAGTACGGTACTAAGATTTGGTATGAAAGTATTCACGAAATGGTCTTGCATCATTGTAAATGTAAAATATTTCTGCTATCACAACAACAAATATATGTGCAATTTATTGTGAATAGGGCTATTGTATTATTTATCAATACAGAGGTTATAGTGTAGTTTGAGCTCTTAATGTCAAGTGGTCATGGCATCTCCCTTATAACCTTACCTTATAATAATGATAATATGTCTCCGGAAGCTCTTTTGCATAAAAAAATAAACTTAAATATACTGTGATTTTGCACTTCTACGAAATATTGGCTTTGATCCCCTGCCCATTTTTGGCATCACTTTATTCAGAAAAGTTGGTCAGAATTCGTCAATGAATTTTTCTGTCTTTGAAACCATCATTCTGGTTTAAAAATATTTTTTTGTTAATTTTCTACTGCGAACATTTTCAGACTTCATATAAACCGGGCAAAGTAATTTTTTTATTTATTTCCCCACATTTTTATAATTTTGTTACTGAAGACTTTAGATGTCTGGGTAAATTCAGGGTCTGATACGAAATTTGTCAGGGAGGTTTGAGAGTAATTTCTGACAGATTTTGAGGTTCTGATTAGGGATTTGAAATTTTGGGAAAAGGGTCCAAAAGCAAGATTTTTATATTTAAGATAATTTTGTAGACGTATCCATAAAGGTTGCTATGCAATTGAAGTTTCGGTATTACTCACCAAAATGAAAAATCGAAAAAAAATTAATAGACATTTTTAAGAAGAAAACTATTTCAGTTACGAAACTAGGAAGGGCAGATTGAATCGAAACTATCGCCGTACTACAACCATGCTCAATTTTTTAAATTTAGCTGTCAATGTCAATAGGTGTTTCGGCTTAGTGTTAATGATGCCCAAATTGTCTGGCCAGTAGTGTCCCAGATATCTTTTCCTCTGCCGAGTAAGTGCCTCACAGTGTAGAAATATATACACTAATGTTTCAGCTTCCTCCTGACAAAATCTACAGATATTGTCGTAAACTATACGCAGGTTTTTTATATGATCTCCCAGCTTACAACGCCCTGAAGGAAATCCCGTGACAAGTCAGAGTTGGTTTTTGCTTAGCTTTAGACTTAGAGCTGCTCTCTTTGAGTTAAAGTTCCCAATTAGCAGTTTTGATTGTCTAAGCCCAGGGATTTGAACCCAGTAGATTGACCTATCAGTATTATCGGCCGCCCTTAATTTGTCTTTTATACTGTTAATTCCAACGCCTAGGTTCAGGGCCAATGTAACTCTTGGCCGCTGCCTTCCTTGTCAAATGATCGGCTACTACATTTCCATATATTTCTGTATGTCCAGGGACCAAGAATATGGTCACCTTATTTGTCTTCCCAAAGTCTCTTAATAGCTACAGGCATTTCCAGACTATCTTTGATGTTATTTTAAAGGATGCTAGTGCCTTTACACTTACGCGCGAGGTTGAATTGGGCGCACAGCCTTATGGCGAGAATCTCTGCTTGAAAAATGCTAGAAGTCATCCCCATAGGCTCAGAGTGTCTGGTTTTCGGGCCATAAACTCCAGCGCCGGTTCCATCTTCCGATTTCAAGCCGTCTGTGTACCATTTTAGCGTATGTGCTTTAGAAGAAGTTTCGAACATTTTAATGTCCCATTTTTTCTTTGTTGCTAAGTATAACTTTGAAGTTCTTCTCGAAGTTATATTTCTTATTCATATCACCTCTGGGCAATCTGGTTAAGGATATTAAAACAGAGATGGCCTCTAGCACCCTGTTACTAATGACATCCCCTCGACTAGCGCCCTCTCTTGCCAAAGCGATTAGTGTCCTTTTTGCTGCCGTATCTATTACAAGATGCAGACAAATTTACATTGAAGAATGCAAAAAACATTCGTTTTAAATCCTATGCATGAAATTATATTTATTCAAATGCATGTTTATTTAATTGTTTGACACCGTCGCCAAGGTTTAGGGTTTATCAAATTTTTCTAATTTTCTTTCACAGTGTAATTTGTATGTTAAAGATTGTTAGTTGGTTTGATTGAGTTGAGTATTAAAAAGGATACAAAAATTGTGATGCATTTAGCAAACTTATGGATTTATTCTTCTGACTTTTTGGCATTTTTTATATCAAACAAAAGTCAGCGAAGTGTAGTGGACCGATTTACAAAACCTTAATTGGATTTAATTTTTTTTTGTTTATTGAAAAATATTAAAAAGAGTATCTTACAGTTGATATTGCTGCGTTCGTCCTCGTTCGATGTGAATTATATATGTGATAAAAGATTATGGTGTGTACTTTAATGGGTCAATAAAACTATCTGCAGAAAGTTTTTGATCTTAATATGTCAATTGGATGAAAGGTCCTTACTTATCCAAATTAACTTATTCTGTGTCTAGGGATGCATTCCCTGAATATCAAATATTCATTACATGAATATCAAATATACAAAACTTTAAAGCAGTATCTCATCATAATGAATAAAATTTTTGGCCCTCGTGGACGCCCAGTCTCTCTGAGCTCCTCCCTTTAACCTAACCTAACGCCAAAAGTCAAAGATGAGTTCTTCTGAATTAAGTATGGGTCTGACCGTACTTTCTCAAATTTAAGAAAGGAGAAACATAATTTTCTTGTTAGGGTTCATCAGTGAAATTATGGCTCTCCAAACTTGCCAGTATATGGAATAATCTGTTTCTAATATAGATTCAGACAAATGAAACCTTTAATCTTCTTCGGTACTTTCAGGGTCGTATTTCATAGAGACCATTGTTTGGTCACGATATCAATGTATTAAGCAAGATAGTTTGAAATTTATTATTATTAACCAGGGTTCAGAAAAATACACACACTGAATAAAAATCCCGTACATAAATGTAAACAAACACAGTTTAGAGGTTTAGAGCAACCAACACATATTTTTATTTTCATATCAATTTTGGGTGTATCCAAATTTTGTTCGGTGTCATACACGATCGTGTATGTGTATCGTTTTAATATTTGGTTTCGTTCGCATACATCGTTAGTTCACGTATAGTGCGATCGAACATACACAAACCACACACAGGTCGGTGAACAACAATACTCGTGAGTGACTAAAAATGAATACGTTCTTCGTTCGCGAACGGAAAAATCTGAGGCACGCAAAAAAAAAAATGACTAGAATTGTTTCAACGCGATGATTTTACGAATTTCGGGCTACCAAATTAGGCAGTCTTAACAACCATTCTCGGTAACTTTGACAAAAAAAAATCATGGTTTGCAGATGAAACTTTTGAACGACTGCAGGACGATAAAATGCATACTTTCGTTTATTAGGAGATCACATTATGGATCACAAAGTTGCATATTTCTAAGTACTTGAAAATAGTTTGCTTGTTAAATTTCAATGTATTCAATAAATGCATTAAGATACGGAATATCTTCCAGTGCTTAATCCTTGAAAGGTAATTATATTTTTTGTTTTCTAGTAGGTAATCTACGTCGACTCGACATCGTCATATTTAGCCCTTATTTCTGGAAAGAGTATATAGCGTACACACTGCAACCAACTTTCTAATCATTTAGACTTTTTTTTTAACAAATAATTAGGTATAATATCGCCGTCGTTCAAGCAGAAATCACTAAGTTCAATTTAATTTTTTTAGTTGGATCCGTATTAATTAGCTTCTATAATTCGAATGACATAAAAAATTCGATTTTTGATGATGCAGTTAAAACGTATAATCTGTTATCTTTTTTAGTTTTGCCAGAGCTCGTAGCGCACCATGCACTGCATATACTAACTTCATCTCAGAAATTAAAAAAAAGTTGAATT
Source organism: Toxonevra muliebris (assembly GCA_963691655.1). Taxonomy (NCBI): domain Eukaryota; kingdom Metazoa; phylum Arthropoda; class Insecta; order Diptera; family Pallopteridae; genus Toxonevra; species Toxonevra muliebris. The sequence continues at coordinate 127,546,920 of OY829326.1, forward strand.
AGTGAATTCTGGCAGAACGGCGACGATATGCACTGTATATATTTTTAAAAATTATTTATTTATTTTCAAGCAATTGTCTTCCAGGAATAATTACCAAAGAGAAAGATGAAAACATATGAATAAGGTATTCATCCCATCGACAATGATTTCCTTTCTAGGGTTAAAAACAAAAATATAAATAAATAAAGAATTATGATAGAAAATGAGTAGAATATATTATAAATTCTTAGATACATAAAAATTGGTAGGGAAGAAAAGAAATTAATAATATCAAAATAAATATTTAATATCAATTTTCATTAGAAATAGATAGGAGAAGAGAAGACGATGGTGCCATAAACTGTCGGCTGCTAGTTTGGTAAGTACTTGAAAATAGTAGGTAAGTTGAACAGTTACCACTCTATGTTTATTTCAATGATTCTTCCTTGCCTTCAAATAGGAAAACGATATGTACAATTTTTTAAAAATAATTGAAACTAATTGTGGATATTGTATTTGCTCAAAGCTTCAATTTATTCCATATACATAGAATATTATTTTATTACCTTTTAAATTATCGCTTTTCAAAGTCCATATCTTGTTGTTGTGCTAATTTGTGAGGTTAATCTATTTCCTATGGCTTACCTTATACTCGTATATCTTCTAGGGACTCGAATGTGTAACTAATAACATATTTAAGAGTGTTTAAGTTATCTTCGACTTTTATTACATTAACTGAGAATGAGCTGTCGTTTCAAATCAGAAAATAATACTTAAAAGCATACATACAAACATACTATAAAAATGTTAAAAGATTTTCTAAGTAAAGGGAAATTACTTTGTACTTATTACTTAAAGAAGCAATTTCCAAATGTACATCAGTTTCATACGTATTAGGTACAGTACCCATTTTTAATAAAATCTCATAGCCAAGGGCACGTTATACACACATACATAGAGATATTTATATGTATGTTTGTTTGTATTTAGAACCTTTCAAATACTCACAACACATTATTTGTATATCAACGAATATTATATTACCATATACATACATTTAAACATATACATATAAGAACATATCTGCATGCATACATACATATATACATTTATTATATGTTTATGCCTGTCGTAACTAAATTTTTTATTTTTCCGCTTTATATAGACTTCGCTACAACAAATACAAATACAACAAAGCACAAAAACCGAAAGAAAGAAAAAAATAAATGGGCACGGGTAGAGGACATTTTGTTGTCATGTCATATCAAAGTCCCATATGGGCCATAAACGTTTTCACAAAGTGCCATCAAAGCCAGGAGCAAAACTGATGGAATCAAACATCGTCTATCTATAAAATAAAATATATATAAAACCAATAAAGGAAACAGCTCTTTACACTTCACTTGGTTACCCATCATCGTTCTCCTCCCCCCCAACATTCACTTTGCCTTGCAAACATTTTGGCGCAGGATGATGGTAGGCTGGGTAGGCTGGTAGGCATATAGGCAAAAAAATAAAAAACAAAAATAAAAAAAAGCCTACGGATACTGTTCATGTGGGAACGAACAGCACAGGATCATCATTTTTTATTTTACCGTTGAGCTGAAAGTTCGCTGTTGGTTGGTAAGAGCAATGGCAGCAATGGCAACGTAGCAGTAACGATGCTGCTTGGCCAACAAATGTGGTGTGTGGTTCATTTGTGTACATTACTTTTCTTTTCGCTATCAGCCATTTCCCCAACCACCTCAGCTGTCAGGTTTACTGATGCCTGCTGCCAAGGATATAAACATTTTTTATCATAAGCATGTTTCACGAAAAAAGGATCTTTTATTTTACTTTATTTTTAGTGATATAAGTGAAGCATGCATACATACATACATGCTGCAAACCGATTCAGGTAGGATTATTTGTATATTCGTAGAAACGGTTATTAAGTTCTAGATTGGTAGTGGTTAACCGCTTAGTTATCATTGTGTAGGGCATTCGCATGGATCTTGAGTTCGGTGCCATCTTTATACAAAGTATGCAAGCAATGATTTCTCCTCAAAAATGTTGGAGCATTTCACAAATAAGTTTTCACAAGAAACTTGAACTATTTTTGTTATAAAAATGATTTATAGCACTACAAAATTTCCGCATTCGCATCCAAATCCTCGTTTTTATACACATTCTTAAAATTGATTCATAATTCTAGTTATTGCGAAATAATCGCCATCCTCATTTAAATGTAACTCAATACTAACCGATAATATTCATACCCGATTACTTACCTATTCACATCAAGTGATTACTCAATGACTATAAACTGAAAAAGAATATTATAAAATGTAACAGAACTAAAAGAATTTTTTAAAGGGTGTTTACCTTCGATGTTGGTGCTGCTGCGTCGCAGTAAATTGCGAATATATTATATATGCAAAGTATTTGCGAATTGGTTTTTTCGCTTATCCAACTGCCAATTTTCTATATAGTATTTCTGTGTTTATGTGCCGTGTGTGCCGAACTGAACTGTATGTGCTATGTGAAGTGGATTGAGTTGATGTGGTGTGATGTGGGTTGAATTGGATTGGGTTGGATTGGGGTGATATTGTATAAAGTTGTGTTTGGGGGGGTGGTGAACTTAGAGGTGCTATGTTTAGAACTAAGGCAAAGACGATGAAGAAGAAGAAGAAGAAGAAGACTACCCCAGTCATGAGCACCCGTCATTTTAAATGGTTTTTTGTTTGGTATACAATATTCAAAAGAAGGTCTTAAATCCACCAGACACTGTGCGGAAGCCAAAGATAACATTTTTGCACAATTCTCTGGTGTCATTTCCATATACGAGAATTGATGTGTTTCTTTTTTTTTTTTTGGTTGGTTGTTGTTGCTTCTTATGTATTTCTAAAATGGCGATGGCGATATAACTGGTATTTTTGCATTCTATGATGAGAGTTAGTAATGTTACAAACACACATACACATGCAATACACAGTGGATTTGATGGACGTGGTTACTTTCTTCCAATTTTTCTTCTTTTTTTTTTTTTTAGTTATCTAATGTTACAAAATTGCACGTGTAGAACGAAATAATGTATGCAGTGCGGAATCTAAAATTAAATATATATGAATGTATTTACAAGAGTTTGTCTTAATGATCTCTCTATTTATTAGAATGATGAGTAGCTTTTGTACCTATATGACGAGGATCATACCCGTGATAGGATTAATATTATGTTTTCATAAATACTGTATTGAAATCGAAATAAAACTCTTAAAAAACATTTAATTACGAGAATATAAAGACTTCATTCTGGTTCAATTCTGGTACACTGAGCGCCTAGAAAATTTATAGCAGCCTCAGTTAAAATTTTAGCGTTCATAATTGAAAGTAGCAAAAAAAACAGATAACATCTGATTTTTAGTAACACTGAGGACTTATTATTTTTCCCTAAGAACTCTAGTAAGGGGCGCCACTAAACTATATTTTTTTTATTTGTTCAATTTGTTTTTGAATCCAATTTAGCTACAGAGGAGATTTCGACTCGAAAACATAATTTTTTCTTACGACCTCCGCTAGAAAATGGACTAATTGGATTATAGAGAAAAAAAAGTGATTTTGGAGAGCATTTAGATAATGAGGATGTCGTTCTACTACTCGATACTAAATTATGAGCTTGATAATGAGCTGAACCTACCGGAACCATAGTCAAATAGACGAACTAAACAATACGAACTCGAAAAAAAGAAATTCAATTTGGGAAAGTTTCGTATTCACTTATTAAGGATGTAGTCTGGAGTTCGAGTTTAAAAAAATCGTTTTTTTTTTATACTGTAGTATTCTGTAAAAATTTCAGACCAAAATAATACCGACGTTATAGCATATAGTCGAGAGCGCCTATTGGTTAAAATGTATGTATTGATAAAACTTTACGAGCGTTTTTCTCGAAACAATGTTTTTTTGCTCGGCCCAGATGTTTGAAGAAATTCTATAGAGCGGATTGGGCTGAAATTTTAATAGGTTATTTTACACGCCAATAGCTCTCGCGGGTAGTAGAATTGTTTATTTTTAATCATTATTTCCTATTTTTTATCCTGATTTTCAACAAAAAAAACGCGATTTTTGAAATTTCGCCCATGTACGACTGTCATATTCTCAAGGTTATAACCAGTGAGCTGATTTTGTTAACCCAAAAACTAAGAAAAAGGCAAAATGAAACTGCAAAAAATGCAGAAAAGGCACTAAAAAATACAGAAAAAGGCAAATAAAGCTGAAAAAGGAAAGAAAAGGAAATCGAAAGTCAAGTTACAATTTAAAAAATTTTTTAGTTTATTCAAAAAAAGCAAGTATTCAAATGCTCTTAAAAACAAAGTTTTACATCTATCGATACATAGAAATTTATATTTTAAATACTTATTTTTAAGCCAGGAAGAGAAAGCAAGGCTAACAAAGTCGAAAATTTTTTCAAGACACTGCGTTAGTTACAAAAGCAAAACCCAAAACGATGTGACAGATGCGTCTAATTTTTCCAAAGTTTCTATAGCCCACTTACATTTTCAACCAATGGGCCAACATTAACATTGGTAACATGACGTCCAGCTTTGTCGGTTGTTGCATCAATCGAAATTTAAATCGGTTTCTCACTTATTTGGGACCGGAGTTTGAAAAGAACTTCATCATAACAGTCCTAAACATAATTTTTTCATAGTGTGAACTCATCTTTCAGTTTTCTTCATTGTATTTAATTTTGAACTGTAGAACTTTTGCAACAGTATGTGCAACATCAGCAACATTTTGGCAGGGTCGCGGTAAAATGCATTTGTTTTGCCTTCAACATGAGAAGTTATTATTTGCTCCTTCTTTTTTTTTAAATTCACCGTCTTAATATGTTTCTATCGGTTTACGTCCTGCTTTTTTATCGTGACAAAAATTTCATTCACAAAATATCGGTCAATAAAGCTAGTAAAAAATTAAAAATGAGTAGAAAACCCCAAAAAGGCACTTATTACTTCTAAAAAAAAGTACAAAAATTCGAAAAAGGCTCTAAAACAGTGAAAAAGTAAAAAAATTTTAAAAATAGATCTTTTATCTAAAAATAAAATTTATATCTTTGAAAATAGGGGGGCTTGAAACCCGTATTTTTTAAGAGCTATCATGTAGGATTTCGAGAAAAAAAGGAGAATTCCTCACAATCCGCTCCCTGCTTGTAACTATCTCACAAATATATCCAAAGATTTTGCAGACTAGTTAGAAGAGTTTTAAACAAAGCATTAAAAATAATTGAAATGATAAAAGAATTATTAAATTCTGGAATTGAGAGTACTCTTAAGAATGTTCTTAGCGTTAGATCAACGACTTCGTGGGTTCTATCCATAAAGAAAGATTGTCCGAGCTTGACTCCTGCAGAACCGCAAACTGATTCGTGAGACAACCTAACAGGAAAAAAGCGGAATTTCTTCTAAAACTGAGAAGAAAGGACCCCAGATTACTGGTAGGTGTCATCACAGGGCACAACACATGTGGTCAGCATATGTTTACGAGAATCAGTCCAGTCATTATAAAGATTTACATCATAAAATTTCTGAACTGAGATTTTTCTTCAGTAATTGTTAGTGGGGGTATGATAGATTCAAAAACCACAAAAATCTGTCCAGGGGTTGCAGAGCGACCCCCCCCAAAAAAACCCCTCAGTGGTGAAAAACGGCTTTTTGTACTAATAACTGGTTAACCGTTAGAGATATCAAAAAATTATCTAGTCACATAAAAAGCTTAAGTGATTTAAAAAAGGTATTATGTAATTTTTTCGTATATGTCATAGTTTGCGAGATAATCAATATTTGCGAAATTGCAAATTTAGTACTTTGGATGTACTGTGGATGCGCGCTCATCTTTGTTTATTTGAATTTTTGAGTGCGGAGCCTATAGGAAAAATTTAATTACTCGAAAACCAAACAGGCTAGGAAGAAAAATCAAAAAAGGTTTTGAAGAGGATATAAACTTCAACATCTTCTGCCATTTTCATTGACAACGGATAATTTTTTGCATACAAAAATAACAGTATAGTATAGTTGTCTGTTGGTTTTTACAACTTTTACTATTTGCAGACCTATTAAAAATAACTGGTTTCACTATATGTTATAAATGTATTATCTTTTAGTTCAACACATTACTTCTGAAAATCCTGTTAAAGTTAGAAATAAAAAAATTATCATTTTGCAATCATTTTGGGTCTGCAACCCCAGAACTGATTTTTGTGGTTTTCCATCTATCATACCCCCACTAACAATTACTGGAAAAAAATCGCAGTTAAGAATTTTTATGAACTTTTGGTGCATTTTTTACTCTACCGACTGGGCTATATGGTTGCTGGGTAGTGATGAATATTATTTATACTCTCCCTCTTCTTGAGCTTCTAAGGCTCATCAGTGAAACAAAGAAGTTCAAGGTTGAGAGATCTTAGGCCTTTCTTCTTCCCATTTATTCCCTCACATATCATTCCTGTCTTTCTACTTTCTACTACTGGCTTTATCTCGGGTATGGTACAATGGTCTTTGAGACTGAGTGCTTTGGTTTAGTCTAGCCCACCTCCAACTATAAACTCTAAAAATAAAAAAAAAATTATACAAGTATTATATTTAGTTTGCTTAAAAAAAAAATATGAATACATAGAAATTCCTAATATCTATTTGTTGATGGAATCTTTTTTAAGTTTTTAACAGTTGAAATCTTGTCTCTCAAACCTCAAAAATTTTTGTTTTTGTTGTGATCGGATAGAAGAAAATTAGGGATAGAAGGGTTTCTCAAGATGTTGATGATTATAATCCGGTTTTGCAAAGATGAAACACTGAAATTTTTCCCCACATTTTCAACTTTAACTTAATTATTTTAAAAGTGGACCAAATTCAAAAAAAATTTACCTTATTACTACTGATACCAAACTCTAACATTCCTGGGTGGTCCTGAGAAAAAAAATGTTTCACTACATCCTAATGTATACTTGTATGTATGTATGTATTTTATTTGTAAGTAAAATAAAAAGAAAATACAAAAAAAATAAAATAAAAGGCTATTATCTAAAAATCAAAAATGGAGGACGTTCAAGTTCCGTTGGAAGGAACAGGTTCAAAAGGACCTGACTGCATTTGGTCTTAGAGTCCATAGTGTACTTTTTTTGGGGCAGTTAAACTTGATTGCCTATTGTGACGTCTGCCAAAGTACAATAAAGTAAGTAACTTTCGCATCTCTGATTCGAAAATAACATATTATTTCCTCACTGTAAAAAACTAGCTAGGGCTAGCTTGAAGACGATGGAAAATGCATTTTTTTTTTATTTACATAAAGTTAGTATAAATATGTGGTATTACTATAACTCGGCTCACTTAAAACACGTTGTATTAACTACTGATATTTTTAAACTGGCTGCTGCACTATTCACTTTGCCGGTCTATTAAAGGTATTCTGCCTCAGATACAACGTAACCTAAGTAATTTTCCTGGTATTTACTACGGTGAAGAAATATGTATATGTTTTAAGGCCAATACGTTCTGAAGATATCATATACATAAACATTTAATGCCCTGAGCGTCAAGTCCTAAATTTATTTTACCTTAGAACATTATCAATTAAAAATAAATTGGTTGAGTGGCAATTAAAAATGTTATTATTAAACTAAATGAAACTTTTAAAGTAAAATAATTAAACCTCGAAGAAAATATACACATGCATACATACCTTCATACATACATAAGTTGTCTGAATTCATATCTACATATGTATATGGCATATACTCATGTATGTATTTTATTTTTGAGTATAACACCCACATACATATATTCCGTAGATATGCAGACATGGGCGCCCACTACGGGGCTACTGGGTTGCCATATCCGGCATTGTTAATTTAGAAAACTTCAACGCTAGATATGGCTAATTTAAAAAGTTTTTCAAACGACACTTTCTTCTTCTTCTTTCACCCCCTCTATAAAATTTTATGGGCGCCTATGTTTGTACATGTGAGAGTTTTATGCGTGTATATATGTATGTTTTTATTACAAAGTTTTAGACTGCCATTTGGTAAAAAGATGGCGACCATTAACATGGAACGAAAGGATTTGTTTTAATTTCGTAGCCCGCAGAAAATTGAGTTTAATTTTTTGTTTTGCCTGAGTGAACCACCATAGAAACAACCACATATGTAAATATGTATATATTTATATGTATATATATGTATGCATAAATGAATGTAAGCGTATTACTATGTATGTAAATAGACGTACGTAAATGTGTTGGAGGTAAGACAAGCAATTTTGGTGGGTGTGCCTTTATCGGGTACGATTTATATGTAAATTACAAATAAACATACAAATACATACGCAAATATTCCCAAACATAGTACTATATATGTATACGTATGTGTGTTTGCAATCTAAGTTAAATGTAAAGGAAGGGGTTGAGTAATTAAATGTGAATACGTTGGATTTAGTTAAAGTTCCGAAGGGGATTTCGAATATTCTTAAGACACAAATGTTTATTTTATTTCTGTGTTGTGGAATTTGTGCTCGAAATCGCACATGAGAACAAACCAAACCAGCAGGGGAGTATGTGTCGTGAAATCACATACACACACACACACATACACGCTCCCAAATGAAACGTCATTAGTTTTACGATTAATTTGTTTAAGAAATTTTTTTGTAATAAAATTCAGTTTTAATTGAGAGAGAAAAGGGGTGAGTATTTTATGCATTTAGTAATTTTTTTTATTTAAACATATACATATACAATAGAAAATAAAAGGAATATTAAAAATAGTTTACGTTAATAAAATAAAAAAAAAAAATTATTTCATTCATTTCTAAAATAATTACTAAATACAAGACTTAAATTAAGAAATAAATCTAAGGAAACAGTTTTAGTTCGTACTAGCTAAAGAAAATCTGGCCTTGCACGGGGAATTTAAAAGTAAGTGAAAAGTAATCCTGTATTTATATATTTCAATGGTACTCATATGTGTTCTTAACCTGGAATTGGTTGTGGTGGGGTGTGACTTACCCCAAAGCCTCTATTTTCAAAAACAATTTCTATATCGAACAAACACAGGAACATTGTCGCTTCTAGGAGCATTTCATAATATTTTTCTCATGAAAATTTGCTACCCATAACCAAACTGGGTGGAATCAGTTCCACGTCAGCTGTTGTATGATATCCCCATACTAACGCCGGGTTAAGCTTTTGCTTATTTTTAATTTTTTTAATTTATTGTTATTATTTTACTAAAAATTCTAGTTAAATTAAAGAGAACAAAAAAGCATTATGTTGTTTCTTAATTGCATTAGAGTTTTAGAAAAATTAAGAAAATAAATTCAAAAATGGTAGAAAAATGTGTAAACATTTTGTTAATGAAATTAATATGATAATATAATTAATAATATCTGAACACCAAGTTTATCTTTTTTCTATTTGGACCCACCCTACAACTATTCAGTGGCGGTTCTAGGATTTGGGTTTGGGGGGCTGATTTTACTAAATTAAAAGATAAATATCAAACTCACTATCGACCAAAATCCAGACCTAGACCAAAAACTAATGCAAAAATTTTACAAAATACAGGTTAAAAATTAAAAAATAACTGGAACAAAACTGAGACCAAAATTCAAACTAAAATCGAAAAGAAATTTAGGCGGAAATTTTGACCGAATTTCAAACTAAAATTCATATACTTATTTCAGATCGAAGTTCAAACCAAGAAAACAACCAAATTCAGATCAGAAATCTAGATCAAAATCTTGATTATGAATTTTCTGATGGATTTATATTGTTAAATGATCTATTTTGAGAAAATAATTTGAAAGAAATTTTAATTTCCTTTGAGAAAAAATTTTGATGAAACAATTTGATACTTCTCCATGTTTTGAGTTATTTTTGGTCGAAACAAAAACCCGAAAAAAAAATCAAATTAAGATAACAGTTTATTTGGATAGTACTTTAATCAAATTTTTAAAATACATATTCATATCACTCTTAGCATTGATATCACTATTAATATCGGTCTGGTGGTGAGTTTACGATCTCACAATTTCATAACCAAGAACTTCATTTGTATGAAAAATTAAATACGTTCTTTAAGTCTGTTGTACATTACTTAAAATGTAAATATATCTTAATATGACCAAAAAACCAATACATTTTAAATTTTAACGAGATCCGTACACGCTTTCGGGTACCGGGAAAACAACCGGTTAAAAAAAAAAATAATGTTCAGACCACGAATCGGACCAAAATTCCAACAAAAATTGACCAAAATGAGATCGAATTCAGGTCAAAACTCAGACTGAAAACCCAAAATTCAGACCGAATCAAAACAAAAATCAGTTTTAAAATTCATTCTAAAATTAAAAAAAAAATTTAGACCACAACTCAAACCAATAGTTAGACAAAACTTTAGGCCAAAATGACACCAAATACCGAACGAAAGTAACCCAAAATTCAGACCAAAAGCTAGTGGGAATATCTGAGGAATATTTACATCAAAAAATTTTAACTTAAATTACAAAAACAAGACCAAAATTCCAGACGAATTCAGACAAAATTTTAAAACAAAATTCAGACCGATTACGGACCGAAATTCAGATCAAAATTGTATCGAAATCAAACCAATTCAGTCGAAAATATTAACCATAACTCAAACTAAAAGTTGGATTAAAACTGGGGCTAAAAAAGCGCTAAATACAAATTAAAAGCAAATCAAAATTTAAACCAGAAATAAGGTCAAACGCTGGTCGCCAAACGCTGGAAAGCAAATCCAAATTTAGACCAAACATGGATCAAAACTCAAACCGAATTCAGATTAAAATTCAAACTAAAATAAAACAAAATTCTGACAAGCCATAATTCAGATCAAAAACGGGCAAAAAAGGAAAAGTTAAACCAGTTTCAGACTAAAATTCAGTACAAAATTCAATCCAAAAACTAGACCATTATCAAGCTTTTTAAAAGTAAGACATTTAGACAAGCTGGCGTTGAAATTGTAGACTTAATGTAGTCTGAATGTATTTAATAACCAGTTGTACTGTAACATGCTTCCTATTGGCACGCCCAGCAATGCGGCTAGAATTGTTTCAATTATCCGACCCCATTTTAATGCACGATTCATCGATATCGTTGAGATAACTTCGTGATTTTTTATGTGGCGACTATTGAGATCCCACTGATCACTTTTAGCCAATTAAGAAAATTCTAGAACGTCTAGGTTATCAAGGGCAGCCTGTTGCGAAAAAGCAACGGCCGGTACACCTGGAATATTTCAAACGGTAAAATCAATCAGATAGTCTTTAGTATTGCATTTTGGTATTTTAGTAACACGAATATGATTGTTAAAAAAAATAAAAAAATATTTTAATAACTCTACGAGCCATTTTAAAAAATGAATTTTTTTAGACCCTTTTTAACTTGCAAATATTAAGGTAAAAGCGCAGGTATAAAATTGTAAAAATAAAAAAAAAAAATTAAAAGAAAAATTGTGAAGCCAAGAATTCAAATTATAATTTAAATAAATACCGTAATGGGATACGCATAGTCTTATCTATTTTATTTAAGTGTTTGAAGTTGGTGTTGCGAAAACGCAACGGCAGACGAAAATGGGTTAATATTTATATTAAATTATTATTATTAAAATAAAATATAATATAAAATAATATTTTGAAACCTAAACAGGCGTCTGATTTGCCCGTCTCTATATACACTGTTATTGTGATGACTACATATATAGTTCTTCAAGTCTGTTTATACATTACTTCAAATTAAGGGTACCCCCCCATTCTCGATTTAGAATTTCCGCGATATTCAATGGGCTGGTAAATAAACAAAAATCCATTTTTGAGGTTTGGATATTTGCGCATATGTATTTCGAAACTTTAAAAACAAGAAAAAATTCTTACATTGTTGTTTTACAAACATTTGGCAACATTTTCGTCGTCAATAACAAAGCCTGTTTTTTGATGGCGGGAACGATTGCAAATCACTGGAATGTCTGAAATCAAAAAATCAAACAGAATTAGATAAAGTACATGTTTTACAATAACATAGACTATTATTACTCATTTCGAACAAAAATACACAAAATGGCGGACCTTTGAATGTATTTTTTTTTGAAAATTCAATGCTTTTTGGTTAAAAACTGTGCTGAAAATTATAGAAAATCTTTATCAATCTTCTTGATAATAGTCTAAGTTATAGCTATTGAAACACTGCAAAATTTCAAAGCAATTGGTTGAATAGTTTTTGACCCAATCGTAAAACACTGTTTTGAGAAAAATGCGTTTAAAGTTTTGTGAAGCAATTTTTCGCGTATAAAACCAACTCACCTTCAATCAGCTATGCCTGGTCCATACAAAATCCCTTCAAACTCTTCATAGGCTTGGCTTTCTTGGTTTCGAACAAGACAAAAAAAAAAATCAATTTTTTGACCCCGAGAATGGGGGGCGGGGGGGGGGGGTACCTTTAAACTTAAACATGGAACAAATAGTCAAGACTTTAAAAAATTAACAACTAGATTTAATTCCCATAGTCTACAAAAAAAAAACCTAAAGTTTTTAGTTTTCACTGCTGATGACTTTTTTCTGGGGGTGCTTCAGCCCCTATAGGCCTTCCCTCCCTGGATACGCTACTGCCAGTGTTTCAAAATGATCCGTTTTTATCTAGTCACCAAAACTTATATAGTTATCTTATAATTTTATAGAGGAATGTCGTTTAGGTTGGAAAACCGCGTTTTTCTAGTTTTTTAAATGTGTTTTCTGCGTGATGCGACGCCAAATGGAGCGTGTAGTAAAGGTCGGAACACTGCTTTTTATTCAATGAATGCAACTGAAAGCAACTGATCTAAATTTTTGTTAAAATTTTGGTCTGAATTCCAATCTAATTCTTGATCTGAATTTGATCATCTTTTGGTCAGAATTTCGATCTGATTTTGGGTCTGAATGCGATATGAATTTTTGTCTAATTTTTGGGTTGAAATTGATTTCTTTTTTTTTTGTGCTTAGATCTAAATTTAGGTCCGATTCTTAGTTTGAATTCTGATCTGAATTTTGGTATGATTTTTGGTCTAAATTTAATTTGATTGTGATTTTGATTTGAATTCTAATGTGATTCTTGATTTTTCCGTTTTTAATTTTTAGTGATTTTTGATCCGAGTTTTGTCAGATTTTTAGTTTGATTTTCGATTTGATTTTGGTTTGATGTTTGGTTTGAATTTACAATGAATTTGGCCTTAATATTAGTCTGAAAACTATCCAATTGATTACGTTGATTTAGAAGAATATTTTGTTTTTTGTGTTGTACACATCACTAACATCTGTCAAGAATTCAAAGTAAAATTTACTTTAAAATTCGTTTTGCACATAGGTATAATTTATATTGTAAGGAAAGCATTACTGGTTGATATAAAATCGATTGAGCAAAGCTTTAGTTAATGTAGCTATAGTTTTCTGTATGATAATTGTCTGCTCTATTTATTCATCATTGTCCCGTTTCTATTCAGACAATACTAATGTCAACATTTCGTCGCCTGAGAATTGATTTGACGTATGTGTATAAGTATTCCTATGCCTATACGCCAAATCAATACTCAGGCCACGATTTGTCTACTCGTAAAATGTCTAAATAGTTTTGGCTCGCATATGCTGTTTATGAGATGCCACATTTAATTAGCCAAAATATTGTCCATTTTCTGTTCGATTCGCAACCTAATTTCATATCAATAAAATTTTGTTGTTTTACCCCAATATTGCTTAAAAACTCAAACTTCTTGAGCTCTGTAAAAGAAAATAAATATTACAAAATTCCTGAATTACAAATGTATACCCTTTATTTACATAGAAAATGTATATGTACTTAAATATTTTCATAAAACTAGCAGCAAACTAAAGTCCGAATCAAATGAATGTTTTTGTTCTTTCCATTAGCGTAGGCAAAAATCTTAACGTATTAAATTTAATTTCAATCACATTTTATCCCACCCCTTTTTCTTCTTATTGCCGTCATTCAATTTATTGCACAGTTTGAAGTTTCCACTAAAAATAACAAATCGATAAAACGACGGACAATTCCATCCACCGTCCAACTAAAGGCATATACATTTCATATATACAAACATACAAATATACAATATAACAATGAACATACAAGCATACATATTTATATAGAAATGACGACGATGGCGACCAAAGGATGATCATCATTATTCAGTAGGTAAAAGCGACCATAGAAAAGGACATCATCGTTCGTAGCAAGCATAACACAAAAACATTAGGTACGGTAGAGCAACAACGACTGTATACCGTTACGGAATGCGACAAAATATTCGTACATGTCCACACTATATTTACTCACATTCAGACAGGCCAAAAAATACGCACACCTACACAAACAAATGTAACTAAACTCACAGCGTACACACACACACACAGCACAATATGTTGAGGGTGATTGACGTTTGGAATTTTCACATAAAAGGTAATGGCTAATATCAAACATTTACATACATACATACATACTACATAAGTATATAATACATAGGCAAATATTGTAAATACATTGACAGTTTTGTTGTATTTATTATACATGCATACATATGTATGTATATATATTAGAACAGGTAAGGATAGCATTGCGGTTTTCTTACAAACGATGAATGCATACACACATTCTAACTTCAACTCAGTGCAAAAAATAAATAAATAAAGAAAAAGGAAAAATGAATCCTTGTTAACTCAAGCGAGTGTAGGTAGACGAGCTATAGTCAGACAGTATGAGTTTATGTCTTGTCTGAGTTAAGTGATGGTTTCCTATTCAATTTAAAATTTCTTCAATTCTTGAATGCATTCATTCTTTCAAGCTATTCTCAAGGAATGGGTTTAGACATATTTTTTCCAACTAGTAAAAAAAAGAGTGTATTCTATAAATTAAATCTCTCGGCATTTCAGATTTTATCCCGCTGCTAGCTAGATACTTACATAAGTAAGTACATATTTACTATATAAATATGAAAACTTCGAAAAGCGTAAACAAAAAGTAAGGTTAGGCTACCTCTATTGTTACACGATCAGGGGAATAGTATTCCTCATGTGACGCAATGGGACATACTTGAGATATTGAGCCTGATGGAGAGAGCAAACAAAATATATATTCCAAATGAACCTGTAACAGGCGTGCTCCGTTTCAAAGTAATAGAAAATAAAATATAAATTTTTTTACATGGCCCAATATCCAAGAGTAAAAATTGCCTAAACCAGATTAGTTTAATAAAGAAGTTGAATATGATGATTCAAATTCAGTGAAGCTAACTGAAGCCTATTGTGATCTCTCTCGAGGAAAGAAGTAGTTCTCTTATAATTTCATTAACCCATTTTGTCCTACTGGACGATTAATCTACCAGAACCTATGGGACAAATTCTCATTTTTTTGTATGTAAAAAATATTTCTACTTTTATAAAACAAAAAAAAAAAAACCTTTTGTTTTATTTCAATCAAATATGCAAAATATGCTGATCGATTAATCGACCATTAGGCCAATAATTTTCGAAGGTTTAGTTAAATTATTAAAATTAGAGGAATTATTTTATTTCGAAACTCACCAATTTTGTTTAAAATTGTTTGGCCTATTGGTTGAAAAATCGACCAGGTGACATCTTGGAAAAAATAAATTTTTAAAATTCATTTTTATCTTAATAGCAGTCTAAAATGGGTTAAGAAAACTATCTCACAATAAGAATGGTTCCGAAAATCCAATGGGCACTTAGCCTAATGTTTTTCAAGCCGAAATATACGCAATTCAAACATGCGCCAGAATTAAACTTAATTAAGGTCTAAAAAGTGCTAAAATTATAATCTTTTCTGACAGCCAAGCGGCTCTCAAGGCACTTTCATCATGGTGCTTCACTTCGAAACTAGTAAATGAGTGTTTTGGCAGTCTGCAGCAGTTGTTTACCCACAACAAAGTCACGCTTTGTTATGTATAGGTAATGAAGCTGCTGATAAAATTGGTAGGAAGGGTTCAGCGGATTTACACAAAGGTCCCGATCCATTTTGTGGAATCGGCTGGACTAGTTCCAAATCAATCATAGAGGCTTGAGGTGGGCGAGAGACGAATGGTTATCTTATTGCCATTCCGTTCAAGGCCTTAGTCAGGCAAAGGGCCTTGCTTCTCCTCACGTTCTCACAAAATCCCTGTTCTTAAGGAAGGCGGATCGCAAATTGCTAGTAGGCTTTCTGTCTGCCCACTATGTAGTCAGATATCACCTAACTAAATTAGTTATGTCGTATGATATATGTATGAAGGATGATGAGACGATATCTCACATTCTGTGTGCATGTCAAGCCTTGGTTTGGCAAAGAAGAGGTATTTTTCGCAAACCATTTTTATCGACAAACGAAATCAAAACCTTTTCCACAAAAGATATTCTAGCCTTCATCAGCAGATCATCTTTTGTCTTTGGGGCTTTGCAGAGCCTTGTATTCGAGTCGTCTTATTAATAAAAAAAAATAATGGTTCCGAAACGCTCTCAATTGACTATTGTACCACAAAGGAAGTGCAAACATTGAAGATGTGAATACGGATATTTCTGAAACCGTGTGGGTGATCGGATGCGTACATCTGTTTTTTTAATTTTTTACTCCATGTGAAACCACTCTACCACTGTAATTTGGCCTGGATTTTCTCATTCATTCGTATTGTTCCTGATATTCCTATTCCTTTTGTACACGAAATGAAAGAATCGGTAGTTGTTTACACCTATAGACAATGGCAAGCAAACTGGAAGTGCGAGAAAATATTTTTGAAATTTTTCAAAAACAACCTCAATTGTCAAAGCGGTAGGGGCTAACCTCAAAACCACTTCTCGGGTTATTAAAATTAAGAAAGAACTGTATATTGCTCGGAAGAAAGGCTCGGGCAAAAAGAAAGAGGCACATGATCGTGAAAAGGCGTAAAAAATGTGACCATTCTGCAGTAGAATCCAAGCACATCGGGAAGGAAATTGGCGAGAAAAACTGACTGCTCAGAAACTTTCGTGCGCACGACTAAGAGGGAAGCTGAGCTGAAGACGTACAAGGTGCAAAAATTTCCAGATGGAAACACCGCCAAGAAAGAAACCGCAAAACAACGAGCTAAAAAGCTGAAACAAGATTTTATTAGAAATTCAAATGCTTTATAATGAACGACGAGAATTACGTTTTAGCTGACTTTTCCAACTTCCTGCGCAGGAATTTTATACAGCCGATTCTCGGTGAAATGTCGCGAACAAATTCAAAGCCAAAAGGATGACAAAATTCCCAAAGAAACTCTTTTTTTCTCAGGTAATTTGTGACATCGGGTACAATCAACGTCGAAATGAATGCTTTCAAAAAATGTTGCTTCCATTTTTAAGCCACTACGGCAAAGTGGCCTTAGAGTGGTTCTAACGGAATGAAGTGATTTTAGTGCCAATTGAATTCACCAAACTGTTCAGAACTAAGGCCGATTGAGAAATTAGTAAAAAGGTAGATGAAGTTAACAAAAAGTGGCCAAAGACCTTCAAAACTTTAAAAGAAAGTGGTCTTCAGCAGTTGTAAGTGTGTCGGACACTACCATAAAAACATTAATGAACGGGGTTGCTAAAAAAATTAAAACTTTTTATTAAAAAATAATAGTTTTTAAATAGTTTACAAAACAAAATACTTTAGTTTCAAAAGATTAGTTCAAAAGATTTCATGATTTTTGTAGCGGACAATTTAATACGTCTCAGTTCTTATTAAATTTTTTTTTTATTCATAACCAACGTCGGAATGTATGAGATTTTCATCAGAGGGGGTTGCAGATAAGCCTTCCCCTACCCCCAACGTTCATCCTCCCCCCCCCCCCCCCCCCCCCGTGTGGATACAACCCCTTTAGAGGTTGTTTGCAATTGTTACTATTGAATGTTTTTCCTTGTCAGGCAAAGGTTGGTACTGTATTTGAAATTTATTTGTTTCTACTTTTAACTTACACCATAGTAAACTATCACACTGTACAACAACAATAAAATACTTGGTGCTCTCGTTTTCTTCTTAATCAAAGAATATCGGTTTAAATTAAGGATACACATAAGATTCTATATGACTGACGTGACATAAGTGAACCACTGTGCAGAATAACTGGGTTCCGAAAAATGTAAAGTTTCCGATACAGCGCTACCTCTTAGCTGGCAATGCCAAGTCTCCAAGTGTAAACAATATTTAAAAAACAACTTTGGAGTTCATAATGGCTAATCGGAAAGAGAGAAGGTCTTATCCCCAACTTGTCTTCAGAACCGTTAACGGTTTAGCGATTTATATAAAGAACAAATTTATAATTCAATAGTGTGTAGTGAACTAGTTTCCTATACACCAATTTTCATATTAAGAAAGAAATTTGAATTGTAAGTCCTGATATTCATATTAAATTTTAATAAAAAGATATAAATTTGTATGTATGTAAGTAAACATAATATTAGAAATAACTTCAGCATTTCAAAGAGTTTATACGAATACTAACCCCTACCTAACCTACCCCCATTATCTTGTTATAAAAACAAAAAGTGAAAATACAGAAAATACAGAAAATGTTCATCTAATCTTATCGACCAATTTTATTTGACGACAACGTTAAAGTCTTTTTACTCTTCTATGAATTTTACGTGATGTCCGTCCAAATACTATGGCCGTTCGTTTGTCTATTTCGACCATTTGACAGTTGGACGGTTGGTCGTTTGGTCGGTCGGTCAATAACTCATTCCAATATACCGACAATTCGCATTTCATAAGGTAGAAGAAGAAACACTTCGACTTCGTTTGCTGCGGACAGTTGTTGTTCCATAGACAGCGAGCAATGGGTTTGCTTTTTTATATGTATGTATACATATATATACATACAAACTGTACTATTTGATTCTGCCGCACTATACCGTATTACCATTGCTTAGCAACACACGATTTGCATGTTGGAAACACTTGCCTTGTCTTGCCGTTAAGGGTGGACGAGGGTCGGCGGCCGGCAGCCATTTTAACAAACAATCTATCGATATTGCTACTGCTGCTGCTACTGCTGCCATCACAATGTGTGCCATTTATATAAGTCTGGGGATGCGGTTGGGTTGGGGTATATTTTAGCCTTCAGGGTTGAGACTGGGGTTGGGTTTGAGGTTGAGGTGGGGTGTTAAATGAATGGATAGATGACTGGTGTTGTGTGGTGAACGCATCCATTCGATTCGTTGCGAATTCCTTTTGCGAGACGACGGTGATTGCCATTAAGTCTCTGAGGTAACAAAAAACAGTTCCAATTTTACATTTATACAAAAGCAAGCAACCATCCAAGCAGTAAGCCAGCCAGCCAGCCAGCCAAGCAGCCATACAGTAAGCAAGCAAGTAATGTCAAATTCCTTAAAATTGAATTGCTTAAAGGGCGATTTTTGCTGAGTTTCTTCCTTGGTCGAGAGTTGACGCATACACACACACAGCATACATAAATACATACACAAGCATAGACTCACCACAAGTCAGCATTAAATTTGCGTACATTTGCTAAAGGAAGGAAATGTTGTACTGCTGCCTGGGCTGTCTGCTAGCTTGTCTCTGTGTTTGTCTGTCCATACCTACTACATATATAAACAGTTATGTCCACGTACATATTTAATACATTGACTCGTTTGGTTTACAACGAGTATTTGTATGTACATTCATAAACATCTACACACATACATACATACATATTCATTTATTTATTTATTTTCCATCCGGGGAGTAAGCATCCGCCAACACTTTCCAAACCGGAAACTACAATCTCACTCCTTTATATCTCGCTCCAAAGCAGTTGTATGTATGTATGTGTGATTGCGAATACATATAAATACATAGATATTTACCCTGTTTGAAATGTTATTGCTGTTTCTGTTTTGTGTTTTGCGCATATACATTCTACGCTGACCATTGAACAATAAAACATAAACTGGAAGACTGTAGCCGAAGGATACTTTTCAAAAGTAATAATTTAAAAACTTTGAATTCCCATCGAACAATGAATAATGTATATAGATAGTGATGGGGATGAACTGCTGCCTTTTAATCACTATTACTAGCTGGGTTTCCTACAAAAAAATTACATTAAAAAACTGTTACCGAATCACAGTGATTTCTGGTATAAAAGCTTATTGGTAGAAGTTAATTTAGAGTCACTATATCACTCTATATTATGTTTAATATTCAGCCGTATTCCTATAGAAAAAGAAGGAAAAGGAAACAAATTTTCCCGGGGAACTCATTCGGAAATATTTAGAATACCTTAAATGACCAATATTTCTGTCGAGTTCCATTATTTATTTCTGATTTTCATGTAAGGATATAAAATTTCATCTTAATGTTGCATTTCTGTTGTGATAGAAGCCAAGTGGTGTACAACTTTGCTTCCGCCGTTTTCCGATAGATGGTTGCATCGGTGAGGACTGGTCGAAATACGTAGATCAAAATTGTCATAAAGTAGGTTTGGACATCTGTAAACGTATCGACATCGCCACATTAGTGAAAGCTGTTTGCATTTTTAAATTATTCTTTATTCAAAATGTCTATTTTCGAGCCAAGTTCTCGTCATATGCGGGAAGTTTTGATCTTCGGCTTCCATTTGAAAAAAATTGCAGTGAGGCTGCTCTGAGTGAAAGAAGGTGTCATGCCTCCACGTTGACTGAAACCGAGTAAACCCATCATAGGAAATAAGCACCGAACGCAGTTGATGCGTTTAAGTTGAGCATTGAAAGAAAAATGGCCACAGTACCAAGAGAGACACGACAAAGTCATCCTCCATCATGAGAATGCTTGACCACATATCATAAAAGTGGTCACGACATACTTGGAAACCCTGAAATGGGAGGTCTTGCCTCACCCGACGTACTCCCCAGACGTCACACCTTCCGACTACAGTCTATTTCGTTCGATGGCACACGGACTGGCGGATCAGCATTTTCATTCGTACGAAGAAGTCGAAATACGTCTCCTTTTATCGAGGTGGGATCCGAAAATTGCCGGAGAGATGGATAAAAGTTGTCGCTAACGTTTTATTTTTAAACATTTTTTCGCTCCACTGTGTCTACATTCAAATATAAATATAACTCAATAACATGAATGGATGCGAAAAGCTCAGTCTAGACCCTCTATCACAGGTAAATTTTAAATCATGATGAAAAAAACATGGGTATCAAATTGATACATGAGGTATAACAGTACAATTAGTATTCCATGTATTTTCTTGCACTGAATTCAAATCCAACCACAAAATATTCATATCATACTCTTTCAAACTCACACAGAGCTTCAATGTCACCTGAAACCAAAATAGATATTTGAATTTTGATCAAGGGTGCAAAAGTTCAAGGAACTCGAAATTTAACGTGGTGCTCTTCAAAAATGCCAAAAACTCGATTTTCGAAGTTTTTCACTCTACATAGATAAAAAAGTGACCCCACAGAGAATTTCTAAATTCGAGTTCAGTGAGAGAAAATCTTTAAGAAATCGGTGGAAATTATTTCATCCTACCTCCATTGGAAAACTTTTAACTACTACTACTACATACTTTCTAGTAGCAGTAAAACACACTACAAAAATATCGGCCCATTCCTATATATTAATATAAAAGTTTTTCCAGTTGTTTTTTCTAGTTATGGTCGTTATTTCGTTACCGGTGATTTAATCACTTTGACAGGGAAATCACTCCCAGTGATTTCAGTTTTTATCAAGTTGACAATTATCTCCATTTCGTTATTTTTCATCCTCGTTTCATAATGAATTTGTATTCCGTATCACTGTTGTATTACACTATGCGACAAAATGAAGGTTGATTTTTATGAATTCAAATCTCTCAACGGTTTCCAATAGCACTATTCCCGGTGTTAAAACCTTGTCGCTCAAATTTAAAAACTTATTTTGGTTATGATCGAACCGGGTAAAATTTCATACGACATCACTGGTGTAACGACAATGTTTGTAAAATTAAAACCCGGTTTCCCAACGGCAAAACAAAAAAATTCTCAACGTTATACTTTGTTATAAACAAAGTTAATGTATACTAGGTGCCTTAGATTTCAGGGTTTAACCCTTTAATGCTTTAAACCTAAATAGTTTTTTTTTTTTAAAGTATGCATTATAATCGACGTTAATTTTCATAGATAAATAAGTCTTAGCCCCCTCTTGGACCTCAAAGTTCTCAAAGGAAGAGACCTGAGCTTTCTTTTGACCCTAAAAAGTTCGTTTTAATCAAAACAATTTTTGATTAAAAAAAAAAAAAATGGTCACATTTTGCTGTTTTTAAAATTTTTTCCCTTTTTTCAAAAGATTGAATAAAAACCTGTCGAAAACGTGTTGGACAAAATTTTCTAAATGCAATAGGTGATTAGTTACGTGGATCCGAATCTCGTTAAAATTTGGTATGACGAAGCCAAACAATCCAAATTCTGTCTACAAATATACATAGAAAACCACTGCTTGTTTTCAATCATCTAAAACATGGCATGTTAAGACAAATCTGCCTTAACCCATTAATGCATAGAGTCCTTTTTAAAGGACGGACTGACTAAAAAATCTTATTTAGAGCCATACGCAACTTGATTCGTCAAAAAAATTGTGTTATTTTCTTCATGAAATATCCTAGAAAATTCTGGTATAAGCTGTTCTCTCCAAATTTAATTTTACCAGATGATATTGCACTCCAAAGACAAAATTTTGTTAGAAAGCGATTTTTTTTTGCAATGTTGCAATGTTTTTTTTAGTATCAGTTCTAAATGAATTTACTTATAAGTAATTTCTATTTTTTTCTGGAACACAAATGTTATTTTTTGCATGGCAACCTAAAGCAATATAAGTCTAAAAAAGTAGGAAAACAATTTTTCCAAAACTTAAAAAAAATATCTTATTTCTTATTTAATCTAAACCAAAAGATTTCACAAAGTTTGATTTTTCAGGCTTTTCTAGTTTCGTCTATGCATAAATGGGTTAAGGTAGTCAATCAACCTCTTCTCAATTGGTTTAGTTCAATAGCCATATTAGTTCCTAACTCTCAACCCTTTGTGCTCCATTCTAAAGTCATTAGATTTGAATCGTTATTATCATTGTTGGAGTGCAAAAGGGTTAATGTGGCATTGAAGCAAATCGTAAATATTTTGGAAATTGTATCAATAATACCAAGACAATATCTCTTAGAATTTATATTAAATTTCAATGATGCGAAATAAAACTTTTGTGCTGACAATTCATGCACATACATGAGATTTTGTTATGAAAATTTTTCATTTTTGATTTTGTCACAATTGTAATTTTTCTTTTAACTGTTTCCATTCATATAGTAATCGCAACTTGCTTAAAAAATAATGTACAAATATTTAAATAAAGGATTTTCTATGGTTTAATGTTGAATATATTATCTCTGCTTAACGTAACTATGTTTACTTACCTACGACGAACGAATAAAATGCATTTTATATTTATTTTATTTCATGAAAGTACTCAGCAAAAGAAGAAGAACAAGAAGAAGAAACAGAAGTACTCACCCCCATTTTGGAGCAGATTAATTTGCCAATATGAAAAAGGACTTTAAATCCCACCAAAAAGTAAATTGTATTTATGAGCGCACATGTACGTACGTACGTTGCCATACAAACACGCATACATTCATACATACCATATCCATATATGAATGTATTGGATGTAGTATGTGTACATACCTATATGTAGGTATGTATGTTTAAACTAAAGCACCTAAGACTAAGTCCCCCAAATCCTACGTCTCAGATAATATTCAACATAAAGGAGCGCTGAATCAGATAGGAATTACTTAAGGAATTTCGTTGGAAAAATGAAAGATGTTATGCAAACTCTTTGTAAGTATAAACTCTCAACATGAAACCAACCAAGCATCCAACCAACCAACGAACCAACCATCTATCCAACACCTCCCACTACTCAGGCGCGCTATTCCACCCTCCTCCAACAAATACAAATACACATACAAATACACACACTGACACTGGCACGGGCACGGGCACAGGCACACACACATTATGATACATACACACATTTATGCCAATACAAATGCAAAAAAGACTATGGTCTTCTCCTCTCCATCCTATTCTACTACTTACTTACTTACTATGGGTATATCACATCCCATTCCATTGTGTACACACATGTGAAATTGTAAATGTACATCAGTTGCGAGTTTAAAACGAATCGTTCGCAATGTAGTGGCTTATGTGAAGCCTTGAAGTCCTCATCAGGACTAATGGAACATTTTCTATTACCCAGGCAACAAAAGCGTTCGCCATTCTGTTGCTGTCCTCCTCATTCCCTTAGGTGATGAGTTTGTGTATGTGGTTGTATGTGTGTGTGAATGTGTATGTGCGCCTTTTTCATCTGCACACATGTCAGTATCCAACTTTTACCAACAAGACCATCCTCCTCTCCTCCTCCTCCTCTCATTTCTACAGCATCTCCGCAAACAACATAGTAACCTAAAGTTAAGAAACTCTCGGCAGCGGGAAGCAAAAAGGATTTTCAAATTGTGAAATTTCACAAGTTAGTTAGAAATTCCTTTTATTTTATTTTGCAAATTGTATATACGTACAATCTATGTATGTTTATGTGAATGTGTTTGTAAATACATACATGTGTGTGTTTGTATATATATGTGTGCATCTGCATGGTTAAAAAGGATTTTAGACCTCATTTCCCCCCAAACAGATTCCTATTTTGCATTTCACTATAGCTGAAAACTACAGGGACAAAGTTTTGTGTGTGGCTGAATGTGTAGCTCTCTAAAAGGACATCAAGTTTTCGAGCTATTTCAAAATAAATGGGGTTTCATGTACGTACAAAACATACGTGTGTATGCCTGCATATATGTGTGTATGTGTACTTATTGTATATGACTGTGAGGTGGGAGAAATGGGAGGGTAGAACATGGGGGAATAATGGCGTAGATTTTATAGTGATGGCAATGTTCTGTCAAGCGAAAGTAGATATCCCGAAGAACTTGTGACAGCTTGTGGTCTGCATACGACATTTGAACATGCCTTTTGAATTTACGTTGAATTTACTTTGCAGTTCATATGTCACACACATGTTGGCAGCATCTTCTTCTTTTTCCTCCCTTTCTTCCCTTTCTTCATCCTCCAATCTATTCGTTTTTACTTAGTTATTCTTGTACTTTACATTATGTGACATTTGGGTAGGTAGGTACCCACCATGGCCGCGATACTCACATTCTTAAATTAAATAAAATAATGTTATTTGTGTGTGCGTGCCAAAGGGTGGTATGTATGTATGCATGTGTATATTTGTATGTATTGTGAGTAGTGTGTATACCAACTCATGTGTTTGTATGAATATATGTATATAAAAATCTACCTTTAATTATATATTTTCATTCGAAATTAGTACAAAAGTTTTGCTAGAAATGCACCACCAAAATTAATTTGTCCGCCATTTTGAATTTCGATTTCGGCCTTTGCAAG
This sequence comes from Toxonevra muliebris, assembly GCA_963691655.1. Taxonomy (NCBI): domain Eukaryota; kingdom Metazoa; phylum Arthropoda; class Insecta; order Diptera; family Pallopteridae; genus Toxonevra; species Toxonevra muliebris. Next base: position 127,572,416 of record OY829326.1, read on the forward strand.
CAATTTTCAATCAAAACTGCTTCGTTCTACATACTCATTTTACATATTCGATTTTTGGCCTTCCTTGGCTTCTTATGTATGAATAGTTTTGGCCTTTATTTTCACGTTTAACTGATGGAAACATATATGTAAAAAAAAAATATGTCTTCAGGTACTAACACTATACTTTCCTATTAATTGTTTCTAGGTTAACTTAATATTAATAACCATAATAAACACCAAGCTTATGCCGACGATTTGTGTGTACTAATCTCGGAACGGTTCTCATAAACGATGTTCATTAAAATGCCAGAACTTTTGGACAAGACAAAACTGATATGAAAGACATCGAGCTGAAGGTCTCGCGTGAACTAAAGGTGCAGTCCAGGAGGGTCTTCGGTAATACTTACGCTCTAAATCCTGTCTATTCATTGCTCTTGTGAGATTTATTGTCAGATATGCCTCCGTAGTATGATGGAGAAGAACTTTAGTTAAGTCCACAGCGCGGTGTTTGACCAGTCTTCAGAGAAGTATGTATCTGGGTATCATAAGTGCAATGTGCACTACATCTGGTTGTGCTATCGATGACGTACTTGAAAGCAGCTTGCAGACTCAGGTCAAGCGGAGTCAGTCTGGTATGACAAAGTGGATACGGGACACACCCAGATATATCACCAGTTGTCAGTTCAGTTCCCACTATTCCCGATGGCCGTGAAAAATCGTGTGCCTTGTATCCGCTTCGGAAGAAGATATGATTTCAGGTTCCCGAAATGGAATCAATGGTTAAGTGCAATGGTTAACTGGGATCAAAGGTTAACTTGGATCAATGGTACTCCGGGGTCTACGTCATATCTTATGTACTGATTTATCCAAAACCTCAAGCGGTACTGGATCCGGTTGGTACTTGGATAAAGAGACCAACTATTCTTTTACCACTGGACAGATGGCGACAATCTTCAAAACGGAGGTTTTCTGGATGTAGGGTACTAGATAATAGAGAAAAGTGCATAGGCATCTGCAGTAATAGCCAGATCATCTTCTTTTGTAAACGATGTCAGTCTGAAATTTATACTGAAGGCCCTTGCTAACCCTGTCAGCTCTTCGAAATTGATCAGCGAGTAAAGTGAAAATCTAAATACTGTTGCAAAACACAACAAGTTATGTCTTATATGGGTCCAAGAATAATCTAGTATTGCAGGGATGAATTAGAAGACTCTGCAATTTCAACATGGGATTCGGAACCTTTTCTTGGCAACAATTTGGTTCTATTCATAAAAGAAGATTGTCTGTGCTTGGCTTGTGCTCTTCCTCTTCCTGAGCTTCTAAACTTCATCAGTGAAGCAAAGAAGTTCGAGGCTTAAATACCTTAGACTTTTCTTCTTCCCTGGAGCCAAGCATTTTAATTATCCTTGTAGCCGTCAGTAGTACTATGGTGGCAACAGCAGAATTTTGGTCTGGTTTTTGACCAGAATTTATTTATTTCGGTCTGAGTTTTGACTGCATTTCCGCCTGCTTTTAGTTCGAAGTTCTAACTGCTTTTGGTCAAAATTTCAATTCGATCTGAATTTTAATCTGATATTGGCTTGATTTTTAGTCTGAATTGAGTTCTAGTCTGAGTTTTTGTCTCGATTTAGGTTGATTTTTGGTCTTATTTTTGATCAGATTTTTAAAAACGTTTTTGGCTAGGGTTTCGGTAGTAGACTTGGTCTAAATTTTGGTATAATTATTGGTCTGATAACACAAGAGTGCGAGCTTTTAAATGATTGAAAAGAAGTAGCAATTTCTTATGAATTTTGGACGGCACCGGTTACCAAAGTTTTTATATTATTAGGTTAAAAGTTTTTAAAATTCTGATGATTTTAAATATCGGATCCAGTTTCGTTACTGACTACTCTGGAAGTTCCAGTTCACTTTCCCGTCAAAAAATGATTCAATGTAGTTGATGAAGAGAGTGGAGGTCACAGAAAGGCTACCGTAACTCAAGAATGACGCCTGGTTTCAAAAAGTTACTAAAGCTTTCTGAAAAAAGTAACTTTGAGTCGTTATAATTTCATCTGGATAGAACTTCAAAGACTAAAATAGAAACCACTAGACATTTAACTGATTTATCACTACAACTGGCACTATGATGGCATTGATAGTCGTTGTTTTCAAGGTTTGCCGATCTAGTGTTGTCTCACCAAAATTATTTTACTATGCTGGTTAAGGCATCCTCAGAAAATGAAAAAAGGGCAAAGCAACCCAAAGCTAAAAGAGTTAAGCCAATGTTTAAAGTAGTCAGCAATACAAATTAAGGGATATGAGTTTTCTTTAAAACTTTTTAGACAGTTATAATCATTTGACCCAAATAGATTTAGTTCTTCAAAGCTTCGTATGCGCAATTAAGAATTTAATAATAAAACTTGTATTATATTTTACTATTTATTTTTTTCTGAAATGCAGAAAGATTTATACGGAATCACTATTTTCATTACATTTTAAAGTTGACCTGAAAAGCTTCTTCAAATTATTCCACATTTCGAAAGGGTTGAAAGGGATACTTGAATACATATGCACATACTTGCTTTCGAATGCGCATATATGAAAGTTCTTATGAGACGATCACGCTGAATTAATGAATCTGACACAGAGAAACAATGAACGGTGACTTGATTGACACGTTGACATTTCTCTATGTGAGATGTGTGTGAGTGTCAGAACAACCCAACCAGTTTGAAAGGTAACAAACACACAGTAGGTGATGCCCTTTGCCGTCGCGGTTTTTTAATTGCTGAATACGTTAAGGAGCTATGCAATTTACAGTATGATCTCGATCCTGCCCCTCCTGCTGTTGGTTTGTTTTAATTTGAAAAATGAGTTAATCTAAATAATATCATCACAGGATGTTATTACGTCATAAAAAGCGTCTACTGCTGCTGTCTTCTTTCATATTTGTTTTCGTTTTGTTCTGTTGTTGATTTTTTCGCATATTCTAAACATAAAATCAATATACATCTGTCGGTGTACATACTTGGATATCATTGGAATAAATTAAATTTCGGAAAATCCACAGGAAGTCTGCAATCGCTGCAATTCCATTTTTTTTAGCACTACATAAATTTTTTTTGTACATTTTTATCCTTGCCAATACAAATCAATTGAGTTATTTTTGTCAGATGTCAGTACATAGTATATGTTATATATAAATTTATGCATATTTATAAACTTAATGCTGTACAATAAAATTACATAGGTATTTTTTTATTTGTTAGGGAATTTAAGCTGTAGTTACAGGTTCAAGAGCTACTTGTTTTTTGTTTCTCTCTTGAAAGTTTAAGTGCCTCGATTTTCTAGGATCAAACTCGTTAGTGACCAATAAATATCAGAGGGAAATATTTAACCCATTTGCGACCGCTTTGAAAATGGTGGGTAAAAATCAGTTTAAAATTTTGTACAAGTTCTATAAAAATGAAAAAAATTATTAATTTAAAAATTTTGTTTTATCTTTTCGGGTTTAGCCAGGATGGCCAGGAGGGGATGGTCGATTTTTCGACCTGGATATCAGTGTTTTCCACGCTCTCCTATCCCATCAAATAAACCACGGAACGCGCCCAAATTATTTTTGCTGTAAATTATAATTCAAGTTGAAATTCGATGGAATAAATTTTTCGAGTTTTTGTTAGATCTTTTCCAAGCAGAAAAAAACAAGTAAAAGCATGAACTGACCTAAACCAAAAATAGTTTAAATTTCCATTGCGCGCGAACCTATAAAAAATTCGAAAGTCACTGGTCGATTTTTCGACCAATGCTTTAAAATGGGTTAAGGTCTCTCTCGCAAACTGATCAATTTCGGATATTTACGCCAACATAACAGTCAATTTCACAACAAACAAGAGTTGAGCTTTTGGAAAAAAAACAGAAAATGTTTCTCTAATCCTAAGTGGACTCTTATTTCATGGACTACAACATTTTGTTTATGCAAAGTGAAGCATTTTTTGTTCACATAAATGCTTGTCAGTAATATGCTACTATTCCAATAAAACTCATATATAATTGAGGATAGGAAACACTTCCAATAAAACATGTATTTCAATTCAATCAAGTACACGTGCCAAATTCACTTTAAAATGCCAAAAATCAAAATGTAATTTATTTCTAGGTTAATTTCATGAAAAATTATATATTAATTGACAAATGGTGACAGCAACTGACCACTGTCTTTTACCCCCTGCAAGCAAATTCAATGGTTTGTGAAATTTCAATTTATGTCTTACTCAGAAAAGGCACACAAAAAATTCAATAAACTAGTAAAACAAGCAGAGACCCACTTCATTTAAAGAAAAGAAAATCCAGTTTAGTGGAAGCAGAATGTCATAAGAAAGCGTGTGCACTTCTTGACCAATGGTCAAAAGTCATACTAGGCGCAATGACGCCATTTTCATGCAATTTCTCGAAAGGTCAGCCATCATCATTATCACGCTGTTACTATGTACCTTCAGAATTTCTATACAATATCTACAGCAAATCCATACCAAACGAAACTCTGCACAAGAAAAGGGTCAATTGATCAATTGCAATAGCAACAACAACAGCAACAACACGAACCAACACAAGCATTGGCACAGGCGCTCTGACCTTCTTTAATGCCCAGCTGCGTCTACGCCATCGGGGTTTACGTGTTGATGGTCAGTTATTTTTTTTTTTGTTGTTACTGCTTGCTGCGAACGGAAACTGGTATGCAAATTAACTTCAAGGATATTCAAAAATTTAATGAATACGAACGTTCTAAACGTGTTTGATTTTTAGGGTGAAAGAGCGTCTGACCATTGGTCAATGTGATTAGTATGTGTGTGTGCGTGAGTAGATGTGTTTCGTGTGCAGAACATAGGGCGAAGATCGCAGTGTTAAGGGCATATGTATAAATGTCTGTTTGTCCACTCCATAATGGAGCGTACTCTAAGATGGGAGTGATCTTTATGGTAAAAACACTAAATTTTCATATTAAACAGAACATAAATCACAGAATTAATGCATCATCGCCATAGCCTTAGCCATTGCCGTCGCAGTTTAATGTTGTTTAGTTTGGTTTGTTCAAATTTGTATGGACATGTGTAAGGGCAAGTTGGGTTGGGCGCGTGGTCACAACATGGTTTACTAATATGAAATATTTGATTTTATGCTTACATCATGTTTAATGTGCATTTGGGATTACGGAATACCATATTGTATAAATAAATAACGAACTTAATTAAATCACTTTATTGTTTTAAATATCAACTATTTGTTAACATAACTAATAGTTTTCTATTATATTCATATATAAATCAAGTTATTTAGGACTTTATGCTTACTAGTTTCAAAACGAAATGTATAAGGTTAGATTAGGTTATTGTGGTGGCTTAAGACTCATATATGTAAACTCACTGGTGCTTGTTAATTAGATTAATATTAAATATAACTATCGGTTTACTAATGTTAAAGAAAAGGATATAAAAATATTTACACCAAAATGTTTATCAAATTCTAAAAAAGTGATATTCTATATAAAAATGATTCGCATTATTATTTTAGATTTTGTAATTTCGCAAGTGGGTACTGATTTTAGCCTCTCTAAGAACATTTTGCCAATTGATTTTCCACGTAATGCACGTTTGACACTCCAATATTTGTTTTTTTTTTTTTGGAGTCGGCCAAATAAATTCTTTCTTTGTAGATACAATCTGCCTCTTGCATTTCACCACTTACAATCAACATACTACCAAAATAACAAAAAGCTTTTGGGTTTGCAGTCGTGTTTGGTCTACGCGGGGCGCTTCACAGCCTTGCTAGTTCATCTAAAGAAAAAACCAATAAAAAATTAATAAACTAAAGTAAATTTGGCGTCTTATTGTTTTTCGTTTTAAAAGAAAACCGTGTATAAGAAAATTTTATTGCCGTATTTTTTTTTTTTTTTTTTTGATTCAACAAACGAAAATCAAAATTAATTCTGGAACTATTTTTGACAAAAATCGCTTCCTTATGGCCCTGAAAACTGAATTTATTTTCAATTGCTCATCCGCTGAAGCTGTAGAACGCACCGCGCGATCAGCTGTCTGACGGTTCCGTTCAACAGGCTGTAAATTATAAAAAACTTTAGTTATGAAAATCTCCCTTCATCCTTAACTGAATGCAAATACAATGAAAAAATAAATTTTAATTATTACGATATATTTTGTATAGTCGTAATCAACGCAAATTTGTAAGAAATAATTAAAAAAAATTTTAAATCTAAATTAAAATTTTCATGATTTTAAATGGGTTTAAAAATAAAAACAAATTTTCTCAAAATCTAGATTAAGTTAGGTAAGGTTAGAGTGGCTGTCGAGAGACACACTTAGGCCTGAACAGCCCATTGTGATACCACATAGTTATACCTACGATTTAACGCCGATCCCGGTTTAACGGTGATGTTGAAATTTTTTATTTCCTTGGTGTTTTTGTCATTAACAACCAAGGTTGTACTTGCACACTTTTTTATTATTTTCATACACTTCATATTTATAGTGAATATAAAAAGGTTAGGGGAAGTAACCATTCTTCGTCTGAAGACGGGAATCAACCCCGAACCTCCCGGATGAAAGTCAAGTGCACTACCCACTAAACTAACGAGGTCTTCTCAATAATTTTAATAGATAAATATATTTAGTAATTCATAATCTTAAAATATAGTTACTTTTTAACCAAAATTGGTTCAGAAATATTTTAATATTTACTTGATTTAATATTTGAAATTTTAAAAAATCATCTTAAAATAAATGCACTAATTTTTGTCAGCTTTTTAAATTGTAACTTTTTACAGAGTTGAATATGTTGACGAATCATGGTAGTTTTTGGGTTTTGGTGGATGATAATTAACTTATTAATACTTAATATATCGTTACCTTAATGCCTTTAAATAAAAGTTTATGCTTTCAAAATATAACAAAAAGAAAAAATTAATATTTAAAAAAGCATATATGACTTGGTAGAGTATGGAAGAATGTTTCTGAAATATCAGCTGCAGCGCTTCTGGCAGCTTTTACTAGTATTTCAGCCCTACCCCTTTCCCAATTGTCACTCGCTTTCATTTGCCCTTTAAAAACTTGATGGTGGTTTTTAGAGCCAGAAACCTCCAAAGAGAACAAAGAACCGAAACCGGGAGTACTTGGTTCAACGAACTAAACAATCCTGTCTTTGGAGACTAGTCATAGCATGTATTAGCAAATATTTTTGTAGGGATTTAGAAAAACGAACTACTCGAGAGTTCATCTCTATTACGCCCTCATTCAAGAAATCTATCCTGAAGAGAATAGTTTGATTTTCCCCAATAAAAATAAACCTAGGGGTACATTAAGTACATTTCCATTTCAAGTTTCCTGTTTATCTATTCCACCAGTGGTAGATCCAAAGAGGGCCTATCAGGGCTACAGGCAGTTTCAAAAATGTGACTGCTTATAGATTATAGTCTTTGAAAATTCCTTTACAGCGCAACGGTTTTTTATGTACACTTGAACTGCATTCAATTTGAAATTTCAGAGTTAGTTTTTAGGAGCTCCACATTCAAAGCGCTTGATAATGATTATTGGCTCACTTTTTTACTCTGTTTTTAGATTTGATTTTATGACCTGGTTTTTATTCTTATTTTAGGTTTGGTCTGACTGAATTTTGTACTGAATTTTAGTTTGAATTTCGGTCTAAATTTTGACTAGTTTTTGTAGGCCTTCTTTCGGTTTGAATTTTGGTCTAAGATTTGGTCTAATTTTTGTCTGAATTTGGGTCTTAATTGTATTTCCATTTAGTCCAAACTTTTGTCTGCTTTTGTTTTGAATTTGGGTCTTAATTTGGTTGCCTTTTAGCCTGTTTTTGCTCTGGGCTTAAGTCTGGTTTTTGGTCTATTTTTGGTTCAAACTTGGACTCCTTTCGGTCTGATTTATGGTCTTACATTTGGTCAGAATTTTTTTTCTTAACTCTGGTTTAAATTTTTGACCTGAATTTTTTTTGCGTTGGATCTGAGTTTTAGTATGAGTTTTGATTAAATTTTTAGACCGGTTTGAACTCAAATTTCATTTTAATTACTAGAGGGGACTCATCTTCAGCTACCGAGTTAGAGCTGGTAACCGCTCTGGTCGAAAGCAGAAGTCCCCATTAGAATCTCGTTTCAAGAAATAAGTCCACCAAAAATAGGGTACGTATTTTTTTAAATAAAAGAATGATGTCAAAGTTCCTGCACGAGTATTTAAACATTTTAACTGCCATTCATTTCATTTAATCAACAAACAAAATTGACGTTAATGCCAGATCACAGTCAAGACCCTAAAGTTTTCTACTAACTGTAATCCAAATATCAGCATTGCGATTAGCCGAATAATACAGAAATAGAGATCGGTTTGCGATGGCCAATCATATCTTCAGTATTAAAAAAAGGTGAAAAGAATCAATTTAGTTGTTTTTAATGTTCCAAAAAATAAGCTAATTAATATTTTTTTACCACAGAGATTTCTCTTTTAAAATAGTATTTTATTAAAATTACAAAAGATATGTGCATAAACATTTTCGATACGGGCACATAAATTCATAAATAAATTTGTATTTTCTTTTCTTGTGAACATACAAATCTACATACCTTCATATTTTATCTATTCGACATTGTTAAATAGAAAATGGTAATGGCTTATTTCAAATCACCATTGTCAATTCGAAAATGTCCCGTGCAGTCGAATATATTAAAAGTAATTTATGTGAAAAGCGCCCTCACGTATGTATATATACATAAATACACATATGAGTATACACATGCATACATGCAAAGCTTCTGCGGGAACGGGAGTGTGCATTACAATATACACACACACACAAAGAAATACCCCTTATATACACATAAACATGCTCTTATACTAGTGTACACTGTACATACCACAGAGCTCATGTGTATGCGTGGTATATATCAAAACATGTACATATACCTACCCATTGTGCAACGTTTTGGCCGCCGCCATTAAAGCATCAATTTATCTAAATTCTAACAGAACGAAAGAGGCAAGCAATAGCTTCCAATTCCATCCACCCTAATATACAGACAGACATACATACATATGAATATGTGGGAGAATCGGAATCATGACAAAGCAACATCGCCTTCAGAAACACCCTTTACCTCTGCCTATCCACCACCACCACCACCACCACCACCACCGCTAGCACCAGCATCACCACCATCTACTCACTATTTAGAATGGTATAGTATCGTAACGTATCGTATATGTATCATCGCTGTTGCCTGCCGCTTATGAGTGTGCAAAATATCGAGACACATACACGTACTCATACATACATACATCCATATGTGAGATACACACATATAAAGCACACACACACGACGACTACGGCAACGGCTACACTACAAAACAACGCAATGCGAAGTAAATGCGAGAAAATGTATTGCTTATCGAAGGGATATCGAACGTGGAGCGCCGAAGCTCCGAAACAATACCATATGAGCGAACAACGTTAGTTGTTGTTGCAGTTGTTGTTGTCGGTAGCAGCAACAGCATCGGTAACTCGAACGGCAGCAATGGAAATGGAAATGGAAATGTGACGTATGGGTGGACGAGCGAGTTACGTGGTGTGTCCACTTGCTACACTCACACACTGCGACGACATTATTTGGATGTGAATGTGTAAAAATGAGTATATGTGTGCGTCTTTTCTTCTTTTTGTTTTTTGTTTTTTGGATGTTCGTATCCAGTTTTCATACTGCTTCACTGCTTCGTTCTCGAGAGTATTCAAATTCATCCAAGAACACACACACACACACACGCACCACTCCTACATACATTCATACAAACATACACACACATGTATGTATATATTATGGTATCCATCCACTTTGAACATTAGAATGAAAACGCGAATATATCGAAGCTCAGCAATCATATGTGTACAATATATATTCGCTTACTCCTTCGCACACATTATCCTGACACTACAATACTTGCTCTGTCTTGCTTGTGTCTGTGTATCTACAACAATTTAAGGACTTTTCTCTGAGCACACATGCTTGTGCGCCCGGCTTCGGCTTCTGCTGTTTCGGATTCTCCCCACTTGCTATACTTTTGCCGTTGTGATAAAACATCGAGTTGCTGCTCACTCGCCTCACTCATGAATATCCTGTGCTGTGCTTAAAATGGTCGCCTGGACGACGACAACGTCAACGAGGACGACAAGGACACTTCATGCAGCACACCACTCCGCAAATGCTCCCACCTCTCTCTCTTTCTCTCTCTTTCTCTTTACCATAATTCCCTCCTTCTCCATTCACATATTCATATGTTTGCACGTATCCATGTATGTATGTATGTATGTGTACAGGGAATTATGTGTATATATATATTGTTTTTTCGATGTGACATGTGTGGGCGACGTGAGAAGTAAATAATAAAGCAACAAAAACACTTCGTTCTCGTCTCGTGTAGTTATGCTTGGGTGAAGGGGATAAATATAGCGCCAATGGTCTTTGAATGGATAGCAATCAATAAAATCACGCCATATTCAGTTTGGAATAAATTTTCTCCACACCCGATTTCCAGTTAATTTTTCTTCCTGAGCGAAAATTATTTAATTTAAGCTGAATTATTCAATCGACCATTAAATTATTTATTACACCTGAAATAAATTAAATATTTCAATTAACTATATGTGCAAATGCAATAAGTAATGGTAAGGTCTCATTATTTGATTTCAAACCGATTTGTATCAATAATTACTTTCTCAAAGGATAACCATTATTAATCTACCTGGTATTGGTCTCAGTGTTTTAGCAAAAAATATTCTAATTAACATTAATATAATTAAAATAAGTTCAAGAATCGAATTGGGGCAAATGGGGCAACATCCCAATTCTGTTTTTATTTTTACACGATTTATACCCATATACGCGGTAGCGAATACACAATAGGAATATAGGATCTGCAGCCTCTCCCAAAGAATGTAAATAAATACTTATAACCCTTCACTTCGATACAATAAATCTGAAATTCTGGGGTCAGTATATCGATGTTGAACTTTTGGAGAGCTCTTGATTTTGTTCTATTTTTAGGTCAGATTTTTTGGTCTAGTTAATGGTCTGAATTTCGGTATGGATATTGATTTGAGTTTTGGTCTGAATTGCGGTTTACTTTTTGGTCTAACTTTGAGCTCGGTTTCAGCCCGAATATAGGTCCAAGTTTATTTCGATTTTAGGTCTGAATTTTAGTCTGAGTTTTGGTAAAACTTTGATCTGATTTTTGACCGGAATTTTGTTAGATTTTTAATCTTTTTTTTTTGTCTGAGTTTTTTATTCCAATAGTTGGATTGAATCTGGTCTGATTTTAAGTCTGAGTTTTGAAAAGAATTAGGTCTGGATTTATATTGGTTGTATGAGAGCTGCCACGCCCAGTCGAGCAATCCTGCCCGCTTTCCTTCCAGTGATTTGTATTCACAACTTGCATCTCCTCATCAAATTTGGTGTTCGTACCCTTAACCCGTTAAGGACGTGTGGGAACCAAAGTAGATAGATCAAGAAAGTAACTTCAGAAAAAAATTGTTTTTAAACCTGGCTCAGGAATGGCTCAGCGAAAAGGTGACATATGGCACCGCTTGTTATTACTGGGTTAAATAGTTTACAAGATATCCAGTACTTAATATTCTGTTTCTATTGGAGGTACCGTGCTAAAACCAACAATCCCTTCTTCATAAAAACAACATAAAAAATCCTTAATGTTACATCGTTAACAGAAGTAAGAATACAATTGCGATGTAGAACTCGTTTTTGGACTGGATTAAATCGCCTCTAACTGAAATTTCAATATATTTTGTATCAAAAAAACAAAAAATTTGATGCAACTGAAAGGGGAAAGGTATGCATTTTAACGTAGCCCATTGACCTAATAATATTTTGACTTAAACATCGTTATTATACTCACTTAGTTGGCACTACAACCGATGATCGGTCTTGGCCGCTGCAATGAAGTTTCGCCAGTCTCTTTTGTCCCCCTGCACTTGGACTTTGCAACGGAGATTCGGTCGTCCTCTTCTGCGCTTTCCACCATCATAGCTCGAATAGAAAACCTTTTTAGCCGAAGCGTCTTTTTCCATTCACTCAACAAAGCATAGCAAGCAAAACCGCTGAGTTTTTATGTGCTTGACAACGTCAGTATCAGCGTACAGCTGATACAGCTAATGGTTTCAACTTATACGAAACACATTGTCCACTCATATTAGACCATAGATCTTGCGGAGTATCTTCCCCTCGAACGCGCCTAACAGCCTCTCATCATTGGTGGTCAATGTGCAAGTCTCAGCGGGACGGGAAGGATGATAGACTTATAGACCATTATTTTTGTCTGTCGAGAGATGGCTCTGCTTCTCAATTGCCTACTGAGCCTATAGTAACACCTGGTGACAACAGTTAGTCAAGGCTGACATTATTGATGTTGCTGATGCTGGATCCTAAGTAGACGAAATCCTTGACAACTTCAAAAGTATAATTGTCAGCAGTGATATTTTGTCTTGTCCGCGTTCAGCACTATACCCACTCGACGAGACTCCATTTCCAAGTTGGAGAATGCTGCGTTGACTACTCTCGCATTGATACCAATAGCATCAATATCATCAGCGTATGGATGACACTCTTGTAGAAGATAATGCCAGAGATGTCGGTATTTGCAGCTTGAATTTTTTTTCCCCAGCATAAGGATGAAGAAGTCGTACGATTAGAAATCACCTTGTCTGAAACCTCTTTTGGTATTAAATGTCTGTCCCATTTTTTACTGCGATGGCGGTGTTGGTCAGTGTAATTTTGCAAAGATGAATGAGCTTTGCAGGAATATCAAAACCAGACATTGTGGCGTACAAATGATCATGCTGTAGAAGGCGGCTTTATAATCGACGAACGGATGGTGGGCGTCTCGTTGTTTTTCTCGGTTCTTTTCTTGGATTTGGTGTGCGAATATCTGGTCGATGATAGATTTACCGAGCCTCAAGTTCAATCAGCTTGTTGACGAGGGGCTTCAGTCATTCACACAGTACGCTTGATAGAACCTTAAATGTGACATTGAGAAGGCTTATCCCACGGTAGTTGGCGCATTTCGCGGGGTCACCTTTCTCGTGGATTCAACAGAGTACGCTGAAGTTCCAATCACTGGACATACTTTCATCCGACCATATTATGCATTGATCTTGAGTCTTGTGAGCTCTTCGTCTCCAGTCTTAAACAACTTAGCAGGCAGGCCATCAATATTTTTAGTTTTAGATATTGCTGAAAGAATTTTTTCGAGGCAAGCATATATATTTTCAAAACACGAATTGAGTTAAGATGATTGCACTCACAATTTTATGAGGAATTTAAACACCGCTTAAAGATTAATCAACGAAAACTCGCCTGCTACTGATATGCCTACGTATAAATTCCCTTCTTGTAAGGATTTAAGTGATGCCAAGAATATGGCTGTATGTACTTAGTCTAATAAATAAAATTTATTCGGAAATATTAATAAATTTTATATCAATTCAACCAACGCTTTGGCAACACACGACCTTACTACATATATATCTTTAAACAATTTACACGAGAGCATAAAACTCACATTCGATTAGTTGCACACACATTCAAAAACTATTTCAACTGTGTTTCCAAAAATCAATAGCAAAGGATTGCTAAAATTTATTTCTTCAAGCTGAACTAAACAATGACGTGCATTTTTCAGAGACGACCCGATTTAACATGCAAAATTTTTGGCGGGACAGAGTAAAAAACTTCCTACCTTAACATTTGCAATCTATAATTTAAATATTCAAATTTCAAAAATTAACCATTGTAATTTATGCAAATAATTGTATAGCAAATATGATGTAATGATTCAAAATTTATATATGTATGCGTTTATGTATGTGTGTATTTGTAAAGGGATTTTGTATCGAAATAAAAAATAAAAAAAAATATTTTAATTACAATTTTCTATTTAGTGCAAAAATTTAAATCACAATATAAATTTCTACATGCTGAAATTCTTTCAAAATGAAATGCAATTCATCAATGGACCCAAAGTCGAAGGGTGAATACTGCATGTGTGTGTAGCAATTGTATATTATACTAACATAAAGAAATTCCAAAGTATGTGTATGTATGCATGCAAATATTGCATATAAGTTCAATGTATTTTTTTTTTTTTTTTTTATAATCCTATATCAGAAAAATATTTAAATTTGCATAAATGCGAGAGAGAAACATTGCTATCGAGAGTATATCCAGCAAACAGATGTGATGAAATTAATAAAAGGGATTGTCACGTAGCGTCGCACTTTTCACATACTGGCAAGGAATTTAATTTTTATACTTTAGACAACAGAACAGAACAGCATTCTGAAATGCACGCAAGGCTTCATAAAAATTATAGAAATGAACTATTTATTTTATTGACATCTTTCGTATATGTATGTATGAATGTGTATGATCACATAGTTACATACGTACTTAAATATGTATATACTTTTGAATGTATATATGTGGGCATTTATATGATGTACATATAAAATACATAAACACTTTGCACTTAAATATCTCTAATATTAAAACTGGGATTATTCAGGCGCCCACAAATTGGCTCTCTTTGCCCTTGAAAAATTGGAAATTTCTTTTTTGGGTGAAGTGTCAACATCGCTCAATAGTTCAAAAATTTATAACTACTCTGTGAGATTTGGACTTTCTTCTTTTCGAATCGACAATGCTATCTCACTTCTTTGTTTTTTGTTATATTTTTCATCTATCTGTTTGTGAACGTATTATTTTTCAAAATCAATCATAGTTCATTCAACCTCTCAAAGATGACTAAGTTTGTGTTATACAGTCTTTCCAACAAGAGCGTGTACGGCCTACCAAAAAAAAATCCCACATTACTTTTAAACATTTACTTATTTGTACAATGCGCTGACATATCAATATACTGTCCAGTTACCAAAATTTTTAGTAATTTAGTGGTAACGTGAGGTCATATTATTTCCAGCTTTTCGGCGTTCGTTTCAATTAAGCAATGCTCTTAACATTTTTTCTGCTGATCTTAAGCTTAATAATTGCTGAAAAATTTTCAATGTGGTTAGCATCTGAAGATTGAGAGGCGCAGTCCAAAGTTCTCATCCAATTTTCCTCTCTTCACTTACTGCACAAGCAACTTTACACATTTAAAATTCTTTCAAGCAACTGATGTTTAGAGTCCTGCCCTCTTAAAGCCCTCAATTTCTTTTTTCTTTTCCAAAACCAGTTATTGGCAGAAGATAAGAGTGTATGCTGGTATAAATAGATTATGTGCTGGATATCCAAATTTCTCGTAAATATGATTATCCTGGCGAAACTCTATTTTCAAAAGCATCCGAAAACATGAGCTTTTCCTGGATGCTTAACTAATCTCAGAACCATCTTACTGCCCTAAATGGGCAATCTATAAAAAAGATTCGTCTGTAAAGGCCACATCGCTCCAATCATTATCCATATGTTCAATAGCCCACTCCTGCCATTTTTTGTTTGTTTTGCCGTCAGTAATAGTTTGGTTGTGGTAGCTCTGAATTCAATTTACAATTCATTTAAATGCCTTTGGATTATACTAAGGGATATATTAGTTAACTTGCTGCGTCAGTTTTTGTTGGTCTGCTTCAAGTGTAATGGTAGAATTGGCTTCAAAAACTCATGCTATCACCGAATCCTGCTGCTGTTATATTCCTCTAGAAGCACAATAATTAAGTAAGTCGTAAACATTCTGGTGTCTTAAAAAAAGTTGGTTCCATTTCTTTACGAATGCGTTCAACTTCTCAAGATATTTGCAGCATCTTCCGAGAATATTTTTGGTTCCTTTGGATGTGAGCAAAAAATTAGCTTAAAAACGTTTTACATACATGGAGTACGATTTGAAAAATTGCTTAAACAACGAAATTATAATTGCTATTGTTTGAAAGGTTATACAGCGCCATTCGCAATGAAATGTTGAATGTTGAAAATAAAGTTCAACTTGATACTTAAAGTTGTTCGTACAATTATTGTATTGTATTGTATTATATTGTATTATAGAGGTTTCTGTCGTTGTACCGCGACCTATAAAATCTATTGTATCTAGAGTACCTCATCCAGTCCAGTCTCCCTCAAGAATTTGAGTATTGCGCCCGGATCTATTGATGCCAGTTCGGTACTGGGCACTTGGTGCATGCCCAGACATTTCCTTCTTTTGTGTTCGTACAATTAAGCCGTTCACCCTCTTGTTGAAAAGACAGTATCAATATCAATTGCGGTTTTATAAAGAATGATTACACTGCTACACAAAAAAAATGTTTTTTCGAGTCCTGAGGCCAGGCCATGTTTATTATATATTTTTAAGGCTACTGAATTAGAATCCTAGGTCCAGCACGTCAGGGTTCGGACATCACCTCAAAAAACCTCATGGCCCGGGGGCTAGACCATGTTGCCGTATATTTTTGGGGTCGCTGAATCTGAATCTGAGGTCAAAAAATCCCAGCATGCCAGGTTTTCGACTTAGGTTAGATAACGAGGTATTTTGCAGGTTATGTCGAAAACCTGGCATGCTAGGCTTGTTTAGACCTCGTATTCGGATTCAGCGACCCCAAAAACAAATAATAAACATGGTCTGACCCATGAGCTCGAAAACCAATTTTATGAGTTTTTTTGAGGTTATAACAGAACTATGACGGGCTAGGGGTTTTGGTCCTCGGATTCGAATTCAGCGATACCAAAAACATATATAGTAAGCATGGTCTGACCTCCAGACCCGAGAAAAACATTTTTTTTTGTGTGGCTATGTTATTTCTTCATAAGAAAAAGTTTTACTTCAGCAGCATAATAGTTCTTAAAGACACCGCAAACTTGGTTGCCTCTATGCCACGACGACCGCACATTGAACTAGCGGACCTAGTACTATTTACTTGAAATCTGTTAATCGGGGATTTTGGGGTCGCTGAATTCAAATCAAATTCTTTTTTTAAATTGGTTGGGATTTTCACGAAACTTTTGTGTTTGGAGGATCTGAGGACCGCTGAATTCAAATCGGTGGTCGAAATTTCGAAAGTCCAAATGGCGGGCCCGACACGGTGGATCAATTTTTTAAATTGGTTGAGATTTGCATGAGGGTTTTGGGGTTGCTGAAATTTCGGAAACCAAACTGGTGGATTTAATATGGCGCATAATTCCAGCCATTTCCTCTCTGCCCAACCTAAAGTCAACGAACGTAGACGTGGCGAATTAATGATTTTTGCGCACACAGCATAGGTAGACAAAAAATAAATAAAATGATAGTTTGTATGGGGATTATACGATATAATACCCCGATCCGAATGACCGTCTAATATATGGTGAAGATGGTAAAACGAAATATCTGAATGAAATAAATTTAGATTCAGCTTTTGAAGAAACTATAACGAATTCTATTGTTCAGTGATATGGTGGCAATATCTTCCAGTAATCGGACATCAGCCACTGAAACATATAAATTGTCTACAGCAAAAAGAAGACTTCATGCTTAGTTTCAAGTCGATAGCTCTAAAACTGAGACAATAGTTCTCGTTGAAACAAACGGACTTTATTTTGAACTGATATTCTATGTAGTACAGTATTAGTTTTAAACAAAATAAAATCACAATGATATGAATTGGAGAAAAAATAAGCAACTTTTTTGTTTTGTATCTAAAGCATGCACTTGTATACATATCTATTTAAAATCTAATGGCATCTCGGGGAATCTATAGTCCCACATTTTGGGACAATTCTACCAAAACTGGTACATTTTTTACATTTTTCTGTTCTTGGAACATTGGTACATGTTTTTAAAATCTGGTACATTCTGTGGGCAAAGTTAGCTTTTATAATAATTAAGAATTGTAAATTTATTTTCAAAATATTTTTTGTTGAAAAAGGTAAAATTTAAATACACAATATGTATATAATGCTTAAAAAGAATTGTGTGTCGGACGGTAAGAGTCTCATTATATCTAGTCGGCCTAAGACTATTTTTAAAATACAAAATATATTTTAATTAATGTGTTACTTTTTATTAAGGATGTAGTCTGCTGTTCCGGCCTAATTTTTAAAGTTATTTCGGGAATTTTTTATTATAACAAAATAAAATACAATTATTTCATTTTTTTATATGTTATTATTGACATCTTTATTTGTATAAAAAAACAATTTTTGGAGTTTATTTTACGATATTTTTTGTTGCGTTTTTTACGTGTGGGTTTAAACATTTTGATTAAAAACCAACAAAATCGCGTTGTTTTCTGTTGAAAATCGTTTTAAAAAATGATTAAAAATAAACAATTCTACTACCTGCGAGAGCCATTGGCGTGTAAATAATATATTAAAAGTTCAGCCCATTGGGTTCGATAGAATTCTCTTAGACCCCTGGGCCGGTCAAAAAAACCTTGTTTCGAGAAAAACATTTTTAAAGTTTTAACGAGAGATAAAGTTTACTTTCAATATATTGTACTTTCGAAATACATTTAAAAAAAATACTCGATTTTTTGAAACTCGAACACCAGACTACATCCTTAATAAATAACATTTATTGTTACTTATTATATTGGTACATTTTTTCCCCATTTGGTACATTTTTTGGTAAATATTGGTACAAAATAAAATGAGTAAGTGGCAACCGTGTGTAGTCCATTTAGCAACCACTACTGAAGTTGTAACAAAATCTGTGTGAAAGAAATCGTTAAACGCTTACTGTGTAAATGTACAGCACACACGATAATACCACTCCATCTACTGGGAAAACTTTTTTGAAAATGTGATGTTCTCGGTCATCATGCTAATCTTATCTATGCTGCCTAAGTCACAACAACGTTCTGGAGTTTTTACATTTACATAAATATTTGATATTTTTGCAAAATTTTGGATAGTAATTTCTTCAAAAATATATGATATTATATCATTGCGAAATATACCACACTTTTGAGGTATTTTTCAATATTTCCTTTTGGATCCTTACTTTTTGCGATCTTCTTACTATCACATGGTCAGATTTTCTCTTCTTCTCGAACACAAATCCTTAGTAATCTTTTGCTTAAACGGTCCGTTTAAATACATAAATATATATTTGTAACAATTTTATAATTATGCATTCAAGCAAAAATACACATATAAAAACTTTCTTCTAGCTTAACTAAAAAAAAAACATTTCGCAGCATTTATGGTGCTAGTGTCTCATATTACAACAGAAAACACCCTTTCATGTTTCGTCTTCTTGCATCTAACGCCGATTGCTGCTGCACATGGTAACTACAATATCGAAGCCAGTAAATAGACAGGGTTCATTTAAAAAAAAAAATAAATTGCAAAAAAAAAAAAACACATTGCTGCAATTTGCATGGGTAATAATTTTTGGCTTCCTGTCAATCGAAGTTCAAACGAAATTTATATCTTTTTTTTATTTTTAATTAAAGGCATGTTTGCATATTGCAAATTGCATGCATTGTGAAAGTATTGTATTTATTTATTTTTTTTTTAATTTCAAATATTGAAATTATAGGTATATCAAATGTTGGTAACATTCTCTCACTTACATTCAAGCACAAAGAGTTGCAAAAATTTAACGGATATTTGTCAAATGCATTTCTTTACACATACATACTATGAAGGCACATCATTTGAAAACTTTCACAAAGGTAAACTATTCTCTAATCCCTTTCTAAGCCTTTACAAGGTGATTGCAATAGAAAAAGAAAATACATACATAATATCCTTATAGGGGTCCAAGAAGTTTTGAATATTATGTTTGCAAACGTAAAAGGAAATGCGTGTGCATGCGTGTGAGTTTGAGTTGTTACTACGTGCCCTAAATCTGCATATGATTATGCAAAAAAGGGTTTATATCAAAAAAGGAAAATCTATTGTCGAAAAGTAATTTGATTATTGCATGCCCTTTTTCGAAGTAGAGGAGAAGAGAACAAGGGTATTTCTTATTATTAAATAAGTTTCCCATGAATTAAAGATATGCGGCAAGACATTCACACAAATGTATTTACAAACACACACACACAAGAAGATATCTTCTTTTTTTTACCTATTAATTTCTGTAGCAATTTGAAATTGCGGAAAATTGCAAGAATATTTATGAATGATCTGAAATATTTTATAATAATATTGAAATACATAGATCAATGTAACCCAAAACAAACCTGGTATTAACTCTGAATGCTTCCAAGAGGGAAATAAAAAATACATGATTGGACGACTTTTGTGGGATCTTATAATTTGATTAGAAAAAATCTGTAAAAGAATTGGTCTCTTGTTGATTTTAATTTCTGAGCAAATTAAAAATCCAAGAATACATAATCACAATAACTGAAGAATCGAAAACCTAAGGGAAGTTTTAGATAAGGTAAATCATATCGAAGATGTTCTTCAATCTTATCAGAAAGAAAATAATTCGAGCTACTGTTGTTTGCTCACAGATTAAACACAATGTTTTTGTCGAGGTTGTCCTTGACTTTGGATGTCTAGAACCCATCGCTAACACCTGCAAAGGATAACAAATTCAAACTTTAACTATATGGACACTGGCAACCAACTATGACTAGATGTTGGAGGAAATTAATTACTAAAAAGATCTGTAATCCAATATAAGTAAATGAAAAAAGTACACCGAATGCGATGATTCCAAGTACATAAAAATCCAACGGCTTGCCAAGTAGCGCTAGCTGGAACTTAACAAAGGGAGAGAGAAGACGACCAAATTCGATTATGAGGTTCAGGGAGGTAAATAAAGAAAAGTCTAGGTTATAGGGTATGTGGATGTTTCTTTTTAACCTATTTTGAACCGGTACCAGAACTAATGATTGGACTCTGAAAATGTTTTATAAAGTATGTATGTTTAATAGGCCGGGCGATTTGGTAACCAATACCGCGCCGTCGAAATTACTATTTCTCTTGTCATTACGAACAAAAGTCTAAAACGAATTTCGACGCTCCGGAATTTTATTTTTATGAAAAATGCTCCTCATATATAGTATTTTCAAAGCACTTGGAATTTTTGTAATTATTTTTTCTGCGAAAATTGGTACTTTTGGTATTTTTAATAGGGAGCGCTATCGAACTTTTTTTTAAATACAAAATAATCTCTATTTTGCACATAGCGAAAATGTTCTGCTTAGTATGCTGTTCGATGATCGAAAAGAAATTTGCAATTTAGCACAGACTTCATATCAATAAAAATTTTCATTTAAAAGAATTGTAAATTTCTGTGGAAAATTGTCGGCCCTCTTAAGGTTAATGAAAGCACCTTAAAAGTCTTGATGAAGGGAGTCCCTGAAAAGCTCTAAACTTTCTCAAAATTATTTATTTTTTTTTTTTTTGGTAAAAAATTTACATATTTATTTTATTATACTTCAAATACAATAAAAAGAACTTTCACCTATTTTGGATTCCCTGCTTTCTAGATTTTTTGCTATTTCTATGTCACAATTGTGCCGTGCGCACTCCTTACGTAAAACACCCGAATTTCTAGTTATGAAAAAAGAAACATCCTCGCTTACTTATATAGAGTTACAACCAATTACATTTCCTTCAAATCGTGATTATTCGAAATAAGGATTTCAGATTTAAGCGATTTTTGTTTTTGACCACAGAATTGGGTATTTATGAATGAATATTTATCAAATCTTTAAGCAAATAACGAAAATTTTCAAGCATTTTTTCTCAGCGATTTTATTAACTAGTTTAGCTCTAGTTTTCTTTTAGTTTTAGCAAACCTTCAAGACTAAAAAATTTTGTTTTTTTTTATTTCCATAAATTATTACAATTATAAAGGTCATCCAAATACAGGCCTTAAAAGCAGGTTTTCTAAACGATTAAAAAACCATCAAACGACATAAAAAGGCGTGACTTAACATGAAATGCGACAAGCTTCTATATAGTAGTAATAACTAAATATTTGAAGAAAGAAAATGCCTGAAAAAAAGTAATTTCAATCGGAGTCATAAACGTTTCGGTGGGTGACTTTTTCTTGTTAGTTTAATTTGAGTCCCATTTTGATGGTATCATCTTTTGACTTAAGGGGTCGCCCCGCCCACCTAGTAACGTAACCAACTTTTATTTATGAAATTTGCTTTTTTTTTTAATTTAACCTATCGATATGTTTTGAATCAGTTAACCATTTAAAAATCCGATTATACATATTCCCTATCACAATACCTTTCATTTAGTTTCAAGAACAACCGGACATTTCCAGCCCGAGATAAAATTCTCAAATGATATAAAAATTGAAAAAATTAAAAAAATACAATTTCTCACAAATCGATTCAAAAAAAAATTTTAGCCATGATTTTGGAATTCAGCGGGAGAAAATTAATTTTATGAGCTAGTGAATTTTTGAAGTCATCTGTATTCGATAGTATAATCGACGTTACGGAAAGCAGTGGATGACTCCCCTCCCCATGTAGCACTTCGTAGCAAATTGTCGGAGCCCCCCTCCCCCTCGCGTGTTATATAATATTTGAACGGCCCTTAATTGTTATAGTGGAAATAAAATTTCACCTTCATCCTTCAGTTTATTTGATCTAAAACAGATGCTTTAAATTTTAGCTTGATCGATTAAAGTGGGCTTGAAGTAAGCGTGCTCACCGATTTTGATAATTATGCTTGGAGAAACAATGCATTTAATGCGCAATGAACTTTCATAAAGATTTTGCAATCATGTATAAAGTTGCGTTCGTGTAACCAGAACAAAATTTAAAAGAATACAGTAAAATAAAATATATTATTTTTAAAAATTTCGAAATATAAACGAAAAATACTAATATAAGAATTTCCCCCACATCTACTGTATAGATCTCGAATCATTATAAAATATAAGTAGATTGTATTAGCTTAGTTTTTCAACTAACATTAAAATTTTTAAATCTAAATAAAAATTAAAGTTTTATATAAAGTAAAAGTCCATAGTGTAATGTATACTCTCATTCAATAATAATATTTAACTTGTTGCTCACTTTTACAATTTTATTATCTCGTTTAAAAATTCTGCTCTTTAATAGACTTACGCAAAGCGTACAAACAGCAGCAACAATGAAAAAAAATTATATATATAAGTATATTTTTCGCGCCAAACAAAAAACTTTTTTTACATTTTTCCGCTGAGAGAAAAAAAAGTCGACCTTGAAAAGAAATCTGCTACGTTACTTACTCCCCTTCTTAAGGACAAACGAATATTATAAGGGAATAATTTATCCGGCTGTACGAGGAAATACCATTTCGCCTTCACATCATCCGCCTCTCGCCTTGCCTCGCTCGCGTACCGAATGCCGCAGTGCCGCCAATTAGAGACTCATTACGCACTCATTGTAGACAGCGGACAGACTTAATTTTTTTTAAGAACAAAAAAAACAAAAAAAAAAAATGAAAAAGGAAGAAAAAATAAACTGAAAAAAAGAAATCGCAGACAACTTCCACGGTTTCCCCAAGTTTTACATAATTACCCTCGCTATGTAAGCAAATGAAGAGTGAGATGGAAAGAAGAGGAGAGGGCTGAATTGAGAATTGATGGAAAATTGTTGCATTTACTGTGAAATTGAATAAATTTCAACTATTTTTTCTGTTTTTTTGTTATTTTTATCACTTTATCACTTTTATTATTGCTATTGTTGTTGTTGCTACTTTTGGTTGTATTGTGTTTTTTTTTTTAAGTATTTAAAGAGCTTGTCACATTTTTATCGTGTTTCATCATTATTTATTTATTTTTTTTTTAATTTTGTATTTTTTTTTTGTAACGGTGGTAAAAGTTGCAATAATTTATTCCAAAATCAGAGTGTTTTATGAGGACACTTAGCGCTCGCTGGGTGGTTGGCAAAGACGAACTCGATTCAGTTATTTCTTTTGCTGGTAGTTTTTTTATATATTTTTTTTTTGTTATTAGTTTATGAAAAGGTGTAAAAAAGTACTTGAATAATTTACATTTTTGAAGTACATGACCACAGTTAAGCTAAATGCCAGTAGGGCGTTCATTGCGACAGTATGTGTGTGTGTGCATACCTTTTTTTTCGATTTTAGGAAAAGTGTTTGCGTTATCGATCACAAGACGCGGTGATCTGTAAGAATTGAGAGTGGAGTACGAGCATCAACCAAATTTAATTCCGGATATTTCGATGGTGGTGAGCAGATGTTATCTAAAGTTAATTTGAATCTAATAATTGGAAATAGTTCTTTTCTGCATCGAAAAACTTGAAGACGGTTAGTGGAATGTTGAGACACAGATTGAAAGGTTTAGGTCTAATGAGTTACGAAAAAGGGAATGTCTTTGAAATTGTCACGAACTTAATTTTGCATCAATAAACTTAAAGAGAGAACTCAATTGAAAAGTGAATAGTTTAATTAATTAAATATTTTTTTAATCTAATTATCCTTAATAAGGGCTAAAATTTGAGAAAAAATATATTGTAATAATATTCGCAGTTCTCATACAAACCAAAATTTACAGGGTGACAATCGTAAAGTGACGCACACATTTCAGCAGTTATTTTCAAAAGGACGTACTTCCATTAAGTACAATTAAATGTTAACATTGCTGAATATATAAGCATTCATTTGAACCCCACCTCATTCAATATAACCTCCTTTAGCCTGCGCACATGCCTTCAATCGATCCGGAAATCATAGGACTGTTCGCCGCAGGACTTCCTGATCAATTTCAGTCCAGGCTTTCTCTAATGAATTTGTCAGCGACTCCAGACTGTGGTGTTGAGATGCACAAGCCTTACTCTCTAAAATACTCCAAATAGAGTAGTCCATTGGATTCAAGTCTGGGGAGTATGGTGGCCATTCTTGAGATGTTATGAATCCAGAAAAATTGTCTTTTATCCATGTTTGCGTTAATTTTGCCATGTGGGAAGGTGCAGAATCTTGCTGGAAAGTCCAGTTTTCATTTCCAAATGTATCTTGGGCCCAGGAAAGAACATGTTCATTTAAAATGCTCCTATAAACAACCTAGTCAATTTTAACACCCTCTTCAACGAATATTAGAGGGGTTCTGGCATTAGCGGAAACTCCAGCCCATACCATAACGGAAGCTGGCTTTTGAACTCGGCCAACAGTCCTATTTTGTTGCGATGATGATGTTAGCCACATTCGGTAATTTTGCGCATTGAAATGTTGTTCAACCGTGAAAATTTTTTCATCTGTAAACAAGATATTTTCAACATTTTTTAACACGGAGGAGCGTAGCAACGCCTTGCATCTTTGCAGTCGCAAATCTTTCTTTTTTTGTGTCAGATCTTGAGCTTTTCGGAGCTTGTACGGCTTCAGACTAAGCTTTGATTTTGCAATGATTCGCACTGTTTCACGGTTTACTCCCACTTTATTAGCGATTTTTCTCATTGAGCGCCTTGGATTTCGCTTGATTTGTTTACGAATTTTTTCTGTTAAACCAGTAGTGGCAACTGTTGAAAATTTTCCCCGGTCTCTATCTCCAAAACCCCCAGTTTCATTATATCGAATAACAGCTCGGTCTACCGTACGACTTGACAAATTTAAAGCCTTTGCAATTTGACGGCTACTATAATTTGCCAAATGAAATTTCGTAATTTCACGACGAATATTTTCCTTGTCCATTTTTATGGAAATTTCAAAATGTAATAACAAAAATTCAAATGAAATTAAAAGCAAAGCCAATGATGAATGAATTTGCTTTTTAAATTAAAGTAACGGTAAATGGCAAAGCTTGCTGCAGATAATAATATTAAACTTGCGTCACTTTACAATTGTCACCCTGTACACCTCAATTTTGCTGATCTAGATTTTGGATTTAGAATAGCTTTTTCTTAAATTATGGAGAGGGAGGTACCTCCACTTGGAAAAAAAATTGGGTATTTTTTAAACAATTTAATTAAATTTAAAGAATATGTATAAAAAGAAATATTGACAAATATTATGGGTATTCACTCGTTGATTCGAAAATGTGAGATTACGAATGCATGATTACGAATGTGTGTGTTCAGTGCACATATTTGATATGCGAAATATTTTAACTATCAGAATATTGCCACCTTTTTGAAAAATAGTGAAAATAATTGCCTTGTAATTCTCATTTACTTTACACTTATACAGATTGTTGAAATGAGGGAACTGTCACAATGATCACTGATAAGGGACCGTTGCGGGTTCCGAAACGGTCGTCTGAACTGCTAGTTCTGTAAACTTTTTGGTTTTCATCAGCAATCATTATTCATTCAAAGCCTATTAATTTTAAATAGAAAATATTTTGGATTTTTACGAGTTTAACCTTTTTATATTAAGTAAATACAGGTAGCAACTATTTTTCGAAGCGGCAATCAGTTATTTATCAATTCGCAGTTATACTCTGTTGAAAAAGTACGGATTTTTTTACAATATATGGTCGGAGAGATGTTAAACTTTCGCATTCCTCACTTTAGCAACGTCGCAAACGCATTTCGCATCAACTCGTGAAAACCCATATTAATGGTTATTTATTCTGTGTGAGAATCAATAATAAACGGAAACACTGGAAGTTGTTTTGGTAAATTGACTACATAAAATCGAAATCTCATCCAATATTGCATGCTTCAATTAAAGGAGGTGAGTTTTTATCTATACATTTTTTTTTTGGATTCTTATTAATTGAAGGAACAATTGTTATAAGAATCTTCTCTACAGCTCTTATTGAAATATGGTTTCGATTCAACAACTGATTCTGTAATGTATTTTTCCTTAACAATGGCCGCGTTTCAAAGACGCAAACTCTCGCAAATATTGTGAGAGTGTTTCAGAAACGCATAGTTGTGAGTTTATGATCAGCACAAATACCATGCTCAGAAGAAAAGTGATTCATATATTTAGCTAGAGAAAAATCGAACCAAATATTTTTCTGGCACAAAAACGAACCTTTGCTGAACCATTCACACACATGATACTGCAAATGCTCATTTTTACTCTAAAATATTTTTGGTTCGCTTTTGCTTCAGCAAAATACTCGAGTCACTTTTGTTCAGAGATCGTCAATAGTTAGTACAAATTATTTTTCCGCTCTTTCAAGTCGCAACAGTTACGAGGTTTTTGCGTCTTCGAAACGCAATCAGTGTCTTTTTTCGACTATTCACAATTATATATAAAACTAGAATAGACCCTCAAAAAAAAAAACACCTTATTTTCGCACACAGCACAAAATTTTACTTCAATTTTTTTATTTAATTTAACCCTTAAATGCGTTTGCGGTTAAATTTAACTGCACCGGTAAAGTAGATTTGTAGCTTCAATTTAAAAAAAGAAAACCTGAAAACATCAATTTTTTGAAAATTATGACCAAACAAAATAAAAAAAAAATTCTTTTCATCAATTCATTAAAGCTACTATTTGCAGATGCGTTGCCAGATTTATTTTCTATCATTAACGAGTTTCCTCAAAACAGACTACGTTATACTATGTTATACTACGTAAGATATCGCGTTTCATTTAAATTTAACTGCATCAGTTAAAACGTGATATCAGGTAGAATTAAAAAATTCTGAAAACGGTTCTGGGGCTTAATTTTATTTTTCACATCGGTATACTTTTTCAGTCCGATCGGAGAAGGTGTGCATTTAAGGGTTAAATTGGTTCTTCTTATGAAATGGTCCAAACTAGAGAATTAATTTGAAATTTGTATACAGCTTTCAATATTTCCTTGTGTAAAAAAATAAAACAAAATATTAAAAATGTTGCATAGAGTTTCAACAATTTTGAGGGAAAAATGGGATTCATTTCTCATATTCTACCCCACTAAATCCACGCCTGATTATGAATACTTTCCTAAAAGTTATGCTCCTGAACATTTAATTAGATGTGAGAAGCAATTTCGAGTTTTCGAAAAAGCCGATTGCAACACTTTCATGATATTTCAAAATTAAATAGATTAACAATTTATAATCAGCACAATTGTTGTTTGAGGATATTTGCCGAAAGAGGCAGAGGCGGAAAAGGCATAACAGCAAAGAGCAATAAGGATAACTCGAATTCGCTGGAGTTGTCTTTATTCGTTCGGTTATTCGTTGAAGAAGGCTATCAAACTGGCATTGGAAAAGACCATGATATTTAGTTTAGTTCTAGCTAAAGTGATAAATGTCTTCTAAAAGCAATTGTACTTACAGTGCAGTCAGCCAGCAATTGAGACAAGAAAGATTGTATTGAAAACCGCATGCAATATTGCGATGAGCCGTGAATTATTAATTTTTTAAAAATGAATTCTAAGTAAAATTTAATTAAACTACCCAAAATAGAGTAAGAAACTTAAATTTTTAGACTAAGTTCCCTAACACAATCGTGGCAAATGAATTATCGAGGAATTGATATTCAAAATACTTGCCTTTTCTCACGTACATTTTCCTTGGTTAAGTTCACTTAGAATAGGAAAAAAGGAAAAGCAAAGAAAAAATGTCTTGGGAGATGTCATTCGAAATAGGGCTAATGAGTCATAAGCTAAATTCCAATGTATATTGGACATTTTTTGAGCTGAGTTTAATTTTATATCCAAAATACTTAAAAATGTGAAAAATTAGCCAAATACATTTAATTTAATTACAAATAAAAAAGCAGTGTATAAAAAGTTTTTTTTTTTCAATTTAATTGTACCCGCATATATGTTGTTCCGCATATACATACATATGTGTTTTTATTATAAATGTACCCTATATCTATACAAAGGCATCCATAAGTAATAGCACAAATGCAACACGCACACAAGGGTAAATGTATTTACTGCAAATTGCACATTGGTCACTCACTCACTGTGAAACCCTCAAGGGATTTGTTTTTTCTTTTTTATTTTTGTTTTGTTTATTTTATAGTGTATTCATGTGAGCCTGTGTGTGGAAGGTGGTATCAATGTTAGGGTGTGGTCATAATGTAATACTTCATATGTGATTAGGGGTGAAAAGGGAATTATGAACGATTTTGTGCATTTTACACAAAAAATAATAACGTCTTAAAAAATGGCGGCAAATAAAAAACAAAACCTCTAAATATTTTTAAGTGGGTACTTAAAAAGGAATATGTATTTATGTGTATATACATATATGAATGCATTGTACATTGATTGCACTAGTGAGCATGGGTTCTATGAATGGACTAAGTGTTTTCAATGCTTTAGTGTACTCGCTCATAATTTTTAGAGTAATTTTTGCCATTTTGGTGAACCACTAGTAGGAATACCTATCCTTATGAATTTAAACATTTTGATAACTCAGAAAAGTCGTTTTAACCATTTTCAAATTACCATATTTTAAAATGGTTTCTTTTTGTAGCCTAACATTGGTACTTTTTTCTGAGTCATTGGTTGCATTCAGAAGACACACCGGAGGCTCAACATGTTGAGATTAAATTTGCTTCTGCTACATATATACATTTTGTGTCTTCTGAATGGCATGATGGATCATTTGACAAATTTTTAAGAAACAGCTGTTTTATTTTTTGAGAAACAAAAAAAGTGAAAAATTTTTAATTTTATCAAAGTCAAAAATAATATAAGTTATCTATTATTAAATACACTCGCCAATTGTATATTGAATTGAAACTGTATCTTCGGCAGACGTAATGTATATTTTCTTATATATATTTTTTTAACTATAAGCCAGAAACCTGCGCCGTGCGGCTTACAGTCAACTTCGCGCCGCCGCTTTGTTTTTACTTGCTACCGGCCGTGATTTATCAGCTAAGCCGTACTCACTGTATAAATGAACGACAAACTTCATAATATGAATTGAATAACATTAAACAGATAAATTTGCTTATAATAGGATTGTTTAAAATTTTATATTCGAGTATTTTTATATCAGCCGCCGAAACAAAAGAAAATATCGGCTACCAGCCACCGCTAAAAAATCGCCAAACCGCCGATAAATAAAAATAGACGGCGCAGATCTTTTGAGACAACATGTTGGCTCGAAAGAGCAGAAATATAATATGATGGAAAAAATGGTGTCGAAATGCCAACAGCTCCACGGTGCGGAAATTCACAACAACCCATTCAGAAGACACATACGCCACAGTTGCGCAACAGCTGTACCTTCTGAATGCACCCATTGATGTTAGATTTTGAAGACTGTGTAATGGAAAAAAACCAGATGAATATTTAGGGATTTTTTTTTAAGGTTAATAAGAAGAAAGGGATTATTCATGTAGGGGGAAAATAATTAAAGTTTCACAACGAATAATATTGCAGTGAATTATTTTGAGGTGTGAGATCTAGTATCAGAGCAACTACAAATGGTCGAAGTTTTGATATATGGCCTGCCTTGAGGAATGATGTGCAACAAGAATGAGGTACAAAGGGGGTATCAGGGTGTTTTTGGGGTCGAGAAAACATATTTTTGATATTTATTCTCCCGAAAGACTTGCATTAGGGCCATTACTGAGCAGTAGACCATACAAGAAAAAAAAGTGCGCCGTACACCATTGAATCTAATTTATTTTTGCCAGGCAATTTTGAAAAACAAATTTTTTTTTTTTTTTTTTTTGAGCGAACGTAGGTGTCGCCTTTTTCGGCATTTATAGTCGAATCTTAAAGTATGATACATCGATGTTTTCGTCTCAAGGAGACTAATTTTTTTGCTTCTATATGCAAAAGAAGCCGGAAGCATTACAATATTCAAAAGAATTAATTGAATTACCAGGTAACCACAAGGAAAATAACTTTATTTGATCGTTTTCTTTGCTAAAATCCATGTCATTTTCAAAACATGTAGAACATGAAACTGCCATTGTGGTCACCGACGAACAATGAATGGGCCACATTTTTTCTAAACTTGAGAACCGTCAAAAAATAAAGCCAACTTGAATCACGTCGAAATATAATCGATTACAATTTCCATTTTTTGATTTTTTTTTAATTAATGTTGTAGAAAATGCTATATGATGGGTAAGTACTAGAAGAGGGTACTTGCGGTCAATGACTTTTGAAGCAAAAAAATTAGTCTCCTTGAGACAAAAGCATCGATATATCATACTTCAAGATCCGACTATAAATGCCACAGATATGACGAATTTAAAAAGGCAACCCCTACGTTCGGTAAAAAAAATACAAAATTTGTTTAAAATACTTCTGCAGGAAATATCGAAAAACTTTTCTAGCAAAAGTTTAATGATTATTTAGGAGCTTTAATTTTCTGATATTAGGGTGGTGCGTTAGGGTCGTAAGAACTGAGATCTGATGGGTAAATACTAGAACGGGGTACTTGAGGACAATGACTTCTGGTCTCCTTGAGACAAAAACATCGATGTATCATACTTTAAGATCCGACTATAAACGCTGAAGATATAACGAAAAACTTAAAAAGGCGACCCCTACGTTCGGTAAAAAAAAAAAAATTTTTTTTTTCAAAATTGCCAGGCAAAAAGAAATTAGATTCGAAGGTGTAGGGCGCACTTTTTTTTTTACCTGTAAGGTGGTACGTTCTACTGAACAGTCTTCGGTTTTTTCGCTTCAACATTTTTGATTTTTTAAAAGAAAAGCAAAGGTGTTTTTAGGAGTTACGCTGGTGCTAAAAAAACTGTTCCAATGGGTATTCTCTCAAACTACAAACATGTAATTTGAATTTTATGTTATATTAGGTTTTTTAAAAGCGTGAGTAAAGCCCCATTTACAATGGAGCGAGAACGCGAGGCGATGTTCGAAAGCGTTACGTCGACAAATTTTCATTTAATGTGTTTCAATGTGCGCATATACAATGAAGCGAGGCGAGCTCTCGTCTCGCCAGTGAATTTCGAAAATTTGAAAAAACCTTGCGAGCGAGACGCGATGTTGATACATGTAGAGCTGCCAGATGTACTACATACTGTTGAAATGAAATAAAATATAAAAAGTATTTGTAGAAAACTGTGGAAAAATGGACTAACCCTTAGTGCAGCAATTATTGGACCAGTAAATAATCTTTTTTATTAAATTTTCCTGAAAATAACTTGATTTTAAAATATATACACAATTTTTGTCAATAAATGATGGTAACTCTTAATAAAGTGAACACACTTTAAACAGCTGTTTCATATTAACAGCGCCTCGCTTAATTGTAAATTGAACAACGAGAATAGCGACGAGTGCTCTCGTTTCCAAAATCGACTTGGAAACACGCCTCGCGTCCTCGTTCCATTGTAAATGGGGCTTAACTCATTCGTCGTCAACAAACAAAAAATAACATTAAATATTTCAAAAAAAATTCGATTTCGAAAAGATAAACCCTAAAAACTCTTTTTCTAGCTTATATTTATTGATAAATTTCAATTTGACCCTTACAATTACAGAACTGTTTTTAAGCCAGTATGGTTTGGTTGTTATAAAAATATCTCAGAAAAATTAAAGTTTCTCCTGGAAGACTAGAACTTAATTTGTTGTATACATAAAGAGCCGTTGAGATGGGTCTATGGGTTTTGGGGATTTACTGGTGCTTTTCGGGTTATTGTCCTGCCATTTAAGTGGCATATTCCACACTCGGCGTATGACAACATCACTTCTTTCAATATATCCACATGCACTCGCTGATCCATGGTTCTTTTAATTAGATAGATAGGGCCAACTCTGTTTTAAAGAGTTACACCATTCCATAGCTTTCGCACCATCATGCTTAACAGTTTCAGTAGTGTATTGTGATTGATATTCGGTGTTAGGTGGACGTTGGATATAATATTGCTCTTTGGCAAACTATAAGCGAACGGTCTTGTTTTTCTTCGTCATTAATAGCGTTTTTCGTAGACTTCTTGCAAATAAATTATGCTGTACTAAGCATCTACGAATAGTTACTGTACTTACAGCAAGACCTAGCTCTTTACGTCTTTTTTCAGATGAGGCCGAAGGTTGCCTTTACTATACGTCGATCGTCCACGTGTTTCAGTTTTTTTTTTTCTACGAAAAGGAATTCGGAATCATTTGGTCAGAGCATCCTACAATTTTTTTAATTTCTTTGTATATCTCTCCTTGCTTTCGACGGTTTTTTATTATTTCGCGTTTTCCTTCAGTGCAATGTTTTGCTCGTCCCACTATTAAAAAGAAAAAAGCCATTGTAATATGAAAACTACAAAAAAAAGTACACTGACAAAAAAATGCGCTGATATTGTTCAGCTATACATTCAAAATAAGTTCTCAATCGTGAAAACTAAACATGCTTTTCGTAGAAAATACCTATAAAGTAAAAAGTGTTCGAGGTGATAGCACTATAGGCGTTTATATGCAAAATTTTTAAGCTCCGGTAGCCATAGTAATGCCAGCCCCACAAGACAGTCAGCCAGACAACGACCAAGATGTTCCAATGAAAATATTGAAGCCGTACGAGCCAGTATTGAGGAGACTCCAACGACATCGAGTTGTCGCAGTTATCAGGAAATAGACGTCCCTCGAACCACTCTCCAACGCATAATTCGTAACGATTTGAAGATGTTTCCATACAAAATTCTAATGCCGCAAAAACTAAACCCAGCTGATTATCCGCGTCCGCCATCGAAATGACTGAAAACAAACTTGACTTTTGTCGAAAAATCATCATGTCATGTGAGGCACATTTCGCGTTGAATGGAGGCGTAGAAAAGCATAATTGTTGGTTCTATATCACCGAAAACTCTCAATTAATTGAAGAACAGCACCTTTACAACCAAAAAGTTGCAGTTTGGTGCAGTGTTTGCGCGGTTATGATCATCGTGCCGTATTTTCTCGAAACCAATGACGGAGTTACCGTAACCGTTAATGGCGAGCGTTATCGAGCCATGATAGCGGATTTTGTATTGTCCATTGTTCGTGCAAAAAACATTGTTTCAAACGAACGGCGCTACATGCCACACGGCTCAGCAAACAATAGATTGTTTTTTTTTTTAATATTTTTTTTTCAGAAACAAAAGCTTCCACTTTAAACTTTCCTACTCTGTACTTTCTTGTGCTGTAACTCTAACATTCAGCTGCAAGTACCGTTAGAAATTAGCATGGTTTGCATATCGTTACATGACCAAAATTAATTTTCCAAAAAAATTAGTACCAGAACTCCATTTATTTTGAACACACCTGTATGTGCATCCCAAAATGGAGTATAGTTCACATCTAGGAACAGGAGCTTTACTAACGCAACTGTTGTTCCTGGATCGTATTCAACACCGAGCAGTAAAACTGATAGGAAGGAGTAGAGCTGCTTGTTCTTTTCATTCTTTGAAACATCGTACAAACGTTGTTTGCGTGATTCTGTTCTATCGGTATTTTCATGGTAGATGTTCCGCTAAATGTGCAATTAGTGTTCACTGGAACTACACGTAGTCACGCTTAACAACTAGATATAGTACTCCAAAGTACCAGGCATTACTGAGATAGTTATTTTCTCTGCCGTAACGCGCATATATAAAATAAGCCCCCTGCAAATGTTTTCCTTGATTTTTACGATATTCCAAATTCATAATTTCACAACTCCAAAACTACAATGTTTTAACAACACAAAGAAGTTTGCGTAATTTTCCATGAGAGAGAAACAAAATATTATAAGAAAAGGATTTAAGTACTTTTTATAATCTTACTAAAATTCTTGTACAGTTACCACTCAAACTCTCTCTTTGTACGAGCCAGTGCTGAGCCTGAAGTATTCATGTTTTTTTTATATATATATGTACTATATGCTAAGAGCCGTCAAGGAAATTCATACGAACGCCAGTGCCGCCAGTGGCAGCGAGAATGCGAGTGCAAATGCCAGTGGTTCAAGTGATTTATTTTCCAATATGCGAATACACATTATTCGAAGTATCTAAATGGCATGCCTGTGTGACATACACGGACGGAACAATGCAGGGCTCGACTACAGAGGGGGGGGGGGGAGGGAATGGTAGTGGTAATGTAAATGATGGCGGATGGTAGCGTGGATGAGGGTGGTGTTGATGGCACGGTTGGATAGTGGAAATAGGAGTAAAATTGTGGATATGGTCTCCAGATAATACTCTCTTTAATTTAGCAGGGATATTTGCCAATGTCAGTTTCGCAAAAATAACGATGCGCATAACAAACATTCGAATAGATTGAATTGCTGTGGTGGCGAAGGAAGGCAGTAGCGACGGTAAGACGTAGATGGGGGATGAATGTCGCTAACGCTTTTATTCCTCCCCGGACTCATCAAGTCGGAACAATTTGAATTGTGGACTTAAAAATGTATATGATTTTGCATAAATGTATAAGCCAAATCGCGCAAATACATATCGTATGAGTATATATTGTGCATACACACACATACACACTGGAACTATGTGTGTTTGTATGCATGTTTTATATACAAGCAATATATGTGTGCATATAAATAAACCATAGAGAAATGTTTTGAATATTCCATCGTCATTGCCGTAGCCGAAGTTGATGGTGTCGAGTGAGACTGACTCTTTTGAATTGAATGGCAGCTTGGTTTTGCTTGGACGGGCGGCGTACTTAATGGGGGTAGACCGACAGACGGACGGACAGACAAACGTGCACACAAGGGACGAAAATACTAATGGTTTAATAGCCAGCAGCAGCAGCAGCAGCAGCAGCAACAAGCTCGTACATACATAAAATGTCCTTTTTGCAAATATGGAATCTACTATTATAAAATGGAAAATAATAATAATAAAAAAAAGCAAGCGGAAGAAGAGAAATAAATGAATAAAAATGCTGACAAAGCGCAAAGTGGAATTTCACTCTAGCTACATAAACACACACACATAATAAACCAACCAAGCTGTGAATGTCCCTTGAATATTTTTATCCGAGTTTATTACGGGCTAAGAAGCATTGGCCATGTGTAGTCAGGGGGTGGATACGTGCGCTGTGGGGTGGGAATTGATGTTGTTTTTCATGGTGAAAGCATTTTAGAATCCTAATATTTTCATTTCTTCTTGTTTTGTTTTTCTTTTTTTAAGTCACACCATCTTTAGAAGTTTGAAGACCATTTTAGGGTTTATACTTACTCGCATATACAAATTCATTCATTCATATGCGTGTGTGTATGAGGATATGCATGAACACATTCATGTTATACAAAATATACATACAAATATGTATGTATGTATGGTATGTAAAGTTAGTATTTGCATGTTTATTACAAACAACAGTTGCAGCATAATGGCAACAACTTCTTGCCAGTCTCATAGCATCGATTAAATTGAAATTGCTATGAAAAATATTAGAATGAAATCGATTTTTTTTGGCCTTTTGTATATTGGAGTTTATGTGCACATGTATTTATTTATATATGTATACATGTTTGTATATATATAAGTGATTGGATGTTAAGCTTGTGTGTTTGCTACCCAATTTGAAATGCAGAAAAGGGAGAGATTTTCGCAAAATTTAAAAATAATTTATCTATTTTCCGTGCCAGCTTAATACATATTTCTAATACTTATAAATTATAAAGTATTTTATTGAACGCTTTTTATTCACCGTGTGGCTTTTAACAAAATGTTTTTAGTAACTCAAAAATGCATGCCATGAATCTCCAGGGACTCAAACTATTTCTAAATCCAAATGAGGCATCACCTTATTCATTTAAGATAGAAAATAACCAAAATATTCAAATTTTCTAACGTAATTGCGCTTTAATTTTAAAAATATATTTAATTTTAGTCTGTATCTTGACGACCTCGATAGCCTAGTAGATAGTGCACTAGACTTTAATCTGGGAGGTTCGGGTTCGATTCCCGTCTTCGTCTGGTGGTTAATTTTCATAACTTTCTTATATTCACTATCAATATGAAGTGTATGAGAATTATAAGATAGTGTACAAATACACACATTGGTTGGTAATGGCAAAACCACCAAGCCGATAAAAAATTGCCACACCGCCGTTCGGAATCGGCGTTAAACTGTAGGTCCAACTATGTGGTATCACAATGGGCCGTTCAGGCCTAAGTGTGTCTCTCGACAGCCACTCCAACCTAACCTAACCTAGTCTGTATTTTTCCAAAATAGGAATGTGAAATATCAGTCCTGGAACAAATAACGATACTTTTGAAAAACTTAACGGTATTATTGACAAATATCAATACATAAATACCTGCTACCGAATTTACTCTCTCAGATGATACTGACGTTGATGGAATTATCAAATATTTAAAGCCAATTGCTTTTAAATTCTGTATAACCAATTTCTGTAGATCTTTCATCACAGAATGGGAAATAATAATTTGTTTAAGCATTTTACTTAGAATCAGTACAATTAAATGAATGCCAAATTCGATCCGTAAGGCACAAAATGAAATCTGAACATAGAACAAATATTATTCGAAAATGGTTTCTAGAGTACCAATCGTTCGAATTCGAGTAAATTTTCTTTCTCATCGAACTACAGAGTAGTAAAGAGTAGTAGACCCCAGAAAACATTCTCGTATTTATTTTATTTTCTTTTTACTAGATGAGACATAAA
Organism: Toxonevra muliebris; assembly: GCA_963691655.1. Classification (NCBI taxonomy): domain Eukaryota; kingdom Metazoa; phylum Arthropoda; class Insecta; order Diptera; family Pallopteridae; genus Toxonevra; species Toxonevra muliebris. The sequence goes on from OY829326.1 coordinate 127,609,814, forward strand.
ACCCTTCACAATCATATTAAACTATTAAACTTGACGAATATGTTCGAAAAAATTTATCTTCTCCAAAAAAAAAAAAAAAAAAAAATTTAGGCATTTAGACTCTTTAGACTTACACCCCTTCAGTTATTATTTACAGTATATCCCAAGGCCGTGTATTTGCCAAATCTGTAATACTTTAAGATTCTAATTTTGAAAAACAAGTCTTCCATCTCCATCGCGACAGTATCTCGAAAGTCTAGTTATATAGTGCCACAATGGACCTTTTGTTTGAATAGTTAGCAGGGCCAATTTGCTAAAGATCTACATAACTCAGACTGTTTTATGTCTTTACCAGTAGGAGTTGTTTCTCTTAATAAAACTATGGTAATGGTAATCAGCAAGAACAGTAGCGGATCTACGAAGGCTTGAACCCGCCGCTCAGTTTGTTAAACTATGTATAGTCAAAGATACTTTGGGTTAGTTTTGCGATTGAAATAATTTCAATATTCAGCAACTTATGTATAGTAAAATTTTCCTTAAAATATTTTTATGGAAACCTTTTTAGACCCTTATATCCGTTCGTTATGAGTCCTTTTTACTTTTTTTCTAAAGAAATTTTTTTTTTAATCTGTTAACCCAGCGTTCCGGGTTCAACGAAATGCTCATCGTAAAATTTTACTTTTGAATTGAACATTAGAAAACTATCATTAACTTTTAGTATAATAAATTGATAAAACAGTAAAACCATACAAATTTCTGTTTTACAATGTAAAATATATTTTTAATTTCAAAAAATAGTTTAAAGTAAATTTTGATATTTTTGGTATTAAAACTAAGTTCACTTCTAATGCTTCTGATTTTATGAGAATTATTTCTTTGGAGCACTTTAGTTCCCTTTAAAAGATAAAAAACCCAGATTCTCGCGAACAAGCAAAAAAGAAAATAACAAATCCGTAAAGGAGGAAGATATAGGGTTAATATATTCCAGAAAACGGTTTTCAGGCTAATTCATTATAAGCCATTTAACATTGGAATCCCCTTATTACTCATTTATTACTGTTGTTAATAAGTTTTCATGACTCAACCCGCAAGGCTTGCAACTCTTTGTTTCACTACGAAACAGGAATCTTACCAAGAGCCTGGAGGAGGAGACAGATACGCTCAAAGCTGTTCTGAGGTGAGCAGAGGTGAGATTTTTCACCGCTGCTTCCAGACCTCGCTTATTGAATAGTTTAGGAAGTAGAGCACGGCTAAACGTAGCCAGTTCTTCTCTAAACTTTGCCCAATCCGTCTTTTCCTGATTTCTTATAAGCGGTAAAAGATTAGCTTCAACACCATACTAAAATTCGATATATCTGTGGTCTGATAGAGAGTCGTCTCTAAGGACCTTCCAGTTTACAATTGACAGCACTATCCTTACGTTAGAAAAAGTTAGGTCAATAACCTCCTGTCTAGTAGGTGTCACAAAAGTGGCTTGGTTCCCAATGTTTTGTATGTTCAACCCAGAAGACAGAATGTAGTTGCACTTGCTGCTGCCCCAGACATTGTTCTGTGCATCTAGCGTCACAATATAATATGAGCACCAAATTCATCCTTTCACAATACTCCACAAAATCCACAACAATCGCTAGGGGTGGTGGTAAGATTGCATCGTATGGAAAGTAGGCAGAAGCAATCGCAAAATGTTTTCATTTACGATGGTCCTGAAAACTCACCTTAGCAGCCACCATATCTTGGCCACATAACTGACCAAGTTTGGTAATTGTAAGATGAAGAGATGCCATAAGACAGGTTCTAGGTCTATTAGAAATCTCATCGTATAGAATCGTGCGTCCCCTTAATTCACAAAGTCCACAGATACGTCCTTTATAGACCCAAGGTTTTTGGTTTATTGTTATGTGGGGGAATATGTGCAACATGGATAGGCGTTTACAGTGCAGTAGCAGCATTGGAATGTTGCAAAATCATGACTTTGTTCATAACTTTAGTTTTAGTTTGAAAAATTTAGAATTAAACTTTTAAGATGCCGGAACACGTACATAGTTATATTTTTGATTGTATTAGAATCCATTTTCAGAATCGTGTTTTTAGTTTCCTGTGTAATTTTTTTCCAACCTGCCATTCTTCTTCAAGTTTTTCATTTACAGAATGTTATATATAGTAAAGAATATTTAAGGGAGTCGCTTAGTATAGAACGCAAAAAATAAGTAATTTTTCCAAATTTTTTGTTTTCAAAACTATTCAATTGCAATTTCAATCATTTTCAAACGAACTCACTAATCAAAACAATTTATTACAATTAATTATAAAAGAGGCCGCACTAAATTAATTCCTCAAATTTCCAACTGATCTTTATTGGAATACTAATACTGAAAACATAGAATATGTAATTCATAGCATAATTTTAGGCACACGTATAAATCCAACATATTATACATAAACCGATATAACGATCAAAGAATTTGATTTCCTTTTTCGTTTCTCATTCAGATCTAATACAACAAATTTAAATTTCCACAAACACCTATATAATTCAATTTTAAATTCCCATAAATTAAAAATGCAATTAAGATTAATTTGTTTTCACTTTTTTTTACAGATTTTTTTTTCCAAGCAATATGTATATAAGTATGTATATTTACACTTTTCTGAACATTTTTATTGTAAACATGAAAAAAACACCCAATTATGTATAATATGAAACTAAAGCGAAGATAATAACAAAAAGGACAACAAAATTAAAAAGTCTGCGACATCGTCTCGTCGTATTGTAGGTCAGGATACAATATAATTACACTACCAGTAGGGTGGGAGGACGATGGTGGTGTTGGCTTGGACAAAAATCAAGCAGTGACTGCGTTTGGTATTAGACTTTATTTTTTTTAATGTTCTTCCGCATTTCGTATTTTGTTTTTTTTTCTTTGTTCCTTCTACATTTTTTATGAATAAAATTGTGTTTTTATGACGTAAAAGTGGTTGAAATTTGTTCTTGCTTTTTGGAGTTCAATGTAATTATGTGTTTGGGTTTAGATATTTTTTCAAGGACACAATGAATTTCTTGTTGATTTTTGTACATAAATTTTATGGAACTTGTAAATTTAATTGATTTTATACATTTTTTTAAAACTGAAAGCAAATTGTTACTATCAGCGACATCTATTGGATAAATTAAAACTTAAGCCGTCATCAATTCACAATAGATGTCGCTTAGCAGACACACATGCGAATTGCTTTCAATTGGACAATTGAAGAGCCTCGTATTCCAATAAGAAACTTAGCAAAATTTGGGGTGGTTATTTCACGCACGGATATTTTAAAGGACATTTGTGTATGCGAATGTATTCACATATGTGCGTGTGAGTATACCAATAAATGAGTATGTGTGCTGTGTCTAAATGGCTTCAGAGTGGATTTTATCCGTTGCGTTTATTATATTGTAGTTTTTCTATTTACTTTCTCTTCGTATATATTATTGACTGTATATTATTTGGACCCATAAATTTAGGAGTACTTCCTCATGACAGTAGTTTATCTGCAATAAGAAGGTTAATCGCTAATGCGGTATTGTCATAAAGCACAAAATTTAGTAATTCTGGAAAAATCTAAAGTAAAGTAGAAGTGACATTCGTGAATTCTATGTTCGATTTTAATATTTTATATGAATTATTCTTATTCAAGTTTTAGCCATTACATAAGTATCTGTACGCTAAAGTACCTTTACATTCTATATGTATACAAACATAAATACCTGACTAATTCATTCACTGACTCAAATAAACTACACAATTGGAGCCGAAATTCTCCACTGAAATACCTTAACCGCACAAATGAAATACCAGACTCACTATATCGACATGTAGCTAAGCTGCAAACAATGACGACAAAAAAGTTTATATATCGACAGGTAAAACAGAGCTTAAAAAGGACAGACGGAGTTAGTCTTGAAGCAAATAGTTACTGGGTGGACCGTTTGGACTGTTTATGTGGAAAGACCTAGATTTAGCTCATTGATCAGGCAAACAAAATTAAATTGTGTGAAAAAATGCTGTAGAAGTAAACGAGTGCCGGGCGAAGGGTGCTTAAAAACTCATTCTAGATAAATTAAAGTTGGTAGATTCCAAAAAAAAAATTTAAGCTTCAAACTTTATTTTCGTCCTTAATTAACTAACTGACTTTATGGTCTGGTTTTAGCACTATACTCTTTAATGAATGCACTGAGTGAATGTTTAATATAAATTGGGATGAAGAGTTTTTACTTATATTACAAAGAAAACTAATGGTTTCCGAGTTCATGAAACCAATTTTTGAACTCTTTATGGCGAAGAGCTCGATGAATTCTTTCTTTCGAATTCCGCAGCAACATTTGCCAACAATGAGATATTATCTTTTCCAACCCTTCCATCTGTTATCAAGTACTCCAAAATATTAATGGTCGCTGATGATGTAAAATTATTTAAGTCTTACAAAGAAATAGAAGGTCAAAATTTACTGCGATCTGATTTTTCTGATTTGGCATTAAATAATTGGTGCCACTGGGATTTAATGTCTTTAAACCTAAAAAAATGCAAGTTCATGGTTTTTTCTAGAAGGCAACCAATTTTTTTCTAGGTATGGATTAGAAGATCACGAGCTGGAACAAGTTTTTTCATTCGTTGACCTGAGTGTCACAATGGGCACCAATTTAACTTTTAATTTACATATTCATTCAACTATTAATAAGGCTAAGCGCATCCTTGGCTTTGTTAAAAGATGGTCTAGAAAATTTAACGATCCATATGTCACGAAATCATTTTACACTGCACTTGTAAGACCAGTTCTGGAGTATGGTTCGGCTGTGTGGACCCCTCAATACAACTGTTATGCTGATAAGTTGTAATCTGTGCAAAAACAGTTCCTCTTGTTTGCCCTACGTTCGTTACACTGGAATCCATCACAGCACCTCCCTCCTTATGAACAAAGCTTAAAACTTATAAGCTTACCAACTCTTTGAAGCAGAAGATGTTTGTGACTAAATTCCTCTATTGAATGGTTATATTCAATCTCAATTCTTACTAAATGAAATCAAAATTAATGTTCCAAATCACTGTTCTAGACATCCTATTCCTATTAAACTTGATGCTTGTAGAACAAACTATGCTCAAAATAACAAAAAATTTATGAAATTTTCTCAATCGATAAACAGCTGATGATTACAAACAACACTATGCAACAATTTGAGGGTCAATGTCTCGGGACAAAACCAAACCAATCTCAAACGATAGTATTTGACCTCAGTAACAAAAACCATAATTCATTTTTGCTCCACTACGTCACAATTTTTTTTACAGTGGTTTGAAATTTTTATTTTTTGGACAAAAACCGAATCAAATAATGAGAAAAATCATATAAAAAATTGTATTTAAGGTGTTTTCTTCTTCGGCGACCTATATTTAAATTTTTCGAGGAATATGTCCTTAGAACATTTTAACCTTTTAACTCCCACAAAAATGGGTCATTTTTGGTTTTTTTCTTTAAAACTCTTTAAAAGCTAGGTTTAAGGGGAGGTGAAGGGTTAAAACTTTCTACAAAAATATTCTCCAGAACATTTCACTAAGGGCTACCGAAGACAAGTAGTCTCTAGAAGGTAACATATAAAAAACGAAATTAAATGTTATGAAATTTATTTGTAGAAATATTATCAAAAAAAATGTACCTCTGCACTCCCCACGGGTTACAATAATATCAATGCCAATATCTGGCGTATTCCCTTTAACACTCATTATAGAAGTTGCAGGAACTTGGGAGAAAAATAAACACTTATTCATTTAATTTGTAAATGCCCATCTTTGGCAAGAACAAAATATAGGGTTCTGATAGCTTGTCAGTTAGTCCGCATCATCCATTAGGATACCTAGACTTTACGGGGTAGGTTTATTATGGATCTATATTACTTTCGGTGAAGACGTGGTTCAAAAATCGCGCCATAGCGCTAATTATAGCCCGCAGTAGGTTTGCTCTAGATCAACCACCGTAACCAACTAGCAGGCCAACCAAAAATTAATAAAATTCAGTTTAACATTTAATTTTGTACATTCCGTCTAAATATTATAGAAATCTATGAGACAGTGATAGCAAGAAACAAAAATTCATTCATAGTATCGATATCACACCCCTAACTCTTGTTCAATAACTTGCTTAAGTATAAAAGTATACATCATTTGCATATTACTTACTTCGTACAGATTTACATATCTGATAAATGCACTCTGTACGCCGCTTTAAAGTCAATTGTGGTGCATGTTGTCCATCACAGTTCAATTTAAAGACAATGGGACGAATTAGTTACTGCAAGTGGGTAAAATTGCAATTAAAGAACAACCGCATATCACAAGGGAGAAGAGAAGTACACCACATAAAAAAGGAGACAAATTCATTTTTCTCACAGATATTCATTCTCAACGAGGGCGTTTATAATTCACAGATGCACGTTTACATATTTTTGATAGAAAATCAATTCATGAATATGAAGGAAATTGATTGATAAGATACAATTTTATGCAATATGACATTTGATTCGCTGCATAATAATGATGGGGGTAAGGGAAAGTGTGCTGGTTTCAACACGAACAAATTGTTAAAATGTTTATTCAATATTTTGATACAAGTATGGATTTTTTGTCACATTATAAAAATTCACTTCGAAACTAACTAATCCACAACATAAAATTTAGTTATAGAGGCAGTGAATTGCTTGACATAGACCACATTGGAGAGCGTTAGATATAAATAAAACCTTAATTTTAAAATAAATGCTTTTACAGCAGTACAGTGACCTATTCATAGGAGATTTTACCAAATTACACACACACACACACACACAGAAACAACCATGCATGGTATTTATTTTATAATTCTTTCCATTCGATCATCATAATCCATTTCTTTCTTAAAAAATAACAACAACAATAAAAATATACAAAAATAGACATAGCGAAGGATATTAAAAGAAAATGTTGATCACAATGCGAAAAATCTTCAACCACACAAAAAAACAAAAAAAAACGCTCGCACGAATTGCTCGTCCATTTGCGTGAAAAATGTAATCCTATGTTTTGGTTGCTTTGTGCAATAATATTAATTTTTTAATGTTTAATACTGCCACCAAAATGCGTCCTTGTGGTTTTGTAGAGGATTGGCAGGCAGCAGGCAGAAGTTCTTATTATTTTTTCTTTTTATTATTAGGATGGGATGCACACAGACCACACACCTGCGAAAAGTCAAATCCGAAATCACTTTTAAATCACGTTTCGTTATTCAATGCGTTTGATCGACTGTGAAAATATTTAGGTATAATTGGAAAATAACATCTGCAAATGTTGCCCCTTCACACATTTCTGTATGTATTACGCCTATGTGGGCACGATATCTATAAATTATGTATTAAATGGACAATTACTTATTTGTCATTATATAACATAAAAAAAGATTTTTAATAAAATAAAATTATATAACTTAAATAGGAAGAGTTATATGTAGGACACAAAATTTTAGTTGGCATATCTCATAACTTTAATTTCCCCCACTTGAATAGTTGTCATAACTTTTCCTTGTAGGGCTCAAGTGTGTTTTTAGTATTTCGCAGCAGCTCATGTGGATTGTATAATCAGATAGTTGCTTCAAAACTTGTTCGTGGAGTTTAAGAATGTGGCAGTTTCCCAGACTTAATCTTCGGTATATCTTCCAGGAGCTGAAAAAAAATGTATTTAGGAAGTACTCAATAGCTTCTCTCTATTCATGGCTCTTACAGTTTTGGCAATTGGGGAACCAGGAAGCATGCATAATAAATGTTTATGAATTTATTGTTTAAATACGAGTTTATAAATAAATAAACTCAAAAATTGATAGAATTGATAGATCCTACTAAACTGCAGCAGATTATACTGTTATAAATTCAGGAAAACAGTAAAAAATGCAACAAATTATGAAAAGGGGAGATAGGAGCAATATTATCCATACAATTTTAAAAGTTCTTTTTGTTATGAATATCCTTTCAATTTTAGAACACTATTCAAAAATGTCTACTTGTTTATTTTTCGGGTCAGTCCCAGGATGAAAATTTCAAAAAAATAAAGTGTTTTTTCCGAATATTGGGCTAAAAAATTGATCAAGCAAAGAACAAAAAAAAGTTCCTTACAAATCATGTTAAAAATAAAACCTATATCGACCGAATAACTTTAAGGGAACATGTCCATTGCTCGAGTCGAAAGAAATGAAAACTTCGAAGTTGTATAAAAAAAATACAATAAATAGAGACGTGAAATTTTCATAATTTTATAATAGCTTTAAACTTTTTTTTTCAATTTAGTTGAGTTGTTTTTCTGTAGATGGCGTCTAAAACAAATTCCAATTTTAATCGGCGGGTGTTATAGAAGTCGTGCTCCAAAACAGAAGAATCAATAAAAATCTAAAAATATACATAATTGTCTGAAAGATAGACTATTATGAAGCTATAATAACAAAATATGACCATTTGGCAAACCTTTAATTGAAAAAAAAACAAATTTTGCCCCAAAATGCCCCTTCTAAGGGATGTAAAAAGAAAAATAAGCAATCTGCGATCGTAATAATAGTATAACTTATAAAAAAAAATGCTTTTGAAAACAAAACAAAACAAAATGACACATGTTAAACAAATTCCATCAAGTATTTCAAAAGTTAAAACACACGCCAATTTGCAATTGTTTCGAGGAAAACGCGTTTAAAAATAGTGCAGCTGTCGCGTGACTATGAAATTCGTATGGCACTTATATAAATGCGTATACATATTTCAAACCCCATTTTTTTTTTTTCTGTAAAAAAATTTTAGATACATATTCCAAACACTATAAGAAACATTTTTATGCAAAAAAAAAAAATTATTTTTTTGACCCAAGTAATGGGCACGTCCCCTTAAATCGAATCATTTTTTCAAGAGATGGGACTATAGAGTGAAACAAACCAAACTATGGCGCAAAAATTAAAAGCACGCAACGGTTTATAAACGCTTTTCAAACAAAAGCTATCCAAGGTAACATAAAAGCAAAAAAGGTAAAAAAAACAAATTTTAACGTTATACAACCCTTTGGGGGATAAAAAGCGTGCAATCTATTTTATAGTGCATTCAATCGGGAAATACATCTACATATTTCGAATCGGAAAATTGGGATCAAAGTTCTTCGTATGACAAGCTATTCGTTATGACATCTAGAATCATTTTTCTAAAACATACACACTCTCATGTACTAAACTTTGAAATAACGAACTGTTATGCAGACTAGTAGTAATGAGAAAAATACAACAAATAAGTATACAGAACGGTAGTGGTACTTTTCTTTCAATATCTCTATTCAGTGAAGATATTTGGAATCAAATCTTGGTTATGATTTCAAATATTAGTGGCTTATATAGGATATTGAAAGATTAAGAACTATCACTAAGATCACCGTCTGATTTGCCCGTCTCTATTTACACTGTTGCTGTGATGACTACACATATACGTTCTTTAAGCCTCTTACACATTATTTAATGAAGCACATACATGGAACGGTAGTCAAGACTTTGAAAAATTAACAACTAGATTTAATTTTCATAATTTTCATAATTTATGCGCTTTAGTTATTTCAAAAAATAAGTTTGTAACAAAAAAAAATATATCTAGTTTTTTACCTTGTTTTAATCACTCATAGTTCTTACAAAATTTTTTCAAACACGCCAAATTTTTAATATGTTGTAGAAAAAAAAAAAAAATTTTCTTTTACATAATTTCTCATATTTTAAAATTTTTTAATAATATTTAAGTTTTGCTATGGGTCATAGGTGACCCTCAGATCTTCAATGGAACCTTTTTGAAAACCTTTATACAATGAAATGAGGGTCAAGGAATGCGAATCTGGACTCGGTTTTGCTCAAGCATTTCTAGTTTACTTACGGTCAAGAAAAGGTTAAGTGAAAAATTAATACGGTGCAGCTTTTCTATCTTTAAAAATATATCTAATAAAAATGTACTGAAAAAATTTCATCAAAAACTTCCATTGAGGGCCACAGGTACACCAGTGACCCACGAAGCCTTCTGAGGTGCGAAATTTCTGTTTTGATCGAAATTTGTATCATGAAATGGGGCTCAGAGAATACGAATCCCCGACTCGGTTTTGAGCTACCTTCGTCTGGTTTCCTTAAGGTATTAAAATGGTTAATAAGTGCATTAAAAAATTCTTTAAAAAGTTCCAGATTCTGTGCAATGCCAAATTTAGCCTCTATGCACTATGCCTTCGCAACGCTGAATTGTATGGGAAAAAATCATATCCTGGTATTGTATCAACAATTTAATTGAAAAATTTTGGCCTTTGATCAAACGTAAGTTAAAAAGTAGTAAACAGGTTGCCAAAGATCTGAAAGACTTTGGTATAAAATGGAAAAGAGAGCCGAAAACAATCGTTGAAAAGTTTAGAATTGGAGCGGGAGAATAAATGAATTTATATTTCTTGCATAAACATTACCGTCGTAATGTTTATATTTACGAGATGATTCGAAACTGCGTACCTTTTTATATCATATTCCTTGTCCCAAGAGGAGTAAAAACAATGTAGACACTTTACTAGATTCAGGTTAAATCACCCCAATAACCTTGGGGAGACCCTTGAGGTCAAATTTTTCTATATTTCTGTTTTGAAGGAGCTAGTAGGGTCCAATAGCATTGCAATAAGCTATCAATCATGTATGTACGTTGAAAATTATGCTCACAATCAGGGCTTTGGAGCAGTCAAATTTTGGGGCTGCTCCGCTCCAACCTCTTAAGTATAGCTCCGGCTCCGCTCCGTGCTCCGCTCCGAGCTCCGCTCCGAGCTCCAACTACATATAGTTTTCCTAATAAAAATATATATTTTTTTAATTTTAAATTCATATATATGTATCGCCACCTTAATTCACCCTAACACCCATTATGTATTGGAATTTGGAGAATTGTTTCCTGAAATCTTTATTTAAGGAACAAATCGTAAGTTTTCGGTACATGACTCCAAAACTTTCAACACAGATGAGTGGGACAAGGCGTTATATTGCCGCAAAATCATTTTGGCTCAAAACTCGACATCTTTACCATACGAAAAAAATATGATACTACCTCGTACAACAACTATAACGTTTTGAAGGCTGCTGTTATAGCAATAGAACCAGTTAAGATAGTGAAGCACCCCTTATTTCAAATGACGTCTTTTGAAAAAATTATGAATTATTTACCGTCACACCTGGTAATTGTGCGTTTCAAGCATCTTTGTAAATATGTATAGAACTAAACTACTTCGATGATGATTTCTCTCAATTTCTCAATTACCATTTTCATTACTGCAATGAAAATGACAATGAAGAGTTCAAAAACAATGAAGTGTAAACGAGCAATAGGTAGTTGGAAAAATTACTAATCGGAGCAGCGGAGCGGTTAAATTTTCATTGCTCCAGCTCTAGCTCTAGCTCCGGTCAAAACAGTGTGCTCCATAGCTCTTTGCTCCAGCTCCACGCTCCGCTCAAAAGCGCTGCTCACAATAGCCGCTGGCATGACCGAATTTTATTACTTAAATATTGCACTTTAGACTTATCACAATTTCGATCAAAAAACTAGACTTTGGGTTCCAAATATTTACATATCGGATTAAAATTGTATAATATTTCGATTCTTAGAACAAATCGGTAGGTCAATCACGGATTTTTTAAAAAAGATATTTAATTTTCCTCGAATTTTCTTACTTTTTGATATATTAAAAATTACCGTCTCCACAAATTGTTTCATCCCCATTATTACCGTTAGGGATACAAAAAACATATAGGATAAATCGAATGAGCAATATTTTTATGATAAAAGCCGGTACTTTTTTCAATGTCAGTAAGCCGGTGGACCAGTGGAAAGTGTTAAAAACCGAAAACTCATAAATGTTGCCGGTTCGAAATATTTCGAATTAATTATATTTTTCAAAGCTTGTAATTTGAAAAATAGAAAAAATATTAGTGTAGTTAGGTTATTTTTGTTTGAGTAGTTTTTCGGTTTTTTTGAAACGGTTTAAAGTGAGAAAATAAACCTTAAAACAAGGTTTTTTTCTATTGCGTCATCTAGTAGACCTCAATATCTCTCCATTGCACTATCTATTACGTTTTTTTTATGTGTAAAGGTTGGCCCAACATAGTCTACAAAAATAATTTCCACCCTAGTGTACCAAATGCTGGGGTTACAGCTACAAGCTAAAGAACTAAATCTAGAAAAGAGACTATGCACTTTTCCTTACTCCTCTTTAGCTAAGGAAATCTTTATCACATTCTAAATCACCCTGTATAGACTTATATTTATTTTATTTCAATTTAAAATTTCCTGATTTAGCTTCAAATCCAAAAGCTCGAACAAAATATTCATTCAAAAATAGATTTTAGGCGAATTTTTACAAATATTTTAACATATGAGGACACAAATTAATAGCGGCTCAATCACAGTGAAACTAATGTCCAAATAAATGCAGGCTACATTTTTTCTGAGCATTTAAAAGCGGAAGTGTTCAAAAGTCCCACATTAAATATCTAACTATGTCAATTTTATATGTTTCTATGCTTCACGGAAGTATGTATAGTTCTAGAATAAATATTATTTATTGATAAATAGAATTGCATAAATTAATATTAAATATTCTTCAATGACTTTAAAGCATAAACAAAAAAAACACTTAAATCAAATACAATACGCAAATGTATCATTCGGTGTATGAATGCATTTTCACATGATCCTTCCTTCCTTCCTTGCTTCCTTAATTTTTTTTTTTTTTTGCTAAACCCCGTCAACCCCTTTCGAGAATGGTGCTCGTGGTATGCCAATAAAGTTACCCTGAAGATGCGGACGATAGGTTTCAGATTGCGCGCAATCGTTGCTGCTTTAAATACGATCAGAAAAAAGGATGCGCGCATGAGAATGATGCGAAAAAAAGACAACAAGAAAAAAAAGTGTTTGAGTGTGTGTGACCTATGTCAAATTCCCATAACAAAAAAAAAATACCATAAATAAAAAATTTTCTACCTATACATGTTAAAATGGTTTGCTTCTTCTTTTATATATTGAAATTTTTTTATTAGTTCCGGTTCGATAGGGGTAACCATTTTTTTATGAGAGCACCAAATAAAAAGACTAGAGTATGTGACCTTTTGAAAGAAAAAAAATTTAAATTCAGCCTGCATGGAATTAATTACGTTAAAAAGAATTTTGAAGCTTCCATTGTTAATTTTATGATATTCAATATTTAAGGGTATTAAATAACAAAAATTGCATATTTCACAATGATCAACTGCATGTCTGACTTTGTATGAATGAATTAAGGTTGATGGCAACAATACTCACAATATCTAAAAGTTTTAGCGGATATAAACCTCAACAACAGCAATATAAAATGTTTAAATAATTCTCCATATTCCATCCCAAGTGTAATGGTGGACAAACATCCACATGTGTCACCCAGACCAGCAAACATAATTCATTTAAAGCACTCATTAGCAACGAGTGCAACAGAAAAATGTACATGAACGTGAACGGATATCATCAACATACATTTGTACATGCATAACAATCATCGTCATCCTGTGGCACCCCCTCCAAGAACTAATATTGTTTAATATACACATTTCTTGTATATACGAGCATTTCTTTGAGAAAAAAAACTCGGAGCGTTTGTTTATTGTTTATTCCCTCACATGCATGGACCGTGAAACATTTTCGTTGCGCTGACTGGCAGTTGTCTTGCCGCCTGCTCGGACAGGAGTTGCACTTTCAGTATTTTAACTTTGTAATAAACTCATAAACTGCAGAAGAAGATTTCATTTGAACGAGAACGGCACAAGAAGTTGTATGCACATGGCAATATATGGTACTCAATACCTTTGCTGAAGATCGCGCTGACATAAAATTTAATCCAAAAATAGATCATGCGGAGCTCCGCTCACATTTCTGTGAGGAAGACTTACAGATAAATGAATGGTGTAGCTTATTTACAAGTAAACACTAATATATGTAGAAAGATAAATTATTTTATAAATATTTTTGGGGGGAAAAGACGTTGGGGCTACTATAGGGATGGATAAATTAAAGTCTTCAATTTACAATAATATTTCACTGGACTTTTTATTTGTAACTAATTGATTGTTTCCAAATGTTTAAAAATGTGTAATTAACTTAAAGCTATATAATATATAGGTTTACTATTCATGTTTCTATGGAATTAACTGGTTCTGTCTACTTCGCATTCTTCATTTTGAGATGCTTTCGTAGACAAATATTTTCATATATTTATTAGTAACATTTAGACGACCTCGATAGCCTAGTGGATAGTGCACTAGACTTTAATCTGGGTGGTTCGGGTTCGATTCCCGTCTTCGTCTGGTGGTTAATTTTCATTACTTTCTTATATTCACTATCAATATGAAGTGTATGAGAATTATAAGATAGTGTACAAGTGCACACATTGGTTGGTAATTGCAAAACCACCAAGCCGATAAACAATTACCACACCGCCGTTCGGAATCGGCGTTAAACTGTAGGTCCAACTATGTGGTATCGCAATGGGTCGTTCAGGCCTAAGTGTGGCATAACAATTTTGTATTAAAATACAAACACATCCTTTTTTTTTAATCTGTCGGTAGTCACTACTTTAAAAGCACTCACCAGACGCTATGCGCGCTATAGTGGATAAATTTGAATCAACATATTCATTACTGAATGTTCCAATGCCAGTGAGCCAAATCAATCGATTCCACGCCGTTCACAGGAATTGGGTACGATTTTTACAATGAAATGGGAGTCAGAGGGAAGAGGAATCTAGATTCGGGTTTCCTCTATCGTTTCTAGTTCCCTTATGGTCAAAAAAGAGTTAAGTGAAGAATTATTAGTGAAAGACTTTACTTATCTTTAAAAAAATATCTAACAAAAATGATATAAATTATCGTAAAAAATTCCCATTGAAGGTTACGGAGCCGCCGCACAGTATAACGATCCCATATAAACCGCGGCCAAAAATAGTAAACGTTGTTTAATATTAATAAAATTTGGTAGTCAAGATAGTCTAATTAAAGCAAAGTTGTATGCCAAAAATGGTACCAATTGCATTACTACCACGCCCACATCCCATATAAATCAAACACTTAAATTGCAATAACTTTTTAAATATCTGTTGCATAATGACGGAATTTGGTGTGTAGATCTATAAGAGCTTCCTTGTTCAATGAAGAAAAAATGGGTGTGCTGCCACGCCTACTTAAGAAAATTTCTAAAATGTCAGAAAGAGAAGCTCCATAAGAATGAAATAGAACATGTTAATTTATAACGCAGTTTTCATATCCTTCAATATAATAAAGCTGCCACATGCCACTTAAAAAAACTCCCAAAATGCGGAGCTTAGATGGAGGATTTTTGTATTAAAAAAAAATGTGCTCCTTTTTCTTTTAAACAACTTTTCTATAGACACCAAAAACGATAACACATAAATTAAAAATGTCTTGATACAGTCTTAACAAAGCCACTTTTATAATTTCATGTATCATTATATCAAGAACCTGAAGTGGTAGAGCAAAATGGTCTTCAGATTCAGAAAGTGCAAGACATTTTTTCGCTTAGTCGCTATCATTAATTTTATTCGATATTCAATACTTGATACTGCTCTCCAGACAAAATTTTATCTCAAAAGAAATCTTGTATTTTTTATCTTTTTGATTTACTCTGATAACATGAGAAAAGAAACCATAAGATCAAGATTTGACAGTGTGGCCAACTTTTATTTTTCAAAATCCGCTAAAATGAAGAATAAAACGCGTATTTTCTTTCAAAAAAGCGTTCAATTTTTTCTCCTATAAAAGTGCGAGAAAACTAATTTTCTCTAATATAGGCAAACATCTGATACTTCTAGTCAATGAAAATTTCTTAAATTTTTCGAAAATATATTAAATTGAAAAAAAAAGCTGAGCGCTGAATCACTTTTTTCCGCGTTTTAATTTTCAAAAAGCACTAAAATCAGCGGGAAAAGCGCTGAGTTGGCCACACTGTGATTTGATGCCTCAGGGGAAGTTTTTCTTGTAAATTGCGATTCTAAGCCTTTCTCAGATAGGGCTCCAATTAGCAAACTGAAGTGCTCGACTATGTCGGTGCCGTGAATAAAGACCTTGTGGACCGATATTTGGTTTAATTTTCATTATTGGTTTCACGGAAAAATGTAAAATACTTTAAAAATCGCAGCTTTCCGCAGACAATCTTTCTTGAATTTGTGAAAGCATACTTGTGGGGTTATTATATGTTAAAATTGGAAATCACTATGTTTTGATGTGAAAAAATTATTTTTTTCAAATAACGGTAAAAATTACATGGTTTTTATAATGAAATGGGAGTCAACGAAGAGGAATCTAGTTTCGGGCTTCCTCTATCGTTTCTAGTTCCCTTATGGTCAAGAAAGGGTTAAGTGAAGCATTATTAGCGAATGACTTTACCTATCTTTAAAAAAATATCTAACAAAAATGTGATATAAAATATCGTAAAAAATTCCCATTGAGGGTTACGGGGCCGCCGCACAGTATAAATATTCCCATATAAACCGCGGCAAAAAATAGTAAACGTTGTTTAATATTAATAACATTTAGTAGTCGAGATAGTCTAGATAGAGCCAAAAAAATAGTGTTACCATATTGAGCAGATTTTATATTTTCCCCACATATGCAATTTGCCCACATCTATTTATTAACAAGTGAAATATGTCAATTAAATTAGTAATGAAAGATATGACCACGCAAAGTAAACGTTTTCATAAAAGTTCGGTTTTGTGGTTGCTGTGTGCCTGAACCCATACGTTTATCGGAAAGAAAATTTAGTTCCTTTTTATTTTAAATATTATCTCTTACATATCGCTCATTTACTAAAAGACTGTTATAAGTCAAAAAACACGATTTTTGAGTTAATGATGCAGAATTATTCATTATGTCACGCTTCATATTGTATAAAAATTTCATATTAATATCTTGCATACTCTGCGCGTGAGAATTATAAGATTCCTTCTTTTTTCTGCAAAGTAGGAGTCAATTGAAAACTTTAAACGCGTTTTCTGCAAAATCGTGTTTTTTGAGTTATGACAGTCTTTTAGTAAATGCGCGATATCATTAAAATTATGTTACATTTGGACAAATAAAAGAACACAAATTAACACAAAGAAATTGTAAAATTTTAGTGTTGGTATTTTGTAAGAAATCTATAAAAAATTTTTAAATTCCCGTAATTTTTATTTTTAAATTCTTTGG
Organism: Toxonevra muliebris; assembly: GCA_963691655.1. Lineage (NCBI taxonomy): Eukaryota > Metazoa > Arthropoda > Insecta > Diptera > Pallopteridae > Toxonevra > Toxonevra muliebris. The sequence goes on from OY829326.1 coordinate 127,627,106, forward strand.
TTTCTGTCCGAATCGAAATATTTACGACTCTCATTGCTGCAGCCCACGACAGCTTAGCCTTAGAATCGAAATCAACTAAGGATAACTTTTAGAAGGGCGTTGAACCAACTTTTATTCCTGAGGCAGCTTAATATATGCATCATCTGCTGATCGGGGTACAATGTTCCTCTGATTCAGGATTAATATTGGCAGCCAGCAATTGTCTTTAGAAAATACAAATTTTTGAATCAAAAACATAAGAAAAATTATATCCACTCATGTCTTCTTGTCTAGTACATATACATATGCACGTAAATATGTAAAGAATATCTACAGCACTACAATATTAATGCAATTTAAAATTGTCATGAAGGAGCAGAAGTATATAAAAATATATTACAAAGTAGTATTTTCAAAACGACACAATTTCCCCCAAAAATAATTGCGCACCATAGGCAGACCGACCGCGTGGTTGAACTTGACTTTGACTTGGTTTCCCCTTTTTTTATTTTAAAAATTTAAAATAGACAACAATCTATGAGAGTGTGTATGTATGCGTAACAGCTCTAGAGCAAATATGGCGTTCAACTCGTATACGCACACACTAAGAAAGCGTCCAAATGCACGGACGGATACAAACGCTCGTGAATGAACAACATGTGTACGAATATAAATTCGTTGGATACCAAAACAACGCAGCAGCATCGCCGCATCGCAGCATCTCCTCTTGAATGTCGTCCGAAATAAAGGACCGGCAAATTGTGTGTATGCACCACGCATGTATGTATATATGTGTGTTTGTGTAATTAATGCATTTGAATGCATCACGGATGGAACTGTGAAACTCAATGTTTTCTTTATTGAAGATGCTACAACACCACCGCCACCGCGCACATGGAGCACAAACAATTTCTCGTGAAAATTAAAGATGCAGTATGCGATGCTGTACGATATGGTTCTGCTCTCCATCCATATATTTACAGACATACAAACATACATACATACATTCATGCATATGTATTTAGACATGTATGCGTGTGAGTGTGGTTGACATTGACACGGACGCTTGTCTGTTTACTTTTCGTTTTGCATGTCGGTTCATTTATCCATCCATCCATCCGTCCATCTATGCGGAGGGTGGCTATTTTTAGTGTCCGTTATGTTTTATTTCTTCTTTGTTCATAAAATGATTTGAATGCTCGAAATGGATGCGATGTGGTTCTTCTGCGTTGCAAGGGAGATGCACTCACACACACACACACATATACATACACACAATTTATATACATATATATTTTTTTTTTTTTTAATATGGTTTTATTTTGTTTTGTATTTCATTAGGGCCAAGCGCATTAAATCATTGGGAAGAAATGTCGCTTTAACTTTTGGAAGATTTTGTTATTGAAGATGCACACATGATGTGGCAATATTATTTTCTCGTACTAATTTTCAGACAATTCAGCCATACTTGCATAAAACATATCTAAGTTTAGTATTTCAATATAGTTAAACATTGTAAATAAATTCCAAAAAAAAAAAGTTTTTAAAAACTATACTTTATATGTATACTTCTACTTTTTTGTGCTGTGATCTCGATTTGAAACCCTCGGTACCATTGACCCATTATTTTGTCGTTTTTTACACATTTAATTTCTTTATTTTTTCTTTTGTTTTGGTTTTAAAAAAGTGTTCTTCAAGTTTACCTGAGGTGGAAAAAAAATTAAGTTACTGAATATTAAGTAAAAAAGTTAGCAAGAAATCAACAGCAGTAGCTCACTGTCCCTCCGAATTAAAAAATCGGGTTAACATAAACGATTTTGTACAGCAATACATTTAAAAACTCATTCCGATTCATCGATAACACCACTCAGTGGCAACCTATGGGGAATGTTATTTTTATTATGAACACTGTCATCAACATAATCTCAAATTTACCTAGAATATGGGAGGGAACAAGAATATAATTTTTGTCTGGCATAAAACTGAGGATGGATGGATAAAACTTAGGATGGTTTTAGCCGAAACGATTGAATAGGCCAAGCGAACTGTTACAAATAGTTAAAACTGTTTACAAGTAGTAAAACTTTTTGGGACACGATAACCAACCATAAAAGTTTTAAAATCAAAAAGTAATACCGCTGAAAAGTTTTTACCATCTCTATGACCAGAGTTGGGTAGTAATGATTCCATTAGGAATTAAATTCCATCTCCATTCCAGTTACAAGGAATTGTAATTGGTACTTTAATGTTTTCAATTCCTTGGTAATGGAATTGATAAAAGTTGCAATTCCATTACAAGGAATTGTAATCGGTAATTAAAATTTTTAAATTCCTAGGTAATGGAATTGAAAAAATTTTCGATTCCATTACAAGGAATTGTATTTTGTAATTAAAAATATATCAATTCCTTAGAGGAATTGAAAAGAAAAGAAATTAATATTTAAATGTAATCAATTACTTTCTTGGAATTAAATTCCAATTTAATTGGAATGATTTCTCAAAGTAATTGATTCCCTTTTAGTTCTATTCCAAAAAAAAGCAATAAAAATAAATTTTTCGGAAAATATTGTAGAATGCTTACAGGCAGCATTTAACTTTAAATTGTTACTATTTAGTGCAAAATTTTGCATCCAAATCAAAAAAAAAGATACCTACCTAAATAAATAACTAAAAAAAAATTTATAATTCCCAATGCATATGCAAAAAAATAAAAAAAAACTCTTCATAGAATTGTGCCTTTTTTCACTCGACTGAATATACCAAATAAACACAACCGCATCTTCTGTTCTTCTAATCCATATTTTTACTGCGGATTACTAAATGCATTTCTATAAATCCCACTTGCAAATAAAATGTACAAATGTACAATGAAATTTACCAATAACTATTCAATATATTCAATCGAGCACAATGATAAATTTGAATACGGATTAACATTTCTAACTTTCCAACTGCCCCATGCAAAAAAGGAATTTGCATGCAAGCATAACAAACAAACAAAAAAAAAAAGCAACCTCAAAAGATAATTTATTTCGGCGAAAACAAACTAGCAAATATTACTCCCTGTTACCAGTTATATAACCAGTAGTGTGTGCCATAACCGTCACACTTTTGGACAATTAAACAACAAAAGCGCATCGTTTACTAAGGTCAGTCAAACCCTTAGAGGTCAATGTAACAACGTACAGGAAATTGCCACCACCACCACCACCGCTACTACAATCTACACATTGTCCAGTGAAAGTATAAGAGGCGTTTTATTTTGCATATTGGAATTGCATCTGTCATTGATAGTTGCACAACTATTAAATTAGTTTATGCTAAATAATTATTTTTATGCTTGACAGTCTCTTTTTATTACAAAAGGATATGTAGTTTTACTCATGAAATACTTTTCGAGGATAAAGAACTTCCTTAACTAACTACTGAGGCATAACGACTAAAATTCAGATAGTTTTTGGAATAATAATTGAAATAATGGATAACTATCTATTGATAGGTAGAAGTGCAGAGATATCAACATTTTTTTTGTAACTATTCGTATGGATACATTTGTTATGATTGAAAAAAAAAAAAAATGTTTTTGTTTTTTGTGAATGTTAATACCACAAATATGTTTTTATTTTTGAGACTCAAGATGCACTTCCGTTGCCCATATGCATCATGTATGTATGTAGGTATGTGTTGTCTTCCATGCATATGTAATTGAAATTTCAAGCTGTATAGAGATCCATCCCAACGACAGGATGTTTATCATTGTCAATTGAAAAGAGGACGTTGCTAGAGTGAAAAAAATCTGTTTCACTAGTGCATACATAAATATTTCAGCGGCTCCAATATGTGCGCCTAACTTAGAGCAGTTGCGCATGCGCATCATAAATATTCACACGCATTAGTTAGTAGCCGCGCCATCACTCGAATTATCATACAATGTTATTGCACTCGCTGTATTTGTACTTGAGTTGTAGCTGCTGCTACCGTTTCTGCCATTGCTCTTGAATTTTAGTTATATTTTTAGAATATGTTTTTGTAGTACATAAAGCTGTTTTGTTTAATTACAATACCACTGGCGATAGTGACGCGACGCGGCGTCCTCTTCAGATTTAGATAACTGTAATGCAGCGCTACTCTTCCAAATTTGTATATCATATATTGTAAGTGAAACGGAAATGTGAAACTAAAGGTATCCATCCATCAGCAAATGAACAACATTTTAAATGTTGTTGCTGTTCGTTCGACATTTTATTCTTATGGATGATATTTCTTTCAAGTACAGTTATGATTTTACCTTTGGAATGTATAACCAAAATATTCCTATATTAAGAAAAAAAGAATATTTCATTCATTTTCTTTCATTTTTGAAATAAATTGGTAACTAGGAACTAGCAATGGAAGATTTGGCAATAACAAAAAACCAACATGGGTGGTGGCACTTGCGATCGATGATGTGTAACCATCAGTGTTTAACTGCGTATATACTTTTAACTGATATTTATTTTCTTATTTCATTTACTTATTTATGAGTATAAATTTCTTACAGACTAATTAAAAGAGACTTAAAGGCAAAATATTGAGATTATTTGAAGTTATTTAGGATAATTCAGAATTAGTTTTTCAAATAAGTACCCGGAAATTCTCATTTTAAATTTTCCCTCTGAGAATATTTCAAAAAAATTTTTTTCCCAGGTTGGCACAACTGTCAACCACTATTCTGTGAATTTTTATTGCTATGTGTCATTTAGTTTGGTTACGGCGTCATTAAGAACAAGTCAACCTTTTGTGTGCGTTGCGATTTTTACTATGGATAAAAATATCGAACAAAGAGTTTGTGTGAAATTTTGTGTTTCAAACGAAATTCGAATTCGAAAATCGTCATATTTTGGTTGATGTTTTGGGTATGCGGAAAGTCTCAGCGCGATTGGTGCCAAAAGATCTGAATTTTCTTCAAAAAGTGAATCGCAGTAAGGTGGCTGAAGACATGCTTGAACGCGTAAATTCCGATCCAACGTTCATCGAACGCATCATAACTGGTGACGAGACATGGGTTTTCGAGTACTTATTTGACAGAGTGTATTCCGAATCCGTTTAGCGGTTGTTAAACTAATCTTCAAACATCAGGCTATGTAGAGAATTTGACATATATTTTATTGTATAAAAATATTGTTTTTTATTATTAAAAAATCACCCTAAAAGTATGCAAAGTTTTATTATTTTGATATTTTGTAATCGGTGTATAAATATGGAAGGCGGATTTTTTGCTTAAAAATGCATTTATTTAATTAACAAAATGAATGAACTCAATAATTAAAATATTGGCCACGGTTAGTTATGACCTTTCACCATGTTTCTGACAATTGATAGATTCCGTCGCAGTACCACTTCTCATTTTTTTAGGCTGACTATTCATCACGACAGTTTTTCACTTCTTCATACGAATTGAAGTGCTGTTGCTAAAGTCCGTACTGCAGCGATCGAAACAAGTAGTAATCGGAAGGAGCCAAGTCTGATGAATACAGCGGGTGGGGTAAAACGTCTCATTTGATGTTTTCCAAACACTTTTTAAGACAATGCAATGCAACATGGGGTCGAGCATTGTTATGTTGAAAAATGACTTTATTATGTCCTTGGACATATTCTGGTCGTTTTTTCTTCAATGGTCGGTTTAATTTGATCAGTTGTTCAGCAGTAATCGTTTTACCAGGTTTCAGCAGTTCATAATATACAACTCCCATCTTCGAATATTTGTCGTTGGTCCTCCACGGTCTTTGTTACTGACGTCAAAATCATCACTTTTAAATTCTTGAAATCATCGTTCACAAGTGTCATGGCTTGGAGCATGCTCACCATAAGCCTCGACCAACAATCGCTAACCTTCAGCAGCCGTTTTCTTCAACTGAAAGAACGTTATTAAACTTCCCCGCAAAACTTCTTTTCCAGGTACAATTTGAAGCGAAAAAAAAACTATTTTTTAGTATTTTTAATTTGGAAAGTTTTTTTGCAAATATCTTCTAAATGAGAAACCGTTCCGAAACGATCGTCTGGTCTGCTAGTTCTATGAAGTTTTTGAAATACTTCTGGCATCATTGTTCATTTAAAACCTGAAAACTGAATTTTATTCATTTTTTACTAATAAACTATTTTGTTTGTACAATCTTGTGATTGCATACTAGATCATATTGACAAATGTCTACTCCCTAAAACGCCATATTAATTATTCTCGACACAAACCATATGTTAGTTATAACCGCACTTCATATTTATACACCTGTTATGTAATTAAAATACTTTAAAAAAAGTGATGTTGTGTCTATCGAACTTTCGTACCATCCTGTGAAGTGTAGAGACTGTAATCTGAAAGTATGCTGTATATTAATTACACTGTACAACGGCCAAAAAAGCTCAAGAGTTTTGAAAGTGGATCAGTGGAACAGAAAGTTCATAGAATTAGCAGACCAGACGATCGTTTCGGAATGGTTTCTCATTTAGAAGAAATTTGCAACAAAAAAAAATGGGCATAAGATAAAAAATACAGCGAGCTTTTGGGGATGGGATGAAATAATCTGTCATTTCACTGTCATATAAAATTTGTTCATACCAGCGCTATAGAAGTTTACACATAAAAAAACTTAGTAACTAGGAATAAGCGCTTGAAAGTTTCCCAGCAAACAAATATTTTTAGAACACAATAAATTGACGAAAATGTTGCACACAAATTCCTACTCGGTAGGAATTAGCTTCCTTTAAATAGCGGAGAAACCGAATATCGCTGATTTACTTTGCGAAATCCGGAAGCGTCAAACAGCATTAAACTAAAGCAATTTCATGCTGCCCATGAAAACGTTAAGCTTTGTAATCCAAATAAATGAATCTAAGTAAATACCAATCGAAAATTGCGAAACTATAAAATAAAAACCTTTGATGATAACCGATGTTGTGGCCAAGAATATAATCGATTGCATGCAGTTGCCCCCGTTAAAGCCTTGACGAGTAAATTACCACAAAAAAACAGAAAAAAAAACGGACATAAAAAAAATCTAACGCCAGATCGTATTCATTCAAGAAACTATTCTGCCTGGTTACCCAACCAACACTTGTACGCTCTATAGATTTTATGACTATTGATTATTACTGCACAGGAAGTGTCCTAACCGCAAATACATATACATATACATGGACTTCATAGATAAATGTATTTGTATGTATGTATTACAATAACAAATTGCTAGAATACGTTGTGAGAATTTCTAAACAAACGAAAATGAAAACGAAAAAGAAAAACTCATTTATTACATTCGCATCCCGCACGTCCGGCTGCACTGATTGTTCGTTTGGTTGGTCATTTAACGGTACCAGAAGGTCTGTCGAACCTGCGAACAAGCAGCAGGTAGTGTCAGTTTCGAATTGTTTTGTAAACATGACATCAGGAACATAATATATACCTATAGAGATAGAGAATAATTGTTGCTGCTGCTGGTGATGCTGAGAGAATAAGAAAAACCTGATAAGAATATACAAAATTCATTAGTAACGTTTGTGTCCACCCCGCTGCATGTTGCACTTGTGCATCTGATGTTTTTTCTATGTTGGTGTTAAACTCGGTCAAGGCTGTGTTTAAATCGAAGAACGTCACGCTTTTGAGATTGACGTCGGGAGAAAAAAATACCGGAAACGATCCTTTTTTTTCTTTTTATTTCAATCTTATGAAAAGCAGTTTTGAAATAGAAATTTATAACACATATGTTGCATTTTGTCTTAAAATGAGATGAGCATGATTGACCATTTTTTAAAAAATGCTCACTTGATTTGATTGCTAATTATAATTCATCTAATTTGATGTAAAAAGGCAACGGTTATTAAGAAATGTTAAAATGAGGGTTATTCCAGGGATAGGGAACCAATCAAAAAGTTACTCAGACCTGCTAAGGTTTAGAAAATTGGAAATAAGCAGTGGCCTTCTATGTATATTTGCGCGCTGAATCCAATTTTAGCTCCATTCCCATTTTACTATCACTTCACGATTTCTAGTTTGCAGTCAAATAGTTAATATTTTCTGCAGCCTTTGCTTTTAACACAATTCCAAAATAAGACTACTAAATCCTAGCAAACTAAGAAGTTTATGTCGAATATATCGGAAGGTCTCAAGAGTCCATTAACGAGCTAAAGCATTCTAAACCTTGCGGCAACCGGATATTCTCTTTGCACTTGTTCTGCTATCTCAGCTATTATTTACATTTAGACCCATTTAGGTAAGTTTTTGATACGTTCATGGAATTCTTTTAAATTTTGAAAAACTCAATTATTATTATTAATAAATCATCAGTGAAACATTTCGAAATTAATTTTTAAAGTTAAATGAAATTATGGAAATTTCAAAGGAGTATTTGTTTTACTTTGGAAGTTTCGACAAGGAAAAACTGCATCAGAATCAGTGTAATGAGTGTGAGCCGGGGTCAAAGATAGGTCCAGCGTTTTTGTACCGGGAACTACAAGATGTCATCAAGAGTTCGTTGAATACGAGCTGCGTGCGCTAGTTGAGCAAAACTCAATTTTAACGATTATGGATTTAAGTGAGCAATCCAGCTCCACTCATGTCACTTAAGCTATAAGAAAAGTTTCAAAACTGCGACAGAGGGTTGCACATGAATTGCTAGAAACGAATTTGCAACAAAAAATGGAAATGTGTTCTTCTCATATTTATAGGCTACAAAAGAAACCATTTTAAAACCAGGTTGTTACAGGCAATGAAAAGTGGATTTTGTATAAGAATATTCAACGAAAAAGGCAATGGGTTGATAGAGATCAGGCTCCAACTGCAACTCCCAGAGCCGGTCTCCATTCTAAAAAAGTTATGCTTGGTGTTTGCTTGAGATATGGAAGGAATTATCCACTATGAACTCCTTCCTGAAAATCAAATAATCAATGAGGAAGTGTATTGTGAAGAATTGATGTAGCTAAAGCAAGCTATTGAGAAAAAAAAGGCCAGCATTAGGCAATATAAGAGATGTATCCTTTCATCATGGCAATGCTCGTCTACACACAGCGCGCAAGAAACTTCAAAAACAGCAACAGTATGAATGGGAAATTATGGCTCAACCACCATACTCTCCTAACTTGGTCGTATCCGATTATCACATTTTCCGAAGCTCGCAGAACCATCTTAATGGAAAATCATTTGATTCTCTGGATGATGTCCATATAGAGCTTGATTGGTTTTTCAGTCAAAAACCTAGAAAATTCTATCGCGATGTAACTGAAATTAAAAAAAAAAGGTGGAAACAAGTTATCAATAACTATGGAAAATATATTTTGGATTAAAGTCAAATGTTTTTTTTTTTAATTGTCGTTCACTTAAGTTATGATGACCAAAAATTGTGAACGAGTTTGCACTTGGATGGCAAGCTAAGTGACTCAGCACAAAGATATAGGCTTCAACAAAGGAAGGAGTAGGTGGCACATATTGAATTTATACATGACCATAAAGGGGAACTCTACCGACTTGAGAATAAGTTTGGTAATAAGTTTTTGAAAATCAGCGGAAGATCCCCTTACGGAGGAACCGTCTGAGCGGAGGAAAATATGGGGAAATTAAGACGGTTTCTCTATAAATGAACCTAGAAGAAATTAATCCGTGAATCCAGCAAAACTGCCAATTTTTTTTTTAGATTTTTTCACCATATAAAATATTTAAAGCTGAATAACACCAACATGAATCAAGGGAAACCTATAAATAGCACGGATCTCTAATTTCTTGCACGATAACCCTCCGAACCATACAATCAATATTTTAAAAAATCGGATATTGTAAGCTAAATTTCTAAATTTTGTAAAGAAATTTAGGAAAAACTGAATTAAATCCCAAAGTTTTCCCAAAAACTTTGATATTTATTCTTACTTTATTACGACTATATTCATTTCTTAAACAAATAGGTATAGAATAAAATAATAAAAAAGACCCGATAGATTTCCCTTGATTCATACCTGAATTATTTAACTGTGAACACAGTGAGTATAAAGTGCGCAAAAATTTTGAACAGTGCTTTAGATTAGGTGACAACCACAAATCGACAGAAAAGAAACTATTGCATCACGATGAAGACGGTTTTGAACAAGATGGGACAAGGAAGGACAAGGAAGGACAATGGGCATGGTGTATCTGTGAATACGAATAAAAGTACTCCAAAGCGCAATCAGAAAGGGCTTCCCGTACTGAAAGGAGTTACCCTACCTTTGGCCTCGGAAATGAAGTAACCAAACTTTCGTGAAAAACTCATGTCAAGCCAAATGTAAAGGTTTCTGGCGGTGGCGCAGAAATTTTGGCAAAACTTGGGGTCCAAAGCCGACTGTTGTGCATTTTTTGTACACAGCTCTAATTAGGTGGCGTAGAGTGCTAGTTAAGCTCACAACCTCTACGCTAAACAGGCTGCAGAGGTGTGTGTATCTGGGCAACACTGGTGCTATGAGTACCACTCCAAGTGATGCTCCAAATGTTTTGCTTGATTTTATTCCCCTTGATTTATATATTCAAAGGGAAGCAATAAAAGCAGTGTGGCTACTGAAATTAAGTGAAGATTGGCACGATGAAAATGATACGGGACACAGACGGATTCATCGTCAGCTATCGGAGAAATTCCCATTGTTTTCTAACAGTCGGGTTCGGATGTGAAATATCCTGAGTGGAGCCAATGAAACAATCCAGAGGTAATACTCAGGAGTTTTACTCATATTTTCTATACAGACAGCTCCAAAACAACAATTAGAACCGGTTCTGGTTGGTATCTGGACGAGGAGAATAGGTATTTCTTCAGTACAGGAGAAATGGCAACGGTCCTCTAAAAAAAAGATCTTTGCTATTTTGAATGTAGCTGTCTCGCCAATTTTTCGAAGATCGTAAATGAGTGTAAGGCAAAACTTAATAGCGTCGCGAGACTAAATAAGTTATACCTTATATGAGTGAACAAGATAGGTGATGAATTGTCCAACCGCGGCTCTGTGGCAAATCGAATGATTCCAGAACCAATCATCGGCGTCAGTTCGGCAAAGAATTAAAGAGACCAAGAAATTTGGTTTGGGGCAAAAATTATTTTTTCCCTTTCCTCTTCTATTTTCTCTTCCCTTATCCTCTATCTGAGCAAAGTACAAGGATCCAAAAGACTGAGTGCTATAGAATTTCTGTATCCTTCTAAGTCTAATCTAAAATCGACCAGGTTTCAAAACCAAAATGCTCCAAAAAATATATATTATTTTCACCTTGAGAGAACGTGCAATTTTTTATAAATAATTTTTGAAATTTTTCCCTGAGCCCAGAATTCATATTAGACCCCATTCATTCATATCTGAAACTAGCCATTTATCTAAAACGGAATAACAAATTTTAAGTATCTGTTATCTTGAAAAAACGTATGTAATGAAGCTCAATTAAAAAACCTGAAAAAACTTTTGAAAAAAATTTGACGAAATTTTTTCATTGCCTATGGTATAAAATATATAAAATTACTTCAAAGGTGCAAATATGGGTCAGGGCGTAGATCTCTGAAACCATGCGGTTGATCTGAAGTTGTGAGTGTGGATGCGAAATGAAGATACTTGTACATGATATGTGCATAAGTATATGTGTGCATGTATGTATGTAAGTATAAATCACTTATATATCGTCGTCGTTCAAGCAGAAATCACTATGTCCAAATTCATTTTTTTAATTAGATCCATATTAATTAGCTTGCACAATTCGAAACATATAATAAATTCGATTTTTGATGATGCAGTTAAAAAGTGCCCTTAGGTGTGTGTCAATCTATTAACTTGTTAAGTTTTGCCAGTGCTCGAAGCGTACCATGCACTGCATAAACTAACTTCATCTCAGAAATTAAAAAAATGGACTTAGTGAATTCTGCCTGAACGACGATGATATATAGTTTCTGAAATAAAAACTTCCGTGTAATTGACCTTTTAGTAAAATTTTCCATATGACATTATCTAATAGTTTTTAGAAAGAAACGTTATAACTTTATATACTTGTACAACAAATGGAGTATTTTTATATACATATACTCGTATATATGAATGTGAACATACTCAAGAACAAATAAATATCAGTACCGAAAAATTGTGCCAACATTTTATTTTTTATATGTAGATGTGTATGTATGCCAGAAAGCGGATACTTCATAAAAAGAGATTCGCCTACGTTTATGAATGCGTTCGGTCCATGGTACTTTCTTCAATTAAATTAATTTTTTTTTTTTTTTTTTGTACAAAACTCCACTATAGCATATTCACAATATATTTTTTCATTAAATCTTATATAAATGATTATGAACTATGCACGAGCATGTAGTAAGTATTTTATACCTAATCATTGTGTAATATAAGATCATCGTCATTTTTATAGCGGTACCAACATCCTGCTTCATCTTCGAGTATAACAAAAAACAGAGTACAGTAGGCACTCCACAACATCATCATCTTCCGTGCAAACAGTAGCCACAGCAATGAAAGCATACAAAGAACCTAGCGGTTTTTTAGTTTTCATACAATAGAAGAAAAGGACCTTCTTAAGTTACCTACATTCATACATGGTTTTTTGCATAGGTTCGTTAAGAAGAAAACGTTATGCTCATTTTTCGAGCAATTTTTTAAAGCATCCTGGGAATTGTTGCCTACATATGCTGCGATCATCATGAGCACGATAATAATTTCTTAAATGTGATTGATTTTAATTAAATGCGATGTGATGCGATGTCGTAATGTTATTACGCATTTAAAAATATCGGCAGCAGGTAGTAATAATGTCCATTCGGCGTTGCATTGCATTGCGTAGATGAGTGAAAATTGTAATCTCGATTGAGAGCAAAACCCCTCTCCAAACACGTCTGCACCTCCTTGTGTACGCTGTGTTTGTGGATCAAAGAAAAGATTTCATAACATTTTCTTTTTATTTTATTTGCTTCTTAGAAGATGCACCTTAAGGGGTAGTTTTTTTATTGCAGATTATTATCTTGAGAGTTTTATGTTTTTTTTTTTTTTGTTGAGTTTTTAGAGTCCGATACTCTTGCAATGAAGTAAAACTGCACATCTGTTTTTTATTCGAGGATTTATAGTGGTGATGTTGTTGTTTATTATGTGTGTACTCGTATGTGTCTGGCACATATGTATTTGTGCGTGTATGCATTAAAAAATTGCAAATTGATACTATTAAGAGACGATCGCTTAAAGGATCCCCTTAAGCAAAAAGATGTTGAGTAGGATATTTGGAATTTTTTGCACGATATTGTCACATCGTTGCAAATTGCAATATTTATGATGATTACAGCTGTTTCTTATGCATTAATTGTGGAAACTTTCTTTGATATTTCTATAAATGAGTAGACAAAGAGGTGTGCATGTATGGGATTCTTAAAACTTAATCATTATATAAGATAACATTCACAGCTCGAACTGATTTGAATCTTTTATTTCATGGATTCTGTTACTGAGTCGATGACGGATCATTGTTACACTTAATACGCAGCTATCGGTATAGTAGCGACTGAAAACATAAGGCTGGACCCTCGAAATTAAGAAGAAATGCTAATAACAACAAAATACTTTGCCCAGGTGAGACATCACGTTCTTAAGTTGAAACAACTGGACATCAAATCGATGCTGAGAATATTCAAAATTTCTTCAAATTGTACAATAGTTACAGCAAATGATAGTTTTGAACTATACAGATATGAAAAATCGATTCAATAAGGAAAAAATCTACCTCAAAATTATGTAGGTATTAAATATGATGCAGAGGCATACTCAGTACAAAGACCAAACTTGTCGAAGAAAACGATCCACTTTAGAGCTGTTCTACATCTAATACTTACCAAATACCACATCGGTGGTCTAGTGACAGGACCCAGAGACTCTTCTCTCTGCGATCCCGGGTTCAATACCCGGTTAGGGTATAGTTTCTCATCTATCTTTCTTCCTTTTTGTTTTTCATAATCAACACATTACTTTGCATTAATAAGATTGCCCCCTCTGTGTTGATTGGCCATTAAAAAAAAAAACATTAAAAAAAAACATCAAAAAGGCAAGGTATATGAGGAAATCGATATGTGTAGAAAATCAATTGAAAATTTCTCTCTAAGATCTATGGACATGTTTGCGATGATGATTTTTACCGAATATCATCGAACTACGAAATGCAGGAGCTCTTAACCGATGAACATATATTCGAATGAATTAAAATTAAAAATGAATCAAAATTAAACGTCTCCGTATGAACGAATTTGCTCCGATCTGGTACCTTCTGATAAACACATCCCCTGATTTAAAGGCGCATGCGAAAAATGTGGCTTAGGGCTCATTTGAAAGGGCATGATTCAGCCTTTATTTTCTAAATTTCGAAGTTTGTAGCACGTCAGGGTTCAGCTGTCCAATTTTTCAAAAATGGCCAAAAACGCTATTTGTAAAGGTTTTATTTCCATTTTTCTAAAACGTGACGTGATGGGAAGTTTTTTAACTCAGATTCCCAAATACTAGGAACCATTTTATTCGTAAAGCCAATGGAGGGTAATTTTGTTGGATTGGCTCCAAGGTTTTAGGAGACAATATTAAAATGTAATTAATTCTTTAACCTATTATTGGTCAGAGCACCCCGACACAGAAGATCTCTTTCAATGCTGTGACTGCACGAATTTTTGGAAAATATGCCAACCTCATCGGGATAATGGCCCAAATTCCCACTGATCATATAAAAAATGAGCCTCTGACTATTTTTGGTCATTTTTTTTTGAGGTTGGGTACATCATCAGTAAAGGCCTTCATAATAAAAAAATGCGTTGGCATCCACATTGAATAATATTTATTTCAAAAAATTTAAATTGATTATTTTGTAAATTTTTTGTCATTTTCGGCCATTTCTTTTAAGTTAAGATTAAAAAACTCGGAAACAAACAATTTTCCTAAAGCTTCACGACATTTATCCACTTTTGTCCCTAGTCCGAAAATGAATCGCAATCATTTATCTGGGGAAAAAAATTTCCCCAATATGGAGATTGGTCTCTTTTCCTTCCATATTTTTATTTAAAACCATAAAGGATTTTATCATATCTTAGTTCTTCATTAACCACAATCTTCTACTGTTTGGTAGGGTCCATCAAATGCATCATCGTATTTAATTTATTGTATTTAAACATCAGTTTTATAAAAATAGTTTATGAATATTTTCTTCGAATGTAAAACTTCGTTCGAATTTGGTGTGGTGAGGCATGCCATACCACATAACAAAATACACCCGTAAATACAAAAACAATAATTTTTTAATAAAAACATAAAAGTATTCCTTGTGCAGAGGGTTAAAGAAACAAAATACAAAATATGTATAATGAAAATAAAAAAAAAATTATTGTGGGGCTCTGTCATACTCCACCACACCGATGCAGGGTTAATAGTTTTATTATTTTTTTTGAATAAAATAAAAACAAAAATTTAATTGTAACTAACTTTCAATTATTTTTGAGTGCTTTTTTTAATTTCATACTGCCATTTTTGATGTTTTTTGGTGCCTTTATTGCCTTTTTCGTAGTTTTTGGATCCACAAAATCCGCCCCCAGTAACGGTGTTTCATATATTGGACATCACCTGACGGCCATTTAAGCCACTTTACCTGGAAGGTTACTCTGTAGTTCGATTCGAAAGGCAGTTCTATTCGAATGGCAAATTCGATTCGAAAAGGTACAAAATTAAATCTGAACATCGAACAGATATTATTCGAAAATGTTTTCTAGAGTACCAATCATTCGAATTCGAGTAAATTTTTTTTCGAATCGAACTACAGAGTAACCCCCCTGAGCTTTCATTGCAGATCCGTGCTTAGTGGCATCATATTAGTATGCTCAGCCTTATGCCTAAGATCGAAGCAAAACAACCCTAATTAGCTTAACTTTTTATAGATCCTCCATCGGAGGTCTTAAGTTTAGGTGCAATTTTCAGATTTTTAGTTCAAGCGGTTTATTTTCGTCTAAAAGGTTAATTTGATTTAGAAGTGAACTAAAATTTATGTATGAGAGTTCCAACATTAGAAGACCGATCTGTAGACATATTTGGAGTAATTTTCAGCCTGTTAAATCTCATAAAACAATATAATTTTAGTATAATTCGAGAATGGACTGAACTTTTTCAAAGTTGGGAACATCACACTTGGTGCAAACAGTTCGCCAAAAATGAATTCAAACTCCAACTCCAATAGTGAACTTTTAAATTTTTCATATGTTGACATGAAAAACTTTATTATTCATGTAGAAAAATTATTCATCATATTGTAGGTTTGAATAAATAAATAACAAAAAAAAAAATATATGTATTTACATATTTGTTTTTATATTGATACAACAACAAATAACACGAGTTATTTTTTGTTGTTGTTGAAGATTTTTACATGTGATTTGACACCTCACTTTTAGCTAAAACATACAAGGTATGCACTTCACAGCGATTTGCTGAAATTGATATCATACATATATTGTACAAAGTGATCGAGCATGCGCACAGCAGTGCAGCAACAACAACAGCACCAACAGCAGCCGAAGACGTGCGCAGTAGCAATCTAGCAAAATAAGTAGGTATAATAATATGAGACTAGTATTTTTCATATGCAACAAATTTTATTTGTTTGTTGATGTGATATGATGCCACACTCTACTCGGGAAGGCAAGCAATATTCACCACACACAGAAAATATGAAATTTTGCGACATTGCAAGAAGAGAATTGCGGCCTTGTGTTTGCGCAATCGCGGCAGGCCCGAATTAAAGCAACAACAATAACATTCTCAGAGGGTCAACGGTATGTTATGTCATTCACATACATATAGGTATGTATATATCTCATAGATGCCACTACTGCTATTGAGACGCTGTGACTGTGATAGTAGTCGAAAAGTTTTGTTGTTGTTATTTTAGTGTAAATGCAATTTCAAACCCACAAAATTTAGTTTTTTTTAAGGAGTGGATAAGTGTCGCTGTTATTTTTTTGGTATTTCGGACGATTGTTGTTGTGCGATCGCTCAGCGCTACTAGTGTTGTAATGTTTATAGATACATAAAAAATAGTTATTACAACTAAGTAGTTGAACCTACCAGCACCTACATATAAAAAGAAATATAGGCATTTAAGTGCTTTTAATGGTATAAATTGTTTAATTGTCTTCACAAATAGCAGGTTATAATATATGGAGATTTTTTCCAATCTCCAACCCTCCCCTCTTGTATTCCCTTGCGATCTGCAATAATTCATACTAAAATCCAAGGTAATACAAAATGGCACAAAAGTAATCAACTGATTTGATTTAGCTTAACTTTTTGTCAAAATTAAAAAACGATGATTTTGTTTTTTATAATTTTTTTGAACCTGGAAATCAGTTTCATTGAAGATGACATAATTTAATAGTCTAGTCTAGTCTAGTCTAGTCTAGTCTAGTCTAGTCTAGTCTAGTCTAGTCTAGTCTAGTCTAGTCTAGTCTAGTCTAGTCTAGTCTAGTCTAGTCTAGTCTAGTCTAGTCTAGTCTAGTCTAGTCTAGTCTAGTCTAGTCTAGTCTAGTCTAGTCTAGTCTAGTCTAGTCTAGTCTAGTCTAGTCTAGTCTAGTCTAGTCTAGTCTAGTCTAGTCTAGTCTAGTCTAGTCTAGTCTAGTCTAGTCTAGTCTAGTCTAGTCTAGTCTAGTCTAGTCTAGTCTAGTCTAGTCTAGTCTAGTCTAGTCTAGTCTAGTCTAGTCTAGTCTAGTCTAGTCTAGTCTAGTCTAGTCTAGTCTAGTCTAGTCTAGTCTAGTCTAGTCTAGTCTAGTCTAGTCTAGTCTAGTCTAGTCTAGTCTAGTCTAGTCTAGTCTATTCTAGTCTAGTCTAGTCTAGTCTAGTGTAGTAATAGGAGGGTGTTATTCAAGCTAACCTTGACGTCCCGAAAAACACAACATATTGTGTTAAGTGCTAAAAGAAATTCTGAGCCAAGAGTGCTTTCAATTGAACTAAGATGAGATTTCCACGCATTTTAATGGCTCCGAATCGTATTTTTTATAAAATTGAGTGACTCAATCGTTTTTTTCACCAAAATTATTTTAAACTTTTTAATTGGTAACCACGACTTGAAACTTTACACAAATAAGTTGCTGTATAAGCATAAGATTATAAAAATTTCTTCTAGTTTCATTTGATGTGACTTCTCTCAATTCCATTTTAAGTGACAATAAATGAAAATATTTAAAATATTAAGAAAAACTGTTGTTTTTACATTTATATATGAAGTTAATCGCAATTACGCTTTATTCGATATTTTATGTATGTATATGAATTTATATACATAGATAGGTACGCTAGCGGGTCTGAGTCAAAACCGATGAAATTCTCATGCATTTTAATCATTAGTCACAAATCAAGAGGTTTAAAGTTTGAGTAAAATAGTAAAGGATAAAGTTTAAAGGGATTAAAAAATCCTTCCAGCCTTTTCCCACCTTTGAAAATCTCTAGTGAATCCGCTGAATATTGTATGTATGTAAGTATGAATATATTTATATTATTTCGAAAGTACTTGCAAAGTGTTCAACACTGGCAGCTACTTATTGTTTTTTTTTTTTAGTTAACTTTGTGATTGTGAGTATATCGATATAAATGCAAATCAGCGGCAGCTACAGCAACAACAACAACAGCAATAGTTACAACGATGAGCGACAAAACTAAAAAATCAAAAGCTCAAGGCGACGATCGTATACAATGAATTTGAAAAGAGTTTGAGCTGCTTGAGCTTGCGCAATGGCATCTTGCGGACATGAAGTGGACTTTTCGTGCCAGGTTGCATTGCTTACTTGCATTAATGATATTTTTGTGCTATTTTACTTTTCGTGCTTCAACACCCCACTTCACTCCGTCAACAGTGGACTGGCCGAATGGCCGACTGTTTGCTGGATGATATTTAAATGGCATTAAAAGTGAATAAATGAATGAATGACTGACTGGTTGACTAACTGACTGACTGCCTGCCTGCCTAACACTGAATGACTGGATGATGCCTGTGTATGTATGTGATTGTCTGGGATAGTAGTGTAGGTACTGACGGAACTCTTGTGTTTGTTGTGGTGAAAAGTTCAAATTGTTTGAACTTTGTGCGGTGCAACTGCAACCGCAACCACATTGCAGTATATAGTAAATGTACTGTCCCTTTTTTGGCAGCACGGCCAACAATCATCGCTCACAGCTCACGAATGAATGGTTGTGGAACATTACCACCAACTATTGTTTCATTGGTTCCCATGTGCTGAGATGCTGAATGCTACGCTGGTGACGGTACTAAAACTGCTAGATATCAAGCATTCTGTAACGTTTCAACGACCAAATGCTAAGAAATTTTCCGCTTTAGATTTTTTTTTTTCTTTGCCTTTTTTTTTTCTTCGTCTCTCTAATCAAAAGTCAAAATCTCAGGTGGCTAAAAACGTGATGCAGTAGGAAATGATGATGAGTCTTACTTTAAGCTCATGATGGCATTTATATAAATACACAAAATGGAAATGTTTGTACCACTGACACAACAGTCCGTCCGATCATTTGCTCGTCGTCTGTCCGTTTGTCTCTATATACCATTAATTTAAGGCGACACTCACTCATTCACTCACTCAGTCATTGAGTTAGAGAGGAGCGTCAAACATGGACCTTAGCCACAAGCAAATACTTGCAACATAACACATTTATTTGGGGGCGATGAATAGTCACGGCCGCTCCCGTTGATAAGTTGGAAATTATTGTCAAATTGCCAAAGAAATAAAATTTATAAATAACTATTTTGTTTTGTAATTCTAAGTTGGTATATGTGCCTACCTACATAACAAATAATTTGCTAATTATAATTTACTACTGGTTAGAAACTGAGCATCTGGTATAAAATTTTACAATTTTAAAAAACCATATACTTTAATAAAATTATTTATTCGTAACGAAGTTAACAGCGCAAATAATTTCCTCTGTGAATGCCCGGAGCTTTACACTCTTTTTTAATGACTTTCTCAGCTCTGATTCAATTGGAAGGAAAAAACGTTCTATAGTTTAAAGTTTTGGTCAATCAAATTCTGACTTTGCTTAAGCTAAACCTGGGAAAAATGTTTATCTGTGGAACTACAATAGGTTGCAGAAAAGGATACGGAATAAAATGAAAAAAAAACAGTTTCCTTAAGATCTTGCTTGGACATGTTCAATGGAAAACTATTTAGCAACCGAGCTTCCTTCTAATTTGATAAAATTTTAGATGGCGGAGAATTTGTCGACCTGATTAAAAATACTACTAATAACAGTGTAACTACTACCCTCCTATAACCATCCGCTAAGTTAAAGTTTTTGAGACATTCCCTTCAATTTCCAATTAACCTTTTATCTGTAGCAGCTGAGGCAAGAGAAAAGCATTACATTATTAAAAATTATAATATATTTCAAATAAATCAATTGAAAATTTTCGTTCCATGCCATCATCCATAATCATAAAATTCACTGAACCTTCTTTATGAAAAAATAAGAAAATTTTAGTTTATTTACCGGTCATATTGCAAGCTTTTGTTGTTGTTATTAAAGTGTAGATTTGCACGTCGTCGCTGTTCCCATGTTGTTTTTATCAATTTTCATTGTCTGTCGTGATTTTCAGTAACTATTTGGACAGTTCAATTGAAAGTACACTCAAAAAATTAGTTCAAACGAAATTTTATTATATTTAAACAAAGACAGTACTTGTTGATTCGATCAATATACGGAGGGTCTAACGAAAATTCGCTTAAAAAGTGCTATGCAGTTCCTCTTTAATTTTTAAAACTTTATCATTGTGAAGTAAATCGACATCGTCTCTTTTGTTGTTTTGCTTTAAGGAATATAAAAGTGTTTGTTTAGAGGTTCCATTTTCCGGTAACGAATAAACGGTCACAAATTGGCCAGATCTGACAACACTATAATCAATTCTGCTCAGTTTGGTTTGCCATTTCATCACGAACAGACTAACATCAGAACAATGATTGCAAATTGTGCAAATTTATTTCGAAAATCATGGTTACCTTGAGCTACGTCCTTTTTACAATCGAAATAATCGAATAATAATTCGAGTGACTAATTCAACAAACCATGGATCGTTTTCGTACCACGTATACTCTAGATGATAATACGCATCCGCAGAGATGTCTTACTGTGCGCACCGAAGAAACAATTGCTGCTGTAGAGCGTAGTAGTAAGGAGGGGCGGATGAAAATTAGATTAGGTCGCGAAACATTTTGTATGGCGGTCTAAATTCATTTTCAAAAAGAATTAAGGCCGCAAAACCGAAATGACTTTAGACCGCGCGGTCTAATTTCATTTTTCGATCGCGGTCTAAAGTCATTCGATCATATGACTTTAGCCCGCGTGGTCTAATTTCATTTTTCGATCGTTTGACTTTAGCCCGCGCGGCCTGATTTCATTTATTTCACGCGGTCTTATTTCACTGCGCCTTGAGGAGGATCCAAATGAGTCGATTCGCCTTCGCGCGCAGCAATTGGAGCTATGTGTATCCTCTTTATGAAAAATTTTATGTAAAGATCTCGGCCTATGACCTTATAAGATCCAGCTGGTGCGGGAATTAAAGCCGAATGATCATCCTTCGCGCTATACGTTTGGTCAGTGGACATAAAATCAAATGGAAGTCAACTATGCCCAATATTCTGTCAGTGATGAGGCTCATTTTTGGTTTAATGGGCATGTTATTAGGCAAAATAACCGCATTTGGAGTAAAGAGAATTCACGAGAGAACTTACTGCTGGGTGTGCTTTATGGGTCAATGCAATCATTGGTCCTTATGATTACCGATTATTTCGCGCCCCAATTGAATGGAATGCAGACTGAAGACGTGTTTTTCCAAACGGACGGCGCCACATGCCATACAGCGCATTAAACAATCGTCTTATTGACAGAAACATTTGATGAACGCGTTATTTCTCGAAATAGGCCAGTCAATGGGCCACCGAGATCGTGCGATTTAACGCCTCTCGATTTTATTAAATATTCTAGTAAGGAAATATTGGGTAAAAAGAACCCGTGATTCTTTATGACCGTCATTCAAAATTCGTAAAATTTGTGGAATAGATTTATTCCTATATCCCAGACGATTTTCTAATATTCAAACCCAGTTCATCACTAATCAGTTCTTTGGTCAATTTTGGGCATTCGTCAATTTTAGCCTTCACTAGGGTAACATTTGTATCGTCGGCCAAAGATTTCGAGTAGCTTTGATGAGGATCGTACTCCACATCCGGTCTGGAATGTTTAAAATCACTTAAAATTGTCAACCTGCCAATTCTGTCAATCTTATAAAAGCAATTTTATCTTTTCTCACAAACTAATAAAATACCACCAACTCAGGGAACTTTTTTTACTCCCCTTGTATTTATCCAGTACGAAGAAATATTATACTCTTACTAATCTCAAAAGGTCGTATACATTGACCAGCCTTCCCTCTTCTACAATCTACTGATCAACAATTGTACAACCAAGATGCTAGCTAAGTTTGTGGATAAGATTGAAATGTTGGCTGCATACAAACATAAGCCCGGAGCGGTTACAAAGCGTATCCAAGCTGGAATTGATAAATTAATGAGAATATCAGGAATATAAAAACAGTGAATGAAATCAAGACATGCTACTTTTAATCCCATTCACCTAAGGTACAATATTAAATGTCACGCTTCTCTCTTGCTTTCATCAAAAGTATTTACATAGCTATAATATAATTTAACTTAATATTTTTTCACGTGTATTTTCATAACAGTTTAATAATGTTGCTTGCAACATTACAGACAACTTGACCTTAGATTGAACTATTTCGTGAAATAACTCTATTAGGGAACAGCCAAAGGGTACACATTGACGTCGACGCCACCTCCAACACCTTCATCACCGCACAGTGTGAAGTGTTTATACCAATAGATTTTAAATGAAAGTTTTGCAAATCATTAGTCAGCGCAGATTACATTCCCTTTGAACTATAGAGTGATCAGCGAATACTAACTGGACTCCATTGTAGTAAACTTTATTTTAGGATATTCATTAAATTGAGCAAAGCATGCGCATGATATTTCATTGATTCGTTGACAATGGCTATCCACATTGTTGTATTGTTACTACCTACACATTTGAAGCAGTAAAAAAAATGCACCATACACCGTGGTATTTTCCTTGCTCTTTCTCTTCTTTTTTACTAAAAATTTGTTATCATATGCTGAACAAACTAAAAGTTAATGGGCATTGGCAAACTTCATTGAGCAATTCGTAAATGGGTTTCCAATCATAACTATTTTTAATTTCAAGTTGTAGCGATTATGAAAATATAATAAGCTAAAATATTGGTAGGAGGGCGAAGGGAAGAATAAATTATAGCATCATATGTCATCATTCAACTAAAACTTAAAACATTTGATTAATCTTGTGTGGAAGAAATCAGGAAGCTTTGAATATAAAATAAAATTGTAACTGATCCGTAAATGCGAATCTTCGCATGCTTTTAGTGATCTAGATCCCTAAAAATTGGTAGAGAGGTAAAGTGACTGTTTCCAATTATAGTGCGGAAGAACCAAAAAAGCTTTTAAGGTGCTTCGTTTTTTTTTTATACCTATGTCAGCATCGAGAGCTTGTGTTATAACTGAAGTCTCTCTTATTCATTCATAAAGATTTCATTGAAGTCGGGTTCAAAATCTTACTATAGTGTGAAAAAATTCATTCTGGCTCCGGTTTTGTAGCTTTTTCGTTTTCCGTAAAGGCCCAAACAAATTAATGTTAAATAAATAATTACAAGTTAACGGGTATTTACCTTTTTTGACTAGACTGGTCTGTAGCAGTTTCTAATAGAATTAACCTTGTCAATGAGAATTGCATATAATTTGGCTAGGACAAGGACTGGGGTTGTTATAAATCGTTAGCCTCAGAACTAATTCAGAAATAATGTCCAATCTGAGAACTAGAGAAACATTATTGTTGAATCTATATATGGTATTACAATGCTATGGGCTATTGTATTACAAATGAATGGATAAATAAATGAATAAATAAAACATGCATCAACTCCACAAACCATTTTGGTTCCTGATTTAAATGATTTCTTTACCCTGTTGTGAAAAATTTCTTACAACGGAACAGATTTTGGTATTCAGTTATTTGGAAAAATACTGGAGCTATAGTCTAAAATGTCTCGGGGACCAATTTTTTGATATTTTTTCAACTTTTAAAGGCTTTTATTCAGACATTTTTTCAATCATTTATTTGATTCTAAAAACTGAGCTCAACACGAACTGTAAGTTAAATAACGCAGGCCGACAAGATTTTAACCCAGAAACCAGAGGTTTAGATGCGCTGAAACCGATCCCTAGGTCCAAATCTCTCAAATAGCTCTGGTTTCCAAGATATCCTAACCTAAAAGTGTAAAAATAGTAATTTAGGCCTGAGGTTAGGTAGCATCGCAATGTTTTTTTCTCGCTGAATTAGCTCAAATTTGAGATGTTTATGTATGTGTGGTCCTTAATGGAGTTTCAAATATAGAAAAATTCATGAACATAAAAATATTAAAATGCGATTTTTAAGCAGAAAAAAAACAGATTTGAACAAGCTGCATGACATTTAAAAGGGTAAGGCTTGTACTTTAAGATGCTGTTCATAGTTTTTTGAGAAAAAAAAATATAATTAACCCCAAATATAGGCCGAAATCACTATTTTTGCATTTTTAGGTTAAGATATCTCGAAAACCAGAGCCAATTGAGAGAATTGAACCTCGGATTCTGATTCAGCGCATCAAAAACCTTCGGAAAATTATATTCTGGTTTCTTTGTAAGAGGGTCGACCCAACGTTATCGGCTAGAATCGGATTATGTATCTTTATTTAATTTAGTTACTCAATGCCCTGCCGAACAATTTCATTGTTACTTGCAAGCAGTGTTGGCCAAAATTCAACCAAACTAATGAGTGAAAAGTAATGACTTGAGTGAAAAAAAAATCAATTAACAGTCGCAAACTAATTTTTATTACTTATTTTATAGATATGCACACAATCACTACCGGATTCAGAGATTTCCAAAGGAAAGGTTTTAATTTTTTTTTTTTTTTTTTCCAATCCCAAACTAAATTGTCTAATTTGTGAGAGTAAAGTCTTCATGTGTAATTGTGGACAATATAATTCCACCTGGGCAATATCTAGTCAAATTTTTCATTACATTCAATGTTCTTATACTCCAGATCCTAAGTGAGTGTAATGTTCACCAATTTTGAAAATATAAATGTTGAAGCTAAAGCCTTTATATCAGGGACCGAAAAAAATTATTATTTCCAAATTTTTACTGGTCGTAGATAGATGTTTTTAGGCAGTTTTATGCATTTTTCATGATTCGAAAGTTGTAATTTTTATAAATTCCCATTTTCGATAATAATTATATTCGAAAAATATATATACATAAATCAGTTTTAATTTTTAAAATTGAAGAATAAAATTAAAAATCAATTTAAATTTTTATTCACTGAAGAATAAAAACCAATTTAAAATTTTATTCATTGAAGAATAAAAATAAGAATTAATCTAAATTTTTATTCATTGAAGAATAAAAAAAAATCATCATAATTTTTATTCATTTCATAATATAAAAGAATTCATTCATGTTAGTAAAATCATTTTGAGCAAATCAAGGTTTGTTAAGCTAAACTTTAACGAAATAAAAAAAAAATGATTAGTTATGATAAAAGATATTTGTGATTTTTATTTACATTTTTCAAAAATAAAAATCTTGAGGGATTCTTTTAAGAAAAAAAATTATTATAAAATTTTTTTTTCTGAAAATAATTTTTGGGTTGCCAGGAGTACAAAAAACACTTAAATCTAATCTAAGGCATCTGGCCTGAACAGTTGTGATTTTTAAACATATATTTTTTAAAAATAAAAATCTTGAGGGATTTATTTACTACAAAAAATTATTAAAAACTTTTTTTCTGAAAATAACTTTTATTTGTCGATTTATTTCACATTCTTAGGTGTAGGTTTCCACATCGAAGTCATGAAAATCGTTCTTTATTATAAAACCAATTACACGATTATGACAATTAGTGATGTAAATATGAACGATTATGCCACCCGACAAAACATGCTCAACGTATCTAACTAAGGACCTAATTCAGTTATTCTTTCTAATTCACCATAGTGATAAAAACATCACATTGCACCAATACAATTGCATAAATAACAGTCACAGAAACAACAACAACAATTGAAACAAGAATAATAAATAAACAATTCAAAAACAAAACAAAAAAACCAACAAAGTTCAACACGAGTTAATGCCAAATTTGCAAATGTCTTAGCAATTCGTCTTAAACCAGTGATACACATTTTTTTTCATTTCTTTTTTTTTTGTTTGTAGGTACGTCTTTCTGTCTGTCCGTCTGTCTGATTATAGATGCATATATACTTTAGTGTGGCCTATGACTATGTTGTTAATACAGCGATGTAGCAGCAGCAACAGCAAACAACAGTTGCATATGCAGGCAGCAACAGCAAATGCATATGTCAAACAGATCAGCAAGAAATACAGCAGCGAGTGAGCGAGCGACGACCACATGTTTTTAAATTACTCACGATCATTAAAGATTGTGTTCATGCCGAGATATATTTGTGAATTGTTGCGCATGTCGAGCATGTATCTTCTTCAAATGTGGCTGCGGCTGTGGCTACAGCCCTTCTTCTTACGTTTGTCAGTCCGTCCTTCTCTCTGTCTGTGTGTTTGTCATAGTTGAGTTGTATTCGCCCTTTCCCCTTTAGATTGGTGGGTGCATCATCATCATCAGCCAGCAGCAGCAGCAGAAGCAGCAACTAGTGCAACCGGTGCTCCAGCACTAGCACCAGCACCAGTGCCGCTGTGTGTCCAAAATAAAGTGATGAATATAGTGAAGGCTGCACAACTAAACGGCACAATCATGACTCCATGCTCAAGCGTTTAGCAATCTGGCAGCCCAAATATGTAATTTCAATAGATACTGTTCGCTTTGGTGTTGCTGCTGATGCTGCTGCTGCTGATATTGCCGTTGGAGATGTGCCGCTCTGGTGTGCCAAGGTAAAACCGTTTCTCAAAATGAAAGATTAACATTCCAAAACAAAACGAAGAAGCGAAGGATTCCTGCCAGTCACCGCTTCATCGCTTGCATGAGACTCTAAAATCCACTCTCTTTTTTCTATTATTATTTTTTTTTTCTGTTTGTTTGTTTGTTTTTTTATTTGGTTGATTTTAGGTGCTGGTGGATGATGCTGTTGGCTGTTGTCTACAGCAAAACGCCATGCCAAACCAAAAAAAAAACAAAAGCAACAAAACAGCATAAACTAAATGTTATTCAAAATCAGTTTCACAATTGTTTTTGCATTTTTTGCACTATTCAGAGGTGAACGAAGAGTGCCGCGCATCCTTAGGATTGTCAAAATGTTTACTCACGAGTTTAATGTACGCGGTATGTATGCAACATACACACACACACATACATACATAGGTGCAATATGCAAACATGAGTAGTACTTAGTATGTATGGAGTTGAAGGAGCGATCGTCGCGGCATCTGCAACGTCTGCGGACGTCATCATGCTATAAATGTCCAGCTGAAACTATTGACACATTTGCATTTACAACGAATTCCAAGTATTTGTGTGTGAATTATTACAAATGTTCAGAGTCACAATTTGCCAGCTAGTACATAGTACAGTTAAAGTTAAAGAAGTTATTTATTTGGCTTGGTTCAATGCAATTCAATTCACCTCGATTTGTGCACTCTGCTAAAAGAGATAATTCGAATAATTTTTGGTGTCATCTTCGTGTAGTATCAATGTGAGTCGCGTTTAGATTGTTGCATCTAATACTTGTAAGTATTTTTGCCATCGCTATAGTTTTACTTTTGTACATAATTTATTTCGTTTGTATGTAAGTAAAACAACATTAAATTTGCATTTTACATTCAACAATTTGGATATTGGGAAATTGGTATTACCTTCCGAATCGCATATTAACTTAATTTAGATGGCGTTACAATATTTGGGAAATTTTAGCCTGATATCCAGATGTCTCTGCTTTGAGCATATCTTTTCAGTTTGGGGCTCCAAGTGTTTATCTAGTTTACCACAACTCTTTATCCGTATTGAATAATTTGTTGGCTTGAACTTCGCACTTTCACTTATGTATATGTGCTTGCCAGGCAACAGAGAGTGGCAGTCATATTCACCAATAGCTGGCTGTGATAATTCTTCTACAGATCTGCTTCTTTGACAAGAGATTCACCGGAAAATCACAAACAATAACATTGGTAGAAATTTGTTGTCAATTCCGCAATACTAGCTTTCAATTATGGCCCGTGTATACTTTTTTTATTTCTATGTCATTAGAGCTAGTGATGTAATAAGTCAAATATTTTTTGAACACGACTAAAAAGATACATCAACTTAAATTTGTGCTCGAGTTAGCGAGTTGTCAACTTGATTGTCACTTGCTCAAGCTAATAAGAATGTGTCGTGTAAGACAAGTCCAATTTATTGATTTCAAAATGGCTTTAAATAAAACTATATTTGCATTTTATGCTATATTTCTTAACTTTTATATCAAAATAAGTGTGAAAGAGTAAGAGGATGGAATAACACAATTAGAACTCATTAAATTGTTATTATTTTCGTCCATTCGTTTCATTTCTTAGTTATCATCGTCAACTCGCCATCCCTTCAATGCTGATAAAACTCGACGCCGTTGATTTCAGTTTAAACAACTCTGCGCCATCGACTCGAGTTCCAACAACTCGATACCGTCAACTCTAGTGAAAGCAAAATATGACTCGAGTTGATTCGATTACTTTTTAACTCGACTGGTCACACCACTAATTAGAGCTAAGACTAAACTGTTGTATTTTAACAAATTGTTGTCGAAGAAATAGTTTGAAAAAAAATCTCCCACATTTTGAGATTTATACATTTTTTTTTTAACAACTTTTGCTCCGGAAACTCCATTAGAATATTTTTTAAATGGATTCCTTGACCCATAAAACACCAGTGTAGAAAATTTTAACAAAATCGATCGGTCCATAGCTCCTCAGTACTTACAAGGAAAAATTATAATTTCCCTGATTTTTCTAAATTTTCTATGGATTCAGTTGAAATGTTGTGCCTCTATTTTTTGCCTCTATATTAATCTAAAAAAATATTCCAAACAGTTTGAAGCCCTGTTTGGAATATTCATGGAAAAGTGGAATATTCATGGAAAAGTGGAATTTTTTCTTGTGCTGGAGCGGCATCTATGGACCGACTGATTTTATTGAAACTTTGTGCACCAGAAGTTTTTGGGGCAAGGAACCAACAGCCCATGGAATGCCTAGTTCGACCTTAACGCATTTTTGACAAATTCAGTCTGGTCTCATAATGCTTAACCCTCTAACCCGCAAGGCCGCCCTGAGGCAGCCTTCATTCTATTTCAATTAATAGATAAGTGCAAATTTATTTTTTCTTAAAATTAATTGACGGCCCTGAAGAAAGAATAAACGCAAAATAAACAAAAACAAAAAATAAAATAATAATAAACACACATGGTCAGTGACGAAAGATTATCGCCCATTTAAGTTTTTTATTAAAATTAAAAAAAAATATTTGTAAGTCTCTAATCTTGGTGAGAATTTTTTGGTAAGTAAGTAGATAGACATATTTACTTTAATAATTTGTTACTGTTTGATGTAAATAAATAGTTTTATGTGGCTTACGTAATATTTGTGAAGGCAGCCTAAGGGCGGCCTTGCGGGTTTAGATCAAAATTTGTGTTTTTTTTTTTTGCAAATTACATATAGGGTGTAAAATTATTTTTGCCTAGATATAATATGTATACTTTGGATTTTTATAGAAACAATGGAAAGTGATAGGTTAGGTTAGGTTGGAGTGGCTGTCGAGAGACACACTTAGGCCTGAACGACCCATTGTGATACCACATAGTTGGACCTACAGTTTAACGCCGATTCCGAACGGCGGTGTGGTAATTTTTTATCGGCTTGGTGGTTTTGCAATTACCAACCAATGTGTGCACTTGTACACTATCTTATAATTCTCATACACTTCATATTGATAGTGAATATAAGAAAGTAATGAAAATTAACCACCAGACGAAGACGGGAATCGAACCCGAACCTCCCATGGAAAGTGATAATCGTAAAACAAAGAAATTTCCAAATGAATTGTGTGAATATGACACACAAAAAAGGTGGAATGTACTTTTCAGCTATCATAGTCATTACGTTGAATCCGAAATTGTGTCGCACAATGCTATTTATTAACTTTTTTCTTTTAAATAAATAAAAATTAATTATAAATTTCATTACTAATTATTTTTATACCCAATTTTTTTAAGTTTGTGTTTCATAAACATTTATAACAATGAAACAATGTATCTTTATTTTGTGGCATAAACCCGCAAGGCCACCTCAGGGCAGCGTTCCGTTTTTCTCATCTAATTGCTTAACCCTAAACACTAATCAAAAAATGGACTTCATCTTCATTTTTCTTTCATCAATATTAACTGGAAACAAAAATTCTGGTGTTTGTTTTTTATTATTTCAATCTTAGGGGTTAGAGGGTTAAGCACTCCCCGTTTGAACATTTTAATCAAACAGGTGGATGTGTCACCTCCCATACAAACTAAACACTTGAAAAAGAGATCGAACACTTTCCATATAACCTTAATTTTCATTATTGGATATCTCAAGAACTATTTATGGTGCGGTACTAAGGTTTGGAATGAAAATATGATTTGTCAATAGATTTTGGTTGATAAAATACGGATTGGCTTGAATTAGTGGGTGTAACACTTCCCATGCAACTCAAATATGTAATACGGTGTATTTTCTAAGTTATTTGTGGTATAGTATTGATTGTTAGCACGAGAATTTTGGTTGTCAGTTTAAATACAATATGCTGCAATAAAAAAATGAAAATGTATGAATGAATAAGAAAATGAATGAAGGAAATGGTTGAAGCTGTATATCTGAGAAACCATAGCAAGGAAGACAATGAAAGTTTTTGTGTTCAGGCGGAGCCATAGCAAGAAACGTAATGAAGGTTTGTATGTTAAGATGGAATTTCGATAGCATTAACTGAAAAGAATGTTGACACTATTGGACAAGTAGGAGTGGAACTACCCATGTTAATGATATGAATGATTAGCGCAATTATTTGATTTTGATCGAACCATGGCACGCTCATATGGACACTTGTTTCACAAAAGTTTTTTATAATTGTAATTTTTGAATTATTCAAACTTATCCAGCGCCGGACAGTGTAGCTGTGTGAATCTAGATGCAGAGCCTAGACTAGGGTAGCCACGTTTTATATCTAAAAAATCAGTACATTGGATTTGAATTGAATACAAAAATCAATACATTTTCAGTATCAGTACATTTTCAGTACAATCAGTACATTTTCCAGATATATTAAGATTTTTAGTTTTGATTATAAGCTTAGGTTAGGTTAGGTTGGAGTGGCTGTCGAGAGACACATTTAGGCCTGAACGGCCCATTGTGATACCACATAGTTGGGCCTACAGTTTAACGCCGATTCCGAACGGCGGTGTGGCAATTTTTTATCGGCTTGGTGGTTTTGCAATTACCAACCAATGTGTGTACTTGTACACTATCTTATAATTCTCATACACTTCATATTGATAGTGAATATAAGAAAGTAATGAAAATTAACCACCAGACGAAGACGGGAATCGAACCCGAACCTCCCAGATGAAAGTCTAGTGCACTATCCACTAGGCTATCGAGGTCGTCGATTATAAGCTTACTTTATAAACTCTTTTTCTTTCCTTCCTCTAAAAAGTGAACAATAAACTGAAAGTTCT
Source organism: Toxonevra muliebris (assembly GCA_963691655.1). Classification (NCBI taxonomy): domain Eukaryota; kingdom Metazoa; phylum Arthropoda; class Insecta; order Diptera; family Pallopteridae; genus Toxonevra; species Toxonevra muliebris. The sequence continues at coordinate 127,658,976 of OY829326.1, forward strand.
TTCAATAGAATCGAACAAATTTCACATTTTTTCTATAATTGGGAACGTTCCACTACCCTTAACATTCATTCAATTTTACAAAACCTATATTTCTGTCTAAATCAGCTGTTCTCAACTGTTTTCATGTTACGCCCCCCTTTTCGAATTCGTGCCAAGCCAGCGCCTCCCCACTTTGATTTTCACACAACATTTTTGTACTGATTTACTATTTATAAATTAAATCATACCCGCCTGGGAAAATATCTAGTTGTTGTTTAGTATAGTGGAGGCTCTGGTTAGTATGTGTCAAGAATAAACTTATTTAGTAGTTGAATAGTTTCTCGTGAGCAAAATTGGTTGGTAGTTTTTAACAAATTGTATTTTCGCGGTTAAAGTCAGAAATGAAAAATGTGAAACTAAAAAGTGTGTATTTTAACACAAAATATAAAAGAAAAGAGAAATTATTTTATTAAATACAAAATATTATGATTGCCAATATTTGTTTACTGAAATGTCTCCGCGCCTCCCGTTAAATCTGTCTACGCCCCCCTAAAGGGCGCGCCCCACCACTTCAGCATCACTGGTCTAAATTTTTATTAAACGAATTAAAAGTATTAAAATAATGCAAAATCCAAAATTAGGAAGATTTGCGTACTGATTTCAAAATTGTAAAATCAGTACTTTTAAAAAAAAAAATCCAAGAAAATCAGTACATGACTGATCAAGTCAATACGTGTGGCTACCCTAGCCTAGACGCGCCGCAACATAATGCAACAACATCCTGAAAATAAGCTTCGCAGGTCTCAGATAGACCAAAGTTATCATATCTCAATGAAATTTGCCACTTTTACAAAAACTACTATTCCATATATTCTCAACGTTGATCGTGAATCAAAAAATAAATAAATAAATAGAAATGGATCCGCTGGTTCTGGGTCCGCTAGTAGTTTAAACTATCATCTAAACAAACTTATACCATCAAAAATGACGGTATTACGCCTCTGTGAAAAGGGAATGAAATGAAAGAACAAATTCTACGAGAATCCATGACCCTCCTGAAAATTAACTACTTAGAAGGCAAATTTGCTATCAAAATCTTTCGAGCTCTGATAGCAACAATAAATGTCAATGTATGTACATTTATCATGGATAGTTGCATGTTTTGAAATAATTTAATAACTTGCATACCCACAAATTTTTTTTTTTAATATTCTATGTGATATAATTCGATTTATCATCGGTAACACATCGTTGAAGTGAAGTTTTGTACTATGTATAAGATCAGCAGCGAAGAATTAGTTTGGTGTAACAATTATTTCGTGACTCCATTTTGACCTTTGTGACCACTTTAATCGATACAAGACGACAACGACGACGACGGCGCGTCATACTATTACATAATCAAATGCAGACCATCCTCAACTCCAACCCTACATTCACACATACAAGTTAAACAGACCAATTGTTTAAACTAACTGGGCAACAATCATCAGCCCAGTGCAGTGGTTGCAGTTTAATGTCAGAGCACATTGTATTGTTCTGTGTGTTACAAGTTAAAAACGTGCTTCATTTTTGTCGCTGGCCGTTGAGGATGGGCACACAGCACATTACCTACACCCCAAGTAAAGTATCTAAGTGATGGCTGTGATGGTGATGTTGCCATTAGTCCTTTTGCTTCGCTTCCAGCGAACGGAATTCCCACGTCGCAAATTTTCTAACGTTGCATTTAACTGCGGCTGCTGCTGTTGTTGTAAGCGTGAGTTCACCAGAAGCGTTTCGAAAGAAATTTGAATTTTTTTTTGTTTTTGCTTTATATATTGCACACTGAAGGCGAAGGCGCAGGCGCAACGACACGATTACCGGTTGTATTCAAATCGTGCGCTTACAACAGCATGGACAGCATTAGCATCTGAGGCAAACAAAAATAAAAGGCTTAAGCTTTTAGTAAATGGACGAAATATGGCAAAGAGAATTTTTGGTGACAATATTGGTGAATTGGTTTGCTTGCTTGAAATGGACACGATAGATTGCATTGCCATGTTACATTCATATTAGTACCTACTTCAAAAATCAATTCATAATTATATGTAGGGTATGTAAGAAAAAAAAGATACTTAAAAGTTACACTTTGGAAATCCCATCTCAGGGAATAGTCTTTGATTTAGAATATTTTAAGTCAGAACAAATGCTTTGCTCGCATTCTATCATAACAAACTTTCAAAATCTCTACATCTACCTGACTCGGCTAGTAAATTTCAATTGGAACTACTAACGTTAATGGGAAGTTGTGGTATAAGAAATTATTTATTTTAGAAACTCTCACCCTCTTTTTCCACACATTTCCATCTCTATCTTCGCTTTTGAGGCACATCCCATAAAATGACTTCGATGCGTGCTAGGCTACCACCGTAGGCGGAAAAATATAAGGTACGACCATCAATATCGCAAGGAGCTGAGGAGGGTGGAGGAGATATGGAAGAAAATGATTGAAAAAAGGCTGCAAATGAAAGAGAAAGGCTGAAATACACTTGAAAATGGAGAAAAAAAACCTGAAATTTAAATAAAAAGCCCTCGGTTCGAATTTTCAAACGAAATTTTAAATCAAATAAAGTAAATGAAAATTTTTCTTGGCACGTGTACACCGTTCGTGCTCTTAACTCTAAGTGATATATATCATTGTGACAAACACTTTTGCACACACCCGTAGATGGCGCTAGTATGAAAAAAAGGAAAAAACGCGGTATTCCGACCTTGGCGGTGTTCCAACCTAAGCGGCATTCTTCTACTTTCAAGCTCAAGAAAAGAAAGGCAGAAAGAGATCGAAATTTTTAGTGACAGGAATTAGGTCCGTAAAGTGTTGAAAAAAATGAGACGACGGTTTAACGGGTTGAAGGTTGGGACCACTTCCTGCAAGAGCAAAAACGGAAACCCAGGGTATGTTGAGTTTATGGAGGAAGGTTTCATCGCATTTCTAAATGGCGACGATGGCAATAATACCGCCATTGAGGAAGCTGTTTCTAAAGTCCCAATCACTGACGACGTTGATGTACTGCCACCTGATTATGACGAGGTATTAACAGCCAACGTTCGGCTGTAGAACAAAAAACCTACGGATCCAGAAGACCTGCTAACTTATTTAAAACAAAATCCGAAGAGCTTAGAAAGGACATGCACGAGATCTTATGCAGAATATTGTCGTACAGAAATATACAGGGTACAGCGATATAGAGAGACCAAAATGAGAATACAGAAAAACTGTATGGACTATATGTTGAAATAAATGTTTTGTGATCGTCCAGAATAGACCAGATCGGACTGGAGACAAAACCAAAGACCAAATAAAAAATTCAGCTAAAATTCAAACAATAAATCAATCAATAACCAAAAGCGGAGCAACAATTATTTATAAGGCCAAACTCAGACCAAACGTGGACCAATAATCTGATCAAAATGCAGACCAAGGCAGGCCAAAACAGGCAAAAATCTCAAAAACTCAAAGCTAAGGCAAACAAAAAGTCTGACCAAAACCGCATGAAAATTAAAACAAATTTACATCAAAAATTAGAACAAAATTTAGACCCAAATTCAGATAAAAAATTTGGCCGAATTCAGACCAAAGCAGACCAGAAGTAAATAACAGATTAGACCAAATTCAAACCAAAGGCAGACCGTAAATCCTACCAAAATTTAAACGAAAACTCACACTAAGATTCGGATCAAAACTTAGACCAAAATTCAGACTACAACTAAAACTTAAACAAGTTCAAAAATTTTATCAATAATCAAAGTATGGCATCTACAAACTGATCCAAAACTCTCAGTCTCAAAGACCATTGTATTAAACCCGAGATAGAGCCCGCAGAAGAAAGTAGAAAGACAGGAAAGATATGTGAGGGGATAAATGGGAAGAAGAAAGGTCTAAGATCTCTCAACCTCAAACTTCTTTTTTCACTGATGAACCTGAAAAGCTCAGGAAGAGGGAGAGTATAGACATTATTCATACTGACGACATCACTAATCTGATTCTAGCGAACGCCGGATAGCTACAAAGATAATGCTCCGAAGGATCGTCGTCCTCAAGACACGATTTGCAGGTTGGATCAGTGATGGCGCCCATGTTGGTCATGTGTTGACCACATGTGTTATGCCCGGTGATGACACCCACCAATAATCTCAAGTCCTGTTTTCTTTGTTTCAGAAGAAAATCCATTGATTTCCTGTTAGGTTGTCTCACGATGATTCTGTAGAAGTCAAGGTTCAGCCCAACTTTCTCTATGGATAGAACCAACGAAATCGTTGATCTACTGCATGATCTCCCCTGAATTTACGCCATTATTAGATTTGCCTTACACTCGCTGACCAATTTTGAAGAGCTGGTATGGTTAGCAAGGGCCTTCAGTGCAGCTTGGCTATCACTGCAGATACCTATGCACTTCCCACACCATATACTCTCAATTATCCAGCCCGCTACGCCCAGGGTAGGGAAAACCTCCGTTAAGTCCATCCTCGGGAAGGACTTTCTCTGCAAAACCCATGCAACACTAAGCTGCGGAGGCCAGTACATCACACTGAGAGAGTCATATCCACAACAACACGGAAAAAACATGTCCATGTGCAGGGTGGTACGCGACACCGTCCAGAGCGAGACCGAAACCATTAGATCGTTTCTACAGGAGGAATTGGCAAAAATTTGAGGCACTGGATGGCACTTCCAACATAATCTCACACAAAATTGTGATGAGGGACGAACGTCTAATTAAACAGCGCTACCACCCTACGAAACCTGCTATGCAACAAATCATCAACCAAGAAGTTGACGAGCTTATTTCGAAGGGGTGCATCGAACCCTCGCATAGCCCCCACAGTGCACCAATTGTGCTGGTCAAGAAGAAGACAGGGCAATGGAGACTCTGCATAGATTACAGGCAACTCAACGCTCACTCGGTACCCGACGCTTACCCGCTACCGCGCATACACCACATCCTTGACAGGCTCCGCGATACCAAATATATCAGCAGGAACTGCAAGAACATATGGACAACCTATGTGAGATCTTCAGACGGCATAGGATAGCCAAACTAAGGTTGAACCAGGACAAATGTGAGTTTTTCAAGAACGAGATAAAGTATCTGGGTCACGTCGTGAGTGATAAGGGTATCTACACCGACCCATACAAGATCGCTGCCATCCAAGAACTACGACCGCCCACCAACGTCCAAATTGACAGAGGACCCCATACTGGTCTGCCCTGACTTTTCAAAGACATTTACCTTATAGACCGACGCCAGCAACTATGGGCTCGGCGCAGTGCTGAGCAAGAGATTGACAACCAGAAGCGAGTGATAGCTTACGCAAGTAAGCGACTTAACAAAGCAGAAGAGAATTACTCCCCGACCGAAAAGGAGTGCCTGGCTATCGTCTGGGGAGTGAGGAAGATGCGGCCGTACTTGGAGGGATACAAGTTTACGGTGGTCACCGATCACCTCTCTCTCAAGTGGCTGAACTGAATCAAAAGTCCTTCAGGACGCGTGGCGCGTGGCTACAACAACATACTTTTGACATCTAGTACCGAAGAGGGAAGCTGAATGTTGTAGCCGATGCACTGTCCCGTCAACCACTAGAAGCCTTGAGGCCGGTATGTACGGAGTTGTGAGTCTTGCCAGAAATTCAAGGCGATACAGCAGAAACCTGCAGGGAAGATGTTCACGAAAATTGCAGAAGAGCCATGGGCATGGATGTGCGCTGACTTCATGGGACCACTCCCGCGCTCAAAACATGGGAACACTATGCTACTAGTCTTCTTCGATAAATTTTCCAAATGGACTGGTACCACACACGAAAAAGCAGCACTCCATAAAGGAAGTCCAAAATTAAAATATTACAACCGCCTATCACCAAAAATAAACGAGAAAATAGAACCAAAAAAAAAAAATAGGACAAATTTTATATTTAAAATGTAACGGTAAAATAAGCGAAAATTAAATTTAATTAAACCAGAAAAGAGAATTCACATCATTCTTAGTACGGCGCTCGAAGCGAAAGCATCAAGCATGGAAAAGAAATTTGAAGAATCAGTCAATAGATATAAACGGAAGCTCCAGGAAGGGCAGAATAAAGGGCGGAGGACGCAGATGTTGGGGGCAGAGGCACAGGAGGTGTTGGTGAGGCGCACCCAGCGTCTTCGTGTGGTAGAGGCACCAGCAAGCACAGGCCCACTACCGGTAAAGTTGGGTCGGGTGACGGTTGACGTGGGTGCATCGACTAGCGCAGACAACAGGGTACTCTGCACCTTTCCCAAAGAAAAGGGAGGAATGTCAATCACAATGGACGATTATCGACGCCTGGCCGCCAGTAGGTTTCTAAACGGTAATTTAATAAATTTTTGGACCAAATGGATGTGCCAGGACCAACCACCAAATTTTCAAGCGGTGGACACCTTCTTCTTTGAAAGCCTAAAGCTGGGCCCAGAGCGTACACAGAGGACATGGAGAAGGAAGGTAGACCCAATCAATAAAAACTGGGTGGCGGTCCCAATAAATGAGGCCTGTCACTGGTACTTGGCCATCATATGCCATGCTGGAGCAGTGGCACGGCCAAACTTCGATAACAACAGGCGGCCGTGCATCCTGAGGCCCAAATGCTGCGGCGCTACCTCAATGCGGTACCCTTGGGACATGGCACAGGCCTATTTTCGAAGGCCAGCATGCCCGATTACGCAGTGGAGGTGCCACAGCAGGAAAATGGTTTCGACTGCGGGGATTCCGTCAATAATTTCATAGAGAGCCTGTGCAAGTAGCCGCTCACCAACCCACCAATCTACCAACTACCGAGGTTCACCACCCAACAGGCGACAGAGAAACGCAACGAGATCGCCTATCAGTTACGGGCACTCGCTCAACAGACCGGAACCACCCCGCGAGGTGGCCGGACATTGAGCAACGGATAAAGGTACCCCCTACTACTTTAGCACCACCAGCGATAGTAGTCGCGTCTCCACTTGCGTGCTGTTGGTGGAAGAAGCAACAAAACAACCAGTGGCGACATTTTGCACAATGGAAAAACAGTATTGCTCGCTGTGTGCTATAAAAGGGCGAACACAGCAAAGATCTTTCTTATGGCTGGCAGCTGGCATCGGAGCAACACGTACCTCTGGTAAGTACAATTAGTGGTGAAAATACAATAGTTAGTGAGGAAAATTAGAATTCGACACGACGAACAAAATTTGGGAGGACAAAAAAACCTACGAAGGCGTGTGCGGCTTGCCGTTGATCGTCAGAGGAACAACAAGCCGACTTGGTCATTAGTCAGGGAAAACTCCAAGTATCGTAACCTGCGAAGGCGTGTGCGGCTTGCCGTTGATCGTCAGAGGAACAGCAAGCCGACTTGGTCATTAGTCAGGGAAACTCCAGATCTTGTAACCCCTGCGAAGACGTGTGCGGCTTGCCGTTGAACGTCGGAGGAACAACAAGCCGACCTGGTCTAACAGACAAGGTATCACGACCGACGCAAGACACCACATAGTACGTCCGTTGTACGTCAGTCTGGCCACAGTAGCGCTACGCCAGCGCGATCATTAGCCTTCGTCAATTACACGCCAGCCTATTAAATATTAAGTTAAATTAATTGAATTATTCGAAGTGACATTGTTAAGTGTAATTTATTAGTGAAATTAAACAAGAATTATTGTTAAAATAAAAACCTGTTTTGTAACGCGAAGAACCTCTGGAGCCCGCTGAGGCTACCCCAGCCTAAGACCGGGAAACGGTTCGTTCAGTAGAAAAAGAGTACTTGATCTCATCGTCCGAGTACCAACCGGATCCAGTACCGTTTGAGGTATTGGATCTGTCGGTATAGAAGACATGACGGAGATCCCGTAGTACGACATCTGAACTTAAGCATTGATCTCGTTCAGGGAACCTGACATGATATCTTTTCCGAAGCAGTTACAAGGCACATGATTGTCCACGGGCATTAAGAGCAGTGGGCATTGTACTGACAACTAATGGACTTAATGTAGTCCAAATGTATATAATAAACCTCTGAGCTACAAAAAAAAAAACTCAAAAGATTATGAGCTTTCACATTATTGGAAGAAACTCCAGCCACCATAGGACATACCTAATCCTCATGACTTTATGCAGATAAGATAAACAAAGCAGCCTTATGCCACTAAACTATGCTTAAAAATTAATTAAAAACCTTTACATACAGTCTGGCAGCTGAGTGGCTCTCCTTGCATGTACAGAAACCAAGAAATGCTTACCTAGCATACAGACAGGTCTCTTATGGAAGGTACAGCTGGAGTAGAGATATGTAGGCAGATGCACAAGCATCTTTCAAGCGGAAATCTATGCCATTGAAAGATTTGGTTGATTTAACCTCAGGCGAAAATACCGGAATCAGAACAGTCAATGAATATCAAGGTCTGGTTCTTTGAAGAAGCCAATGTGAAGAAAGATAAGCTAGCAAGCTGTGATGTGAATTACCTATAACTGCGGCTCGCCAGCATGATTTCAAAAATTCTGCATTAAGGATATTATGAAAATTTCAAATCACGCAAATAAAAATATGAATATCGTAAAACTCTATAGCTAATTCTTATTGATTTGAAAATATCACAGGTATGCATTTTTATGAAAATACCATGATCCGAGTTCGACATGTTAAATGTTTTTTTACAATTTTATCTACAAATAATTTATTTACACGTAATTTTTGAATTGTTCACATAAATCTAATGCAAAGCGCAGCGCACAAGTGAATGCAGCAAATCAATTTTTTCATATGTTCATAAGATGAAATAATTTGAATTTAATTTTCACACATTATTCAATAAAATCGCAAATGAAGCCTCTCTTTATTGATTAAATGCCTAATAGTAGTACTTGCACTTATACTAGCATATGTAGTGTATGTATGTATGTATTTGTGTGCAGTTAAAAATCACGTGAGCAGCATAAACATATAATTACACATAGAAAAATATCATTTTGGCCGGCGATTAGAGTGTGTTTAGAGCTCGAGCTAACACGCTTTCCATGATTTACTTTTGTTGATTTTACAACTTCGTGTATAACGCAAAATTCATTCATTCATGCTCACTCACACTCACTCCAACATACACAGAACCGTCGTCCATAAAACGCAGTCAAACAGACAGACAAACCAATAAATAGGCAGACAGACGGACAGTTCGACGATCATCTTTATATTGCGGCCAAGTTGAGAGTTGCCACAAAGACTCTGTAGTAAATAGGAACTCCAACTGAACCTGTTCTATCGTACCTACTACGTATGTAGTACTACTACTACTACATCATCACCATATCAAACGTCCGTGAGTTGCATTAGATGCAGAACACGAAAATCGTTGTACTAGTCTGCTGCATAGTTCATGCTCTATGTACGTAGCTGGCAACATTGGGTCGATTTGCTGGTAATTCTTTTTTTCTGTTGAATTTAACTTGCTCATTGCATTGCATTGCAGGCAAGCAGGCATTTGATAATGAAGAAATATTACGCTCATTGCAAACGTCTCTAATTATGGCTCATTAATCAATAAGATTGTTCAAATGTCTACGATGCCATGTTACCTTCTTGTTGTTATATGGTGTTTCAATTTTTATTATATAAAAGCATCACTTTTACAATACAGTCAGTGTTAAGTCAAGAGTTACATAGATCACACTCAAAGAAAATACATACATACATATGTAGAAACATAGTGCATTTTTATTTTTCACGTAAAAATTTAATCGGTTTCGAAAATTTTGATCATCATTGCATTAAAAATCAGTCACCTCTTTGGTATCTAATGGCTGAAATTCGTATTTGACATCTCAAATCTCAGAAGACGTTTAATTTTGGGATGACCATTGTAGACATTAAGGCGCCTCAAGTTGCTACTACTACTATTATGGCACAACATCTCACTGAAGGCCTAGACCAAGTTTTTCGCATCGATTCATGTTGTGTGCGTTATATTTATACACGAATGGAAGAACCTACAGTTTTATGCAGAATCAGAACAGCGAATCGAAAAGCTTTTTCTTATGCAATTTTTAGTCTTGAAGGTTTGCCACTGTCAAGATTTGTTTTTGAATGTGCCGAGATTTGAACCCGGGCACCTTGGTCCAACATACTAATCACTAGGATACCACAACCACTCAAGTTGCTACTACTGACCTTAAAATGAATCATGATGTATTTAATGAAAATAATCCGTCAGAATTGTCGTGGATTGTTTTGAAAATATTTATGTTTTATGGGAATTTTTTTTCATTAAACCACTTTTTGTCAAAAAAAAAAAAAAATGCAAATAAAAAAAATAATATGTTTTCAAAACAATCCACCTCAATACAGTTTATAGCCAGAGCTAAAATATTTCGGAAATCTTCACAAAATAAACCAAAGTTCATTTTTAGAAGAGGATAACAACAAATGTTTTTCGTGAGGCGCCTTAGTATGCATATCTACATTAGATACCACATCCACAATTGTTTTTGGTTTGTTTGGTTCTGTGGGCAAGGCGGTGGAATCAGATCCAGCCCGACTGGTTTAGGAAGTTCGCTAAGACTTATTCCACATATTTCCCCAAGCATTTGAAGTAAGGTTTACCCAGGATCTTTGTCTTGGTTCGTCGCAAAACCGGGCATTCACCGAAAAAGTGAGAAATAATGGGTTTTTCCTCGGGATAGTCACAGCTGCGGAAGGTAGTGTTATGTGGGATATTCATTCCGGCTGCTTGCTCACCAAAGAGCCAGAAACCAGTGAAGACCGTCGTCAATCTCAAGTTTTCTTTCCGATTTGGTTGTATTTGGGCCATATTGCTGTGGTTTGCAGGTCGGCAGCCTAGTTCATCTACTTTTGTCTCTTGCGAAGTATTTTGTGGAGGTTCCTCGTTGGACCGCATTTAGTGGTGTAAATACCTGTTCGGCCAAGGATTCCGGCAGGGTAGAGCCTTATCAGGTCAGCCTTATTGGTCTACCTTTTTATTACCCTCTATGTTCCGGTGTCAAGGTATTTTTACGCTGTGTGGTTAGGTCCGTAAGACTTTCTTTATACTTCTTCTGATTGCGACCTGGCTATCCGAAAGTATAGCAATGTTTGCCTTAAAGGTGTGGTCTGGTTATAACATCCCTCTTGCCAACCTTATTGCTAGCAGTTCAGCCTGAAATACACTAGATCGATTAAAGCGTAGTTTCTGTGAGAAGATTCATGTTCCTACGCTACAGTTCATCTTGGATCCGTCCGTAAATACTGTAGTGGCGAAGTCATTTATTATCACACCGTTGTTCCATTTCTCCGGGATGGCATCAATACCTTGAAGTTCTTGGAGAACATCATGGTAGTCTTTTATTTGGAATTGGTCGCCCTTGCGACATAAGCAGACTACCATGGCCGTTAAATCTTTCTGCCCAGCAGTCCGCTTCCCTCAACCTTATCGCTCTCATGATTGCTGTCTATTCGATAAAGAGATCTATTGGTATCAGATACGTACTTAAGACCACATTGAGGCATGACCGAATTACTCCTGTGTTTCTTACCCACGCTGATCGTTGAATACGTTCTAATTTTTTATGGTATATTTCTAGTTAATGGCTTTCCACCATACCAAAGCTCCGGAAATTCAGATTAGACGTACAACCGCTATGTACATCCATAAGACTAGTTTTGGTTTGAGGCCTCATCTCCTAACAATAATTCTCCTTCTATGCGATCCTCGCTTTTTCACCCGATGTGCTGTGTTTGTCTTCCAGTTCAACTTATGATCCAGGATAACTCCTAAGTTCCTAATACTGGTTGACAAGTTTAGCATTTGGCAATTGAGGAGGGTCAATGTTGGATATTTTGGTTCTGTTAGTGAAAAGCATCAGTCCTGTTCTACTTTGATTTAATCCAAATCCACATCCTGTGGCCCAGAGACTGAGCTCCTCCAGTGCCTCCAGCTTAGAGTTAATTTCGTATACGGTAAGTGCAATGAGAGCCGATCTGCTGTATGTAAATATTCCTATTTGAAAGGGACCTATTTTCATACTTCCTTAAGTACATGTGCCAGCACCCGCATATGGAGATTTTCTCGTTTTTTCCCCGCGCCAACCTTCTATAACATCTAAAAAAGATGGGTAATTTGAATATATAGTCTGATTGGTGCCTTTCATGCCAGTTTGGTGATCAGTTCATTAAACTTTAATGTGACTTTAATTTCTAACGACATACTTTCATTTGACAGGACATTCCTAAAAGATTTTTGGAGAAATATCAGTGCTGAGATCCTCAAATAATCAGGATGGCTTTAAATTTTGACTTTTATTAGCAAAGAGCTGATGGTTTCCCCTATGAACTTTGTATATCTGGGTCTTGGTCCACTAATTCTCTCTTCAATTTCGGACCGTTTCTGTGACACTTTGATGTGCAAAAAATTATACTACAAGAGAACTCTATTTTACAATACTCTCTAGAAGTTCAATATACCTACAATTTTTTGAAAGACATATTTCGAAACTATTGGACATATCCAGATACAGATTCAGATCTCCTCCGAATCTACATTAAACAAATAATGAGATAAAAACTAATGACGATGCATATTTCAACAATTGCAACTACCGATCTCTCTTTACCTCCAAGACTTGGTTTCAAACGTAAGTATCTAGACAAAAACAAAATACGATATCTATGTGCATACACACTGATCTGTCTATGTACATTTAATGTGGAGATGTCTGCAATTTATAATTCAATAATTTGCCATTCATTTGTTATTGTTGTTATTGTTGTTTCTGTCGTCACTCGCCAGTGCTTCAAAGACGATGCATGACACACCAATGTAAATTGAGCGCGGTGGCGTTTTCCTTACTTACATACATACATACAACACAATTGCATTGAGGCACACAGACAATGTTTTGGTCATGGGCGGTGAGCTGTGCCCATCGAAAGCGTTACCGTATTGTCGCCGCTCCCGTAATGATTTGCACGCGTGAAATAGGTTTAACTTAAAGTCAATTGTAGTTATTCAGACCGCATCAACATAAGTATCTCAAACATCAGTATTAAAAAAGTTTATGCCAGAAATACTAGTAGTTTATGAAAACAAAACAACAACAAAAACAAACAGTCATAAGAAAATTACAAATAATGTCGTAGGTTCATATAGTTGCATATGTATGTGTGTGTGTTTGGATAACTTCAGTAGAACATTTAGAAACATTAATGTGAAGATCATTTATGTAGCCCAGTTAGTTTCTCGGTTGTTGCTTTCTACTTAGTTGGTTGAACGTTGAATAGGTATAAACATCATAACATCATTTTAGGTGACCATCGAGTGAATTACGCTGATCTTAATGTATGATTGCGATTGTCAGCACGAGCAGTCGTCGCGGACAATGATTTCATTTAATGACATTTAGCAGATATCTTTGTAAGAATGAAAGAAAAATCAAACTAGAGACTTATTGTTCATAGTTCAGATATGTACTAGCTAATGCGTAAGTCGCCTATATTGCATTTCATCATGTAAGAATCATGTCTGTACACACAAGCGGATCCATGTATACACAAGTGGATTACGTTAGGTTTTAGGTCTTTCGTTCCTTCAAAAACTCTTTTGATTCAGTGATCGCGATCGTTTAAAAATCTGCAAACCCGGTCCAACTAGTACAGTGATTGCCTCTTTGAATACGACAAAACTTTAATATGGTGGATGGAAATTTGGGTAATAACTAAAGTTAGAAATTCTTTATTTGATTTAACAGTTTTTTAAGTTCGCTGTAGTTAAGTTCATAGAAGTGTTCACAGCGGCCAATGGCGATTTACGTAGTTACGTTCCACAATTTCTTTATCTTTACTATTATTATAGAAGTACCTAATCCAAACTAAACAGTGTCACGCACATCATTTCAAGGCAATTCTGTTGATGAGAATACTTTTCAATCCTTCCCTGGCTGCTTGAATGAATTATCCTTGAATATTTCTGATACCACTGTCTCGTAAAGAATCATGTTTATTAATTGGCTTGGGATAGGGATAACGTACTGCAACGAGAGTTGCCGTATCTGAAAATTTCAAATACTGGTTCTCTGAAAAATTTTCTAAAAGAAATGGTCCTCAAGTTCAGGAAACTTTATTTATCGGCAGTCGGTGTTTTTCCCATATAAGTTCATATATACTGGGAGGATTCAAATTTGACATAAAAAACGTTTAATAAACTTTAATTTTTCACTTATATTGTTTGTATAAAATAAGGGATTTAAGCATGAGTCCTAAGCCAAATTGTTCTCATGCGCCCTTGGAGCAGGAGGTGTGCATATGTCTAGAAGTCCAGGAAAGGAATGTATACAGAACGGATTTTATCTAACCTACACCCACGGTCAGACATAATGAGAAGCGCAGCGGTCCGAAAAGTTTTAAGGGTCGTTGGTTACACATCTGCAGTCAGATTTCAAACATTCAAAATGGCGGATCAAATATGGTGGGCGGATTTTTTTTTACTCATACCAACGAAATATAATGAAAAATGAAGTGGTCCGAAGTGTTTTAAGGGTCACTGATTACAAATCTGCGGTCAGGTTTAAAAAATTCAGAATGGTAGATCAAATATGGTGGACGAATTAAGATGTAAAATAAAATCAGCTCTGAGTACATTTTTTTCGCGCACCCCTAGACATAATCTCACCCCTACTCTAAGGGCGCGTGCTCATTTGAAAGGGCATGGTTCAGTCTTTAATTTCTGATATTAGCGAAGCTTATAAATAGCCAAAAAAGCTGATTTCAGGGATTTCAACCCCGTTTTTCTCGGAAACGTGACGTGATGGAAAGTTTTCGACCACAAATTCGTGTTCAGCATGAAAAATTCATTGGAAATCACTAGAATCTTAATCGTATAATTTTTTGTTTTGCTAACCCGAACCCAGTTTTATTTTTTGCTGGAACCCAAACATTCATTATAACCAAATTTCGCGGGTTCGAGTCCCTGCTTTGAGTTCGTCTTAAGGAAGTCATGTGCTCTCATTGCGGCTTAACTATCCTAGTATAATATTATATCTTGATTATTACACTTACACTCGATTATCTTAACTAACTTTAAAAACTTTGCATTAACTACGAGTGCTTTCAAACTTGCAACCATGTTCGAGGCTGCTGTTAATTGTGATAGCACTATGAACCTTGCCAGTTAATGTAAGGTATTTGCCATCAATTTTAAGGTCGTTTGGACACAACCGTCACTTTCTCGTTATGCGACGCCAATATTTTTATCAATTCGAACTCATAAGGTATATACTAAGTTTAAATCCTAGTTTATTTAGACGCTCCTTGAATTGTCCTAATTTTCCGCGAATTTTCGGGAGATCAAAGATTTGTCTGAAAGTATGGTTCGGCAAGCAAGCAAGATCTTAAGAAAAAAAACTAAAGTACTAATTTGAGATACCTTCAAATTAGGCGGATATGGAATCTATAAATGCGACATGATATTATCGCTCATGCTACTCTTGAACAGCTGTTCTTTGAATTATACTTTTTTCATTGTAGTCACCAGCGGATCAAAGGGAGTAGGGAAGTAATGGGATTAACTCCCCCTCCCCCCCCCCCCCCTCCCAACGCTACCTCTCCCCCTTTTCGATACATTTTGGTCATAATCAAAAAAAAAAAGTTAATGAGACAAAAAATTATCTCCTCAGGTGGGATCTCAGGATCCGCTAGTGATTGTAGCCATTGCTAAGAGCTGATCTCACCAACGCTGTCTACATCAATTGTTTTACAGGTGGTATCGGTTATATTCATATACAATCATACATACATTAAAAACATAATTCAATGAGAAATAAAATATATGCGAAGCAAATTAATTTTATTATTATTTACGCACGCATGTGTTATGTACAAGATCCAAACGCTTATGTAAAAAGCTCATCAGCACGCTCATTAATTCAGGTGTGAAGACTATGATGACAAAACTAAAATTAGTGACTTCAGTGATCTATAGCAGGATAAACATCAAGGCACCACTTCATCGAACCATACTCATGACAGACAATTAGACCGAAAGACAGACAGACATAAAGACGGATAAGTAAAGATGAACTCTCTGTGATTTATTGACTTTGTATATTTCACAAAATATTTCAATGGCGCCTAGTATTGTAAATGCAAAATTATACTCGCTTGTATGTACAGGGAAAAAATTCAAATGATTCTTAAATATTAGGAAAACATACATAATTTAACTGAGAGGTGAAATCTTTAATATTTGATAAACTCTCCAATTAAAATTATATTAGATACTCTTTTACTTTTACTATATATAATATACATATGTATGTAAGCAAGTAAGTTCCAAATTATGCTGAGCTGAAATTATTGTGCACTCAAATAATAATTTTCTAATTGAGAGTTACGTTAATAGTCGCAATGAAAACGGTAAGTCGCTTGTAAAGAAATAATTTGACTTTAAAGATTTATTCGCACTTGGACTTTAATTTGCCACTTATCGTTGGAGCATGTGCCGTGAGCATCGCGAGCAACAGAAGAAAGTCAAGCAAGCAATCTAGCTAGCTAGCAAGTAAGTAAGTAAGTTAGTACTAAGCGCAAGTGTATGGAGCATAACGAAAGGTTTTCACTTGCAGCATTTGGCAGCAACAAAAAAGCAAGCGAGCGAATGAGCGTGCGATTGTCAAGCGGTTGGCGGCAAGTGAGTTTGATTCAAAAAAAATGTATGGAACAAGCCAGCAACAAACGCAGATTCACTTCATGTTTACGTTAGTGAGTTGGTTCGCAAGGCGCTATGAATGTGAATGAAGAACAAAATAATCTTTCTTCAGATAATAATCGGCGGTATTTGTCATTTTGTGGGCAGCAAGCGTGGAAACAGTTGGAAAATCACATGCGACATTTGCTGCTGAGTCCATATGAGTATCTAACTTTATAAAATATATATATATGTGTGTGTGTATGTATGTATGTGTGTGGGAAGCACGAAGCGTTAAATTTTAGCCGTTGGTGACAGTTTCAGGCAAACGGCACACTGGCGACAATTTACTTAGAAATAAATCACGGAAATCATAATGCGGCACATTGTCATTTCAATGAATAGAAGCAAAATACTGCGTTTAACCATTATAGAAGAGTAGGTATCTGGCAGTTAAAACAGTTCGAATCTCAAAAACAAAACAAAAAAAAACCCATAGATTCTTTGCTGTACAGTAACTATTGTTTGAGGAGCTTCTATGCAATTGATTCATATGTATGTATGTATATGATTATGTGAATGAACGCTAACTATTCTGCATCAAAAGTCTGCATTATTTACTTCCGCTTCAGTTTTTGTTTTCCAGGAGATTGTCGTCGATATCACGAATCCATCTGAGCACGATTACGACGAGCGACAATTTTTCTATTTCGAAGTTCATTCAAAGATCGTGGATATGACAAATTTAAGTAGCTCCTGGTAGCTTGCTTTTGTGATCCGTTCAGATTCAGTAGCAAATACTTGTATACATAGGTACATACACACACGTACACCTAGCGTACTCATACACTCGTATGTGAATGTGCCGAGGTGTCATCAACATAATTGGAACATTTCTCACTTTCACGCGCACAATTTTTGTGTTTCCTCTTTTTTTTTTTGAACAATGATTGTTGGCTTTCTTATTTTAGGTTTTTTGTTGGTTTTTTTTTTGGGGATTCACGTATGACTGATTAATAATTTGCAGTAACCCAGTCGTGATTTTTTATTTTCACTTTAATGTGTACATAAAACAATTTGAAAGCAAAACCATATAATTGGGTGAAAATTTTTGAATACCTAACACAAATAATGAAAGGAAATTTAATTTTATACATAAGTAGGTGGGTGGAACAAAATTGTGTAATGCTCTACTACGGCAGTTGCAAAAGAATGGACATAATTTTCAAACCATTGAAAAAAAAGACTCACAAAAACATATAATCGTAGAAATAATTTAATAGATTTTGAACTCGGTTTGACTGAAAATAGCATTACTTTTTGATTAACGAACAAATTCAATCGATTGAGTTAATAGCTCTAAAAAATTTTGATCCTTTGCTTATCATTTCCTTATAATTACACTGTACAACAGCAAAATAGTATCTGAGTTCTGGCCCTGTTTTTCTGGAGTATTTTTAGCCGCCGATCACGAATCACGTTTCATGTAAATTTCGTATTCGTAAATTTGAATTTTTTGAAAATTTGATATGGCACACGGATAAAAAATTTTTCCCTACACAAAAATTTTCATCCATACACCACTACTGACCCGAAAAAACAGCGGCCAAAAAACTCCAGATAAATTGGACCCCAACTCATTTTGTTGTACAGTATTATTAGATGCTGAACGCGAATGGTTCAGAACCAACTCAAGAAGAGAAAAAGTTTTTATCATAGGGCATTGCATTGTAGAGTCAAAAAAGATTTACAGTAAAACACGAAATGAAGTGGAAAGGAAGAAACAGCAGAAGACAGTGAAATCTTATGGAAGCAGTAGCCTTTCTAAACTTAGAAAAAGAATATAATTATTCTAAAAAGTGAAAAGCTAAACCCTTGAGTTGTAATAATGCCGAAAAAAATGAGAATCCACTAACTTTTTATTGCATATAAAGTAAAAATAGAACCGCAGAACACATAAAACGTGCTGGTGATGGTTCAGAACAGGTTAGTTCAGAATAGAGACTAAATAGGAAACTCAGATTATGAGCCAGGTCAAAAATATTTTAAAATAAATGGCAGTCAGACCAAGAGTCAAACAAAAGTCACACCAAAATTCAGACTAAAATTCTAAGGAAAACTCCTAAATTCAGATAAGAAATCAAAACAAAATTCAGACTCCTACTAACCAAAGTCTTGGCCGATATTCAAAACTCAGACCGAAAGTTAGGCCAATACTCAGATAAAAGGTCAGAGCAAAATTTAGCTCAAAAGTCAAACTAAAACCGGCAAAATTTTATATTAAACTAAACCGAAATGCTGACCAAGAACCGGACCAAAAATAAGACTTAGCCCTATACCAAAAAATCAAACCAAAAAAACGATAAAAAATAAAACCAAAACCATTTCCAAGCTCTCTAAAAGCATGACATCTAAAGCGTGTTTTAATAAGAGTCGCAGGGTTGGAAACTTTAGTAACTTTGACAGCTGCCATCGTACAAACGTCAAATTTGACAAGCGTTCTCTATAAAAGTGGGAAATTTACCATAGAACGCTACACGGTGAAAGAACGAATGCAAATGATTCAAATTTATTACGAAAATTTACGTATTTTTTTTTTTTTTTTTTTTTGGCTACAATGCATAAAATACGGGCAGATTTTTCTCGAAATCACACTCCAAGAGATAGAAATATATAGTATATTTGCAGAAATTCGAGTCAATCGGGTCAGTACAAAGCGTGAATCCATCAACCTGTACGTGTTCAGCACGGTCTACAGAAAATATAGCTTCTGTCAGCGAAAGTGTCGCGGAGAGTCCAAGATCATCAATTTTGCAACGTGCACAGCAATTACATCGTTCCACGACTACCTTGCATCGAATTTTAACCAAAGAACTTCATCTGCAGGACGCACACTGGGGTATAGTACTCGATTTTCTGGCCATAATTCAAAAAATCTATTTTAATGTACATATAACTTTTGGAAATTATTGTCCTAGCTGCCTTAGTATCTTAGTTATGAGCTGTCAAAGTTGCAGTATTTTAGTTGTTGATTGCGTGCAATCGCAAAACGAAATTTTTCAGCGCTAATTTTAGAAAAATAAATCTTTTCGAATAATTTTTTGTTGATGGAACCTTCACCTTCAGGTATTTCAAGTATTGATGGTATAAAATTTTTTCGAATTAAAATCTTCGAATTATTTTTAAGACTTATTTCAAAATATGACCAAAAATTTTGGATTTTCTTCCATATATGTGGTGTTAAAGTAGTTTATTTCATAAGTACTCGTTATATTGTTATTACTTTCCCTTGAAGTAGACTATCATCAATTGTTTTGCAAAATTTTGAAGTGCTTTTTTGCCCCTACGGAAAATAACCAAGTTTTTCTAAATGAATTCCAGTTTTGATTTCCAAATTTGACCATTTTATGTTGTTATTGCTAATGTTAAGAATTTTTACGTTCTGCTTCGTTTTTTATCTTTTGCTTTCAACTTTATTTTTATACTCTAGAGTATGTATTTTAAACTATAATTTTTTTTCTCTAAAATAGGTGTTCTCATATCTATTACACTAGTAGTGCTTCTATATCTTTCCAAATAACTTACATATTTCACTAATGTGGTAGGTGGACGTGGTTACAGAAGGATTTTGTTTATTTTCATACTAAATGTTTTGTACGCTAATACAAAGAAGTGAGTCGAATTGTTGTTGCTTCAGTATTTTTCTTGATATCACGCTTTGAAAATTTCACTTATTTGGAAGGTGGGCGTGGTTACTGAGGGATTTGGTTGATTTTAGTGTCAAATATTATCCATGCTAATATAAAAAAGTGTATCGAATTGTATTTAATTTACTTCAGTGTTTTGCCTGATGCTTTGAAAATTTCACGTGTATGGTGGGTGGGCGTGGTTTCGAACCGATTTAACCCATTTTACACAGGAAACATTTCGGTACGCTAAGAGTTCGACTTTGTATAAAAGATAATTTTGGCAGCTTTTGCTGTCAAATATCCCATAGTCTACTTTCAACAGAATGGAACAATGAGCCATACTTCAAAAGAATCTGTCGACTTTTTGCATACCGAACTTCCAGGCCGTATAATTTCACCTATTGGGCACAAAGATCATGCGATTCGACTCCGTTAGACTTTTTTCTTTGGGATTTCGTTAAAAGTAAAGTTTATGCCAACGGTCCTTAAACGATTCAGCGGTTATTTCGCTAAATTTGTGAGTTGTATTTAAAAATTAAAAACTCTTTTTTACTTAGGGTAAGCTTTTCTAAAACTGAATACGAAAGCACTCTTAACTCTTTCATACCCAATGTTGCGTATATGCAACATTCACTTTAATGTGGCATAAAATAGGTGTTTAACGAATTCCACTAATAATAATATATGCATTCAGCAATTTCTTGCTTATGACTCATTCCATATGAAATCGTCTAAAAAATAAAAATTTCGTTGCTGCTCTATTTCAGATCTTGCTCAAATTTTGTGAGAATCTTCTGTAGGGTTCCAAAGAAGGATTTCCAAAGTTATTAATTTTTGCCATGCTCCACTTCGCGACAGCGCGAATTAAAAAATTGAAAAAGTGTAAAATTGCTTTCCTTTTTTAACTGTAAAATTAGTTTGGTTAAAGATATCTTCACGTTTGAGATGGCGTTCTAAAGCTAAAAAATAGTACTTTTTGTAAATTTAATTTAAATCCACAAATTTAATACCCACGAATAATAACACCAGGCTGAAAATATGTATATTTTTCTGACTTTTCCCGGTTTTTAGCTGGCTCCAGTATCCACACGGTTGAATGTAAGCAGCTAATGTTTCTCAGCAATTAAGGACACATCTTTCAAAAAAAAATAAACTTACGATTGGCTGGTTCCGCCTGCTCCTTATGAAAAATAACGGTACTTGAAGTTTGTGAATTTATGCTATAACTTTATGCTATAAAATGGACGTGTTTGGGACGAAGTGTGAAACTGAAAATTACATAGTATTTAGTTCTTAACCCAAACTTCAAAAACTTGTAATCTTGTTTTGTTATTTTCATAGCTTGCGCGTGTATAGCCGGTTAAAGTAAGCAAAAATATCAGTATTTTTTTTGTTTTTGAAACATTTTCAAGAGAAAGGGTAGCAACTTTGCTTCAGACATCAAATTCGTATCTGTTGAAATAAAAAAAATTATTAACAGCACCTGAAGACCCCATTTTCCGACTTCAGGTCCATATTGTGGGAGAACTAGATGTGATAGAGAAAAACTGAGGACGCAGTCGTGATAAGTGACCCTAAATTACTATAAAACCGTTGGAAAATCTCGCGCATAAGACAAAAGTTGAAAATTTGTTGCACTGTGTTATTAAGCAGAAATTTTCTTTATCAGATATGTTTATAAAAGATAAGAGAATATGAAAATCAAAAAATTGGGGAAAAAGAGTTATCCAGTGGTTGTATATAGCTTCATAGCTATGTTTTTTTTAGCCTTTAATAAAGGACAAACAAATCTATGTAGAAACACGAAATTTAGTGTGATGATTGTGGTAGACCTAAATAACCGTAATTTCTAAACAAATGGTTTCTATAAAGGCCCATTAAAATTCGGTCGTCAAAGGGTTCAAGAAATAGGAGGGAGCTATAAACTTTACTACTTTTAATCTACTCTTAGTTTAAATGAAAAGCATTAATATAAACCCATATTTGCTCATTTATTTTTTCAAAACAATATGCTTCAATTTAAAAAGAAAAGAAAAATGACACTATGCCAATTCTACTGAAATATTTTAAACCTGCAGTGGTATACTATAGCATAATTCTGTTATATTCGTCAAGATTAGAATCCAGATTTTATCTTGAACTTCCAGAAAAATCAAGACTTTTTATCGACAGGATCGCAGTAAATATCGTGATGTTTCAGCTATTTTGGTTAAACTTCGCAAATGCGTAATAAGCATAACCAGTTTGCACGAACGAGGAATATGTAATTTTTGTTCTCAACCCAATCTTTTAAAAAAAAAACTTTAAATATTATTTACTTACTTAAACATCTTTCTTCACAAACAAAGCTTCCAAAGAAATTAATTATCATAGATAAATTTGGTTTTCTTACGAGCTTCAAATAAAATTGTTGAATTATCCTTCTTCACATATTAAACAAAAAAAAAGACCAACTGAAAGGTCAAAACAAAACTTAAAATCAACTCACGCATTCCGTACTTACTCATACCGGAACAACAACAAGAAATAATTTGATAATGGCAAAGTGTTTTAGTATTAAAGAAAACCGTCAAGGAAACTTGAGTAAAAGAAGCCCAATCTCAAATTAAATACATAGATAATTCACCCCTCACATACTCACAATTTTTTTATTTTTTATTATCATCATTTCGTCATGTCATGTCTTTTTAGGAAGAAAGAAAAAAAAACTTTTCAATTATGATGAAAGAATAGCAGCATCTTATCAGTTGGACATGTTTGGTATTTCATAATGAAGAAGCGGGATTTTAAAAAGAAATATAGTTGTATGTGTGTGTGTGTGTGTAGCTAAAAGAAAAGTAAAAAACACCCGCACATTTAAAAATTAGTTTTAAAATTTATTTACCCGTCCAGTAAAAAGAAAAATAAAGTAAAAAGTTTGCGGTTGGATATTTATCTCTATCTAAGATAACAACATAACATTCGCATATATAATAAAAATTGCTCACGCATTTCTCAACAACAACATAAATAAATTAAGGATAGGCGAGTGACCTGTTTGTCGTATATAAAATTTTTCACATACTACCTAAAAATACACACATGAGTACGTGAGAAAGTGTGTGTGTTTTCATAATATGTGATATAATTGAAAGCGTATCTCTTGTACGTGGAAACAGTTACGTAGTCAAGGGGAGTCCTGCCAAGGATATACATATTTTTCCATCAACGAATATCTGAAAAAGCAAGGTCCGTCCGACTTCAATATTCTTCTAAAACTTGTACAACTAAAGAGGTGCAATGAGAGCCAAAAAATATATATATTTTATTACTATGTAATAGTCTCAATAACCCAGACAACATGCCACTCTTGATAAGTAATTTCGATGCCCTGATAACAGTGAGATGGAAAACGCTTGCCCTATTATGAACGGCTGATACTGAATCAAGTTTGATTGTCATTACTGGACCGGAGTAAATTGGAGTTATCAGTTACCGGAAAAAGTGTACGGACCACTGATCGGAACTTGTCATCACCAAACAATGTTAGATCGAATATCGAATGAAGACTTTCTTCATAAGTAGCTGCTACTAGGGAATCAATAATATTTGAGAAGTAAAGTCCCGTGTCTACAAGATTACATTAGTAATATGGTAGGGCTGTAACAGTTAAGGCATTGCGGATGCAAAATGGAATTACACTTAGTATTTATTATTTTATTCTAGTGGAGTTCAGGAATTAAAAAATGTTTCCTGGGGAGATGTTGGAGATGGATCCTACAGGAATTTTGAGACAAGGATTTTGAGGCAAGTAACTATGACATAGTACTGGGTTCGTGTCATCTGCTTCTTCTATGACTTTTGTTATTTTTCTGGCATAATTGTACAATAATTTAAATTAAAATACTTAAATTTATTTTTAATTTAAAAACCCAAAACTTAAATGATTTGAATTTTAAAATTAACGCAGTCTTTCCGCGGAGCTTCTGAAAAGTTTCGTAAGGCCCCGAGACTCCATTGAACAAAGTTTGAAGTGATGGTTCTTGGATTTCGGTTTAGGGAGGGTTGATTTTACTAAATTAAAGGATAAATATCGGACTCAACTTCTACCATAACCCAAAACTTAGACCAAAAGCTACTGTAAAAATTTAATTAATGTTCACACCAAAAAATATACACCAAAAATTAAAAGATCAGTGGAACACAACTGAGACCAAAATTCAAACTAAAATCGAGTAGAAAGGCAAAAATTTCTACCAAATTTCAAACTAAAATTCAAACATTTCTTTCAGATCGAAGTTCAAGAAAAGGACTTAGTTCAAATCGAAAATCCCGATCAAAATGAGGCCAAAACCTTGATTAAAAACAAAACTATATTCAGACCACGAATAAGAAATCTATCAAAATGAGGCCAAATTCAGACCTAAACTCAGACTTAAAACCCAAAATTCAGACCAAATCCAAACCAAAATTAGTTCAAAACTCAGAGCAAATTTCAGAAAAAAAGAGAAAAATTTAGACCAGAACTCAGACTAATAGTTAGACAAAACTTTATACCAAAAGATACCAAATACCGAAGGAAACCAAACAATTAAATGAAGCCAATTCAGACCAAAATTTCGACCATAACTCAAACTAAGAGATAGATTAAAACTGAGACTAAAAAGACGCCAAATATAGATTAAAAGCAAAACAAAATTTAGACAAGAAATTAGATCAAACGCTAGTCTAAGCAAAATTTGGACCACAATTTAGACTAAGAGTTACACCAAAACTCAGACCAGGAGGATCACAAATACAGACCGAATGCAAATCAAAATTTAGATCAAACATGGATTAAAATGCAAACCAAGTTCAGATGAAAATTCAGACTTAAAATCAAAACAAAATTCTAGTTTTCATTATCAACGTTACTCTATAAACCTTAAGGAAGTAAAATTTTTATGATCATCTGGTAATTAGTTCCAGTATATTGATGAAATATTTCAATTTATCTATTGTAGGTTACCAATATAATAGCCGTTTGAGGTTGGCCATTTAGTTTTACTTAGTGTAAAAAGAAAAATAAGCAATAACAAAAAATACAATACAAAAAAATAAAAATTATTGTTCAAAGATCATGTTCACTTTCATTAACTTTGTTGGTAAACAATATCGTCTCTGCCATTGCCCACGCATAAGCATGTATTCAAAATAACATTTGGTAAATGCATCTATAAATGGTTGGTTTCTTGCGGAAAAAGGGTATGGAAAACTGCTGAGTTCCCCACCTTGTAAGCGATTTGTAAAGAGATGTGCAAGTCTGTGACGACCACACACTTCTCTTACAGTTGCCATTGGAGTGTCTGTAGATCGGCCTCGTTTCATCGACTACACTTAAAATAAAATATTCGCTGAATTAAATGAATATGTTTAATTATAAAATCAATGATTAGCTGATAATATAATAAAAAAAAACGTTGCTTTCGTCTGATCTGCTAGTTCTATGACTTTTTGGTATTCTGGCATTATTTTTCATTTAAGGCCTATTCATTTTGAATAAACTTTGAATAAAAAACTTTTCGTTTTAAAAGAAAACATTTTCTAAGTGTATTTATATACATTTGTGTATGTCTTTGCCACACCAATTGTCCATTATTCATTCATAAATCGAGTCAGTAAACTCATTTTAAGTGACATAACATCTCAAAATTAGTCATCGTTGCAAACTTTAAACTGAGGTTAAATAAAAAGAGACAACAATGAGGTAGAATGTAAACAATTGATGCAAATCAAGCATTGGTATTTAGATATTTAGTGCAAGAACATAAATTCAAAAAGATAATGTTTTAGTTATTTACGAACCATGCCTTCCTACCTTTTCTAAAATAAAAATGGCTACAATTTTAATTTAATAAACACTGACGAAAATAATTAACTCTGATACCTTGAAATTCGTTTATTCAAAGTCATAGTTATTCAAATGTTTGTGTATTAAGATATTTCTTATTTTATGGCTTATTTTGGTCTTAGAAACTCTATTTGCAAACTTGGTTAGGAAATGGTTCATAATAAAATAATAGGGGTATTCACGAATTGATGCAAAATGCAGTTGCAACAATGGGAAAGTGTGAGATGACGGAATCTATACATTTATTAGTGTAACTACAATTTTATTCCAGAAGATCCAAAAGTGCTACGATATCAGAGTTTTCTCGCACTTTTATTCTCTTTTGATATTTGTTTTTCATAAAGAGATTTCTTCCGCAAAAAACTAGCTCCAGTTGCTGGGGCCTTACCGACTAGTTTCATATATTCCAAAAAAAAACCCGTTGACATGGATACATCGATATATTTAAATATGACTCAAAAAAAACTTGAAAAAACTTAAAAATTTTAAGAAGAAATAAAGCTCTGAAATGGGCAAAATCGGCAAGTGGGGGGGGGGGGGGCGTAATGCCTTCTGCATAAGTGAAATTATGAAAGAGTGACATGAAAGGAAATTCTAAAATAAATTTACCAAATTCGGTGTACTTCACTAAAATATTTCCAGAATAATTGTTGTATCAACATCAGGCAATAACCACGCCTACTTCCAACATAAGTGAAATCTTCAAAGAATAATAAAAACGAAAATATTAGTGCAAACCAACAAGGTTTGGAATATAGTTAATGTAATAAATAAAATATTTCAAACAAATGCCAAAAAAAAAGCTAAAACCCACTCCCAATAACGTTTTAATACAAATAGATGCTGTTGTAGAGGGTGTGTGGGGTATATGGCAGGCTGAAAGCAAAAACTAGTGAAAGTGACATAAAACTGTTTGAGAGCAAAAACGAACTAACAATAACTGAGAGCGAGGTGAGCAACGCCAGTTGAGTGCAAAAGTGAAATAAAAGACTTTCAGCGCAAAAACGAAATTCGCTTTATTCTGTTTTTGCTCTGAAATATTGTTATTGAATTTTCGCCCCGAATTTTTATTTATTGCGTTTTAGTGCTCAAGACATTTAGTTATTCAATTAGATATTACTCTTTTTAGTTAATTTTTTGTGTTATTCATATAACAAAATATTGTAACCAACAAAAGGCAATTATTAATATTAAGTTGTTTATAAATTATTTAAAAATTTGCACCAGTTTCATATTTATATCTGATAAATATTTTCCTAATCGAGTTTTTCCTTTTTACCACTGAAATAAAGGCCCATTAACTCATCTCACTTTTAAACAAGGAATTTGTATCATCCTCTAAATATTATCATTTCCTTTAGATTGGTAATTGAAATTATTACTGAATGTTGGAATAATCACCGTGTTTACGTACGCGTCAAACGTAATCAAAAAGTTTTTTAACGTCGTAAAATAATGGCTTCATTTCAATATCTTTATTCTCTCTCAATTTTGTTTTAGCTACTATATATGAGCTCCAAAGCATAACGCAATAAAATACTCAGAAATAGTACGATTTTATAGCGGCTTGATTTGGAGCTCTTCATATATAAAATATTTCTCAAAAACGATTATACGTTGCATTCGAAATCGGAGAACTATAATCCTCAAACTGATGCTGAGGATTACGATAGCAATGCTGTGGGAAGAAGTACATTCGATTTAAAAACGTTCAATATCCAGAAAGTGGGCGCAAAGAAGAAGGCAGCCATAAAAGAAATATAGCGAAAGACAAACTTCAGCGAGGCCTGGAACGGTATACAAAGTTGAGAAAATTAATTCACATGAAAGTTTTCATATCTCAAATTTGGTGCAGATATAAAACATGGTGCTCAACAAACAAATTTAATATTGATACCTAATTGAATAATCAAACGTCTTGAACGCAAAAACGCACTAATGAGAAATTCGGACCAAAAACGGAATGACAATACTTCAGAACAAAAACAGAACACCGTGTATTTCACTTTTGCACTCAACTAGCGTTGCTTCACCTCGCTCCCAGTTATTGTTATTTCGTTTTTGCTCTCAAAACATTTTTATGTCAGTTTCACTAAATACAATATTTCACATCGTATTTGTTTTTAGCCTGTCATATAACTCGTGAATATGGAAGAGAAAATTTGAAATTTCTAAAGGAAAAAAGTAACACTGTAGTATAGAACTAATAAAGGAACAAAAGAGTCTTTTTTTTAGTCTAGCCTAAGACAAAATTTCATAATTCTAGACGTTTGCGTATTTTTTCATTCTATTTTTAGATTTGCCAAAATGGAATGTTGGATTCTTTTTCATCACATATCAATGCAAGCATCAATATCTCACACAACTCTAATCTCTGCCCTCTTGCTTGCCAAAGCTAGGCATGAAGGAGGGTTATATTATACTAGATATGCCTGTCTTTATATATATAAATAACTAAGGCAAAGCATTCAAAAAAAATGTTGTCCACTTTTCTATTTTAAGAAATTAATCGATTTTGGCGGTACGCATATCGCTTGGAAAAAAAATCAATATTCAAACAAAACTGACACGACGACCATTGACACATTGGTGCATCATTCCTGCGTAATACAACAAGAAACTGCGACAAAGTTCAATAGTTTCTAATGTTGCATTGCATTGAATGGAAATTGCAACATCATGACTTTGGAACATTTTGTAAATTACAAAGTAGAAGGATCATCAGGCATACATCA
Source organism: Toxonevra muliebris (assembly GCA_963691655.1). Classification (NCBI taxonomy): domain Eukaryota; kingdom Metazoa; phylum Arthropoda; class Insecta; order Diptera; family Pallopteridae; genus Toxonevra; species Toxonevra muliebris. Next base: position 127,687,935 of record OY829326.1, read on the forward strand.
AAAGATTAAGTGTATCGCTGAGGCTTATTGTGTGCGTAAATTTGCAACTCACTCTGTATTTATGAGCAAATTATATGCGATTATATGCTTTGAGGTCCGATATCAATAGCTGCACATATGCACCATAGAAAATGCAGGCCGTTGATAATATTACGATTGCATTTCATATGCGAAGAATAAAAATAAATTTTGTCATTACATTCACATGTGTGGTTCAAGCTGCGCAACCAAATTGCCGCTGCCAGTTTGCAATGATAAACATTTCCGAATATGAATTGATTTTGGTGACCTACTCCTACTGTACTATTGTATTTGTATACTTAGAGGTACAGTATGACGGTGTAGTGTTAGTCAGTCAGTCGGTTAGATAGTTAGGCAGTCAATACATTGACGTTGCACAATACTTCCACACACACACAAACAGTGATCACAACAACTCAGCACATTTATTTCATTCAAATCATTTATGTATGTCCACACAAAATGCCTAAAAAAAAAGTAAAATCAAAACATGGAACGACGAACAGCAGCCGCCAATCAACCGGCAAATGTCAAGTCAAGCTGGGCTCACTTACTTACTTACTCACTGACTTGAACATATTAAAGACAGAGATCGATCAAATTAATATTAAAGCAAATAATCTTCATAAGAATATATATGTACATATATACGTTCAGAGATAGACATACATATATATGTTTATATGGATAGATAGATATGTAAGTATGAATGTATAGTTTGTCATGCAAAGATTTATTTATGAGATCGTGTGCCACCGATCACTTCGGTCATTGAGAATAATTCTCTGCACTTGGGATGGGTCGCGGACACGGACAACGAATACAAACACACACTCACACACATGAACATAGCAATTTGACTCATGCCACATTCGTTGAGTTAAATTGCGTCAACCCACGCGCCTGTTCTGTTCTGTTTTCTTTTTTCAGTTACGAATCTCATTCATGCTCGTATCACGCTTGTTCATCAGCACAACTCATTTGATATTCATTGATCTGGAGTAAGTACTCGTGCTGGGTCTTTTAGTTGCTCTGTTGGGAGTTGTTTACTACAACAACAATGAGCTGTTGTAAGATGGACGAAGGGGTGCCAGTGGTGAAGGTGTTGGTGCCATGTTTGCCCTATTGTTGTTGTGGTTTTTGTTGTTGGAAGGTGTGTTCCAAAGTGAACAATAATTTTCTTACGCTTACAATATGTAAATAATAAATATGTTTTTCGTTTATGATTATTGTGATATCACATTGTGGCGTATGATTTTGATTGACAGCACGAATATGAATACAACGAAGATTCGTCTTTCTGAGGTAGGTCGTAATTAATTAAACAAAATACAGATAAAAATTTATTTAATGAAATATAAATTTGACCACTTTGTATAAGCATTTTGTTTAAGTTCAATTTCAATGTATATCTTAGGAGAGTGTATGGATAATTTTCTTAGTGGTATGCTTATTATGTTGAATATGAAATCAAAACCGAAGTTGTGCAGATTTACATTCACTGATGCTTTAAAATTATACACTCGTTTTACTTAATATAAATATATGTAAATTGAGCTTTTTCATCTGTTTTATATTATTCTAATACAAAAGTTAATAGGGTTGATTGTAATCGTATTTTCTTGGACGGCTCCTGAACAGAATTCTGCTCGGGTTCTGGGGTCTTCACTGAAAATTATGGAGTGCACCTTCACTTCTCTCTTGGGTTGTATGCTTCTTCAAGCAGAAATTTTTGGAATCATCAAGGCAATCGACCATGATATTGCTAATGGTTGGAGAGAAAGGAGTATCTGTGTATTAAGTGACAGTCAGGCTGCGCTTAAATCCTTGCGTAATCCTCTAATCACATCTAAACTGGTTATGCATTGCAAATTCAGGCTTGATTGTGTTGGAAAACACAATAGTCTGCTGTTGATATGGGTTCTTGGACACTCAGAAATTTCAGGAAATGAATCTGCTGACCTTCTGGCCAGGAAGGGTTCAGAAACTGGTTTCCTAGGCCCAGAACCTGTACTCTCTTTGCCGTCTACGCCCATCAATGAGTGGGTCGACTTGATCCACAATCGTAAATGGGAGGAACTGAGGGGCTTTAGACAGACAAAGACCAAGTTACCTGTTATCTCGAAGCGTCTAACAGACTTTGTGTTATCACTTAACAGAAAGAACTGTAGGCAGCTGATGGGATTATATACAGGTCACTTCTCTTGGGCCAAACATTTGCATATGATTGGCTTGGAAGCTAGTGCCTTCTGTGCTTCCTGTGGTTTGGAGGAAGAATGTGAAGAGACGGCAGACAAATTTCTTAGTGTCTGCCCCGGTTTCTGCCAGATCAGAGTAAGCTTATTTGGCACTGGAGTGTTGGGAGACGAACATCTGAGCTCTTTAACACCGCAGGATCTGCTATGATTTATTAATAAATCTGGTAGATTTAAAGAGTAGCAAAATGGAACACCGGATATAGTACAATGGAGGTAAAACTTGTCTGAGTGCTGTATTCTTGGATACTTGTTGTTCCAAAAAAAAAAAAAATACATAGAAAAGAACCTCTTGAAATTTAAGCATATAACCGTGTATGTAACAAAGGGGAATGGGCATTTATCCTCTCAGCATTCATATAAATTTTCTATTCGACACTATACATCGCTTAGTTATCCCAGAAACTTTAGTCTGCAAAAACGTGTCAGCTCATCGAAGGTTTTTTGATTTAACGCAAACTATCGGATGCTCACAATAAACTACTGACTATGTGAATATTGATATTAAGACACGTCAGGATGTAGATCAGTGCTACTATTCAACATCGTAAAAGATTTCGTTATGCACTAAGCAATCAATTGTAGAGAGAGACACCACTTTTGTAAGAATGCCTCAAAATACCTTGAGTCTCTATCTATCTCTTATTCCTTAAGTACGTCGATATGTCAGCAAGTGATTGACAACAACGAACTCGAGGGCGAAGCTATCTGCGCAATATCATATCAATATCTGATGGCTTAAAGTACTTTTAGAGCCACATTAGCAAAGAATGAGCAAACTTATGGTATGCTGAGGCCAATACGAGGATCATCAAACTTATCTCAATGCACAAACTAGAAGATATTTAATTTAAACATGAAAACGGCATTTCTCTACTGATGCAAAAAATGCTGAATTCAGTACACTTTAACCCCTCTTCAAGTTATTGTGAAGTCTTTCACAGGAAATATTACACAGTGCAACAAATGTATTTAAATTTTATGCGCAAGATTTTACAACGGTTTTATAGTAATTAAGGATTAGTGATCATGACTGCGTACTCAGTTTTTCTCCATCGTCTCTAGCTATCCCACAATATGGACCTAAACTCGGAAGAGAAGAGAGGGATCTTCAGGGGGTATTAAGAAACTTGTTTATCTTAACAAATACGAAATTGAAGTCTGAGGCAAAGCTCTTAAGCATAAAGAGATACAAAAATTTTCCATAAACACTTTTCCTCCATCTCCTACCCTTCATCTTGAAAATTGAGTTCATACCCACTTTTCAATAAATGTCCGATAAAAAAAAAAAACAATTTAGAAAACTTTTATACTATTTTTGAAGAAAATTTTTCTCCTTAAAAATTATGGGGGGTCCTAGAACATTGGAATGACCTATGGGCTACACATTTCTCAGTATACTTTAAAAATCGAGTTTTTTGCATTAGAACCAAGCCACTTACAACTAAGTACTTAAGTAAATAATGGATTCGTTTGTTGTTATAATTAAAGTTGAAATTTTGTTGCACTGTGTTATCAAATGCCAACTATGAGCCCAGGGAACTCCAATAAAGCTGGTTGATCTGCAAAATAAAACAGGGTTAGATAAGCTAAACTCTACACACATCACAATATGATATCGCCAGGACCAGGAGATGACTTCTAGACTGCGAAATAAAGTTGACAAGTTTAAGTTCGAACGAAACAAAAAAAGAATAAAGGAACTTCGTTGTGGCCTTTGTTAACCTTTAGATCTTTGGAAACTAAGCAAAAAATAAAAAAAAGTTCAATATACCAAGCTTACATGAAGTTTATTTCCATGAGAAGGGTGAAAGCATTAACCCATTAATAACTAACGGTTCAAATAAATATGTAATACATGTTCGTGGGTAATAGTGGCTATTTACACGGGCGCAATCATAAACGTCTGTCTGAAACAGGAACGTAGAAAACATGGATAGTTAGAGAAAGACAGGTGAGTTTCCAACTCTTTCTCACTATCTAGTTTTTCTACCTTTCTCTTTCAGACAGGCGTTCATACTTGCGCCCGTGTGAACAGTTAAGTACTATACTTTCACCCGGTAGGTTGAAAGTGTACCTCGACAGCCAAAAAAAAAATAAATACATGTTCGCCCGTGTTCGTACATGTTAATTGGTGTTTTTACTTAATTTACCATAAGCTTGTATTCATAAATAAATGCAAATACGTTTTTGAATGAAAAATCTATAACTACTGCGTTCGGCCTAAAATTACTTGGACCAATTGAGACCAGCCAAAAATTTCCCATTTCAGATTTTGGTTTCTATATGTCATATCATCCTTTACACAAAATTCCAATTATCTAATAATATTTTTAGGCTTTCGTCATTAATGGGTTAAAATTGTTTTGAAAGACTTAAAGACAGTTAGTTTTGCGAATACTAGTATTAATAGGAAGACTCATTCTGTAATGCCCGAAGTGATATTGATATCGGAAATGAGAAAACGGCTTACATTTCCGCTGAGACGCTAAGCTTTATGCCTGGAGGATTTTTACTACAGACAGGTGAGGGTATTGCTCGTTAATGATGATAATAAAATCTAGCTCCCTTTTCCGGTTATAAAGTGATCGTTAGCATTAATTAGTGTCTATATAAAAATTATTGTCCGCTTAATCCGAATGCAGAATTTTTCTATTTCGAAAATGTGTCACAAAAGATGGTTGTGGTCATTTTCCATCATCTATAAAATCTAAAAATAATTTTTTACAATTTTATTTGTCTGATATTGTGGATTAATGACTTTTAGTTCAAAAAAACAACGACGAGGCTCATGGTAATTTTGGGAAACTGTGAAGAACTTACAGCGGGCAAGGAGGTGATCAACCATTTGTAAGTAGTTCTGTGTTCTCAATTTTATAAGATTCACTCAAAAATTAAACTAATTTCACTTTACTCTTTCTATAAAATATAAAAGTCTTTAAAACCACATAGATTTTTCTTGAGATCTCAAATCATTTTTGAAAACCCCACATTTTTAAACTTTTCACACTAAATATTCATTTTGAAAATATTCTCAATTTTTTAAGACACATTTCTGGAGTTTTATTTCACAAATTTTCTTTTTTATTATCATAACTATCGCAATTTCGCAAAACAATTGTCAAGTGATTGTATTGAACAAATGTCAAAGTTTTGCACGTACTTCAATTTATATCGTACTTTAAAATCTTAATTATATTGAAAAAAAAAATTACTCTTCAAACAATGGAATGGTATGCACATATACATATTTACAAAAGTATCTTTGTATATGTATGATTATGCGAAATTGGCAAATGTCAATCTCCTTGATCATGACAGATAATATCAGTCAAAGCAATTGCTCCGTTTATACGTATGAGCAAAATAATTGTTTTTATCCTATTTTGTCTTGTACTCAGTTTAAAATGAAGTTTATAAAATAATATGCAATAATAACTTTAAGTACAACGAGGAAGATCGGATTGATTTAAAGTTTGTCTCAGTAATCTTTTTCTGTGCTGTCTCTGAGGGTTCAAAACGAGTGCCTTTTTGGAGGTTTTCCTGGTGTTGTTCTCCATTAACACTTACATCAATCCATTTTTAATGGCAACTTTGGTGGAGTTCATTCTTTTAAATTTAGATTTGCGAAGTTTATCGGTTCTTTTAAGACTCATTTATCTATAAGGGTTCTATCTCAGGGCTTAGACAGTAGGGTGTATCAAAAAACAAGTTTTCAAAATTTCAAGTAGATAAAAAGTTGTGACCTAAAAGATTTTTTGTACCAAAGCCCCAAAATTAAGACAAAAAATGATCTGCTATCCTAGAACATCTTTTGTGGAAGAGGCTTTGATTTCGTTCGTTGATAGAAACGATTTGCTAGAAATACCCCTTCTTTGCCGAGCCAAGGCTGGGTATTCACACAGAATACGAGATATCGTCCCATCATCCTCCATACATAAACGTTACTTTGTTTCATGTGAAAGACCTAATTTACTTAGGTACCACCTCAGGGCCGTAGCCAGGATTTTTTTTCGGGGGAGGGGGGTTTCATTCGACGAAAATATTCATATAAAATTTTTATGAAACTGATGTTTAAATACAATAAATTAAATACGATGATGCATTTGATGGACCCTATAAGATAATTGAGAAAAGTGGATAAATGTCTTAAAGCTTTAGGAAAAATTGTTGTTTCCGAATTTTCTTAATCTTAACCTAAAAAAAATGGCAGAAAATGCCAAAAAAAAAAAAAGTTCCCAAAATAATCAATTTAAATTTTTTCAAATAAATATTATTCAATGTGGATTCCAATACATTTTTTATCGTGAAAGACATAATTTCGATAACTCATTGACTTGCCATTACTGATAATGAATCCAACCTCAAAAAAATGATCAAAAATGCCAAAAATAGTCAGAGACTAATTTTTTCAAATGATTATAAGTGGGAATTTGGGCCATTATCAATGATGAGAAGCCCGGATGAGGTTGGCATATATTCCCTAAATTCGTGCAGTCACAGCATTGAAATCTTCCGAGTCGGGTGCTCTGAGCAATAATGGGATAAAGGATTAATTTTATTTTAAGATTAAGAACTTTGAAGCTTATTCAATAACACTGTCCTGCATGGGTTTGGTGAATTGTTCCTAGTGTTTGCGAAAGAATTTTTCATGCTGAACACGAATCTGAGGTCAAAAACTTCCCATTAAGTCACGTTTTAGAAAAATGTGGTTGAAACCCCTGAAAATACCGTTTTTGACCACGTGGCACAACTTGGTACGATTTCAATTCAAATTTATTTTTAAAATTTTTTCTTTTATTTGACTTTTTAGAAAGAAACCGATTAAACAATATTTAAAAATCGTTATTATTTTGACTTTTTTTTCATCCACTGGCAATCAATATCAAAAACTAGGAAAAAGTTTTCCCATTTCGGGGGGGGAGGGGGTCAGAACCCCCAAAACCTCCCCCAAAATACGGCCTTGTGCCACCTGATCACACAGTGGCAAGATAGAAAGTCTACTAACAATCTGCTATCCGTTTTATTTAAGTTCAGGGATTTGGTGAGAGTGAGAGGAGCAACAAGCTGCCTTGCCTGACTAAGGTCTTGAACGAAATGCCACGCCCACTCCCACGCTCACTCCTCCATGACAGATTTGGAAGTAGTCCAGCCGATTCCATAGAATAGATAGGGGGCTGTGTGTAAAGCCGCTTAACCCAGCGTAGCAAGTTTATCAGCATCTCCATTACCTATAATGTCACAGTCGCCTGGTACCCAAAACAGCGTGACTTTGTTATGGGTAGACAGCTGCTGCAGACTGTAAAAACACTCCTTCACAAGCTTCGAAGTGAAATCATGGTGCATGATGAAAGTGCCTTGAGAACCGCTTGGCTGTCAGAGAAGATTATAATCTTAGCACTTTTTAGATCTTTATCAAGCGCATGTCTCAATTGCGTATATGTATTTTGAATTGAAAAACACTACGCCAAGTGCCCAGTGGAATTGAGATTCGAGTGTTAGGTGCAACAACACCAGCACTAGAGCCACAATCGGTTTTGGAGCCATCAGTATGCCAATTGAGCACAGGGCTGAGCTTCAGGCTACTGTTGGGGTCACCGGCAGTGATATCGACTAGCTGAGAATATTCAATAAGTAGTCCCCGACCAAGAGCGGCAGAGGTAGAAGGTGTGTCTTAAAAGGCCACAATACCCAATAATGATCTGCGACAAGACGATCAGGCACCATCCTTGGCGTAACTGCTCCGTGCATCGTGGGACATCGTTGCAGAATCCAGACATGCGTATATCAACACTAGCTTACCCTATGACTCTACCAAGTGAGTCATGAGGGGTAATGTTTAGTGGCGGATAAAATTGGTCGGAAACTTCGCGAACCACAAAAGCAGATAGCACCGAGAGTGTGTGCCACAGCGCTAGTCGCTGCTCGGGTTCGACAGATGGGTCGAAGGGCTTGGTTGAGTGCAGACGGCTGGTTCACATATTCGGCACTATGCGAGCAATGAATGTCGGAATCTGAGTCCAGTAGGGTTCTGACGAAATGGTACTGGAACCAAGATTTTGAACTAGATGATACGAGTTGAGGGCTTTGGCATTCGAGCACCTTAGTAAGCGGAGTGAAATCAAGCGGAAATGACTGTCCGGCTAATCCCCCAGCTGGCTCCGTCCCGGTAAAACCTTAGTAGTCCTCATCGTACATTCTGACACGGAGATTAGAGTAATAGGAATTTTACTAAAAATGCACATATGGCCGGTGGAATATCTTAGTAAGTTGGATGAAACTTGCGGGCTAGGGACAGTAATTGCAGCTATCTTCTGTATGAAGACGTGCAAAGGTGCAAGTCCGATCAACTCCTCAATCGCAGGAAAGGGAAAAATTGAAAAAAAATTAAAATAAAAAAGTTTAATGTTCAACTTATGTCGACTTAAGCTCCTCTAATATGTATGCCACAGATTTATACACATTACTATTAGTTAATCTTTATTTATTTTCTAAGTGCAACTTTAGCAAAAATTTAACTTTTAGTCGGACTTAAGTAGCAACTGTAGTTGTCAGGTTTATGACCAATTAGAATATTTTTATTTTTATATTTGCCATGCTAGTTGTTTGAGGTTTGCCATTGCTTGGCTGTATTTGTGCACAATTTTATTATAAAATAGAATTGTAAATTAATTAAACATAGTTCGCATCCACACTGCCATCATCATCCAAAACAATCAAACCAAATATTATCCAGTATCAGATCAGTGATGATTTAAAAGTAAGTACAAAAGGGTTTGTAAGCTACCTACATATGTATGTATGTATCGTAGCTAATAAACGAAATATCGTCAACGCAGCTGAAAATTCAATAAAGTACATCGAGTACCTAAGGAACTTCTAATTGAATCTCTTATTGAGGAAACTGATCAAAACCAAACAAGCAAACAAAAAATCACACAACATGATTGCCCACACATTTCATGATTTGCAGAGCATCGCAGATCGCTGATGATCTTGCTGGAACAAAACAACGAACAACAACAAAAAACGGTTCTTTCGTTACTTTGAGATCATCATTAAATTCTTAGGTAAGTATTTGGGTATTTGGATTTTTAAACGAATTTCAACAATTGTGATTTTCTTAATGGCAGTTACAATTGAGGAAGAGTTGGCTGGCATATTGAATTTTTCTTCTTCTTTCTTTTTCTTATTTTGGTTGGATGCTTGGTTGGTTGAGATCTGCATCAAAAAGCTATGATCGCATCGCGATATTGAATCAGCCAACACTGTAACAGCAACGCAGCAATATAGCAACAGATATGCCAACAATACAAACAACAACAACAACAGCAGCATACAATAGCGCAGCAATAAAAACGTCGTGGAGATGTCAGGCGACCGAGTTTGTCCGCCTTTTTCGATGTTGTTGCTGTTGTGATGAATTATGAAATGTGACACACCTTGAGGCAGCAAATAACAACACAAATGAAATTGGTAGAGGCGCGTCTAATTTAAAACATTAACAATACATAGCAAAATATTTAATATACATACATAAATACATACATACATATCATTTTAATGTCGACTCTTCAAAATTGTCCCATGGACAAAGTTAAATTGAATCGTTGGAATCAAAAAAACTATTGCATGTTTGTCTACATAACCTCCAAAGTACTGAAGCTCTTCATCGTATTAAGAAGAAAAGAAAGAGAAAAAAATACATATATTTAAACTTTTCATACATTTTAAAAATTTATAATAATCCCCAACAGTGTTGATTCTTTATTCGATTATAGAGCTCCCGACAACCTAAACTTTTAGTTAGAGAGAGTTTCATTCTCTTTCCATCGAAACCATCGACTCTGATTGGTCAATCGATAGCATAGCATGAAATATTTTCTCTCTGAATATGACTAAAAATATGTAACAACTATTTTAAAATGAGTGTACATATGTATGCCTGCTACTGAATTTGAAGTGCATTTAACTAAAACAACAATTCGGTTATATTCAAAAGAAATACTTATAAAGTTTTTAAAATTTGAGTTTTTTTTTTTTTTTTAAATATTAAATGCATTTATTGTGTAAGTAGAATTTAAAATCAAGAAACCGCAAAATTACACAAATTGTTTTCATAACAACAAGAATTTGAAACCATGTAAATATACGTGCATGTACTTGAAAGGGTTTCGGTGTTTTCAGCACTTATGCTTGTCCAAAATCAGATCAATTTCTTTCAAGTGTTCATATCTCCAAACCAGTCAAGGACGTAACTTTGTTGGAAAATTGAGTATGTGTATCGGCAACGTCGTCAGAAGTAGCCATGGTTGTCGTCATACAATTATGATCACTTGACTTTGCAACATTGTCCCATTCATTGTCCAAGTGACATCTTGTTCGTTGTGTACAGTAGTCAGTAGTAAAAGTGCAATAAATCAAGTGTTTTTTCTGTTGTACGAGCATCACCATTAACTTCAGTGAGAAATTTATAATAAAACAAATATTTTCATTAATGTCATTCTTAAGAGCGTCCAAAAAATTCTTACGACAAAAAAAAAAACGAAAAAAAAATTTTTAAAGTATTTATTTTGAATATCTTTTGTACATGCTTTGTTGTTTTTAGTATTTTTAAAATCATATATTACATTGGATATACAGTGGTTCAACTTATTGAACTCTGTAGTTTTCTTTAACAATAAAGTAGTAAATTATTGCTATTACACTGTGCAACAAAAATTTACTTGTCTATACTAGATGGGGATTCCAGAAATGTTCTAGATAAATTTTGATCTTGGCTTGGTTTTGGCTTATCATGAATCAAACTAAAACATTTGAAGTCGTTCTCTTTAGAATGGTTGGGTTGATACAGTTCTCTCTATCACTTAGATGAAATTTTCATAATAAAATTTCTTAACAGTGAATTTTTCTCCATCACCTCTAGTTCCCCCGTAGAGGTGATGGAGAAGGTCTTCAAGTTATTTTAGCACATAAAAGTTTAACGATTTCAGCAAAATTGTTTAGCATATTAAGGTAAAGAATTTTTGTGTTGACACCTTCTCTCTTTCTTTGCTTCCTCTCTCAAAAATGGGGCTTTATGCCCATTGGGGAAACTATCATACTATCTTCGGAGAAAATAATGCTTGTTCAAAATTATGGTAGGTCTTGAAACAACAAAATCATCTCCGATGCACTTAATCCCCAAAATAATGCAAAAATCGAATTCTTTGCATTTTAACCCAGTCATTAGGTTACGTTACTAAATTGAACAATGTTTTTCTATAGCAGAGAAGCTCATTAACCCTAATATAAATCAAACATTGAGTTCAACTCTTTCAGCAGTTTCAAAAATAAGTTAGGAGGCAAAAGTTTAAATTTTGTTGCACCATTGATGTTAAAATTTCCATTTATATTAGAATTTCGCTGGGCTCGAATCTGTCTCTTGTGGTCTTATTTATGACCTTCTGTTATTATGTCTTTGTTTTTTGCTTTTTTGATGATTTGTTCACTTAGTAGCACCGCACGAACAGAGCCATGCTTAATTCTGGTTGAAATTATGAAAAGAAATTGTTGCAACGATCAAATTTTGAGGACTTTCCCACACAATAATGGTATCATTGAAACTAGCCAATGCTCCAAACTCAAGATATCATGTCAACCACATTTAAGTAGGGCTCTGTTCAGGCGGCTCTTTGACGACTACTCCTGAACCTCTGGGAAATTTGTAAATCTGACACCTGCAAAGATGTGAAAAATCGCGGGATCTATATGTCCCAATGGGCGTCAACGGTAAACATGTATGCGACTATTTTCTCATGTTAGCAGTACGCGAACGCATTCCATAATGCTTGAAGCACATGTGCAGATATTCTATATAAATTTGTACTTAAAATAAATATCCCGTGCAACCAAGTTGTCAACCTGAATTATTGACCCAGGTAAAGCTTTACATTTTGGGGAGACTATAAAATTTGCAATTTTTAAAGTTTTTTCCCCGGTCAGTATTCTAAGTATAAAACGTATTTGAGGGTGTTTTTAATGATTTTTTTTTTATTAAATAGCCAAAAGATAACTGAATTTAACTTTAGTAAACAAATCATATATTCTTTTTTAGCTTGAATGCGGGTATGACATTAGAAAGCTGCTTACTAGTCTATCCAACCATCATGACTGTATTGCCTAGTTTACCTTAAAGAAATTCTGCAATTCATTCACCTCAAGAGACCACCATCAGAAACTATAAGAGAGGGGCCTAAGCGATACAGACTTGAGGGAAGGTTGCTACTCTGTAAAAATGAAACGGATAAATGCTATTTGTGTTTTTTGCAAAAAAACGGGCTTGCCTTACTAATGACCGAAATTGCTTCGAAATTTATCACAAAAAATTAACTTTCAATGTATCGATCAAATATGAAAACAAATTTATTTTTGTTCTGAATAAATCAACCTGTTAACAAAATTAAAATATGCCATTGATTTTTTTGCGTTGACGACCATTGGGACACAGAGACCGCGTCAGATTTTGTGCTGGAAGTGAGTTATCTTTTTTGTTTTTATTGGAAAGAGGGGCAACCTGTAGCTCAACCCACCCCCAAAATATTGCAGCAAAAAAAAGGAGAGAAAAAGTTAAGATTTTTCGACTTTGGTGTGGTCTGGTCGGCAAAAGGATGAATCTACCCTTGAAAATTAAGTAAATTCATTCCCTATTGAATGATACCTTGTTGAGGAAAATCAATTCCATGGTTTTCCCAGGGAAAATCCGATAATAAAAGGGTCACCGGTGTCTCACTGGTAGTCAAAGGGTTAAGTTAACTATTGAATCGTCATTGCACAGGAAAATGCTCTTGCTATATTACCAATATTTGGTTTCTTGTCACTACTGCTACCACTATTGTGGCACCACAGCCCAACACAGTGCTTTACGCATCTTATCACTACCGACGAGATGCTCAATTACGATTCATCTATTCTATATAATAGTTATGCCATTATACACAATCACTCTACACAGATCTTGTGATTCGTTTGTGGAACATTTCTCCTATTTCTAGTTCCTCAGACTCCTACGGCTTTCTAAGCTCAAGTCTTCTTAGATTTTTATAACATTTTCCCTTTCCAGTAAACTCTATCCCATATTCTTTTCAAAATAAACTGAGAGTATTGATACAACGCGTATTTATTAAGGGGGAGTCGTCGGAAGAGCACAAATTATAGTGTAAACAACAGCTGTTCAGTAGCACAATTTTAATTTTGAATTTTGACATTTCAGCCTTTGTTCACATTTTCTATTATTTTTACTACAACAATATTTGACACTTAAAATAAGAAGAGAGAGTTGTCAGACACCTTATTAGATACACCTTGGTATTGATACAAATTAGAAAAAATATGAACCTTAAATAGCGTAACCACAGAGCGCAAAACAGAATTGAACAATTAAACTTGCTTGGTCAATAAGTTGAGCCACTGTAAATAAACGCAAAGATACGTACACATATGACAATATATTGTGGGGTGGACGTACCCAAGTTAGTATTCTTAAACACATATGGTGAACACATGTGTGGCTTATATATTGTATGTACATATGTATAAACATACATAATACATACGTTTAAGTATTATAAAAATAGTAGCCATAAGAGAGTTTAAGATAAATTTCGAAAGGATCGCGTCTTACTTTTAAATATGACCACTAATATGGGGGTAAAGTGATTTTTTGTATTTGTTTTATTTTCATCATATGTATAAAATATACGAACGAATAGCTATACATTGTACATATGTACATCTAAATATACATATTATTGTATACTAAAACAAATCCGTGGACCTAAGTCTATAGCAGAATCAAGGAAAGTTACAACATCATTCTATATGACTATGTCAATGTCCACAGTACATTTTCTTTCTCGTTAGGTGCAACTCCAAATTTGACGTTAAGAACCATTAGACAATGACAATGAAATTTGACATATGGACACACATAGTTAGTAAAAGATAGTGAGATTTGAACATATGGTCTGGAACATTTCAATGAAAGCGAAACTTATAAGTATTTTTTAAGTATGATATATTCCAAATGTTTTTTGTATTTAATTTCAATCAATATATGTAAATATTCTAATAAAATTCCAATTCATCGATATTGTTTTTTACTCAACTTGCATAAAATGATGCTTGATTGAATACGTAGAAGCTTCAAAATACAACATTAAATATAACAAGGGTATGAAAATCAAAAACTATAATTGTAATAGTAAGTATATTGTAAGTATCAGAGATATTTGCGTAAAAGTTGCCACAACAGCATTCAAACACCAACAACACTAAACACTAAAAAAGTGCAGCAGAAAATTATGATTGCTGCCTCAAAGGCAATTCATGATCTTGTGAACTCCCTTCTGAAGCATCAAAATCTGTGCGGAAGTTAATATTCAACGATCGCCATCGAATGATACGCTTAAGGGCAATCTGAAAGCAAAAAAAAAAAATAAATAAAAAACGCAACCACTTATGCGCTTTGATGAATCAATGTTTGGTCAAACACTTACTACAGTTTGCTATTGATGATGTATGCAGGTAACTATTTGAAAGAAAAAAACAAAAATTCACGTGAAAAATACCTAGTACTATTTTACACTTAAGAAAAAATTTTGAAAAAATCGCATCTCCTTTTTTCTGTCAGTTATTGATAGAACAAATCAGTTATTGATAGAACAATCCATCAAAGCACTTTTCTTCGCAGAGATTTCTCCTAAAATTGTAAGCTATTTTTCTTTGGGCAAACGCTTGGTTATCTGAGAAATTAAGGTTTCAACCGTAAACATTTTTTTAGCACTTTTACTAAATGCAAAAACCTGATCACAGTCACAGATTTATCGCCTGAACCTGTCACTTGAATAATTCAGTGCCGAACTTGCTTGACAAGAAATTACACTTAAGATGTTATTTATTACACACATGCCAATTATGCCATTTATGGTCATAACTTGAATCCTCGTTTTCAATTTTCGGTCTAAATTTAAATTTTGGTCCGATTTGTGGTCTGATGTTTGGTTGTCCTTTTGCTTGAATTTCGGGCTGGCTTTTGGTCTGCATTTGATCTAAGTTTTAGTCTGAATATTGGACTGCTTTTGATCTACATTTGGTCTGAATTTTGGTCAGATTTTGATCAGATTTTGATGTAAGTTTTAGTCAAAATATCGGTGTGATTTTTGGTCTGAGTGTTTAACTGATTTTTGTGCTGAGATTCAGTTTACTTTTAATCTGAATTTTAGTTTAGTTTTTGACCAGAATTTTAGTTTAATTTTTCATCTGAATTTTATTTAAGTTTAGGTTTGAATGATCGAATGGTCTTAATTTCTGTTTAAAGTTTGGTACGGAGTTTATAATCGGTTTCTGGTCAACACTTTTAGTTGGCTTGTCTGTTATCTTATAGAGAAATCAGTCTTCCCAAGTCCAAATGCTATATCTGCTACTGCCTATGACCATTAATTTATACATAATTACGGTATTCACAAGGTGTCTTATTTGGCATCGTATCCTCTCATTTGTCATAAATTCTCCCATTTTTCATATAAAATTATACGACAGTATAGAATAGCTTGTGAATACCCTTAATATAATATGATATGCAGGCTCAAATATTATCTGAAGTAGCTAAAATTTTTATTTGAAAATCTTAAATTTAGTATAAAAATTTATTCCGATTTCTATCGAACTCCATAGTAGGTACTTTACATATTTTTTTTTATTACAGTGTATATTTGGTAGCGAATTCTAACTGTTTTGTAATTTGAATAAAACGCTCAACAGCGTCCAGCATATTGTTCAAAGTGTCGACAAATTGATGGTTTTAGTTACTGTACTCGCTTTCGGCACGCGGCTTCCATTCTGTTAGATTTAAAATGCCGTGACTGACACACTGCTCGCCCTAGCGGCATAAAATAATGCTGCAGTTATTGTTCCTATTTGCTGCTGCTCCTGCTGGCTGGTGCTAGTGCACTCAAAATCAAACTCAATCGAGTGTATAATTCCGATCATGATTGCGCGCGATCACTATCAGGCATCATCATTCTATTAGACATTATTGGCTTCCATCATTTGCATTGCTTGCGACGGCCAGCATAATCGTATTTATCGCAACAGTTATAGCACGAACGCAAGAAAGCGAGAGAGAGAGAGAGAGAGAGAGTGAGAAAAAGACAGAAGCAAATGCGTACATTACCCTACAGTATCCACCTTCATATAAACGCCTTACCCGGTCACGAGCCAAACGCGCGATTGCTGAATGTTGTAGTAGTGCTACATATACCCAATCACTGTTGTGCCCACCAATTTCACAATAATTTGTGAGGTTATTATTATCGCCATTCAAGTTACTGCTGCTGCTGCTGCTGTTATATATTAGTTGCCGTTGCCATTGTTGCTGCTGGTTGCCCAGCTTTCTTAATTGTCGCAAGCTAAGTATTTTGTTAGATCGATTACAGGTCACAGTTGGTGATAGTGCTCGGTTGGAGTGCGGTTGTTTATGTATTGTTGAAATAGTGGCACAAATTCTCAATGCCAATGTTTAGTGATTTCAATCGATTAAACTAACAAAATTTACTTACTTACTAATGCCGAGTCCTTTGACCCGCTGTGCAGTTGGTTTCCCATGAAAACCATCAACCTTTTTTTTTACATAAAAAAACAGTATCCAATGACAAAATTGTTGATTGACGCAATAAAGTGGAATTGTTTTGGTGGTATTGTCATTGTTTGTTAAAATAAAAAATCAACAGAAAAGTATGTAATGATAATGTAGTCTTTATCGATCTAACATATTCTTTATTAAGCGGGGATGCTTGTGTCTGATGACCCAACCTAGTATTTTTTTGTTCATAATAAAGTTTTTATTACAGAATAATATGAATAAAGGAATATTTATTTATTGGTTGTTAAAATTTCCTTGCGAACTTTTCCTGCTTTTTTCTGAAACAGTATATCTAGAAGAGGGTTGATATTTTCGACCCAAAATTATAGCTTCTACTTCTCAATGTAGTCTTTTTTGTCTCAGTTATAATTGTAGTCATCATGATGGAAATTTCATATAGTTTGTTGGTTGGCCATGAATCAAAAAAAAAAAAAAATCTCTGGATCAGCGAGTACCTCATATTAAAATGCCATATTTAGGCAGGAAGAGATAAACAATATGCAAGACAGATTTGCCAGGACTGAGGAAAGCCAAAAAGCTTCTAAATAACTAGAGAGGGTGGCAAAATTATTATGGACCCTTACATTTTCCATGAAATCCGTAAAAATTTTAAAAACAAAACAACGAAACAAAAAGCCGGCAATTGATTTTACTAATTTAAAGTGGTTTATTCAAAATTATCAAAATTTTATTATTATATATATTTTTTTCCCATTTTTAAACAAATTAAATATAAAAAGACTTAATTTTACTCAATGTTTTGTGACACATCCTTTTTGTTTTATTAGCTCTTTTAGCTTTTAGCTCTATTAGCGCAAGCTTTATTTTTATTTTATTACCTCACACTTTAAGACATTGCAGAGCATTGATTCACAAAAGAAGGAAATACCTGAGCGTATACCAGATACACAGTATGGAACTAGTATCCATAAATTCGACTGTAATATTCAAGTTCTCTTAGGAGACTGGACGGCATGAAATGCTCTAAGCTTTAAGACTAGACAGAATCGCCTTTGTGGTCTAGTAGCAGCATGCCAGATTCTTGCTTCTGGAGCCCTGGGTTCTGTTACCGACTAGGGTATAGTTTCTTTGCTTTCTTTCTTTCTTTCTTTCATAACTTGCAGCTTTGGTGCAATAGATCTTATAGGTCACAGTGTCTGCTTTTCGGATCGTCCCATCCTTCAAATAATAATAATAAGGGTGGGCAGAAGAAAAGAATAATGATAATAGAACACTAAAACTTTTCAAAATTTGGAACTAAGAATGGCCACTCGATCACAAGCACCGGACCACGTGTGACAGTGATCGTCGATGGCCGTCCCCCACTCGTGTTTTGGAGCTTGGTATCAAAGTGAATGAGACAGTGTACCATACATCGGTTTTAGAAGGTGAATTGGGCAAGCCAGCATTTCGGCAATAGACCGCACACGATCAATAGGACTCGGCACCGTCGCACAAAACTCAAGTGAACCAAGATTGATTAAAAAACAATGTTTCGAATTTCGTCACAACAATGGCTCTCGAATTCACCAAACGCCAATCCTCTGAAATTTGTTTTCTAGGGCATTTTGGGCTCCAAGGTCATTACAAAAAAATATACAAGTGTGGGTCAAATAAAGTATATAAAATAAGTGTATATTCTCGCACAAGCTCAGCGTCGTGCAAGCGAAAACTAATCAGAGCAGCACGCCACGTTTCTCTTGAGACCAAAATCAGGAAGACCAAAGCCACGGCAAATAACAAAATCGCCAGCATGATGACGTCAGACTGTGAAGCAGATGAAGAAATCAGCAAAGCCATATATGGAGAATCTCGTTAGCTTTTTCAAAGAAAAAAATCCAGGTATTAAACGCAAAACGCCAAACCTCAAATAGGAAAGTCAAACTTAGTTAATTTCACAGAAACTACAAATATTCATTAACAAGGATTTGTGGATCATATACGGAATATTCGGACCAAATTTAATGAGAAGTGATGACCTCCGCAATCTTGTACGCGAACAACCCATAACTGCTTAGAGATGAAAAAATAAGTGAATAGGATATTCTCTGGAAAGGCAGCCAACTACATCACAATAATTGCGCTTAATTGAAATCCACAAGGAAACCAACTTCGAGGGCGACCAAAGAACATAACTTTCCATTCACCAAGAACTACCAGCTAAAAATACAATGTGGCGAAATGCTGCACCAAACAAAGCAAAATGGAAACGTTTTGTAGGAGCTCTAAAGTCCCAAGAGAAGTAGAAGGAGAGAAATGGATTATTACTAAAAAATATAAATTTTTAACTAATTTTACATATGAATATATTATAACAGTAACATACTTACATAGGTTTACATATTTTACAATTCACCCCACACGAATATTTCAAAATTGAAACGAAATTCATTTTTGCTTTTGCCACTAAGTGGTGATATTATCCTTTTCTACTATAAGTTGGACCTTGTGATTATGATATCCGCTGCCGACACAGTGTCGCATGAATTTGTACCGTATATTGTTGTAGTAATGTTGGAATATGGCCGACATTATTATTGTGATATTGTGTAGCTACTAATATCCAAGTGTTTGTGTATGTATGTGTATGTGTGCTGCATTTACGCACCTTTGTGACAAATTGCACTTTCCGTTTCAATTGCAAAAGTGCACTCGAGAGGGCCTGTTATGCATGAGCCTTTGTAACCTACCGCGATATTATTTTTCCATACTTATTTATTGTATAAATATATTGCAATTTCATAATTGCTTTACGCAATTCAAAATTCTTACATGTTGCCGACTCTATAGAAGTTTAAGTTTGTTTTTATTTTTTTTTTTTGATTATGATAATAGTTTAACCGTTATTTGATCTTAGCCGCAAGTGATTACAGCAACAAAATCGCATACTGCATCAACAGAAACTTACTTTCAGATATTCTTAAAATTGCTTGTATTTAAGAAAAATCTGTAGCCATTGCATTTGAAATGTTATGCAAAATTCATATGGTATGCAATGGAAATGCAAAACTTACATAGCATTAATGGTGGCCAGCACTATTTTTTATCCACTTCTATCTAAATGAAGGGCAAATTATTGTTTTTTTGTGATTTTATTAAATTTCTGGAGACAACAAGTTTAAAGAAAAATCGTTGTACAAAATTTTTCGTAAAAGAAAAATTAAATTGAAGATTTCTCAATTAATCAAAATTTTAAGTTTAAAATGACTCTCGGAATATTGCTAAATCTTGATAACAAGCTAGCTAGCGTTACTCTCATATGATAATGAAAAATAGGACAATCTGTCTCAATTCCAAACCCAGGTGGAACCGACTTTACACTTGTGTTCCAGCAAAGTAAATTTTACAAAAGTATTAACAGGATCAGGCATTTGTCTAGCTGCAGTCAACCTGATGTTTCCAATTTGATAGCAATCCCTGCTTGTGACGATTGGTTAATGAACAAGTAGATCAATAAATATCTGAGTTTATCCTAATACCTTTGCTCACTTTCTCTGTTCATTTCCAGCCCAAGTTAGAGCAGTCGCGATGCTAAGATTTTTAACTGGGGGAATCTAGGCAAAAATTATTTTTAAAAAGATTATGTTTTACATATGGTACATCTAAACTATTTTAGATTCCTACGCCTGCGAAGCCAATCTTTGACGACAGGTACGACACTCGTTTTCCTGATAGACAGGGATGAGAATATGAAGAGCGATTTCATAATGACTCAATCCATTTTTACACGGACGGCTTTAAGCCGGGCGACAAAGTTGGTACTGTCGTCTTTTGCAAAATGCTAGGTGTAAAAATATATTTTAGTTTGCTCAACTACAACAGTTTATTTCAAGCAGAGGTCATGGCCATCAAAGGGGTCACGACCTGGCTAAGGTATAATGTGATATCGTAAAGAGATATATGTATGTTTGTCGATAGCGAGTCCACAATAAAAACCTTAAAATCAGTATTCCGCACTTCTAAAGTAGCCCTTGACTAGGGTAGCCAGACGTACTGATTTGATCAGGACATATCCTGATTTTTTTTTTAAACACTGATTTTTTGAAATCTCGAAATCAGTACGAAAATGTACTGATTTTTGTATTTTGTACTGATTTTGTACTGATTTTTTCAAATTAATATCTTAAGAATTTTTGGGCTTAACCTTAATGGTCTTTGTTTTTTGCAGACAGTCTCGCCCTGTTTGTTTCTTTTTCTGATTGTTCACAAAATAAAATACATACGCGTTGCTGCTATCGAGAGGAGAAAAGCAATATTTATTTGAAGAAAAGTTGGTTAAGGTAAATTTTAAAATAAGTGAAAGGAATTTATTATTAATTGAATTTCATTATTGTCCTCACCTCTCAAAATCCTCTAAATAAGGAGACTGATAAGTAATCAATATTGTCTACTAACGAAGAAAAAAAATGCAAAACGAACACACAAAATCGGAGAAAAAGCTTGAAGATGTTTATATCAGATGTATTGTCCTGATTTGTCCTGATTTTCAGTGCATTGCAACGTCTAATGCTCTGATTTCGCGGTACAAAAATCTGGCTACCCTACCCTTGACTGCAGAGCGTCTCTAAACGAAATTTCCGATCAATTAGATCTGCCTTAATTGTTACCGGGGAATAAAGAAATACCGAGGAACTAAACCTCAGATGAGTTAACAGAAAGTACACATTTTTAATAATTGCTTTGCCAATAGCCTATGGAAGCTACTGTTGACTTTCGATGCCATAAACAAGCCAACGAAAGGTGGACGTTTGAATCAAAGCTGTATAGTCGACGTACGAAAAATCTTCAACTAACAGACAAACAACATATAAGTACAGTGGCTTGAGTGATAACAGAGCATTGCCCCATTGAAAAATACGCAGAAAGACTGGGTCGTCCATATATGAATAACTGCTGGAGCTGTGGCAATGAGGAAAAACAGGAAACTGTAACACATCTTCTATGCGAATGCCCAGCTCTCATTCACGTACGACAAAAACAACTAGGCACCTTTGTCTTTGATGACCTAACAGTCCTGACGGATCCATTCTTCTAATTCACCTTTGACTATGCCACCGAGATAGAGCAAAGTTTTTCTCCTTCCACCATGGCTTTCATAAGATCTCAAAGAATAAGTTGTTGCTGTATTGAACCAAAAATAGACGACCTTTGCCAGTTTGAGTTTCTCAAAAAATAAAAGTCGTCAAGTGAAATCTACTAAATTTAGCTGAAACTCCAAAGCTATTCATCTGCTCCAGTTTACCACAATATAGTGGCGGATGCCAGCAGACCGCTTATTTATTTATTTTATTTATTTGCATACTACTCACGACAGAACTCTTTATAGAATTGCATTTCTACGATAGTTGTCGGAAAACTTGAATTCCCGTTTTTCATATACGGGGAAAAGAACGCTATAGTTCTAATGATTTCGAGAATGATTTCTTTTAAGCGTGCTCTTGAAACTAATTCACGGTTGCATGCCTTGAACCGTCGTCAGCTGAGTTGCTAGTGGAATATCAGCACCGTGCTCTCTGATTGTAATGCTCTGTGCATCACTAACCAAAAACTGAAAGAAGAACTGCCTCCATAGCCTCATAGCGGTTTGCGTTTCTATTATCAGACTGCCGTCTTTATATTAGAAACATAATTCACACGGCAGGAAATCTTCAATTTACTGCTCAAATATTGAGTGAACATTTGCATTATAACTCGAACTTGTTCCGGGAGTAATAAATCTCTCCAACTTCATCAGTAAACTGGTAGAGCGGAAAATATAATTCATTTATGTGGGGGCTTCAGTTTTTCTATGTATGTATATTTTTGTATTGAGCTCTATAACGTTTTGAATGCTCAAACTCGTTTGTTTATCTATTTATGATAAAGTGTCCAAATCAAAATTGTTTTTCTTGGATCGATAACCACCAGGTTGTCTGTCTTCTAGATATCGAGATGCAACAATCTGGCAATACTATCAAATAGCATGATTCGTGCTGCGCTGATCTCAATTATTTCCGCCCATGGGTCCTTTGTTTTAATAGGGCCACTGTCATTCTTAGACGTTTGTGTTCACCAATTTACCATGGAACATCATTTAACAACGCGTCGAAATTATTACAATTTATTAAAAAAATTCTTGCTTTGTTCGCCAAACTTTCCGCGAGCTACGAAATATTTACGGCTAAAATGATTATCCATTGAACGAATTATCGCGACACTCGGGCAATGCGGTTTGGTTGCCGATCAAGCAGTACGACGCCCAGTTAAGGAAGAATTTTGTGGTGAATTTTATGACAAGACTTGAGCATGCATCCGTATAAGATTCGATTGGCACAGAAACTGAAGCCCCAAAACCACCAAGCTCATCGTACTTTCGCTGATTGGGCTCTGGAATAGTAGGAAACGGATTCAAATTTTGACGAAAAAAAACCATCTTCGGCGCCGAAGCACGTTTTTCGTTGAATGACTTCGTGAACAAGAAAAATTGTCGCATTCGGACAGGGAGTAATCCACAGCAGTATCAAGATTGTCCATTATATCCGAAGAAACTTACTGTTTGGTGTGGATTTTGGTCGAGTGGCGTTCTGAGTCCATATATTTTCCGAAACGAGAATGACCAGACGGTGACTATCACGCCATGATAACTGACTTCTTGTGGCCTCAATTGGATGACATGAACCTGGACAACATAGAGCTCCAACAACATTTTACACAGCAGGCGTTACACTCGATTTTTGCAAGAAAATTATTTCCAGAAGAGGCGAAGTGGAATGGCCGTCATGGTCGTGCGGCTTAACGCCGTTATACTTTCTTCTCTAGGGCTATGTTAAGTCACTGTCTTATGCCAAGAAACCAACTGGAGAACAAGATCATTCAAACCATTTGTAAGATCCAGGTAGACTTATGCAACTGATGGAGTCCTTTAAATAAAGCCACTGAGGCCATTGGAATGATATCATTTTTACTTTAAACCGCAATAAAGATTTCCGTCACATCTCACACACAGCTCTTTTTATTAAATTTTAAAGTTCAGACACGCTTAATGAAAAACCATTTATTTTCCCAAGTTTCTCAAAGAATGACAGATAAAACAGATAAAATGAGCCGTTGCGTGCAAAAGTGGTGTAAGTCAGTTTTGTTTTATTATTTAGATTTTTACCTTCAGACAATAATTTTGGCCTCATTTAGTTTTCTACAAAAAAGGTGTACATCTAGGTTGAACATGTGTACTATAAAGGTGCCTGTACATCGAGAAAATAAATTTTATAAGAGCCCTATTCTGCACAGCACTTCTACAAAACTAATGTATTTTCCAAAATCTGATTTTGACTTACACCACTTTTGCGCACAACTGCTCATACTGGAATCAGGTACAAAAGGCGTGCGGGGCGAACAATCCCATAAACTTTCGATAACAAAAACTCAAACGAGTTACGTTGAACATCACGGCTCCGAATTGAAGATATGACACATCATTAAATCTGATTATTGGAGTGGATCTGGGCTCTGTGAAACTTTTTGAAGGTTCCACCTTGTTCAAGCATGCTATGTTCTCTCATTGACATTATGGATTAAAAAAAATCACGATTCATTGCCCTCAAGCCAAGTCAGGTTCTGAAGAGATCAGCAGTTTTGAATTTATTTAAACTTTCGTGTCGTAAATATTGCAACGCATATATTAAAGACATGATTACTTGCGAGACTCTCAAGAAAAAACCGATTTCGAATAACCGCAGTAGGATTTGTTAAACACAAAACCAGAAAATATTATTCCACCTTGCTGCCCCCTCCACCCCCAATGCATGCAAATGAGATATAAGATACAACATCAAAATACAAGAAAACAATAACAACATACGTACTACTCCGAATGTGCCGCTGATAAGCAGCACACAAGCATACACAGTGATGTTGATGATGATGATGATACCATCGCATCACCTTGCGTCACATACGTTCGTACTTACACATGTATGTGTGTGTGTATATATGTCTGCTCTATTGTAAGGGTTACGATGATTACTCTCTATAGTATTTCCTTCTCCAAGAGAAAGAGAATTGTTACCTGATGAGGTTTGGAAGCAAAGAGAATCTTTCCAGTAGTGATTACTAGTACAATGATTTACTTTCCAATCCGAACAACCAACAAGCAGCGCCAAGAGCGTAAGTTCGATGCAATTATTCACGGAGCTTCAAACAGGAGTTTCCGCTGTTGTTTTTGTTTTGGGTTGCTCTTTAGCTAGCGTCCCTTCGCCTTGTCAAATAGTCATGGACATTAGATTTTAGATGGTAGTGATGGTGTTGGTAGTGGCGGCGGATGGTGTGGATAGTGGTAACGGTAACGGTGTTGGAGTACACGTAGAATACGATGCTGTGAATGTATAAGTGTTCTCAGTGAGAGCATAAATCGAAGAAGCTTGATTGTATGCGGGAGAGTGGCGATTGGGTTGAGAGAGAGCAATAAAAAAGGGTAAACGAATGTGAGATGCTGGTGCTTAGTGCGCGCCACAATGTGCGCGAATATGTGCGTTCACAATGTGAACTTCATATGTGTTGTGCTTAGTTTAGTAGTTGTTGTTTTTTTTTGTTGGTGTTTTTGTTGTTTTGAGGTTGCTGGTTGTATATAAGTGATATATGGTAGTGTGGGGCGCTTATTTACTTTCAAGTGGACGGTCTTTGCTCACTCGTTCGTTCGATTGCTCTATCGCGCTAAGAATGGGTTAGCTAAACACAGCAGTTGTTGTATCTGTTGTTGTTTGTTGGCGGTTTAAACGTACAAGTTACTTTGAGTTTATGTTGGGTGCTTGTATGTGTATGGATGTCGCTGAGAGAGTAAAAGAGAGTTGGTTGTGGTAGCAAATGCATTCAAAAACAACGACGACTCTCAGCAATCGTTCAATTGTCCGTCAACGATAATGGTAGTAGCTGGTTGGGTTGGTTCGATGGGTTGCAAGGGGGTGGGATAGTGGTTACTACTCTAGTATGTTGTAGTCATTAATGTTTGATGGGACTGTGGAGGTGTTTGAAACCGGTTCAATTATACTTGTAGTTATTATGTTGTATTAGGTTGCAATAAAATTAAATAGAGAGAGAGAGAGAACCAGTGCATGAGTGGGAGATTATTGGGGTTTCTGGTAAAAATTGTTACAACCGCGTATCGCGTTGCTTACGGGGGACAACGGAAATTGTCGCTGCTGCTACGATGCGACAGCCACTTGAAGTCAGAAAAATCGAACCGAACGAACGAGCAGCGCTTTCACATTGTTTCATTCGAAATATGCAAACAAACAAACTAAATAATTGAAATACTCACTCATCACCATGCATGCAGCAGAGAGTGCGAGTACAAACAACAACATTTACGAGTACATGTCATACACCGCACACCACCACCACACCACACAACAGACACACACACACAATACACCACCACCATACACCACCGTCACCGTACGTACACCATACACAACAGAACACCAAAACAACCAACCTTTCATCCATCTGCCTGTCGCGGAGCATTGTATGAGCGCGAGTGAGCGAGTGAGTTTAGTTGTATGTATTTATGTATGTATGTTGGCAAAGTACGTAACGAAACAAAGCAGAGAAGAGCAAAACCAGAGCCAGAGCCGGAGCGCCAGAGCAATTCACATTGAATGAATGGACGGACGGACGGACTAATGCGAGTTTATTAGATGCACGACTGCCGCGTTGTGAGGACGTGCTTTCTTGTTCTTCTTTTTCATCGCTTGTTTCGCGATTATCATAATTTTGTTTGTTGTTATTGTTGTTTGTGGCTGTAGTGGCAGCTACATATTGTTGTTGTGCTGTTGTTTTTGTTTTCATTCACGAAACGCACAAACAACAAAATCAACCTGCTACTCGCTGAGCAGAGCTGAGCTGAACTGAAGCAGGCATCACTTCGCTTCGCTTCACCTCATGAAGGAATCCACAAAATAAACAATACCGGAGTTAGTTACCTACTGCTACTACTACACTCTTTCGTTTTGTTCGCATTAGTATCGAAAGGGATCGGAATCGGGATCGGATTCGTAACGCATAACGGTTTTTTTCAAGTGCGTGCGTGTGTTTAGAATTATAGTGGCATTTGTAGTAGTTGCCGCTGCTGTTACTGTCGTTGTTATTGTTGTTGGCATACGCATACGTATTGTTATCATCAGCAGTGTGTGCTGCTACCTCCGCAGCCGTCGTCGCCACCGCTGCCGTCGACGTCGCTGCTCATCGCCGCGTTTGCACTCTCGCTCGCTTAAGCCACTATCAGCATTCGTGTGTGAATCGTTGAGCGAAATAGTCGCAAGTGTCAAAACGCGTGTCCACCACCCACAATTGCATATACACAATAAATAGTATACAAGACAACAAACGCCTGCCCGTCCGCCCCCGCTCTGTGCCGCTTCACCTTAACCAACCAACCACCCACCCACCCGCGAGATAATAGAACTAGAGATTTCCCCGCGCGTATCCACCCCAACCGCCACCGCCTCCGCTGCTGCCGCCGCCGCCGCAATAAACCAAAATCAAATTTTCAAATTGGCATCAAAGTGTAAACCTAAATAAAATTGAATTATCCGAACGTATGCGTCCACAGTCACTCGCAGGACATCGACGTGTTCGGACGCATTCGCTCGGAGACATTTGCCGCCATTGTTTGGTGTAGTGAAAAACATCGCGACAACAACAAAACAAAAACATCACAAACATGAAACCAACATAATTATCTATTATTATTATAACTGTAAATTAAATCCAATTGGGATGCTGATGCAAATCATTCCAACTGGACGAGGAAATAGCCAATGCCAGCAATCAGGCAAAGCTCGAAAATCAAAAGAAAACCGCGTGCGAAATCATCTTCATTCAAAACAACAATAAAGTGTACAATGTTCCTATTGTTCGAAAAAAAAACACAAAAAAAAATTTAAAAAAATAGTAATTTTTTAAAATATGAAAAACAAAACAAAAGAATATAAAGAAAAATCAATCAAATAATTTTTTTTTTTTTTACGAAAAAAAAAATATTTTCAACATTTGACAATTCTTGTGTGTGCAACAACAATAATCAATTGTAATAATGTAAAAACAAACAAAAAAATATTAGTGCAAAATATACAAAGAGAAAGAGAAAAAAACTTGCAATTAAACCTGAATAGAAAAAGAAAAGAAAAAAACACATAGTGAAGAACAACAACAGAAAATCCAATAGGATTAAAAACTTCAAATTTACGTTTTCTTACATTAAATATTTATGAAGAATTCCAATCCGCAATAAATCAGCCAAACTGGAGTCTAGTACTAGGGACCGCAAAAGCAGCAGCAGAAGCAGCAGTTGTCGTCGTCGTAGTGGGAGTCACTAAATTTCATTCAATCAAATTTGGAAAAGATGAGAATTAAAATGCCCGCTGTTAGAATTGCGCAAGGTGAGTAGTGGTTTTGAGATAATTTGTTTTTTAATCTATAAAAAAAGGTAGTGGGTGAAAGTACTGAAATTCGCTAAAACTCAAACGATTGAAAGTAGATTTTAGAATCTCCCAGTGTACTTATATTTTAACAGGTTAACGAGTAATCCGAAGATAATAAAAGGGTAATGAAAAGTAATTCATTGTTAGATGAGAAATAACTTAGCTTTTCGTCTCCCAGAACTTGAGCTAGTTTCTTGGAAATCCTTAACATATTTCCTCATTATTTAATCATCTTGAACACGTTTCAATTATCCAAATAACTAGAGGGTAAGTGAGAATTAACCAATTATCAAGTAATTTGAAGATAAAATAAAAACCGGGAAAAGTGATTGGTATTTTAGGAAATGTTAAAATTTGGACTTAGAGGCCGTCGCGATGCATGCGATTTTTTGGGCTGCTACCTAAAATGCTTGGATTCAATACTCAGCACAATCGAACAATTTTTAGAACCGAAGTAGTGGGTGAAAATTCAAATGCTAGATGCTTGTTTATTCCCTGAATTCGAGCTAGTTACCTGAAAAATCACCTTGAAAGCGATCTACATAGCTTGATAACTAGTTAGAACTAGAAATACTCAATTCCTTCCCTAAAAACTTAATAGTTATGGTCACCGTGGCGTGGGTGGTAACTGCAGGGACTTCTACACAATAGGAGCAAGTTCAATTTCCAAATTAATTAGAAAAATTCGATTTGATACTTTAAGTTAGCAATGCAACCTTCCACGAAAAACTCAGTATAAAATTATATGTAAGTTTTGTAACAAGTATAGGTTAATAGGTAAAGATCGGCCTGTTATGCCACACTTATATCACATATATATAAATTATTTTGAGTCAGTTATTTCTTAAGACCCTAGTTGAAAAAAAAAGTAATGAATTCACATAAAGCTTGTGTTTCCATTTCTTATGAATCGAAATGGCAGTTCAGTAAATAAGATCTTTCTTGCCAAATTTATCTCTTGTCAGTGATTAAAGGGTCAAAATGCTGGGTTAATAATATAAATTTTTTTTATTTTCTCAAAAGGAATTAAATTTACTTCAAAACTGCTAGGCTCTGATATCCAGGTAATATATTAAGGGTCGTTTTCTCAATGTCCATTTAAGCACTAATTAGAATTTACTACTACTATTAACCGTCGGTTAAAGTTCGGATTAGTGCTTAACCGGACATTGAGAAAACGGCCTTAAGCATGCCAACTAATTGGTGTATAGCAAAAAGATGTTGATATCATAGTCACCAGCATGTAAAAACAATTTACCGTCGCTTAAAGAAAAAAATTCATTACTCCTCAATTTTTCTGCAAAAGTAGCAGATCATTTTAACAAGTTCTTCCTTTCGAAGCTGAAAACGAGAATATTCCATTACAAAAGATTTTTCATGTTTACTCATAAACCAAATTCCTATATCGATACCGGTACTGGTTTCTATTTCAACCGCTATCATCCCAAAATTGCAGGCTACTTGGATATTTTTTTTTCTTCAAAACTACCATTGCCAAAATCTATAATATTATTGTCAAAACCAAAATTAATATTTTATTTTGAAAAATTATTAACCCTTAAATGTTTTTTCGAACCAAAATATAAGTGTCAAAACAACGAAATGGTAACGAGTTTTGTTCTAAGTTATATATAATAGCAACCGAGAGTTTTACCTGTTACTGTATGAACACAATGGACTAAATATTTCATACCAAAGTTTTGGTCGTTTCAATCCAAATATGAAAGCTGAATGTTTCTAGCATTTCAGGTTTTTAAGAAAATCGGTCCCGAAATATTTTACAAAACGACAAATTTATTTCAATTTTGAAAATCGAGTTTCCCAGTTTTATATCTTTATAAATTCTAATATTATTAATTTATAAAAAAAAAATGGTTTTAAGCGAATAGTATGCTATTCTACCGAACTTTTTCAGACCATTTTAGATTTACCTCAAACTTTGTCCATTATTTTATTTGAGTCCAAATACAATAAAAGGGGCTGTAAATCTACTTATCCAGATGTACAGAAGTGACAGCAAATATTTAAAATCAGATAATTGTATATTAAGGTTTCAATAAGGTTTTGAAGGTACCGAAATTTCGACACTAATTTACGATTTTTCAAATTTTTTTTGGCGATACGTTTTTTCAAATTCCACAACTCTGTTATTGCATCCTTACAAACACAAACATAATACAAAAATAATTTTTGAAATCGAATAATGTTTATTGGTAACACTAGAGGTTCAAAGTTTAGAAGTTTCGTCTATAATTTATACTTTTTATACAAATTTTCCTAAATTTCTGAATTACTTTTTGTTTTGATGCCATTTTTAGCAATTTATTGTGTCCCAAAAAAGTTGCTTTGCGTGATCAATTTTGTGAATCACTGTAGATTTATTGAATAGTCTATAACTCAGTCATTATATTATCGATTTGTATGTATAAGGTAGCATTGGAAAGGTAATAAGACGGACTACAAAACGAAATTATTAATTTCCCAAACTATTTTTGTTTTTTATAGATTAAATAAAATTTAATTTGGGGAATTCGTTTCATATTCCCGAAATTCAAAATTAAAAATTATTTTTTTTTTTTTTGTAAAAAATAGTAAATTACCTTTTCAATAACCTTTTATTCGAGGTGGAGACCCAAAAAAGTATTCTGTAAATTTATTTTGCCGATTTCGGCGATTTCTTTCATTCTGGCAACTCCGCTGAAAACTGTACTGGAATTTGTTTGTAGCCATATTTGTTAGATGTTGTCTCAAATAAAACGATGGAAAAGGTTTGAGCCTATTCTGAAAGGGTGAGGTCGATTGCTCGGTACGTTCGTTCAATCTGGAATGGCTGTATTGAAGAATTCATGAAAATGATTTTTGGAATTAAGTTTACCTAACGTAACGATGCAAAGTCAGTATGGATGGTTGTATCTTTAAAGATACAGTGAGTATTTAAGGGTTAACACTTTACAGCGTCTGAAATAAAATTTAAACTTTTTTCTTAAAAATATCAAAGGTTTATAAATTATTTGATCGAAATAATTCTTTTTCTAATTTTTCCAAATATAATACCGATATTGAACTTCAAAAATTTAGAAACATGGAAAAGTTTCTTTAAAAATTTGCTTGATATCAACGGGTCTATAATACATATACATACACACATAGGAATTAAGTTTCAATCAGAGCATTCGAATAATAAAATAAATTTTTTGAAATATGTTCATATTTGATAAGGTCAACAAATTTTGGTCGATTAATCAGGTATCTACATTTAAAAAAAGGTGTGCTATTATTTTGTTTAATGATTTAAAAAAGAGTAATAAATAAAAAGCTTTATAAAATAATTGTCCCAAATACAATAAAATTTTATCAAGAAAGCCGTCAGAGAGCGAGTACTCGTACATGCTTATTTTCCTAATAACATCGCATTAGTTCAAACGAAAGAAAAAAAATCAAAGCTGTAAACCAATAAGGTACAATAAAATTCATAATATTTGGGTTTGTACACTCATGAAAAAAGTCATTGTAAAGGCAATAAAAATCATTTGCTAAATCAACACTAACAAACTTAAGCAAAATTTATCGCATTTTTACCTATTATGAAGTGATTACACAAACCAGTATTGTTTTTTTTTTTTTTTTTGCAAGTGTAATAAGTGTGGGTAAGAAGAGAAGGTGGGACTTATGGGAAAATAAAAGACAACAATTTTATCTTAGACATTTAAACTTTAGCTCTTTGGAAAACTTACCTATTGATAACAGCCTCAGATCTTGAAATGCAGGTGGATAAAACTTTAGGTTGCGCTGGACTCTATCCAGTATATTGCAAGTAAAAAAATTTGATTCGTTGGATGATTTTATTATGATTTGGGATTTAAATAAGGCATCAGCTGGGACGTGAACCGTGGGCGTCAAAGTTCAAATGGTTTTTTGTTTTTAATTTTACTGTGGATACAACACTCTTCCTCTTTCAATAACATTACATTTTAGAAAACCAACATATTTGGTTTATTTATTGTTTATATCTCACCTGATATTATTTTGTTAGTGGCTTTAAAATAGCCCATAATTAATTTCTAACTACAGACACATACACCTGCATTTTTTTCGTTGAGTGTATCTAAAATTTCAAATATTAAAAATATTGTTTTAAAAGCTTTTATTATATGATAATATACTTAATAGGTCATAATTGGGGTATTTTAGTTTTATGTGCAAAAAAAAAAAACATTTACAGCACAATTACCGGAATGCATATGTCCAGCACAGTCGAGCTGAAATTCCAATATTCAACCAAAAGGTTTTTAGATTTATATTTTCAAAAAATTTTATATGAAAAGGTAGATAGATCAAAAAATAGTAGAATAAATATAATAAACGTAAATCAACTTGAAAAAACTTGCTCTTATCAGATTTATATGCCTGTCACGCCTCTTTATGTCCATTGCCAGTGGAGGGACATTATGAATGTGTGCTTGACTCTTCGAATGTAGAGCCGAAAATGGGAATATTAAATTCGTACATATCCTAGAATTGGGTCTGAGAAGTGTATATGAGCAGAACTGGAAAAGAATGCAGAAAAATTTATATACTCAAAGAATTTTAGATTTTCAATCGCACTTCAAAACTTAGTTTGAAATTCCAGCGAAGGAATTTTATATGTAGTGAGTTCCATGTTTGATGCATAACCGTTAATTAAAAGAAAAGGAATTTAAAGGGAGCGCGCCACACACTTAGTTCATTCTTTGACGGGTAATAAAAGAAGGGATAACAGTGCAGGAGCGCTACGAGGAGGCTGTATGTTTTGAATAAGGCCTTATCCGTTAGTGACATAGTGACAGGTTTATAGGTCATAATTCGTTATCTTATATAGCAAGTTCCACAATATTTTTGTCACACGCATTGAAGAGTTGCATTTTTGCATGCAGGGTTGCATTTAACAAGTGAATGGGATTTTTAGTGTCAGATTTAAATAGTTTAAAATAAATTGTTTTTTTTTGTGTTTAAACCTCCCTCTGTCCCCCTCCATCTCTCCCCCGTCCCTTCCAAATTACTAATATATCTGCATATCTGTATTCATACGAGTATAAATGTTTGTAATAGAAAATCGTCTTGTCATCATACAATTTAATTGATCAAATGTTTATTCTCTCTTCTTCTTATTCTTGTATTTGTTTCATTATTTTCGGTTTATTTGTATTACAAATCAAAACCAAAAAGTTGAAAATTTTTATTATTATTGCGCTATTGTTGTTGTTGATGATGGTGGTGTTGGTGCTAATGGTGGTGGTGTTCAGTATGTAGATATGTAACCATGTACTGTTTTTTTATTTTTTTTATTTAGTGTTGTGTTCAAGATAACCGCAAGTGCCAACAAATTGTCGCTTGTTGACGTTAAAAATTTCGTTGAAATGAAACATGGTTGAGGTACCCATTGGTAAGATAAGGGGTAAGTAAAAGGTAAGGGAACACCTTGCGACTTACGACTTAATTATTTTGTCCGCTTATTGTTTGCATTGACTCGACTGACTATGTAGGTACCAGGTATGTAGGTGTTATCTTAAATTTTTGTTTCTAAGTATATGTATGTTAGTGTATGATTTTTAGATTTTTTTTGTTTAGTAAATTGTAGCCTAAATTGGTGTTGTTAGCAGGGAAAACTATAAAACGCACCTAGTGAGACAACTACAATTTCTTTTGATTGCGGACCATAATTAATTGCTTTTTATTACATTTTTGGTAATTTTTTTGATTTTTTCGTAGAAATGTATCCCACACCAAAAAAAATTAAACATATTTATTTCCTTTTTTTTTTTTTTTTTTGGGAGGGGGTTTTCATTGTATTGTCTGTATGCCACAAATTAAAAATTGATAGCAATAACATTTTTATTTTTATCAGATTGTTGTTATCTTTTCACTCCATTACCGTTAGAAGATTCTTTGAGATCATTGCGACAAGTATTATAACGATGGTTAATAAGTTCCCTCTCTTCAAATCAAAGTCATACATACTACAAATATGTAGATTTTGCTTATCTGAGGAAATAGTATAGGAATATTTCATCATATTGTGTTATTTCGCCATTGCTCATAATATTTCACTGAGTATAAAAATTTGCTGGAATCACAACTAACTCAAAATAACTATCAGAAAAATTCTGTATACCTAAGCATACCAACCATTTTTTTTTTTCCTTTTTTTTTGTACGTTGGCAGGTGGAAACTTTTATAGGTACCCAGAAATCCTGTTCTTGTCCGATTATGTCGGACTCTTATCGACAAAAACGACATAATTCCTCTTCTCCCACTATCCCCGCGTGACTATCATTTGTTATTACTTCGCGGGGCTTACTTACCGTTAAGATTGGACAGTACAGGTTAGTTCAGTTAGCTATTAATCTTAAAATTTTTTTTTAGGATTTTTACTACATTTTTTAAAAATTTTGAGAGAAAAGTGCACTTATATTTCATGCTTTTTTGATTTACGGTATCCTTTTAAATATCTTTTAAAATTCTCAAGCATCGGAATTTATTCTGATGGTTTTTCAAAAATGGGCAAAACCACGGCAGTTTTAGGATTTTCAGTTCATCTAATCTCAAAAGCACGAACCGAACTCTGCTTACAGATTCGAGTTCAGCAAACAAAAATATTTAACAAAGCTTTGACTCGATATGAGAGTGAGTAAAATGTGCAAAATCGTGCGTGAGAGAGAACAGTCACCTCTCTTCAAATTGTTAGAATGGAATTTTGAATATTTCTGTAATAATATTAAGGATAAAACGATAGTGTTTTCCGCATCTGCTTATATTTTATTCAAAGTTACTTTCCATTTTAATGTTTAAATTTCCGCAAATCATCATGCGTAAGAGTAAGTAGAAATCTTTTGATCGTGCTGGAATATGAGTGAGTAAAACCTAAATTAACTTTGACAATGTTAATGTATGTAAGTGATATTTTACTAATACACCTATCATAATTTATTCAATATAGTATGCATGGTTTCGAGCCCCATCAAGGGAAAGTTTTTTTTTAATTTTGAGTTTTATGAATCGGCTAGTTTAGAATTTCATTACAGTATACTGAATGTCATGATGTCATGCGTATTTGCTTATATCCCGTGGGTTCAAGTACAGAAAGTTCAAGAAATTTTTATATACGGAATAATCTAGGAAGTAGAAGTTCTTGTCCATTTATTTATGTTTCTGATTTCTGTTTTATATTTATTAATTTTAGTATTGGCGATTAAACCTTCAATGCTTTCAGTAGTGTTGATGGAAAATTCTCCAAATGCCTGAAGTAAGGAGAGGATTATGATATGGGCAAATAATAGTAACCCACAATTTGTTGAGCCGAGGGAGATGCATTTACATACTTAAGTGCTTACTGAAACTGCATGGAAACTTAATTTAAACGAGACGCTCTCTAGCGATGTATCATATATTTTTTGTAGCCGACGGAAGTAGTGTATTGGTTATTAAAGAAAATAATATAATAAAAGTTAATATTAATTACCAATGTATTACCGATACCAACACCACTGACCACAACCAGTCCTCATGGCAATCGGGTCTATGGCCTGGAACCGACCCAGGAGAAATCCTGGCAAAAAAGAATAAAACAAGAGAACAAAATTAACAAAAATGTTTGGGCCCTTGACCAAAATATCGATATCTTAGTGTTTTGGGATCGCTTATCATGAATCTGGCGTCGAATTTGTTGGACTGACTATAGTTTCCGAGATATTATTTCTAAAATTCTTGTGTAAATATAATAAGCTTGAGCTTCATTATTTTTTAACCAATTTTTACAAAACAAATTCAGCCCTATTCTAAATATTCCCATAATGGAACTCCTGGGAGAATTTTTTTCTTTCCCCCATATTCTTATAGGAAAATAAAGAAAAGGAAGAAATTTTCCCTGGAGTTTCATTATGAGAATATTTAGATTGGGGCTGATTATTTATTTTTTAGAAGAATAATAAAAATTTTAACAATAATGTATAAATAACGTAAATGAGGGTAATTCGGATCGATGGATGTAAGTCGGATCGATTTTGTTTTGCTAATAACTTTTCTTTGGTATTTCTCAAAATTATGTTCGAAACGAACGAGAATTATTTCTCCTTTCTAATGGTATGCAACACTTATTCAAATTAATGAGTTGCGAGCGAAAAAACAAAGAGTGAGCGTAATTTCATACAAAGCCTTAGCAATTGAAATAAGAAATCGACAAATTTTTTAACAATAATAACTTTTGTGCTGGTAAGAATATTTATATAATTTTTATAGGGTTTTGTTCACTAAACATTCTGCTATAGTTTGGTAAAGATAAGCACCATTTTAGAAAACATACTAAGAAAAAAATTGACTTTTAAAATCGATCCGAATTACCAGCATGCGTTTTTCTACTTGCATATAATTCGGATCGATGATCCGAATTACCAGCAAATGAGGTGTTTGCATAATTACAAAATTTAGAAAAACTATATAGTTTTAATTAATGAAAGTTTTTTAATTGTGATTTGGATATAACAGGTGACGTTTGGAGCTAATTCGGATCGTCCCTTTGTTTAGAGAGTTTTTGTGGAATTTGATTTCAAAGTTTAGATAAACTATAAAAATATTTTGAATTTTAGTCAAAAATTTTGCATTTTAAAATCAAAAAATATTTTTTTTTATTGAAATATTAATTGAAATTAGTCGCGTTTCTTAGAGTTATAGCAATTTTGAAACTAACAAGTAGTTTTTAGTCAAATTCAATATGAAATATATTTTTAAAAATGATTAGTATTTTTTCTATTCCAGACTACATTTTAATTTTTGATTATGTCAATATACTTATAAATTTTAATTAAAAAATTGCTTAGAATGATTCAAAGAAATGTTTTTTTTTATATATTTCATTGTGAATCAGCTCATGGGCATGGTCACGGACTACGGGATCCGGAGATTTATCTTAATGGGGTTAACATTTGTTCATCCCTTTTAAATTTTTTTTTATTTGTAGCCAATGACAAAATATATGAAATTCTTAACAGTAAGGAAGGGGGGGAGTTAGGGAGGCGTTGGTGGGAGAGGTTAGGATGGGTTGGGGGGAGGTTAGGGGGGAGTTGGGGTCGAGCTCAAGGGTATTTAACCCCACATCCTTTCCCCTTTCCTACGCCCCTTAAATCCGCTATTGCTCCTACGTAAGATTGCATAGTCCCATAATTTTGCTTTTAATATATTCGCATATATCGCCCAGCCATAGCCTCTTCCCCTAATTTTGATACGCCCACGAGTAGGCCCATAATTGAGAATTAGTTCGGTGTGGAACAAGTAAATCTCCATATCAAATTTTATTAATTAAGCTTGATATGGTATTCGATGATATTGGATTTTTGCAAAAATGCCACGCCGACTTTGAGATACGGTCAAATTTTATAACTCACAACTTGACATACACACGAATGCATCTCTACACTAAATTTCACTAAGATCGGACAAACGGTCCGAAAAGTAAAATACATAGATTTGGACAACACTTTGTATGTATGTGTGTGTATGTATTTACGCATACATACATAACTTTTTTTTTAATACATATTTTCCTTAAACAGCAAATTAATCTTTTGCATCTAAATAAACCTCAAATTAAAGATAAATTGTTATAAATTTTGCTGTTCCGAATTACATGTAATTTTGTACTAAAACATTTTTTTTTCATAAATCTTTAATCCTTATTTTTAGCGCTCAAAGTTTTCCTTGCAAAAATCGATCCGAATTACCTACACTTACATTACAAACATATTGGAATAGCCGAAAACATGAAGTGCTTCCAGGTTTTCATAAAAATTTGTAACAGCATGACCTCATTTGTCTAGTGGGTAGACTAGACTTTCACCCGGTAGGTAGCGGGTTCAATTCCTGCCTTAGTCTGGTAATCAACTCTTACAACTTTCATATACTTACTCTCGGTATGAAGGGAATGAGACTTATAAGAGACTATCCAAGTACACATCTTGGTAAGCAATGGCAAAAAACCACCAAGTGATAACAAATTCCGACACCGCCGTTCGTTTCAACCAAGTGGTATCACAAAGAGCCGCTCTAACCTAAGTGTACCCCTGGCCAGCCACGTAACCACACAGCACGTTGGTGTCAGTTTTTTTTACTATTTTTAATGGTAACATGTTTAAATCGGTACCCAACAAGGAATTACTATATAGTTGAAGATCGCAGACCAGACAAATTTTAGTTTGTGAGGTTATTTTTCCAAGAATAAGTGGGTGGAGGGTGTTTTGATGTCCTAAGACCCAACATAATTTTTGATCAGCAAACTTTTTTCCAGCACACTCTAATACTTTTATCATTCAGCTAAGATGTACTTAAAAAACTCCCAAAATTTGGGGTATGGAGCTTAGATGAAGGATTTTTGGTTGCACAAAAAATGTGCTTCTTTTTCTACTAAAAAACTTTGCTATAGACTCTAAAAAAGATAAAACATAAATTAAGAATGTCCTGGTAAAGCCATTTTCATGGTTTAATGAACCGTTATCTCAAAAACATGACGTGATGGAGCAAAATGGTCTACAGATTCGAGCTCAGCGACCCAAAATTACTTTAATCTACACGTCAAATCGCCTGTCCGATTTTGGCTGTTGCACAGTGTTTGGCTATAGAGAAAGTCACTTGATTTCGACGACTTCTAAGAGAGAACTTAGACAAACTAATTCTAACTTAATAAAATCTTTTATTTTTATTTTTAATTACTAGTTTTAAACCTGATTAAGGCATTAAAACTATCTGTTTTTCAAAATCTCCAAGATTGTTCTGAAAATTACGATTCATGGGTCGAAAAACACCAGCTTTTGTGTTTAGACCTCTTAACGTAGATCAGCTATTGGTTTCCACTATTTTCCCTCCCAAACACTGCATTTTATGAAACGTATTTTCGGCACATTTTTTTATATCAGTCTTAATCCATTTTGAACATCTGTAAAGTCATCAAACAAATATTTAAAACTGCATTTCAAAATTAACTTTAATCCTATTAGGTTTTACTTGGCTAAACTGGCATTCCTACCTTTTTTGGACCAGTTTATGTAAATTTATTTATTTTGCGTTTTAAAAGCTAAATAGTAAATTTAAAAAAAAAATCGTTTGAAAAACACACAAATTTCAGCAAAATCGTATTTTTTTCCAAATAATGTTCTAATACTGTTTGATCTGAAAGAATGTTTGTTGCTTATGATTTTGTGTACGAGAATACATTCTTTGTTACACAGATTAATGCTTGAAAATTAATAAAATTTCTTTAGAATTGCGAAATATTATATTGGAGACATAAAGAAATTTCGTTTAAAAAAATTTCTTAACTGAACCATGAGTTCTGGTCCCTCTTCAAAATGGGTTAAGCGGTATGCGAAAAAACACAGATATTCTGAGGTTTACAACCTTCACTCTGAAATCATTGTCCTCTTCCACTAGCGCTGTCGCCACCACAATCGATTGCTCACTCAGGTGTCACTCTGCACCTGTACCAGTATAGAACTGTGCGCCGCCTTCCGTCATCTCAAACACCCACCCCCAAAGCGTTTTCGTTCGCAAAAGTGAACGTGCATATTACCAATTTAATTTGATTATCGACCAAACGATGTCCATTAGCGTGTTATATTTTTTCTTTTTATACTTTTTTTTTTTTGGTTATACTGAAAAGTTATTACCTCTCATACACACAGTGTGAGTGTCGTCGCCATGGTAATTTGACAGTTTATTGATATAGAATAACACGGTAAAGCCGCAAGGATACATCATTATTGACCCAAGGTTGCTTAGGAAATCGCCAGCTGAAAACCAATTTGCATTGTTTGGAAAAATAACAGCTTTAATAATATGTATATATGTATGTATGTAATAATAACAATAGCAGCAACAGCAACATCAACAAAGTAATTAAACTCATATGAAACCAAGTCGTCACCACATTGAATGGAATGTAAACGGAGCTGTCAAAGTTGAAAACGCGAGTATGTTGCATGCAACGCAGGGTTCGCTTGCCATTTAAACAGAACATAATTATGAAATGTTTCGTCCATCACAAAATGTCATTGAAGTTATTTATTACGCACCAAATTCAACTGCTGGGAGTCAAGTCAACAGCTTTTGGCAGGCAAGGGATTAAAAAAAAGCCAAAAAACAACTAAAAAAATAACAACAAAAATCACAAAAAAATAATAATAAAAACGAACGCGCAGCGCAGTTTTAAACTCGCCACAGGAGAAACGACATTTTCCATTTAATGTTTCGTTGAAATGCAAAAAAAATAAAAAGAAAAGAATGGAAAATAAAAAAAAAACCTGACTCATATTCACATATGTGTGTTTTAATGTATGCATGCATATACATATGTATGTATGTATGCACATAATGATGAGGAGGCCGAGATGACATCTCCTCATCATCGGCCTCAGAGTTAGCTCAGCAGTCGCTGTCGCTACCGCCGCCGCTCGCTCGCTTCTCTGTTTTGATTCAGCATTCACTTCTGCTACTGGCAGCATAATCAGCCACAACAGCGCAAAGAGAATTACTTCCGCTGCGGCGACTCGACAACTGCATTCGCTTCACGTTTGTGCGAACGAGGCGAGGCGAACGAGCGAGCGAGTGATTGTTTTGTACTTTTCTTTTGTTTTAAATCAGCTCCTTTGTTTTTCATTTCATTTTTACGTGCAACAATAATAATAATAATATGAATGCTTTTTGTATGTATGCATTAATGTGTCTGTGTGTGTACTTCTGTGCGTATATGTGTGCAGACACATATGTATGAATGTGTGTATGCATGCATTACCAAAAAAAAAATCTCATTTTATTTATAAAACTGCAACCAACTTTTTGAAGTTTTGAACTTAACGAGAATCGCATACATTCATCACCTTTTACAATAAATTTCTACACTGTCTTACATAATTTACACATTCATGCATACACATAATTAGTTTAAAAAAAAAAAAATGAGACATCAGAATAACACAGACACTTCCTGAATTGGTTTGAGGCGCGATGCTTTGTCAAAGCATTTCCGTTTGGCAGAGCATTTCCATTTTCACAGAACAGCAGCCAAGGTTCTGGAAGCTAGTCCCTTATATAATTTATATTCTAAGATTAATTAATTAAAATAAAAATACTTAAAACAATTAAAGTTCAGAATTAAGGACTGCATTTTCTCCATTTTAGATATTTCACCCTCATAGGTTAACTCCTTAATCGCGGCCTCAAGCATTTCAATATCAAAAATATCAACTTAAGAATTCGCAATGCATCAAATTTTGAATCTTTGAATCGAAAAGCTTCTGGAATTTTTACAACAGAAATATTACTAATTATGAAATTAAATCAGAAAATCAGAGTATCATTAAGTAGATACTGTTCTAGAACCAAATTTGATTTAATTCCCTCCAACAAATAATTTTTAAGTTTGGTTTTAAAATCAAACTTTTGATTACGGTACCCCTGTGAAAGGTTAAGCCGAATCTATTCTCTAACTACATCGAATTCGTAAACCGATTATAAAATAAACTTTGCATTTGTGCCACAGATAGATTGGCCTTTGCCGAAACATGACCATATCAAAGCCAGAGAGTTATATGGACACTGTCGGTCAAATATATCTAGATTAGCAGGGCAGGCTGAGTATCCTCCAGAATATCCAAAAACTTATATATTTAACCTGAAGTTCGTGGAAGAAACAAAGGGCCACAACAACTCTTTCAATTCGGATCTGTTTTCAGATAAATCAGCCTGTCTCTTAACTTCACTACTACTTACCTTAATAGTACTGCTTGGATCTTCAGTAATCGTCTGCAGGTTTTCGCGGGTCTTCCTTTCCTTAGGCTTCCCAGACGCTTCAGTCGATAGTGGTCCTCGTTAAGTTATCGCCCCTTTTTCTTCTTCGAATCTCAAGATGTACAGATTTTTCTTGAGATCTGCTGCATAAATCAGCATTTGAAATGGTGTTTGGCTGGAATATTTTTCATAATTTTGAATGACCAGCGGCTTATGAAGACTTACACAGCATGGAAATATCTATATCAGATGCTACTACATTCTAAGTTTCGAACGAATATTTACAATTTGTTTACGCTGCGGGATGTATAATGCAATACCAATTGGATACATTCTGCCGAATACTGCCATTGATTTTTTAATGCGATTTTTTATGCTTTCATTCGAGCCATCAGTAGTGAAGTAGTGTTATGCTAAAGTAACAGAAGGACTGCATTTTCTTTAATTCGATGTCATCAATAAAGAACTTACGCGTAGTTAGGAAGTTCTTTGGGATATTGTGAAATTCGAAAACTTGGATGAGAAAGAAACCCTCTCTCTATATATATGCAATTGTACCGTTCTACCAAGAGCATGACTCTGCTTTTTATACAAACTCTTTTTGAATGATCCAAGGACATAAGTGTTAAAAGAAATATTTTAGAAAAATTGCAAATACCCATTATTTTTTTACCCTTATAAATATTTGTTGCAAACAAAAAGTTCTTTCACTGCACTTGAAGCTGCGATGTACTCGGATTCAGTGGTTGATAAAGCAACAGATTTTTGTGTCTCGCAACACCAACTAATTACTCCAAAACCAAAGAGAAAAATATATCCCGATGTCGATCGTCTTGTTAGGTTATCACAAGCATAATCTGCGTCACTATATCTAACCAACTTCATAGATTTTATGCATTTAAATCGAATTCCACGATCAATTGCTGACTTCAAGTATTTTAAAGCACGCTTGACAGGACAAACATGTGTTTTTGTAGGATTCTCAAGAAAACGACTCACTACTTTCGCTGCATAGCTTATATCTGGACATGTGCCAGATTCATGATACTGCCAACTACTTCTCGATATGGAAATTTTGCTACTTCAGAATCATCAAAATTGTCTAACACCTGATTAACATCAGCTGGAGTAGTCACACCATTGCAATCTTCCATTCCAAACTTCCGCAAAAATCCCTTTTGTAGATACTTTATTACCGGTTCAGTTTCATCTTCTCAAGACGCTACAATCAGTCCATCATCCACATAAATCGCCAGTATTATTTTCTTGCCAAATTCTCGATAAAAGATGTAATTTTTTTATTCCAGCAGCGTAAAATTTCAGTCAGAAAATATCAGCTATTAAAATAGTAAAAATTTAAAAAGGCACACTGAGTAGGAAACCCAAAAAAGGCATTTATTACGAAAGAAGGCACTAATCAGTGAAAAAAGTCAACATTTTTGACAAATAGCAAAAAACGCAAAATAAAATGTTTATATTTGGAATCAGGGGTTTTGAAACTCTTATTTATATATTTTTTTTAACCATCATCCAGGATTAAGCAGAAAAAAGAGGAGAATACCTTTTTCTTCTTTAATCATAAACAATATCGCAATTGAGTTAATTAAGGTGAGATTCATGATGAGACTCATGTGCATATCAAAGAGTAGCGAAAAAGGTCATACCTTTTAAACTCCATTTAAAACAGTTAGTATGCACACCAATTTTTGTAACCTTTATAAAATTTGACTAACACACCAATAGAAGTAAGTATATCCCACAAAGATTATTTTTGGCAGAGTTCATTCGTAATAATTGAATCGTCAATAATTGTAGTTAGTTGTCTAAGTAAAATGTCGTGAATTGCATTCCAAAAGTCATCATCAAATCAAATTAAACAAAATTCAACACTAGTTAACATTCGTTGATGTCGTCAGCCTCACTGCATTGTATTATTTATTTATTTTTTCTTTTTTTGTTCTACCCTTGACATTGTAACGCGCAGTTTAGTTTTGTTTCTTTCTTTTTTCAAGCAAACGCCAAACGGCAAACGGAACAATTTGAGCAAAGTGTTAAATGCATATTATGAGGAATTATGAGCGCTTGCATTTGCAATAATCTTATTTAGATACGCTGCGGCATCATGACGCGGCACATGGTAGAGTGAAGACGTTGCACCAACAGCAACAACAACAACAAGAAAGAAAAAAAAAGCCGCACTCGAGTAAAAAGTTTGTACGCGGAATTTTTTCTTCGCGAAACACTTTGGTAAACTTTTCACTTTCAACTGGAAACGACTTCCACGCTCCACGTAGGATGTGAGGCAAATGCAAAGAATAATAAGAAGAAAAAAAACAGCATACAAATTTACTTTGTATATATAAATACGATGATGTACCTATATAAAAGTATATACAATGTATATAATAATAGCATAAAGAGAAACATCGTCATTACCATCGCCGCAGCGAAGAACATGAGAGGAAGAAGGCTGTGAAGAAGGGGCAGGTGGCATGAGTAAAAATGATGATGGAGTGCAACTGTGTAGTAGGAAAGCACAAGTTAAAGTGTGACGTCGAGTAGAGAGTAGCTGGGCTGGGGCGCCACATTGTTGACGCTCCTAAGTACGCTACTTGGCTGATGAGGTGATGAAGAAGAGGCAGAAAAGGTACGAGACGGCAGACGGCAAGGCAAG
This sequence comes from Toxonevra muliebris, assembly GCA_963691655.1. Taxonomy (NCBI): domain Eukaryota; kingdom Metazoa; phylum Arthropoda; class Insecta; order Diptera; family Pallopteridae; genus Toxonevra; species Toxonevra muliebris. Next base: position 127,732,830 of record OY829326.1, read on the forward strand.
CAAAGCTAACATTAGAAGCTGAAGTAGCAGCAGAAACAGCAGCAGCAGCAACATTTTCATAGCACAATCACCACAGCTGACTGTGAATGAATGAATTCTTGTTTTTTTCTTTCGTTCTTTCTTTTCGCTCTTTACTTTGTGCAAAACGCATATAAATCTGTATGTATGTATGTATGTAAATGAAACTTGTGGAAAAAAAGAAGCGCGAATGAGTGCCTAAGAAACTGTGGGCTGCAGCATAATAATCAACGTTGCTGTTCTCGCTGAGTAAAAAACACTGAACAGAAGCCAACTACCCTCTGCCCTATGATGACGACGGCAAAGGCAATGGTAAAAACGACGATGATGAGGATGGTGGTTGTTGGCTGTTGATTTGGATTGAGTACATCCGGAATTGTTTTTTTTTTTTCTTCTCATTTTTTATTTTTGAATAAATTTTGTTTATTTTTTACGCCTCCAACACGCAGACGCCTAAAAAAGCGCGCGAATTTTTTATTTTAAAGATTTCCAAGTATAAATGTTTCTTTATGTGAAATATTGTTTGAAACAAAACGCTCGTTGTTTACATTCAAAGCAGCTTTTGCTTTTCGGAAGCATAGCAGCACACTTGCCTGCAGCTTCCTTCCAACAACTGTGGTGATGGTCCAGAAGTAAAGTGACAAAAAATTGTTACTTCTAAATTCGCATTCGCGACTGTGCTAAGGTCATGTCACTCTCGTTGCTGCACATACACAATCATTCGAAGCGAAGCGTAGCGCCACAGCAAACGCAGCAGCAGCAATTGCTCCAAGTTTTAACATAAACGCAAATGTAAACACACACACAATACATGCATAAACATACACAGATACTCACAAAGTTATGGCAGCACGTGCCAAACTATAAACTTTGCATATCTTTAACGTGTGCAAGTACAAGTGTGTGTGTGTGTGTGTATTTGTGAGGCAACACGAGAAGGAGATACGATTCATTTGGCACACGGCTTCACTTCAAAATTTTGAAACCAACGCAGAGACAAAGGAATCGACTACAACTGACGAAGATACACAAAAGGAAAACGAAATTGAATTCTTTGACAAAAGAGTAAAGTGATAAAAGAAGGACGCTAGAGTTAATGCCGCAGTGTATGATACGACGATTTGTTTGTTTGTTTATTTGATTTTGTTTTGTGTATTTTTTCTTTTTCCTCGTACCAGCGCGTATAAAATTGGCTAATAATAAAACATCTAAAGTTTTTACTAAGGCCCAAAATGCAATAGTTAGCCTCCAACATTTTTCTTAAATGTCGAATGTTTTATCCCCTTGCATTGAACGCACCTTAGTTCATTTCCGACTTGACTCTTAGACAAAGCATGCGTTGCACAGTCACGCGAGATGGTCGAAACAAGTTACAAAATTAGGCATTACTAAGCGACGGAAATTATTTTGATTATTATCATTTTCGAGCAAGGTTTCGACCCCGAAAAAATCAGAGTTAAGAAAATAGTTTCGGGTGCACTTTCAGCTCTTCAGACTCCGACTTTATAATTTACGAAACTTTTTCCGAGAACTTCGATACAGGAAAAAGGTGCAGATTTGGTTAGGCGTCATGCTGATTCAGACCCAGTGGAGGGTTGGGTTTGAAATATTGGTTTAAAAGAAACATTTTTATTATGTAGGAGAGTATCGTCTAGATTGGAACACCGCGTTTTTTCTTCGTTTGTTCACACAAGCACTACCTTCGTGTTTTTAATATTTTTTATTTCAATTACAGGTTTCCTTTCCCCCATTTTCCAGCGTATTTCAGCCTTTTTTCAATTACAGATTTTTTCAATTATTTTTCTAAATATCTCATTGATTTTCTACGGTGTTCCGGCCATAATTACAATTTTTTCCAAATCCCCATAACTCCTAAACTACTAATCCAATCATTTTCTTATGTTCAGCAAAAGCACTGCAGCGGAAGTTATGGGCAAATGTCAAAACGAGCTCCAACCTTGATGGCACTCCCCTACTCTTCGCCATGCAAAAAATGGGTTGAAATAGGATAGAGGGTACAAACTTGGATAATGTTTAAATATGAAGCAAGCAAAAACTGAATCGGTTTGAATTCAGGTTGAATGAAATCGTAGCTCCTGGTTTACTTATTTTAATTGTTTCGGCAAAAAATGTTTTCGAAAGCATAAAAGAATCCAGAAATCTCATATTTTCAAACTAAAATTTGAAACAATTATATCTCGATCGCTAGTAGATCCAGTAGTTCGGTAATGAACGGGGCATGATTAGTTCAAGTTTTGTTATTCCTTCAAAAAGTTCATAATCTCAGCAGTAACTATCATAATGGCTGAAAATTTTTACGGGATGATTAAGCAAGCTGTGGATAAATTTTCTCCTCCCATAAAATTGTGATTGTGTGTGAAATTTTGTGATTTCGAGTGACAAAAAAAAATAATATATGAGTGGCCAAAAATTGTCTATTTCAAGTCTCAGATCTACAATTTATGTTTAAGGAGTTTAACTAGGCCAAAATCCAGTCTAAAAACTAACCTAGAAATGCGATCAAAATTCAGACTTAAATTCAAATCAAATTTAGATCAAATCAAACTAAATTCGGATCGAAAATCAAACAAAATTGCACCCAAACCCAAACCAAATTTCAAATCAAAAATCAAACCAAAACTCAAACCAAATTCAAAATAAAAATCAGATTAAAACTTAAACCGAAATTCAAAACACCAGGTACCAAATTTAAGCCAATCATTGAACCAAAATTCAGAAAAAAAATCAAATCTAAAAACAGTCCAGAAACAGTTATCCAGCTCCCCAAATGTGGGGAATGAAATCACGATATCAGATCCAAACATTTCTTAAAAGGGTGGTTTCAGCCTCTTCATAAGTTTAAAATTGTGCTTGATTTATGACCAACGATCAAAATGCATATGATTTTCATTGATAAGGATGAGGGGAGGTTTTAAGCGAAATCCCATACCTAGGATTCATATACAAACAGATTCTGAAATTACAGATTAATTTTTACAAAGTGTATACCTTAAAGTTTACAAGCATTCATATATTTTGAAAATGGGACCCTCTGGTCTCCACTATCAAAAAGTAAACATATCTAGAACACTAATGGAGATATTAGCACAAATAATTTATGCCCCAGAAAACTTTTAAACTTAACATACTATCATATCAAAAATATTTAACCACCATACAATGTATGTTCCATATGTGCAGTCGATTACCGCGGCCTCACCAACTCTAATATAACTCTACTCTCTGTATAACCGCCTGCGCACAAAATTTTTGATACGTTTCATTTTTCTTGGAGGTCTTTCGGATTTACCTTTTGTCGTTTAACAAAATTTTTTAATTGAGCTTACAATTATTGTATTATTTGATAGCAAATCTCACTCATTCATTCATAGTTTGTCTTAAAAGATATCAATGACGATTGAGAATAATGAAAAAATAAAAAACAAAAAATAAAACAAAAAAGACACACCAAACAGCTAGAAGATTAAAAAACAACCCACGCACGCGCAATGGAGTCCAACTTTAGCACGCGCACAGCGCACAGTGGAGATGTGCCCGTGCCACAAAGCGAAGATATTTCGCTTATAATGATCATTTTTTTTTTTTTTTGTAACTTTTTTGGCATGTGGTCGACAAAAGCGACGAAAAAATATAAGAGAAAGAAAAAAACAAAAAATAAAAAACAATAACAAAAAATTAAAACCACACAATGTGGCGAGCCCTTTTTGTCAGGACTCATCGTCATGACGATGCTGCTGGTGATGATGATGATGATCGAAGATCATGTCGTAGGCATGAGTAGTGGGTACTGATTTGATTTGGCAAACCGGTGCGTGTAGGCGTAGGTGCGGCCGGATAGTCGGCGTAATTTGATTCAATAATTATTGATTTTGAATACATACCATATCTCTACAATACTAAGTAAAGCACAAATAAATCAATCATGGATGAGTAAGAGGAAGTTTATTTAAATAGTAATATGTGCAGAAGTAGAAATGTCAGAGTGGCTCCAAATAGTAGTGGTAAATTTCATGTTTATCTTTTGGAAAAGTTAAACGTTTCAAAAAGAAACATGTAGTTAGTAAGCAAAGTTGCTGGGAGCTCAAAAACTTTGAGGAAGTAAATTTTCTTAGATGAGCTATGTAAATATACAGGGTTAGCCATGTTAAGTGGACTTATTTATTTAAAAAAAAAAAACATGGAAAAACACATATTTTGCTGTTCAAGTAGAAAATCATTTAATTTGGTTTAAGAAGATTTGATTACATCACTTTTTGAAATTACCAGGCTAACATGGACAATAGACGTACTAGACAGCTACTCAACCTAAGCAGAAGCTCCATCAGCATAACGACTTCGGTGCTCACGGGACACTGCATAATGGGAGACATGCTGCAAGACTTGGACTGCCATTCAATGACTTCTGTCGGGGCTGCGGCTCTGAGGAGGAGGAAGAAACAGTCCTTCATTTCATGTGCGAATGCCCATCCCTGGCCAGGAGGAGACTAAAACTCCTGCGTTCACCTTTCTTCACTAGTCTGTCCGAGCTATCATCCATAAATATTAAGGACATAGCCAGATTCATTATGGAATCCTCATGGTTCTCCACTCCGTAAATGGGGGAGTCGCGCCGTACTGTGGTATCACAATGAGCCTAATTATGTGCTTTCAAGCAGAAGGCTGCCACTCCAACCTAACCAACCTAACCTATCACTTTTTGAAGATGATATCGCGCAAGTGGTCGCCCTAAGCTCGAATGATGTAATGAACCCGTTTTTCGGCATTTTCAATTGATTTGACCAATGATTCGGCCGATATGGCGGCTATTTCCTGGTGTATGTTGGCCTTAAGTTCATCTAGGCTCCTTGGCTTGTTGATACAAACCTTTGACTTCAAGTAGCCCTAGAGGAAAAAAAGTCAGGCGGTGTAAAATCTGATGAACGTGGAGGCTAGTCAAAATTACCATTTTGTGATATCAACCGACCGGGGAACAATGGCTTCAAAAATCGATTGCATGAGCTGTGTAAGGTGGTACGCCATTTTGTTGGAACCAGAAGTGCTTCATATCATTTCCATGAACAATAGACTTATTTTGAATGTACAACTGAACAATTTCAGCCCGTTCGATTGGTGTGTACTGTTCAATAGCGAAAATCTCCTACGATTGACGCTTCAAACACGTGCTGTCATTAGTCGATCTGACGTTTCTTATCAAAGTTAAAGTGTTGTTTGATGAGTCAATAGACGAATTGGAAATTTCTCATTCAAAAATTCCACTGTGATTCTTTATAAAGACAACGATTACACTGTACAACGGAATTTACCAAAAAAAAGCTCAAGAGTTTTGAAAGCAGATTTTATATAATTCGAGTACGCTGAACATAATGACATTTTCGGGTTTTCTCTATATCGTCTAATTATTTTATAACGGGTTGAAAATATAATTGTACATGAAAAATATTATTTGTAGATTTTTATTTTGTTTAAAAATCTGCAAACAATTTTTTAATGGACATTTCTTTTTAACCCATTAAAAAAAATTAGACGATATAGAGAAAAACTAAAAACGCCATCACGTTCAGCATACTCGAAATAGGTATTTAAGATCCACTTTCAAAACTCTTGAGCTATTTTGGCCCTTGTACAGTGTTATCAATCCGGCAAAGAGCCAATGCAAAAGGTTTAGAAAAAATATTTCAGGCACAAATTTAATGTGTTTAAAATTGTTCTTAACCAAGAAAACTGCAATTTTTGACACGAGATGGTTTCATAAGGTTCGCTGAAAGCAGAGAGGCGGGGAAAATTGTCAATATAAGCGGCCTTTAAATAATTTTTGATTGGCAAAAAAGATTTCAGAATGGATAAAACTGAATCTCAAGCCAATGGCAGTACAACAGTTTAAAAATTGTCGTGGTATCTTCATTTAGTATATTTGACCCATCCGTGTAATAGTTTTGGTTTATTCAATCAACGAAAGGATCAACATCTAGCTCTTCTATGACTTTCATTTTTCCAATAACAGAAAGAAATTCACAGTTACGAACATACCAATACTATGCAGGTCCATTTTCATCTAAATACTTAAATGCAATGAAAGCTTCATTGAAATGTTAATTACCAAAAAGTTAAAGATCCATAGATCAACTGCAGCTCAGATGGCCTCTAATTTTGTTATTACTTAAATTCTCGAGAAAACATGTGGTAATTCATTGCCTCCCGATTTTCTCTATTCCTAAATATATTTGTAATTTATTTTTTCGGTTGGTTCTCTATTTATTCGTTGAAGAACTTGAACTAAATACTTGGAAATATGAAAATTAAAAGCTTTTGTTTTTGTCATTCTCATTAAATGTTAGCTGAAAAACAAATTAATCATCAAAGATCAAATATTTAACCAAAACTAGGTACGGTACACCACCACTAGTCACCCATACACTCGCCACCGCAGGCCTCACTTCGTGTGTGTCCCCGCTCGATAGATCTTATCTAAAAACTGATGATAATAATGATGACGATGACAAAAACAAAAATACGAGCCACATGTACCACAGCTTCGTTTTTCGTTTTGAACAATTCACTCGTTCATCGGTCCGTCTGTCCGTCTTTTGCTTGTTGCCTTGTTGCCCCACCACAACAGTTCATTTGTGCATCCCATCCATCGTTCGTTTTGGGTCTGTTGTTTATTTGCGTTTATTCACTCATTCAATACAACTCGATCATCTTTGCTGTTGTCGTCGTTGTTTTTTTTTTTTTTTTTTTTTTGTCGTCGTCTCTGTTGTTGTTTTCTCGTTGTCATTGGCTTTGACGCCTCCCCTTTTTTCATTTCAGTTACCATTTAGCTGATAAGTCACTAACTTATTTACTTTGGGGCTTTAGTGAGTGGTTCGCTCGTTCGTTTTCGGTTTGCCTTCGTTTAAGTACATACATATCTACGCATACATTCTTTCGGCTTTTTCGTTCGTTGAATCGCCGCTGGTTCAGGTTCGTTCGCTAGTTAAATATATATACGTAGATACAACAACAAAAACGTACATATGTAAGTAATAAGAAGAGAGAGAGAGCATCGAATCAGGTTTATTGTTTGCTTTCTGCTTTTACTGTCTCTTTTAGTTTTGTTATTGCTTTTGATATTGCTAGCGTTGCTGCTTCGCTTTCAAGTGCATACCAAAGCTAAATAAATGAAGGTGTGCGTTTTTGCGTACGTAAGTGTGTGTCTGTGTGTGGACATGTGTGTGTGTGCGTATGTTGAGATCTTATTGCTCGGATTGTAGTTAAATTTTTATATAAACTCTCTAGCTTGATATACTACGTCCATCCTACATGCTTCATATTTAGGTAATGTTACTGCTTCAAGACCATTAGTGTTAACCGGTGCATATGCACTTTGTGACTGACCGGTATTATCGCAAATGGTTCAACAAAAAATATGTATATACTATACATATATATATATATATATATATATATATATACACAGTGTTGGTTAAAGAATTAGCACGTCTTGAAACATCCTTTCATTATGAAGTACTCTGGACATCATAGGTAGTTTCACTGAATTCCGCAAAGGTCGTAAGATAGAGTCATAGGGTAATGAAGTTTCTTTAGGTAGAAATTCTTTCTTTTGATTCAAGATCGTCATATGAAACCGGAAAATTTTAGGTAACTGCAGTCAGAGCTGTAATTACTTTAGCAATTGAATTCCTTTGAAATTGTAGTTGATAAGTAACATTTCCAATTCCTTGTAATGAAATTAATTTTTTTTTTCATCAATTTCATTCTTAAAAATTGTAATTGATAATTAACCTTTACAGAAGTACTTGATTACATAAAGGATGAGCAATTCCTTAGATTTCAAGTACTTTTTCAATTCCTTTGAATTGCATTTATTTTAGATTACAAATTACAATTCAGTACTGGAATTGAATATTTTTCCAATGCCATTATTGAGGAATTGAAAATTTTAATTACTAATTACAATTCAGTACTGGAATTGAATATTTTTCCAATGCCATTATTGAGGAATTGGAAATTTTAATTATTAATTACAATTTCCAGGAATGAAATTGAAATAAAAAAATATTAATTCCATTACAATAAATTATAATTGGTAATTGAAATTTCTAATTCATAGATAATGGCATTGAAAATCGTTTAATCGTTTCTAATCTGATTCTGGAATAAGCCAATCAAAACTAATGTTAAAGGTATACGAAAATCTCCCTACCACCCCAATTTATCAATTGAATTGAATATTTTTCCAATGCCATTATTGAGGAATTGAAAATTTTAATTACTAATTACAATTCAGTACTGGAATTGAATATTTTTCCAATGCCATTATTGAGGAATTGGAAATTTTAATTATTAATTACAATTTCCAGGAATGAAATTGAAATAAAAAAATATTAATTCCATTACAATAAATTATAATTGGTAATTGAAATTTCTAATTCATAGATAATGGCATTGAAAATCGTTTAATCGTTTCTAATCTGATTCTGGAATAAGCCAATCAAAACTAATGTTAAAGGTATACGAAAATCTCCCTACCACCCCAATTTATCAATTGCTGTTGAGAAAGCGGATGCATTCCTCAGAACTGGGTCCAATAATAAATTTATCGTTCCAGGTTCTCTTTGTGGTTTTTGGTAAGGGAAAACATTTGCAACTCGGAGCAAAAGCAATGCATGGGCGTACACAGGTACTTGGAGGTAGAAGGCATTTGCTCCCCCCTTGAAATCTCAAATACAAGCTAAAACTTTGATAGTCAGTACTGGCTGAGATCCATTTTTCGCCCATGACAAGAGATTTTAAGATAGTCTTTCAGGCTCAAATGAAATTGGTTTAAAAATTAATAAAGCAAATTTTCGTCACAAAATGGTCTAATTTTGAGTCTAAAGGGAGAGGGATTTCTTGGATCAGCTAATGCATAATACTTCTTCTTCCGAACTTTTCCTATTCCATTCATGTTGTGTAAGTTATATTTGTACACGAATGGAAGAGATCTATAATTTTATGCCGAATCCGAACGGCAAAGTGAAAAGCTTTTCTTAGGTAATTTTTACTCTTGGAGATTTACCATTGACAGCCCAGAGGTGGTGCCGATCAAAAAATTTTTGTTTTTCTTTTTAACCGCGCCGATCAATGATTTCGTGCACCCTGCGTAATAGTCCTGCACACTAAGCACTACGCCATGATGACTAAACGTAGACGATCATTGCAGGTCCTTATCAAGTTGTATCAATTCGTGCTATGAAATAGTAAAACTAATATTCTCGGCTAGTATCTGTAGCCAAGATTGAATTTAAAAAGTGAAGTGAGGGTCCAAGGGGCATCATGGAGATTTCTCCTGATTTAACACATTTTTTGAAGAAACGAAAAGATTTAAGCCCCTTCCCCATTCGATAATCTCCGGTTCTGCTAGTGTCTATAACAATAGTTATCATTTACTTTCATGCTTTTTAAATATAGCAAAAATGTTTTCTGTTCGTATTGTATGAAAGTAGGCAACTACCTTATGTATGTAGTATATAATACGATCGACTCGTTTCATTCATACCCCCCTATGTATATGTGGTTGTGTGTATGCACACATACACTTCCACAATCTGTCCGAGCATCATTGAAATTTCTGCCATACCAAAGTATGGTGTGGCTTTCATTTATTGTTGTTGTTGCTGTTATTATTATTTTGCATCTACTCGCAGCGACTCAAGTCGCAATTCGCATTTAATTTCATTCGTTTCGTTTCGTTTTGTCCATGCCCATGCGCAGCATGAAGCAACACATAATGTACGCGAAGGTGGGATTTTGATTGGCCATCAGCTAGCGAACGAACGAGTTAAGTGTGTGGAGAGACGGGGCAAGGCGCAAGGTGAAATACAATACAAAATAAATTGGTCTCGCATAGCATCAGCATCAAAACGGAATACTATAGTAATAAAGATTGGAATAACGACAACAACAGCAACAACAACAACAACAATAACTCAACACAAAACCAAACCAGTCAACTTTTCAGACGATCTCACACACAGAGCTTGAATAATATGCCTTACATAGATGTACGTATGTATGTAGGTATATAGGAATGATGTACATATTTTTGTATGTATGTATGTATCTAATTATATATATACTTTCATATGTACATATGTAGGTATGTAAGTAAATATTGACTGTGAGTGCCAATGGGAACAAATGGTCTGAATCTGCGCAAGTCAATGGCGATAAGATTTTTTAAGTAAACATAATAAAAAAATTATTAACTGCGTTGTTCGCACTTGTGTGCGTGAGACTTTCGAGTGTGCGTGTGTATATTTTCACAGCGACTTAGCAAAATCGACACAATTTTTACAATTGAAAATTCAAGTATTTTTCTTAGTTTTATACGGAATCATGGAATTTATTTTACAATTAAATTAGTACAAAGGTGATCTTAAAGTGTCAAAGAGGATTTTTAGGGTCTAAACTCTTCTTCGTTTAGGTTCTACGACCCAATATAATTTGTGTGTCGATGTGCATCGTTAATTTCGACCAGAGAAATACGATACGGGTTCAAAATCATATATAATTTTTAATCCGAGATCTAGGATTTGAGCTTGGACGGCTGATTTTGCCAAACTAAAAGAAAATTGTTAGACCCATAATTTAATAATCCCCAAAAATCCAAAAATCGGACCAGAAATTAGATTAAAATTATGTGTCTGCAAACACTCACAGTAGAAGTGAAACTAAATTGTTTATTAGAAAACATTTATAAAACATTCAGTTGAAGTCTTCTTCTCTCTATTTTTTTTTATTAGTATTCTTCTGTTGATACTCTCAACACTTATCAGCACAAACACTACTTAGTATACGTATATAACACAAGAGAGGAAAGTTCCGCTATATGCAATCAGGAAGAAACGACTTTGTCAGCTCTCTCAATAAAGCAGATGAGATAAAACTGCAAGAAGTAGACTCTCTGGTTGGTTGTATTTAGCCGAATAACAACTGTATTACTTTGTTTCTTACTGGTTTCGTATAAGTGCAACAAAAACGCGATTTTTCATGTGACCGTTGTTGTTGAAGCTTTTGTACTTATCCTCTTTCTATTTTCTTAAGCATTTTTACTGTTGATACTCTCTACACTTATCGGCACAAACACGACGTAGTACACGTAAAAGTACATATGAAAGGGAAGCAGCTATATGGAATCAAGCTCTCTCAATAAAGCACATGAGATAAAACTGCGAGAAGTCGCCTCTCTGCATGATTGTATGTAGCCGATTCCCATATGACCTCGTTCGCTACTAACAATAGCATAACTTCGTTTCTTATTAGTTTCGTATGAGTGCAACAACAACGCGATTTTCGTTGCAAAATTTTCGATTTACCCTCTCTAAACAAGTTTCACTTCAAAAACCTTGACTAAAAATTAGTTTAAAAATCTGATCAAAATTTACACCATACGGCAGACCCAAATTCATATCAAATTCAGACCAAAAATCAATGCAAAATTCAGCCCAAAATTTGGGCTAATTTAGACCAAAAGAATACTGGGTTCAGACCAAAGGGAACCCAAATTCAAACTAAATATTATAGTAAATACAGATCAAAAATTCAACCAAAATAAAGACAAAATTTAGACCAAAAATCACGTCAAAACTCAGATTAAAAGGAGTCTAGAATCAGAGCAAAAACCGGACCTAAAATAAGACTAACCACACTATGAAATCAGAATTACAAACAAATCGAAAAATAAATGGAAAACTATTTTAAAGCTCTTCAAAAGTAGAAACCGATACTGAAACTTCAACATATACTATTAACTAATCCTAGGGATCCGATAAAAATCTCATACATTTTGGTAGTTGGCCATGAATAAAAAAAAACTAAAATGACTCCCTTTTGCACTCGTCACATAATGTGACAAAATACTTCACGCTTTTTGTTGTTGTTGTTTAATTTATTATAAAAGTTTTCGTTTTTATATTCTAAAAAGTGCAAAAATGGATTTTTAAATTTTTCAATTTCTCTTTTCAACGTGCTTTCTTTGGTTTTCGCCTAATGTTGACATTATTCTATAATTTCAATTAGGAAAGGATAAACTATAAACTAAAGAAAATAAAAACGATTTTTGATATATTCCACTATTCCATTCATATGTAAGTATATTCTACAACCGTTTTTAATATAAAAATTATGTGTTGCATAATTTTGGGCTTAAAGTAAAATATATAATAAAACACACACTTATAAACTCACACATACTATGAAACCTCACACGACACCGATGTGACATTTGATTTTAATTTCTATTAATTTACCCTACTATAAATTTTACTTCAGCCTCGAGTAAAGATGTTATCACATCAAAAATTTTAAGGAAAAGATACGCCCCCCTTCCCTCTTTCTATTAATAGTAAAATATTTTAATATTTTTATTCGAAAATTTTTTTTTTTTAATTTCTTCCGAGTTTGGAACTTTGTATTTTTGGACTAATTATTGCGATAAATACGCTAAATGACCAATAACAACAAGAATGCCAGAAGAATAACAAAAGTCATAGAACAAGCAGATCAGACGATAGTTTCGGAGCCCGTTACGGTTTCTCATCAGTGTTCAAGCAATATTACGTTTTTTTAATAAACTAGATTTATTAAATTAAATACTCCCTGATATTTTTTTCAAAAATAAATAATTACTCAGTTAAAAAAGATGCTTTCGCCTATACACCTAAATAAATTTTATCCATTTCATTCTTCTAACTTTCTAACTTTATTTTATTTTGACTAAACTTCAGATCAGTAATAATTACTAATTTCCGGCTGTACAAATACTGTATACAATAAAGTAGACTCTGCTAGGTTATTTTTAAGTTGAATTAACTATTTATATAGAGTTTTCATAAAGTAAAGTATTAGTAAAATACCCAAATGTTTCTTAAATAAATAAAATGAAAGGCGACAATTTAAGGTCAAACTATTTTTTTTTTTTTTTTAACATAAGTTAACTTAAATTCGTCAGCATTATGTACGAATCGTTCAAATATCTATAACTATTGATAAGATCACTGATGATAAATTGAGGCGTGTTCCGAAACGAGCGTTTAATTTGACTGTTGTTAGCTTTTTGACAAAACTGTTCATTGAGCTAGTCATAATTTTATATTCTTATATTATCTGTGAAATTTTTTGATATCTCTAATTTTTTTCTCAGTAATATAATTGAAGTCAATACTCGGATTTTATGTCAGCATGAGTAAACGATTTTCGATAAAAATATAATTTCCGAGTTTCATCACAAAATTTGCCAATTTGATGTTCGATATTTTCGTAACTGATTATAAAATTTTATTATTTATACGTCAACAGTTAAAAATTTGTTGTATGTTCAAGTGAATTTTTCTTTGTTTTTTTTTTTTTTTTTTTTGATTATAATTAGGATGTTATTTACGTATTAATATTTTATTCTTCATTTCAAATTTTTACTCGTATGTTCATTTTTTATATCTTTTCTCACATACTGGGTCACCATTCTCCAATAATTGTAGCTTTGAATGTTTTGCAATTGGAGTTCGCGACTAATTTGAAAATGTAACATTTATTTATTTTTTATTGTAAATTTTTCTAATTATTTTTTAGGATAAATAACTATTATGCGCTTTTATTTCAAATTTTTACAATAGCATATATTCCGATGCGAAAAACAAAACAGACAGACAGTGTTTGGAATAGCATGCTAATAACAAACATGCACAATTCATATTGTACGTATGTATGTATGTTTGTAGACAGATGACGATAAACGTTTAGACTTATTTTTAAAATTATTCCAAAATTAAAATTGTTGTTGATTTAAAACAGCAAAAAAAAATACAAATTTTATGTTTGCACATAACTATATATTCTTATCTAGGAAATACTTGTGTGCATTTTACTTTTTCCTCTGCATTTAAATGTGTGCATGGACGTGAATGAACATACATACAAATTTTGTGAAAGTAGTTAGTAAAACATAGAGATAACAACTAAAAATTAATAAAAATAAAAAACGCATTTGACAGCAGCATATAAAAAACACTAAAACGTTTAAATAAATATGTATGTGAAAATGATTAAAACATAAATTTAAATTTCAACTGTAACGTGATCAAAATAAAACATTAAAATTATTGGCTTTTATTATAGCTAATATCATTGGTTAAACATATCATCCAAACTCATTAAAGCTGAGGCGGGATACTCAATTTAATGGAACATTTTCCGCTTTTGTTTAAAAATTTTCGAGATAACTAATTTTGAGTACCTCTTGACGATATTCTGCTCCTTCAATTACTATTTATTTCTTGTGAAAATTAGAAAGTTTATATCGCAAAAACCACCCCAATGAACAGATTTCTCTGCACAATTGATGTAAGTGACAGTAGCTGATCTAGGATGTGGATTGAGAAGAAAAGATTTTGTTTAAAATATTTACAAAATAACTATCAAGATCCAAACCGAAAACAAAAACCAGTCCAAAATTCGAACAAAAATTAAGATAAAGATTCAAGCAAAAATTTAGACAAAAACAATTCAAACCACAAATCAGAATTGAGTCCCAAAATTAAACCAAATTCAGAGAAAAAAAGCATTCCTTAATTCAGAATAAATATCAGATGAAAGTTCAGAGCAAAAGTGAGGCCAAAAATGAAACCAAAACCCAAATCAAATATCAGAGCAGAGGGGAAGACAAATGACAAATGTTACCCAAAAATAAAAAACAACAGCAAAATCAAAAATCAAATCAATTATCAGGTCAAAAGTCAAACAAAAATTCAGACCGTAAATTAGACCTAATTTCGGACCAAACTCGAAATAAAATACAGACTAAAAACAAAACCTAAAATAAGATTGAAAACAGATTAAAAAAAAAGGAAACCACAATCTATTATCAACCTCTCCAAAAATAATACATCTAATATGAAATGATATTGAAATTTCAGTTTTATTGTAGTCCAAGTGAATATAATAAACAATTTGTCGCTGTAGAAAAATCTTTAAAAAATATCAGCAGCACCCATAGTCCCCCATGTGGATCCGGTATTGGTAACTGTCAATTTCTGTGGACTACCTTTAATATGTATTAATAGAGATTTGGTCTAATTCACTTGCAAAAAAACGTTTCTAGCCAAAAAATTTCAAAATTATTGTTTAATCAAACCCGAGGAAATATCACAGCTGGGACCAGTGGCGAGTTTAGGGGGTAAAGGCTATAGGCGCTGAAATTTTAATCTAACTCTTAGTTAGAGTTGTGATCGAAATTTTAGTTTGAATTGACTTGACTTTAATATGAGTTTTGGTCTGAATTTCGGTTCGAAACCGATTTGAATTTTGTTTTAAATTTTGGTCTGAACTCGGCTGGAATTTTGGTCTAGTTTTTGTTTGTCCATATTTGAGTCAAAATTTTTTGGAGTGATCAAATATTTCCACTGGTTTTTGGTTTGAATTTTGTGTTATTTTATTTCGGTATTTGGCGTCTTTTGGTTTAAAGTTTTATCTAATTATTAGTCTGAGTTGTGGTCTAAATTTTTGTGTAAATTTTATTCTGAAATTCGGTTTGATTTTTGATATGAATTTTAAACTGATTGTGATTTGGGTTCGGTCTGAATTTTTGGCTTTTAGCTTTGGTCTGAATTTGGCCTCATTTTGATCTTTTTTTGTCGGAATTTTTGTTCGATTCGTGGTCTGAATATTAGTTTGAAATTTGAAACGACTATGGGGGAAGCAGCCCCTCGCAAAAAAGTGAATGCATATAATCTTTAACCCTAGAAAGGTAATCTTCGACGAACACCATACAATTTTTTCTGCTTTCTCTTTGCTATAAATCATCAAAGTTAATTGCATAAATGTAAACAAATATATTTTAAAAATATAAACAGGGCCTATTATTTTTAAAATGCTCTAAATATGATGAGGCAAGGAGGTTAGAATTTGTACGCTAGATGTTCTTTCCAAAAATAGGAATTAAATATAACTTCGTCGATTCGACGAAGTTTAACTGCCTTTCTAGGGTTAAAATCTTACTTCAGCGTAAATAGAAAAATAAGATAAATTGTAGCATTTTAGAAGAGCTTGAAAATAGTTTTGGTCTGGTTTTTGATATATTTTAAATGTCATTTTATGGTCTGCATTTACTCAGATTTTGGTCTGAATATTAATCTGAGTTTTGCTTAGAATCTAACTCGATTTGTGCTCTTTTTTTGTTTTGTTATATTTTTGGTTTAGGTTTTGGTCTGATTTGAATTTATAGCTTTTACTCATTATTGTGGGACTCCAAGGTTCAACTGGACCGTCGAGCCAAATATTATGATGACTCATTATTTAACTTTTTATAACTCTAATCAACAACTTTCTAACAAGTCTGCATTCATCCAATCTCTCATAATAACTATTTAAATTACAACAATTTTTCAATAGCAAATAAAAAAAAAATTTTAATTGGCTATAACTTTTTAACGATAAATTCCCGGATATTCCTGTAGTTAGAATTTTTACAGAAAATAAATCCAAGAACCCGTCCCAGAAACCCTTGTCTCTCAGACTTTTCGATTATATAAGAAATACTGAGACTTGGTCAGCAGCTATGAACTGTGAATGTCTAAGTATATACTGTAATTAGCTCCAAAAGTTATTTAGTTATAATCAAATTTAAAATAATTTTGGTTGGGTTAATTTAAAGAATTTTTTTACGATGTATAGCTTTCGTCATGAGGGCGGAGTTATATATACACACATACATATGTACTACATTGGCTGACCATCTCTCAAAATTCGGTATCGTTAAAATCAATATGTTGTCGCATAGTAGCAGCAAATACACACATATTCAGTCACACACACACACACTCCACCGTACTAGTAAACGATGAACACAGCAGCCAGAACATGTATCCTACGTATCCTTTGTCCCCCATGAACACCAGCAGTAACTAAATAACATAACAACCAAAATGCCAATGATATGAGTATCCACAACCCCAACGTGCATTATTTAGAACAGCTTTTCTCGCTATCCTCGGGCCACAATGAAAAACTTCTTCTATTTCCACTTTTATTTTTCAGTCTTCTATTTCTGCTTCCACACACAAGCACACATACACACACACAATGCAATATGTTGCAAAATGAACACTAAACATAGATGAAAATGAGAATAAGAAGAGGACGAAAAAGAGAGAAAAAAATAAAACAAAATACTCTCATCAACTCCTTGCGGATGGCTGGCTCGCACTGTGAATGTGTTTTCCTTTTCTTTGGGTTTAACTATTCCGGGCATTCGAAAGTTACCTCTGTAGTTTTGAATTTTGAAACAGTCCGAACGCAATCAGAAGAGATGTAAAGATAGGACACGAGCATACAGCTTCAGCTTCAGCTCCAGTAACAATAATACAAATACACATTCAAACACACGGACATATATAAAGGCATACATACAAATATACAGACACATGTTATTTCTTATTTCGATTTGCAATTTGGACGAAACTTAACCGCACTTTAGTTGGAAGTGAACTTTAGCAGAGCCAAAATGTAGAAATATAGAAATGAAGATGAAACCAGCGAAGGCATGAAGACGCGCAGACGGACGAACGAACACACCGAGGCAAGGCAGACGGACAAACAAAAATACAGCCAGACATACAGACAGACAGATAGACACACAGACAAACTATTGGTCGAATTGCGGATATGTTGAAATGGTCGGTCCTTGGTGTTCTTGCTGTTGGAAGAACTATTTGATCTATTATTTGAGGGTAGTTACAGAGAAGAAACTTTGAATGTTGCGATTTTTGTGAATGACGTTGAATACTTTGGCCAAATTGAAATTTGTGCTTTCACACACACACACACACACATACACAAACGTACAATTTTATATGACTGGATATGTATGTGTGCATGAAACACTCGACCGTGCTATTGGACAACGAAGCTTTCCGATAATATCTTTCTGCAAAAGGATATCTAAAGAATATAAACGAGCTGGCACATATCACGCTCACACATACATACATACATGAACGCTGAATATTTTAAATGCCAAGCAACAGTACGGGCGGCGAGGTGGCCGGAGTGGGTGTAATATCGGTATCGTTTCATTGTAGCTTATTCATAAATGGCAAAAGTTTTAAAGAATTATTTCTTGCTTTGGTGCCTCGCTGACTACACACACAAGCATATACATACAGACATACATACATAGAGATATACACATCCATACAATAGCATAGTGTGAAATATTCATCATCGTAGTCGAAGAATTGTGAGTGTCGAATGTTCGACATTTAGTTCAAGTTGCTGGCGCTTGTATACAATTTCTACGCTGCATACATAAAGTGACACATTTAGATGTACGTGCATATGTGTGTGTGTATGTGTGTATCCCTGGCTGTGTGCTATTTTTGAATATTGCTGCAGATATGCAAATTTAGTCTAGCACAATAACTACATGCATATGTTACCGTTTATATGATGATTCAAATTGTCCAGAAGCCAAAAGGGACACCAATTTGAGCAACTCCCTTAAATTTTCCCTTTAAACGTTAACGCACAAATTGCTGTGCTTGTACATTGAGGTGAGGTCCTTTGATAATTGTCATATATGTGTTTAATTGAACAAAGCAAATTCGTGGGAAAATTAAAAAGAAAATTTGAAACACTTGTCGTCAAAAAAAAAAGAAGAAAACTCTGAAACTAATGGAGATTTGTCAGTGCTGGAGAATTATTAGAACAACGAATCATTCAGTTCTGTCTAAACCTGGTCCACACAAACGAGATTGGTATATCGTTGACTATTCCTTCCCCCATGAATTTCTACGGCAGAAAATTAAGTTTACGTGTATCAGTTTTCCGCATTGTTTTTTTTTTTTTTTCGACGTCTCTATAGTGTAATAGAAAAAACTGGTTTGGACCTACTTCCTACTTAAATAACAAAACAAACATTTTTTTTGGAGGATCGTTCTAAACAAACTTTTACACAAATTTAAAATTTTCCACATCTGTTGACAAATACGAACTATGAGTCTTTTTGAACTTCAAAATGTAAGAATTCTACACTAGACCTTAAATTTTAGTAGAAATTGCACGAATAAAAGTCCCGCGGTGGGAAGTACCTCTGTTAGAAATCTAGTTTAGTACCAAATGATGGAGAGAAGTTCGTCCTCATTTCGTGTGTAAGGCGAATTTAGCGTACTCCATTCGCTTCTGTTGTCATCTGCCTGTTCTATTAAGTCTAGACCTCAGAAGTAAGCAGTTTCCTAGGAAGTGGTTGTACCCATAACAAAATAAGTCTACGATTTAAGTTTGTTAGATGCAGTAAAACTAACGGCAGTGCCAGGGGCAGCTAAGTGTGTTTTGGAGATTTTTATATAAAAAAATTATTTAAATAATTTTTCAAGATTGCACTTCATAATTTTTCTATTGAACTCCAATCTTATAATCTTAATTAAAAAATCGAGAGCAGAGAGCAGCTGACCCTTTTGCCATACCTAATGCAAAAATTAGAGTAAATTGAAGATTTCTAGATCCGCTACTCAGAGCACTATTCGGCTTGCAGTTACTCATCAAACGAATTTGTGCTCTCTGAACAAGCGGTATAGGTCAATAAGTTTTACAGGCATACCAAACCATTCATTCTTGCTGAAGAATTTCAGTAATTGATGTGGTTTCATACTATGATATTCCCACTTCTTGGGTGGTAGTGCCCCGAGTGCGAGTGAGTGCCTCGCAGTGCAATAGGATGTGTTATAAAGTTTCCTTTTCATTTTTGGCGAATCTCCAAGTTGTGTCCTGACTTATACGTAGGTTCTTCATATGCTCCCAGTTTATAGTGCTCCGATAAAAAGCCCATTATTAGCCTCAGTTGACTTGGCTTTGATTGTCTTAGCTTAGGGAGGAGTGCCCAGTAGGATTATCTGGTGCTTTGTTTCTCTTCTTTTAATGTGCCTTTTAAGGTTTGAAACAAAGGTTCTGAACAAAGGTTCTCAACCAATATAGGTCTTGGCTGCTGCGTTCCTTGCTAGGTGGTCGGCTACTTCATTACCATAAATACCTGTACATCCAGGTAGCCAGAATTGACTGGCCTTGTTAGTCTTGCCTAATGTGTTTAGGCAAGTTTTTAAGAGACCTCAACGGAATCTAATGCTCTGATAGCAGCAAGATTTCAGTCATTTTTGCCTCCAAGTAGCGCAACAAGTGTTGCCTCTTTAACCTCATAATATATTGTGGATGCCCGTCACTACATTTTTGTCTTCATCTTTGCAAAAATAGCCCCGATTTTCTAAATTGTAGTCAGTCGTCTAATTTCTTTCAACAAATTTCTGGGCAACATTCCAGTCACCAAATAAAGGAAGGCAAATATAAATACAATATCTATGACAAAAACAGTTTGTATAAAATTAAAAATAGACTTGAAATGAATAAAAAAATGTCATTATCCTGAGTTCATTCTTAAGTGAGTTACTTATAACAGCAGTACATGCATATATATTAGGGTGGTGCAAAAAAATAAAACTTATTCCAATCGTCTTTTTATTACGGTAATAGACTTAAGCCATAAAAAAGATATTGCATCCAAATTAATTTATTTATTTATTTTATTTTAAAAAGTTTATACATATTACAATTGTACATATAAACTATTGTACATATAAACTATTATGCAGTGGCACTGACTGACCATAGCAGTCGGCCAAAATTAATTTATTTTTTACGTCGATTTTGAGGTCGCCCAAGCTCATTTTACAATTTTATTGAAGTTTTTTTCTATGGGGGGGTCAATACTGACATAATGGCGACATTATAATTTTCGATGTATTTTTTCCCCCGTAAAATATGATCCCGTTCTTTGTTTTGCAAACAAATTCTGTGTGGGAAAATAGGACTGATATGGCCTCCACCACTTGAAGGTTTGCGAGTATGGGCAATCATTTCGGTTTTATTAATCATTGTCTAAGAGGAAGAAATTATTTTGCAAAACAAAGACCAATATCATGCTCCCCGGGAAAAACACAAGGAAAAAATAGCTTATTCAAGATAACTCGAAAAATGGCCAGTTTGTTCTAATTTTTCTCTAAAAGGGGGACATTATTTTGAAAAACATTTTTTGTCACGTCAGTACGGAGTGACCCCCCAAAAAACTTCAATAAAAATGTGAAATGAGCTTCGATGATCTCTAAATCGACATGAAAATAGCTGAAAAATTGGGCGCAGTATCTTTTTGATGGCTTAAGATTATTGCCGCAATAAGAAGACAATAAGAACAAGTTGTATTTTTTTTGGATCGCCCTAATACATATATAATATATAAATGTATGTATGGCATATTATTGGAATGTTTTTAGCCACAAATCTTCAGACTTACCACAAACCAATACTTATAAATATATGTATGTAAATGCAAGCTACTAGCTTTGTGTAGACATAAATATTTTTCATGAAGCCATTTAATTGCAATTGCACCGTGGGCAGTCGCGCTGCCAGTCGCACTTACACTGCAAGCCTACAATATCTTGAGGTTTCTGTTGCTGCCGTTGTTGCATATAAACTGAAAATAACTCAATGTACGTACGCGTGTTTGATTGATTTTTCTGTGTTTTGTGTCAATTTTGTGAGGTAAATTCTGTAAAAACGTTGAAAATGATATGTCCGTCCGTTGTCAACAAGAAATACATACCAACATATGTCATTATGTATGCAAGTATTAGATACCTACATACATAGTTACACTGTAGTACATATTGCACACAATCGGTTGCAAGTTGCAACCAAAGTGTAATCGAACACGATCGGCAGCAATAGCGACAAATAACTAGACAAATGTAGAGACAAACAGACAGACAGTGAGACAGAATACCAATGCCTTTTTGAGACTTTGATACAAACTTTGATTCAATTACAATTCAATATAACAACAATTTTTTTTTCAAATTTATGATTGTGCATGTGTGCTATGAATGTGTGTGTGTGTATGTGTTTGTTGCATTTGTTTAGCTAAATTGCTAACCACAATACGATGCCAGTTTTTTTTTATTTTATTTTTTAGCGAGGATGGAGATGGCAAATGGTGAATTGTTTGCGCTGATTTGTTTTCCAAACTCTTTCTAGCCGTTGCTACTTAACAATTTTCTCTCTGTTGATGCTTGAATGAGAGCTACCAACCTATGTACCTACTTCATATGTTACTATTTTTGTTCTTTTTTTTTTTTTTTGCATACTTTTGCGATTATTTGTTGTTGTTGGAATTGTTGCTGCTGCTGGCTGCTTTTTATTGCAATCATGTTGTTGGCATAAGATCAACTAAGGTTACAGTTTACATCTAAGTAATTCTCACCTTTGTTTCAATCGGAAGCGATTGCAATCGAGGACGATGCTGGCTGGCTGGTTAGCTGGCGAATAGGTTGGCGTTACTTAGTCGCCGTTGTCGTTGTCGTCATCAGTCGCCAGAGTTTTGCCAGAATTGCATTCGCTGCAAAAAAAAAAACAGAAAAACAATAATAACAATATTAACAACAACAACAAGACTGCTATAACAACAACATCAATATCAACATGAACAGAGCAACACCAACCAACTGAGAGATCATCGAACCTTTTGCGGTGATCACACTAGATCTGTTGTGATGTGATCGCCGTTGTTGTTGCTGTTGTTGTTTTTGATGCTGTTGTTATTGTTGTTGTTGTGCATTGGGCTTATTGTGGTTAACCAAAGTTGTCCATAAATTTTTAAAAGTGTCTCATTATTCATATAGAATACAATAGATTTCATTTAAGTTGTTTCATTTATTGCATTGAAATGAAGTCACACCAATTGAGCTTTTGCTGTTTACATGTATGAATAAACACACACACACACACATGCACATACAAACACACAAACATCCAAATATACTCACATACTGATCTTTAGAAAAAGGGTAATTTTGAATGTGTGGGAGATTTTCATCTTATTATTATTATTATTATTACCTGTATCCACTCATACATATGCATGTGTATTATTTTTAAATCTATAGATAAATAATCGTGGGAATGTGTTCCACAATTCATACTGAAATTTACTTAGATATGTATGTGCATACGTATATGTACATATGTATATGTTCGTGCCACATTGTATGTATGTAAGAGCATGTTTACTATTACTTTCGGACATGATTAATATACATGGGGATATGCCAGTTATTATTAACCACAAAATTATTGTTACCAACTAAGACAAATTTCATTTTAGGTATGTAACTTGCTGAAAGTTATAGTCGACAAAATAATATAGACACACGTTTACTTATTAATATTTAAGAAGTGAAGTTAAACCGGATATCCGCAAATGGAAAAATATGGCACGGTTTTAGATCTGCACGTATCTTGTCGATTAAACAATTCAGCAAGTAGAAACCAGATGGGAATTCAAAAAGTGATTTAGACTTATTTTAGATCACTGATTACTAATGTTGGATATATCTGGGGAACAAAATAATTTAATCAGCCCTATTCTAAATATTCACGAATGAAATCCTCGGGTCAATTTGCTTCTTTTCCCTTCTTTTCCTATAGGAATACGGAAAAAGAAGCAAATTTTCCTAGGTATTGCATTTCAGGAGTATTTGAAATAGAGCTGAATATTACTTTTTCTTGTTACATGTTTGGTATCTCAATGAAAATTATTTATTGTACTTAAAATTAAGTAGATTTTTAAACCCCCTTATGATTGATTTCTTGAAAAGGCTCTGTTACTCATGACTCTAAACCAACGGTTGAGAATTGTTGCAACTGTTCTCTGGGAAAATAAATAGAGAGGCTTTTCAAACAACAAAACGATCTCAGCAAATGACGGTTCTAGAATTTGGATTTGGGGAGGGCTGACTTTGCTAAATTAAAGGATAACTATCAGACTCAATATCGACCAAAACTCAGACCTAGACCAAAAACTATCAATGTTCACATAAATAAATACAGACCAAATTAAAAAACTGAGACCAAAAGACAAAAATTCGAACTAAAATCGGATAGATACTTAGGAAATTTCGACCAAATTTCAAACTAAAACTCAAACACTTTATTTCAGATCGAAGTTTAAACCAAGAGAAAGGCCAAATTCAGATTTAAAATCTAGATCAAAATGAGACTAAAACCTTGATTAAAAAAAAACAATATTCACACCACGAATCGGACCAAAATTCCAACAAAAATCGGTCAAAATGATCCCAAATTCAGACCAAAACGCAGACTAAGAACCCAAAATTCAGACCGAATTCAAACCAAAATCAGTTCCAAATTCAGACTAAAAATTTAGGAAAAAAAATTTAGACCACAACTCAGAGTAATAGTTGGACAAATCTTTAGGCCAAAAAGACGCCAAATACCTAAAGAAAGCAAACCAAAATTCAGACCAAAAACCAGTGGAAATATCTGACAAACATTCACACTAACAAATTTTAGCTCACATACAGACCAAAAGTAGATAAAAATTTAGACCGGATTCAAACAAACAAATTCAACAATTACTGGACCAAAACTCTACCCAAATACAAACCAAAATTTAAAACAAAATTCAGATAGGTTTTGAGCCTAAATTCAGACAAAAACTCTAGAAACCCCACTGATCTCAACTCCTCCAGTTCCCGGTTCAAAAATTCAATATTTAAGTTCCTTTTTTCTATCTCTCTCTTTGAATTCCCATCTTGAAACAAAAATAATAGAGCAATGAGAATTATAATGTTATCATGGCAGCTAGTGCTTAATTTTAAGTTAGTTTCAAAATTTATTTTAAGATTGAATAATAATAATAATATATTGTTATTAAAATATATTAAAACCTTCTTGAATCTTCATCTGGAAGAAATTTGAGCCATCAACAGATGATTTTTCTTCTTCTTTTTTAATGTCGGAGGACCATGAAGAATATAGACGGAGCTTTCACCAACCGATTATTCTACATTAATCAACTGAAAAACAGAGTTGTCACTCGAAATAATGATATAAACTCGAAATGAAAGGATGAGGCGTAGATGTAAATATTTACATGCAACTTAGTCTTACCAACTGTCTAACTACCTAGATTGAAGCCCATTACATTTCATGCACAAGTGAGTGATGAGATCCACGGTGCATAGACATAATAACCATTAACCGTTTTCCTCTTGAGGACCCTATGTGTGGACAACTGGGTACGTATATACGTATATTAACAGGCCTCTAGCTGGCACTAAAAGCTCATGAGGATGAAGAGGAATAAATAATGACGATCAGCGTGAACAAGCATTCACTCGAAGCCATCGATATTAGCAACTATAGGTTTGGCTAAGTAGTTGGGTCCGGAGTAAACAAAAAAAACACCGAAGGAGATGGGTTCAATCAGATAATATGTCAGCCGAAGAAAACGTCACTACCCTAATATCACCAGCCGCGAGTGAAGTGGCAGGCATGGTACTTCCCCCTTCAATTGCTACTGAAGTTGAAAATATTGACTTCTCTCTTCTCAATGGACTATCCCATCGACATAGAGGAGGAAAGTAGTCTGCTTAGTGGTAACAGTAGGGGCAACTGTCCCTCAAAGTAATCTCTATCAACAACAGTAATAAATATGCTCGTGTTAATGTTTACCACGCAAAAGCTACCTTAGTGTTGGTTACAAGTACATATAAAAAAACAAGTTGCCTGCGACTGATACTGATCCAAAAACCCATTGCACACATATAAATGCAATTAGAGGACAGACTTGCAGAAAGAGCAAGAGGAGCATTCAGACAGAAAAGGCAAACAACAAGCCAAAACTCTTTGCTAATCTATTATTGCCTACGCAGGCCTAAATACATTTTGTGTTAGTCTCACCAAAAAAAACGTTGTCTGACTGGGCATTGCGGACTTAGAGAACTCCTCTGTAAAATCGATGTTGAGTCAAGCTCAATGTAGGTTCAGCAATAATCAGAACATGTTTTTTGAGAAATTGCGGAACAATGATTCACAAATGAAGGAAATGCCTTGACATGCATCAAGTGCAAAGCACGGATTCTCCAGTACATAAGATTAGACTCCAGACATAAGATTAGACTGAGAAGAGCGACCTGCAATAGCTCTAATAAGTCGCGCTACAATATAATCTCTATTATAATGTCAGCCAAGTAAGTTCTCATTAGCCTATCCAAATTTAGTGTTTTTATTATCCAATTAAAGATTCTAAAGTAAAATTAACACTGAAATCAAAATTTATTTGTCAAAAACTCAGCTGTCATGAGAACCGTTTAGAAGCCAAACCATATCCTCCTCCGCTAACAAGAAACCTTCGCGACAATCTTATTTATAATAGAAGTTTTAACACAGCAAACCTCAGCTCACTCATTGTTAAATGATTAATTTTCTTTAACAATAAGTGAACCCGAAATAAGGTCAATAATACATTTTGTTCTGCTAACCATGACTTAACTAACCATCTCGCAAATCTTTTCATAAGTATGTATTGCATTTTTTCGAATTGCTGTTTCAGATAAGTATTTATTACAATCTTGTGATTCTTATCTGTTATCAATGTTGAATTATATGTATGTGTGCAAATTGAATTGAAAAAAAAACTCCCACTGCCATAGCAAAAGTGCATAATGACCAGCCACTACAGCGACATCTCTAAACCATGAGAGCCGATTCAACTATCCACTGCGGATAGCCATAGTAAAGAGAAGAGCGTGTACATAGCGTGTTCCGTTCTATGTTAATTCTAAATAAACAAGTAGTTAAATTTTATTTAGTGATCTCACTGATATTGCAAGTGAGTAGAGTTGCAGTCGTTATGTTGTTGTTGTTGTTGTTATGTGTTGTTGGATCGATAGCCTTGTAGCAACAACAGAAGCAAGTCGCCATTTGCCATCAGTAGTATTTTGATTTGGAGGCCATGGACCAATGTATGGTAGCAGCAGACTGTTGTAGCCTTTTGTAGTCTCGCGTGTAGTTGAACTTAATGGACACGCCGATTACATGCGCGCGCACTTGTAATCAGCAATTCAGTGGTTCAAATGCAATGATTGTTTTATAATGATGCGCAGCGATCGATCGATGGTCGGTCGCGATCGTTTTTGTTATAGACGGCCAGTTATGCGGTGGCGACGACTACGATGACGACGACAGCAAATGCGGCACCAGTCTTCTCTAGTCGAAAAGTATTCCAGTTTGATTTTTCGATCAAAGCAGAACAGACACCGCTGCTTTTGATGACATTTCAATAGCAACTTGCCATGTAACAATGAATAGCGTACTATAATATTAAACATACTACATAGGAGCGTCATTAACATTAAGTTTTGTTAGGTATTTCACATTACATGAGAATTTGACAATGACAACAACGAAGACGGCCAAAATTGTATACACAATAAGAAATCGCAATAAATTTTTTTTTCTAATAAAATACTTATATAAATACTTAATTGGTTCAATTAAAGATTAGGGTAACTTTGAAAACAGAGCATGTGGTATTACAATGGGCTTTTATTGACCTAATTATGTCCTATAAGAAGACTGCCAATTTAACCTAACCTATAAAGGTATATACTAATTAAACAAGTATATACGGTTTTGGACCCAAGCAACTAAAATTTGGACCCAGCTACCTTGGAAGAAATACTCTACGTTGAATCCAAATACGCAGCCGGTTTTTCTTGATTGGATCTAGTTTTTGAAATAATCAGTGTAAAGACAATTTTTATATTTTCTACCGTTTAGACAATTTTATTGAAAAAAAAAAAACATATCAGAAACCAAGTGATTCTTTTGTATTGTTGGAGACCCGTTTCACGAATTTAACTCCAACAGTTGTCGTTCACAATGTCCTCGTCTCAAAATTGTTTGTAGCGTCTCGATTCTCATCAAATATTGGAGTAATCGTTCTAATGGCTCCTAGGTCATCTCACCCTAATTATCCGAAAAAATCCAGATAGCAATGCAGTGAATGAATCTTTAAAGGCATTCGAGTGCTAATCTTGCTATAATTTTTCCGAGAATTGATTTGAGGATTTTTATTTGCCGAAAAAGTTATAAATAACACTAACCATTTTGCTGATTCATCAGCCTTTAAACACTTTGGAAAGTTGTTGTCGTCTATCGGCTTTTTTATATTAGGTCCAAAAGTTTAGTCTGCCTTCAGAGCGATTTTCGCACGATTTTTCTCAACGCTTTTTTGTTTGTGAAAAAAACCTGTATACATCAAGCGGAAATTAAGTTAGGTTAAAGGGACGTGCTCAGAAAAAGCGTCCACGAGAGCCAAAAATTTAGTCCACACACCCATGAAACAGATTTTCTCAAACATCAATCCATCTTGAAACCACTCAGTACTTCCGATGAACCTTACAAGGTCTGTTAGCGGAAACTCTGCCATGTCCTCCAGTTCTTCAAACAGTTTGACTCCTAAAAAGCAAAATCCACGGAGATTAAGCCATTCACAGAGAGATCGGCGATAGCCTAATTTTCTTGTTCGTCTTTGCAGCTTCAGCAGTAGTTTGGTGCTGCGACTCCAATCCTCAAATCTAAATAGTACTAAAGCGTGTGGGTACTCCGATTAGAGCTTCAGTTTGTTTTCTCTTCTGAGTTCTTTTCTTATCAAGAGAATGCCATAAACTTTGAACTATCGTACAGTAGTTTTGAACTTGCCAGAATCTGTTGATTGTTTCCTCCGCTTTTTACTCTAGACTTGATTTCACGGTTCCCATTGGTAGGGAATATATTTAATGACACCAGTTCATTTTCAGGATCTCAGGCTGCTCACATTCTCACCAGTTTATCACCTTTGGTTCTTTCCTTCAATATAACTAAGTCGCAAGCGGAGATTAAAATAAGAAAAAATTAGTATTTAAACCATAGACATCAGGAAGGAAGCAAGGAGATATAGATAATAAGAAGCGAATAAAGAAATCGTTCGAGCGAAATCGTTGTGTCTAAAAGTTGTTAACGATAGAAAAGTGTTAATTCCCGTATCGAAAAATCTCAAAAAGGAGACTGAAGCTTACTAGATCCCCTTCCTGAACCCACCATTAGATAATAAATGTGAGCTTGCTTTTCCTATGGCAATTTTAGGATAATAGAACATTTTTCACGATGTTTAGAAGACTGATACCTTGGTAGTTAGCTCAGACTCCAATCATCGGACTTCAAACTAAAAGTAAGAACTGATGCCGTCCAGCTCCGAACTTTCATTCTTAAATACATCAGACGATATGGCTTCAGGTGCCGCTGTTTTAATATTAATTTTCTTTAGTGATGGAAGCAGAATCTTCACAAGAGAAGCGACCTCTTGATTAGGTTCCCGTTTTCGTCCTCCAATTCACAACTATGAGTGAGTGCTTAGTAGCTTTACTTACCTTTAAATGTATTTTTAAAAATCTCATAAATAATTTCTTTCTGTGTACCTACACTCGCCGCTACAGAAAAGAACAAACATCATTCTATGATGAAGCGCGGCTGATTACATTTGTTGTTAATGCTTTATTGGTATTGGTACATTTAGTTAAACATCATCCTTCTGTTAAATCACAATAATCCAAAATAGTTTTACTTAACTAGCTCACATTTCCTAAATGATTGTCCCTAAATTAGATTGGTGGATGGATAGATGAATGAAAGGATGGATGGATTGATTTTCTTTAGATTTTTCCGACGCACTTCTGATGCACATACGCTTTTGCGTTAGCTTTATCCGGGATCCGGGAAAAGTCTTCATTTGTGAAAAGTCCGTTTGTAACAACTAATCAATTAGTTGAACGCTGAATAATGTTGATCAGTCTGCCTGTCTGTTTGTCTGTTTGTCTGTCTGTCTGTTTATCTTATTGTAGAAAATTACACACAAATTCTACATACGGCAGCGTGTGTATTAGCGTGCAATGCCAAACCCGATACGATTGCGTGGCGTCTATGGACGGTTTAACATAATTAAAATGTTTTATTGACATCTCCTGAATCGTTCGTGTTGCTGTTGTTCCCTTTTGCTGTTAAGCAGCATTTGCATGAGGATTCGCAGTGGCATGTAATCGTGTTTACATGACTTATTGTCGTCCTGCTCGCCTATCTGTCTGTCTGTCCGTCCGTCTGTCCGAATTGTGTGCTTGCGCCCGTCCGCCGTTCCTTTCGAATTTGCTCAAGCCTCCAAGAGATGCTTGCAAAAATGTATTACAAGTGATTCGCGGTCATGGTAGTTTGGTTTGGTTGGTGCTTATTTCCTTACATTGCTAAACACTGATGACAACATTGTTGGGTAATGGTGATGATGATGATGGTGTCGATGAGTTTTATGCTCATCCGTCGCAAAATGTTTTGCATACTTATGTTTACTTACAAACATATACATACATGTATGTATGTTTATGGTATGTATAGCTCATGCTCAGCAGTCACTTATTATTAGCACAAACGATTTTTGTTCAATAAGTTAGTTATTTTTGTTGTTGTTGTTGCGGTGTGTGAGCTAATAAAATTGATTTTAGGATTATATGATATTTACGCTTGTGGCTTCTGCGCATATACATACATATGAACATACAAACGTATGTATGTATGTGGAAACATGTCAATATATGTATGCATGCCTGAGTAGCCAAAAAACCCAAAAACCTTCAGTCGAGGCCAAATGAAAGCACAATCGCTTAAAATGAAGCTTTAGCTTTTGCTGCTGATGCTATTGCTGCTTTAGTATGTAAGTCGTACTGTTGCTAATATTGTTGCTGTTGCAACAATTCGGCAATACATATTAACAATTTGCAGATGAGACCGACCATCAATTCTTTGGTCGTGGCAGCGGTTGCAGTACAAATTGAAAGGTAACCACGACGAATGGACACGACAAACGTTTGTGGTGATGGTGGTGGTAGTTATACTGAAGCTGGCGATGATGATGATGATGATGCTACACAAACGACCATGTATGTTGCACTTCGTTGTCACTATTGCTTTTGTAGCTGTTGTTGTTGCTGTCGCTGTTGTTCATGTTGTTTCGATTATTGTTGTTGGTCGTAACTATTATAAAGGTAGATAGAAAGGCTGAAACATGTGCTAACATAACTATTTCATCACAATGACCATTTTCGGTCGTGATTTGGTTGCATTCGCTGTTTGTTACAATATTTTTGTTTTGCTGCATTATGACGACAAAGATATTGATTATAGATGATCAGCAAATACATAACCATGCAATATGTATGGATAGTAATATTGCTTGAGTTTCTTTTTTAGATTTTGTCTTAAATACTCGTACTTGGACATAATCATGCACATATTTTCAATAATCTCCAATATTTTCACTCCAATTAGTGGCACGAATATTTTCAACAGGTCCGAATTTTGGGTCAATTTCAGTCGATTTACAAATCAACGAGATTGCATAAATTCACAAACTTCGATAAATTTTTTGACTTGAGAAGACAAGAGTGATTTTTTTTTGCACCCTTAATTCTCAAATCTGCACTTCATTTCCGATTTTAGGTATTTTTTCATATAAAACCACAAGTTATAATCAAAAATTCCTGAAAATTATTCAATTATTTATTAAAAAAAAAAAGCATACTAATAGCAAAAACAGACTGCGGATTCCTGATCAGCATTGCAAATTGATTTGAAAACATATTTTGGCTGCTCGGGTCCAAAGTAAAAGAAACTGTAAGTAAATTAATTTTCCGTTTAAAAATAATTTTAAATTTAACAAAAATTATTATTATTCTGGTTTATGTTAAAAGATTTAAACAATATGCCAGCACAAACTCATTAGTGATACTTATTGATCTTGTCAGTGTGAAAAAAACTTTATTACATAATTTTAAAATTTATTAACTTTTTTAATAAATTCATAAGAATACTTTAATGTTGGCTCGAACATTAATGTCAATGTTATTTAAATTTAATGCGCTAGAATAAGATAAATTAAATAAAAATATTTATAAATGTATGTAAATTTGCGGATGCGAATCTCTGAAATTATACAGGTGATTCACACTTTCAGATCCGCTAATGATGCAGGCATTTTCGAATTTTAATTATCAGAAAAGTAAAAAACCGCAAAACTTCAAAATAATTGGGAAATTTTTATGGCACAGAAATAATTTTTTTAATTTTATTTTTCGATTTTATAAGATAATTATGAATATAACATAATAGTGCGGACACACTAGAGCAAATTCGTTAAAATGCGAAATTTGACATTTTTGTGGGCACACTACAAAAATTAAATTTCATTGAAAATCAAATCTCTTTTTTGACAGTTTAAAAGTTTGAAAAAAACAAGAATTTTTGTTTGTTTTGTGATAATGAAAATAAATAAAAATTTTGCCTTTCAATTAGATTGTGATAGCAAGAATTTATGTATATTGCAATTATGGATAATGGAAGGAATAGCAATGAGTTGCTCACTTTATCCATTATTTTATTTTCTCACTCTTTCTTTTGTTAATCAATATTATAAAAGCGTCTATTGCGAAAACAAAAACCATTGGTGGCAAAATGTCCAAAAAAAAAGTAATATATCTTACATTTTTCCTGGGTTTTGTAACCATTGAGGATTGCTGAGTTACTTTCTTTTGGATTTGTGTAGAACGTGTTAAAAATTATTAAACTAAACGAAATTAGGAGGTCCTCATCGGATTTTGTTTTTTGAAAACCCACTGACTAACAAGATGGAAGCCATTTACAAAAAAAAATGTCTACCCTACTTCTATTTCTTGCTTCAACGAACGAAAAAATAGCAACGAAAAAATATTTCTGAATCAATTTTTGATAAAAATCGCTCCCTGATGGCTGATGGCCCCGAAAATAGAATTTCCTTTCAATTGTGCAGAGATTCATGTGAATCGGATCATCCGTTGAAGTTATAGAGCGCCCCACGAGTTGGTGTTTGCAAAAAAAAATGTATTTAAAGTTTAACGTTGAAAAGAATCCAGTCGGCGGAAGGCTCTGCTGAACAGGCTGAAATGTGTTCTAGACGCTTTAGAGTT
This sequence comes from Toxonevra muliebris, assembly GCA_963691655.1. NCBI lineage: Eukaryota > Metazoa > Arthropoda > Insecta > Diptera > Pallopteridae > Toxonevra > Toxonevra muliebris. The sequence continues at coordinate 127,765,835 of OY829326.1, forward strand.
GTAAATTATGTCAAGTCGAATTTTTCTTCATCATAAACTCTTCAACCTCAACTTAAAGTTACTAATGCGAATCTGTGATATCCCTCGGATAAAGTATCGCAAAGTTTCGGATACAGATTTGATTTTTGTTTCAACTCATCTATTTTATTTTATGAGATTTTGTTAGACTGAGTTTACCAGAATATAAAATTTTATACGCTTTTCATTCGATTTGAGAATCATGAAATTTTTTTTGTTTTTTTCCGGTTAGTGGGTACAATTGTAGTGCATTTCAATTTCCTTACACATATGAGCATGTGTACGTAGAAATAAAAATTTAGAAAGAAAAACATTTTATTTATAAAGTGTAAAATTGAGAACAGCATTCATATTAGCATCGTGTCATGTTGATAGGTAGGTAGGTAGGTAGGTTAGTTTTCACACATTCAACTGCTCAGTCAGCTTGTTTTCGTAAGCAATTGTACAGTTGTCACCGCATTTATGTCGACGACTGTGGGAATTTCTTACCCTTTCTCTATTAAAGCACTACACACACACACACACACATGCATATACACACGCTGGAGTCAGGTGTAATGTGCCTTTTGTGCCTTTCATTGTTTGTGCTGTTGACTGCCGATTGCTTTTTCTGCTGCTTCTATTGGACACGTAAAGGGCATTTGCAGCAGCAGTACACGACAAACAACGTTTGCTAGCTATTGCCAGTGATGTGAGACCCAACACAAAGCCAGCATGCATGCATATAATCGTTAGTATATTCGTAAAATGATGATGATGATGCTCTTGCGCAGCTCGTTGGCGGATTATCCGTGAGATACATTCATTCGCTTATAGAGTCCATTCTATGGAAATCTTTTGGACTTGTATTGTAAATACAAAGCTGTTGAGTTTTGTTTCTGTTTCTGATGTCATGTATCGCCATTCTCATTATTCCTAATTTCATTTTAAATCAGATCTGCGCGCTTCTTCTTCTACCACGCTGCCTAAGCACCTCCGCCTACTACTCTTTAGAATGAAACTGAACATAAACGGGGAAAATGCTAGGCTGCTAGCTGATGGTAAAACACACATACATACATAGGTAGGTAGGTACATAAAAGTGGCAGAATAGCGGTTGTGCGATTGTGTAGTTCCTGCTTATGCCGCTGCTGCTACTGCTGCCACTTTATAGCTGTAATACGATTGTGAAAGCCTAAATCCGAAACCTCAATGGGTTATGTGTCTCATTCAAAGCAAAGCAAAGCAAAGTAGTAGTGTGTTTCCTCTTTTTCTTCTTCTTCTTCTTCTTCTTTATTTTATTTTTTTTTTTATGGGTTTTCTCTTAATTTGAGGTCGTGAGAATCTTGACTAATTAATTGGCTCAATGCATACACGTTATGCTGCTTGCCGTTGCTGTTGCGGCTGCGCATTTTCATTGCATGGCAAAAACAATCAACAATTTTCCAGTAGGAACAAATTGACGTCGCTGCGGTACCCACATATACAACAACAACAATAATGCCAACAACGTTAAAGAAGACAATGAGCCTAGCTAGCTAGCGAGTGCATCTTGAATAGTGTAATGTAATTTATAATAGTCAAGGGTTTCATAGTATCGTAGTATTTTTATCTCACTTTAGAATGATCGTGTAAAAATATATAAAAATCATGCAAACCTTTTGCACATGACATTACATACAAATATTGCTCTAAATCAGTGGTGGCCTAAGAATAGCACGCGTGCAACAACCGTAAAAAATTTTACATGCACAAGGCTCATTTCCATACGAAAAGAGTTCAGTCGATTATTTTTCATGTAGGAGTAGCCATCACTGATCTAAATAGTATTTATTCAAAAGCATGTTAAGAGGTTTTTACGGAAATTCGCATCTGAGAATGCAAAATATGTGCATTGTTCCGCAAATTCGCATACTCATCTCCAATATTGAAGTCTTCCGATTATTCATAGTGTTTATACTATGGTATATCTGGTAGCTTATTAAGATCTGAAACGTGAACTAACTACAAAGTACCTATGGAAATATAAATGCAGAAGTAGGATTGGATGTATTTGGAGTCAGATGGACTTGGACGATAGTCTCTGGCAGATGACTCGCCGAAAATTTCCGCTAATAATTTTAAATCGCCTCAAAGTAACCAAACTTTTTTAACTAACAAATTTCTAAATTTTAAACGTTTTTAACAAAACTGAGGTTTTATTACATTTCTTAAATGAAATTTTTTTGGCCGCATTTTGAACAGTAAACTAAACCGGAAACGGTTATAACAAAACTGAAACAGGCTGCGGTAGTTTTTTTTACAACACTTACTATTCGGACGAATGATTTCACTCTGTCACAAACTCTCTCTCTTCATTTTTAATTTTAATCAGTTTTAAAATTTTCTCTTTCTTGCATTTATTTATTTAAATTTTTAAGAAGCAGCAATAATTTTTTGACTTGTAGGTTGACAAATTTAAAAAATTTTAACTTGAAGAAAAAGTATTTTTTTCTAAAAAAAATGACTTATATTAGAAATCAAAAATCGCATAATTGGCGATAAATTTCCTCATCTGGCAACACTGGTTAGAATATAATTCTCAAGTCCTTCAACTGTGTAAAAAATCAAACTTGAGTAGAAAATTCGTGATTCTGGGTATTCAAGTCATTGCAAAACATACGATCCTGTGCTCCACATAGGAGTTTTAAGGACTATGATTTACTATTTCTCACTCCCATATTAAGAAAATAGTGAATTTTTTTTGTTGAAACTTCTAAAAAATACCAAAAAATTATTAAACCAAGCATTAAATTGAGTAAGCTTTAAAAATGTCATACAGATTCTTACAAGGAATCTAAAAGCTTTTACGCTTCAGAGCGAATCCGCATCGGCAGTTTTATATGCAGCTCAATAGCAACCCTAATGTAAATATTCTCTATCAATTTTATGCTTCTAACAAAACGACTAACTTAAAATGTTCTACATTTACAACAATACTGTGAAACCCTTAATTATAGCTGCAGTTGTTGTTTACTTAGGTACTATTGTCTATCTGTTGTATTTTGTCCGTCCACGTATGACGAAGGTGCATAAACCAACAAACAAATTCGCATGCTTTGATTTTGCAAATATCTGTGCGATCGTCTCTCGTGTGGTGAAAAACGCATTTCTCAATTCGATGAATGAATGCGAACGAGCGAACGAACAAATGAATGAATGAATGAAATGCTGTTGTTGACTACAACAGCAACAACATCAGAAGTAGCAGTAGCAGTAGCATCAACAACAACAACAGCATTTACATGCAATTGCAGCTTGAATGCAAAAAGCATAAAATTATAAATTGTACGTGAAAAAGCGCCGAAAAGTAGCGGTCGCGGTGGACATCATCCCCATTTGTGGCGCTCTTCACTACTCGAATTTATAGCGCTTACGACTATTACTAGCCCTAGCTCTAGTTGCATGGCTGTTAATATTTATTTACAATTTGCACTGGATGTCTGTCTGTCTGTTTGTCGGAGCTGTTGCTACTGCTGCTGCTGCTGCTGTCATGGGATTTTTCATTTCCTCTACTCTTCATCTCGTTTGTTTTAGTTTTTTTTTTCTTTAGTGTTTCCACGCTATTTTCAAGTAGTTGTAGTTTGTTTCTTCTTCTTTTTTTTCTCTTACATGGATGGGTCTCTATGTTTTCGGACACCGCACAACACTAGAGGCAAGCAGGCACCTTTCATAGCGAGGTGCTTGCACTGAATATTGCCTTTTGAACATAATCGCGATTTTATAATATGAGAAAATTCTCACTATTGTCTACTGTAAGTGGAAACTGTCCACACAGTTGCTGACTGTTGCCTGTTGTCTGCTGCTGTTGTTGCTGATTTTCTTGCTGCTGCTGCCAGTGACTGCTGTTTGCTATTGTGGGCTCGTTTCAGTGCACCACCACGCCAATCGCGATCACCTTAATTCGCGATCAGTTGCAATTGCATGTGAAACAGTTTAGTGGCCGTTGCTGTTGCCGTTGTCGTTGCCGCTGTTGCTGTTGCTCTATTTTACTTCCGTAAACTAGTTCGGGCACTTGGGTTCATGTGAATTTGATGATGATTTCTTGGTGGTGGCTGAAATTATATTCTAATGGTGTGAAATTAACGTTTCTTTTTGTGTACATATAATTCAACATGGAATTTATTTATTTATTACTTATAACATATTTTATATATCCTTTGTGGAATGGTAAGGGACTGGACGGAATGGGAGGTATTTTTATATGACGAATAAATGTAAACAAATGGAAATTATGAAATGCAGTAAAAGCAGTAAATTATAATTGGAATTTTCAGTTGTAAATAATAAAAATTACATTTGTCTTTTGAGGCAAAAATAAAAACAAAATTAATATTCTCATTGGTTAGCATATCCTGGAAATTGCAACGTTACTGTCTCAACTCAAATTTTTTATGGATAAACTTTTTGAAATGTCATCAACGTTATGTACCATAAAAATTCGTCATTAAACCCGTTTTTACGTCCCCGTGCGGGTTTAATATGAAACTGTGGCCCTTTATCTGTACCTACCTACAATCTAAACTCGCACAGTACTCTTGTGTCTAAAAAGCTATATCTAATTTCATAAAGCGCCATTATATTAAATTTGCTTGCTTAAAGTCGCTAAAACACAAATTTACTTTTTAGTGATTAAAGACTTAAACTATATTTTGTTGAAGAAAAATGAAGAATAATCTGCTCTAAGCGAGCAGCGAGTTATCCTTTCCATTGGGCATCAAAACTGAGAATTATACTATTATTATTATAATTATTTATTCTTATTATTTTACAGAATTGTAAGCTATTTTGCTAACCTTAAATCTTATTTTCTTTTCTTTTCAGGTGAGTGAAATGAAATCAGAAAAAGGTACTTTGTTTTAAAATAAAACTAGTCGGTAAGGCCCCAGTAACTGGGGTTATTTTTTTAAAGAAAAACACTCTTTATGAAAAACATATATTAAAAGAGAACCGAACTACTCGTTGGTGTTTGTTTTGTTATTTGTGAATGCAGATAATTCGTTAAATAATTCTGAGAGATGCCGTTACTTATTCTTACTTATTCTTCTCTCTCTCTCTCTTATTTATTATTTACTCCCGCTTAAGCAATGATTTTTACAACGATGAATGCAATGCTTTGTTCAATGAGCGAATTTTAAAAAACTTTCGACTCTAATATTTTGGAATTGGCTTAACCGATTTTAAATCTGAATTTTTGTCTAATCTACTCACCAAGCTCTTCAAATTGATATATAATATGATAGTGTAGCACTTCTGGATCTTCTGAAATAAAATTGTAGTTACACTAATAAATGTATAGATAATACCATAGTCCCTTCTGCACTCTTCACATGATGTGATAACATACTTTACGCATCGTTGTGTGCTTTATAAAAGTTTTCGTTTTTATGTTTCAAAAAGTGCAACCATGTGTCTTAAATTTTTCATTTTCTCTTTTCAATGCACTTTCTTCGCTTTTTGCATGTCTACGTCGTATAATATTGATATTATTTTACAATTTCAATTAGGAAAGAATAAACTATGAACTAAAATAAATAAAAACAATTTTTGATATCTTACACTATTCCATTGATATTTCACAACCGTTCTTGATATAGAAATCATGTTTTGCATTCTTTTGGGCTTAAAATACAAAAAAATATATAATAAAACACACACACATTATGAAACCTCACACGACACCGATGTGACATTTGATTTTAATGCCTAACATATACAATGTAGATGTTTAAATTAAATATTGCTTATAGTTTTTAAATATTAAAATTAATTACTGCTTATAAATGAGATCGATTTTAGACAGTTTAAATTGTTCACAAAGAAAAAAAATTATGCTCTGAGGGAAACTGTATAGGTTAATGCCAATTTAATTTCATAGTTACGAACTACTAGCTAAATACTATCAAAAATGGTCTGAACCTTTTAGTTTTAAAATTTATCAAATCACAAAACTTCGTTTTAAAATTAGAAAATTTATTGCTAAATAAAAAAAGATTACAAAACCAGAATAGCCAATTAAAAACCAGAAATCGTGATTCTAAAATCAGAATAGGTATTTTGAAATCAGAATATATCATTTGAAAAGCAAAAAGGAAAGTGAATCCCTCTGATGGTCATGCACTGATATTTTCAGTTTGGTTGGTTAGGGTAGTGACCGAGTGCATAACGCAAGCAGCCTCGGTCCAATTAGCATGTAAGTGACATTTGATATCGCAAAACTTTGGAGCACCAGATGTTTCATTTCGGATAGGGATTTACCAGCGGGGTTAAAAACATGATAAGTTCATTGAATTCTACTGTGGAGAGATCTTTCTAGTCGTTGAAAAAAGGTTTACCCAGCAGGCGAAGTCTGGTTTTTGCAAAGGCCGCACACTTACAAAGTAGGTTTTGGACGGTTTCTTTCTCGTTTCTATCGTTGCAGTTGCGGCAGTGGGCGTTACGTGATGCATATTTTGGCTGCATGAACACCTATTGGCCTTTGACAGCAGTTAATCTTACTGCATCAAGTTCGGGTTCGGGTGACTCATTCTGATTTCGAATTGGCTGTTTTAAGTTCAAAATGAAGCTTTCTGATTTTCAATTGTCTTTTCTGTTTTTAAAATGGCGCTTTGAGATTTTCAAACTACTACAAATTATGATTTCAAAATAATCTTTTTGATTTTGAAATTACTGTTCTGAATTTAAAATAGCGCTTTCTGATTTACAATTTTAAAATGACGATTTCTAATTTTAAAATTACGCTTTGATTTTGAAATTTAGAAATTAACGCTTTTTAATTTTCAAATTGCTATTCTGATTTTAAAATGACTATTTCTGATTTTGAAAAGACTAAGTATTCTGAATTTAAATTCACGCTTTCTGATTTTCAGTTGACTATTTCGATTTCAAAATGACTCTGGGTTTAAAGTTACTATTCAAAATTAGGTTTTTTACTCTTTCTAATTTTGAAAAGACTATTCTCAATTTAAAATGGCATTTTCTGATTTTGATATGACTATTTTGAATTTAAATTCGAGTAGCTATGCAAATTTTAAAATGACGCTTTCTCATTTTGAAATGGTCATTCTGTTATTAAATTGACTCTTTCAGTTTTTGAAATGAATATTTGAATTTAAAATTTCTTATTTTGAATTGACCATTCTGATTTCAAAATTATATTTTCTGATTGCAAAACAACGCTATTTGATTTAAACTGAAAAAGATTTGCTCATGAGCTGCGTTTGTGCTATGAATTCTCTACATTTTTTGAACCGAATTAAAAAAGGTACCAGAGCAACAGTTGTGGATTTGCTATTTGACAGGAGATAAACACAACAATCTGATTTCAATTATGCATCAAAGTAAATTCTAGCGACTTGAAATGCAAATATATCTGAATCACTTATTTTTCCCACGACACTTTTCCTACTGCACTTGCACTTTTCATATTTTCAATTAAATGCCACAAATTTGTATGAACATCAATGCACAGCTGTATTCAAAACAATCGATCAATGATCTCATTTCATCAAAAATATCAATCCACTTGTTCGTTGTACATTTACGCTTCATATTTCATTTGAAAACAGCATGGAGTCTTCAGGTTCTAGTCCTTTTTTCAATTTGTAAAGATAGCTGTAAAGAGGACAATGCCCTCTCCAAAAACATGCAAAGATAAAAGACAAAAACGAATAAGGATATGAATATATACACACTCGAATCAGTGAAGGAAATTTTAATTTTTTGTGCGCACAAACTGACCCGAAAATAAACAATAATATGCGTTGTTTTTTTTGCTTTTTTTGTTGTTGTTGTTGTAATATTAAATATACGATCATAAAACTGTAAGAAGATCTTTAGAAGAAAGTATTTTATGTGAAGAATAAATGTATGTATAAGGGTACTATATATGATATGCGTCATAGTTTAGTCACAACGTTAATTTCGGTATTAGTTGTTAGCTTCCCAATGTGTTGAAGCACTGTGCAACTGCGCAAAAGTAGGACGTTCCTCATGATCCCAGAGATTAATAAGTATGTATGTAGGTTTCATTTGATTAGCTTCTTAGATATTCATATAAATATTGTACGTATGTGTGTTTAATGCATTAAAAAAATCTAATCACAATGAATGACACATGAAACTCATTGCATTGTTCGTCATGATCCCGATTCGTTGAATTTGACAACGGCGATGGGGAATACAATTTCTCTATCGCGAAATCATGGGAAAATTGGGCAGGTGCGTTCTTTGCGCTTTGTATCCTTTACTTTTCCATCTTTAAACGCTTGTCAATGTTTTTTCGTTTTTTTTTTTTTTTTTTGAGACTAGTGTTTTCATTTCGTTTCTGTTGTCCTTCTTTCCTTTCAGTTTTCTTTTTTGCGCATCATCATTGTGCATCCATCCTGCATGCATGCATACATACATACATATTTATATGAATATTTCTTTCATTTTTTTCGCCTCGCATTACTTGGGTCAAAGTAATTGAATTGATCGTGATTTTCCATTGTTATATTGTAAATCTGCTCGAAATTTTTGCAAATGCTATTTACCCTTAATGTGTTCAGTGTTTGTCGGGGATGACACTGTGTACCTGTGAGATGGCTACCGCATATATGTATGTTGATCAATACCGTTAATCGCTTTGAGCAATTGCAGGGAAAATTCCTTCACACGCTGTTTGATGATTGTGTATTTTTTGGTTCAATTATTTTTTTATTTTTTTTTTAAAGAAATTTGTCAACTTTGGTTTTAACTCCTTCGGGATGCGTGAGAAAGGATTAAATTATTATTTTTTTGAGGAATATTCAGCATTGAAAGATTTACTTACATATATATAAGCATATGCACAATGGTTGTGCATGAAGTTGTAATGGTCATACCCATCCGCATTGCTTTCACATTTCCGATCCCGCATTCGGATTGTCAATATTTATTCGTAAGAGATCCACATCGGCAGTTTTCAATATAAATAGTTTGAGATTATTTTTATAGAGAATGCGGTTTTGTTTTTAGTTTCTTCAAATAAGTTTGAACTTCAGTGATATATATAGAATAGTGTGTTTGAAACTGTGCTCCTGGCCAAGGTAGCTCCTCCAAAAAATCAAGCATTTACAAAATTTTGTACCCTCTAGAATATGACTCTAGTGGGGAAAGATGGTCAGTATACCATATGTCCCTCTTTCACGCCCACTTGTTTTCTTTAATGCTGGAAAATGTTTGTTACACAGTGTAATTACAAATATATCTAGTTATATAAATTTGTGCATAATACAATTTTATTATTATTTAATTAAATTATTACTATTTTCTGAATGAAAAGTCTAATATGTGAACACGTTTTAACCCGGCGTCAATGAACTGGGTGTGTGATTCCCGAGTAACAATAAATCCTCAAAATAAAACTAGATATTTTTCAAGGTTTTTTTTTTTAATTTTATGAAAGGTATTTTAAATGCAAAATGAAAAAATTAAAATAAAAATTTTCTCTTCTTCTTAAATATATTTTTTTGGAAAAAAAAAAAAGGATAAGATCAACAACGTAACCTAAAATTCATTGAACAGCTGGAATGTAATACACCTACGTTCATTGGCGCCGGGTTAATCTCTTTATTTCATTGGAGCTGTCCAACAAACAAATGGCTAGAGAGTTAGTATAGTCTCTGCAAATATCGCTCGCTATGTCAGCATCTTGAAGACTTCATGTATAGTGATATTCGTTATAAACCAGTAAACAGTCGAAGGGTTTTGAGCTGGTATTTTTGTAGAATGTCGATGTAACTGTTGCTAGCCGTTCAACAGAGCTCTATCCCATAGGTCCATATAGGCTTTGAATTGCCTTGTAGAGACATAATTTGTTTTCGAAACTGAGGTGGGATTTTAGATTAAGCAACTGGTACAGCTTCCTGCTTTTCAATCTTAGCTAGTGCGTCTTTGCCTTGATATGTGTTTTTCAGGTGAGTTTCCGGTCTATATGCAAGTCAAGGTATTTGATTTTTGGAATCAGTGTCCCATGAAGTTTCACATCTTGACAGTCTCCCTTCCTCAATACGACTGAAACGTGAAATTATTTTTGAGTGCTTATTTTTATTTTCCATCGGTTTAGCCACTGCTACATTCGATTCAAATGCCTTTTTGGCAGATTCATTTGCTGTAGTTATTGCAGTATCGTCTGCGTAAGTGGCAAATGTAACTCCAGTAAATATAGGCATGCCAGTATAAAGGACAGGTCTTAGAACACTTCCCTGTGGGATTCCGACCTTAATGTAAAAAAATTGGGAAGGTTTATGTTTTGTTTTTACATAGAAGCACCATTGATAAAGATATGATTTGAGCAAAATATAATATAGAGCTAGAAATAATTTCTTAATTTTATACAAAAGGCTTGACAGCCAAACACTTTCAAACGCTTGTTGCACATCAAAGAAAACACCCGATGTATACATTTTCTTTTCCAGCGCGTCTCTAATTACAATGATAATCGTATGGAATTGCTCCGGAGTTTGGAGAAAACCGAGCTGGTGTACAAGTACGATCTATATCCTTTCCGTTATTGGTTACATTCATCTTCAAATACTTTGGAGAATGAAATAAGCAAACTTATCGGATTAATAAATTTCTTACATGTTTTTAATTTGAGACCAAATTTTGCTTGTCTATCTGCCAATTCATTGCCTTGATATATTTCCAATTTCTGATAATGTAGACTCCCCACTATCAGTCAAAGCTAACTTGATTTGATTCACCTTAAATTTATTTAAAAAAGACTCGTTAATTAATTTCCCTAAGTACCCCGAAACTTTTATCAGACAAAGCTAAATCAACTTGCGTGAATTTGAATATTGAAATGATAAATTGTATTACATATGTAACTCGAAATTTATTTTTTTCCCAATCGCTAAGTAGTTTTATTTACAAAGGAACATTTAACTGGACTGATTGTTACAATAAGTTCAACTAAATACAAACTATTTAAGCTTGAGTAAACTACAAAGCAAAAAAAAAAAAAAAAAAAAAACCATCACCATTTATACAACAAAATAGCCTACAAACTAAACTAAGCAATTGTTCCTTCCTACCGCCAGCCACTGTGGTGGATGTGCGGTGGATGCATTTCGTTAGTCTGCAAATTCATATCGATAAGCATCGAATTCTCACGAACTTTTATTGCTCTCGGTCGCTTGCCTTAATGCTGCTCTAAACTATGCAGCAGGCAGCAGCAGCCAACGCTAATGCTAGTGCCTCTCCTGAACTCTGTCAATGGCGACGACACAAGTTCCAGCTACTAAATAAACCTTACGCTGGCTGTTGTTAAGCCCAAACATTCAGCCAAACTTCAAATGCAAGCAAGCGTATTTTAAGAACTCGAAACGATAATAGTTGAAGCTTTTGGTTGTTGTTGTTATTGTTGCTGTGGTGATGATGCACCTTCTTCTTTTTTAAGTTTTTATTTGCGTTTTTTTTTTGTAATTTTTTGTTGTTTTTGCTATTATTTTTATACTCTGCTACTACTGCGGCTACGGCAAGTTACGTGGGCATAGCTGTTACTGTTTGTTGGTGCTGCTGGCACATAGACGACATTCGACATTCAAAGCAATTAATGCCAAATTTAGACAAGTCTTTGAGTTAAACTACAATTGGCATGTTTTGTTATTGTAAAATTCGTAAGCAAAATGCATGGATTCTTCCATATTCCGCTTGAATGGAGCATACCTGCTAAAAAGGAAGGCGCACCACGAGCAATATGTAGTCGTATGTAGTAGTAGTAGTAGCAATAACAGTAGCTTCACTGATAGAAGAAATAGCAATGACACATGCTTTTACGTAGATGGCTCACGTAGTTATTTGGAGGTACTTTAATACATGTGTTTGTTGTAATATGTTAGTATTTCTTAGATATGCAACATCGTCAGGCATTCATCTGCTCATTTACGACCAAATATACATGAACATATGATGACCCATAATTTTGGGCCAAATAAACTGTGATTATTATAGCTTAAGCTACCTTAATTTAAGTTATAACAGTAGGAGCAGCCGTCTCAGCGACAGATGATGGGTTGGATTTCGTATAATTTCGCTGAACGAACAAATGAAGCGTAAAATATGTCACACACACATTGTCGTTAAACGAATGAACTATATTTATATATGAAAGACAAAATAGACATACAAACAGACAGTCAGTCACGAAGACAAATTTTCTGACAATGCTACAAAACAAAAAAAACATGTCCAAAAATAAAAGCATAACGGCGAATAACTCGATTTTGATTTTAACGTTACGATTACTAGCGAACATTCATACTAGAACACATTAAGATAATAACAGAAATGTCACCCGCACCCGTGAGCTTCAGCAAATTACGTGATACACATAAACGTCGACACACACACGCACACACATTCGCATAGATATGTAGGTATATTGTGCTTCTACCTTGAACGTGCGTCCGCTACATCAAAATTCGTTCATAGCTTTGGTTTTTTGATACACCCAAGTTGGCTGGTTCGTCCAGTTGAAAGTTTTATTAAAAAAATTCTCGATTTTTGTTTGGAATATAAAGCTTCTGTTAGTTTTAATTGGATTGCCTCAAAAGCAAAGCTTAGGAATGTAAGTGTTGATCCATTGTAGTACCGATTTAGTGGACTATGCCCTTTCCCATTAAAAACCATTCAAATCTGCTAGTGAAGCTCAGGAGTCATTAATGCCATTAATAAGATTTGCTGAGCTATTGAAAAAGCGCCTAAGCACTAGCTGATGCCTTTCCGATTAATATTCCAATCAACAAAATTTCAATATTTGCTTATGTCCTCAAATTTTGAAAAATTCGTTCTTGCACAAATGTGTGGCCCACCCTAATTTTTAACAAGGAGCATTTTCTTCGAAAACAGTATGACGTAAAATTCGTATATATTAAGCTAAGTATTTTTTCCTCAGTCCTTGAAAACCCCAATCTTCTGACTTCAGAACCAGATTGCGTGAGAACTAGGCATTATGGAAAAAACTAACTTCAGATTCGTGATCAGCGCTTTCAAATTACTCAAAACCGTTGGAAAATTAAAAGAATAAATTAAAATTTCTTTACCTTATTTTAGATCTGATTTTTGGGTCGAAATTTTGTCCGAGTTTTGTTTTGAATTTGGTCTGAATTTCCCTATGATTTTTTTATCTGAAATTTAGGTCGATTTTTGGTTTGATAAATTTGCTCTGGTTTTGGCCATCACTTTGCTCTGATTTTAGGTTTAAGTTTCGGACTGAAATTAGTTTTTTTTTTAGTCTTATTTCTTATTTGATTTTTTGGTCCAAATTTAGTTTGAGTTTTTGTCTGATTTACGGTGTTAATTTAGAATTTAGTTTCCGTTACTGAACTATCCATTAACCCTTTCGGTACCATAATGACACCGGTGCCATGAGATTAATTTTTGCGATTTTTTAAAAACTATTCAATCAGTTTTTATAAATTAAATAAATATATTATTATTAGAGACTATGAAACTGAAATCTAGTTGTTCATATTCCATATTTTGACTTTACTTCATCAGTACTTAACAGTTCAAGGTTCAACAGACAAAGTGACTAAGTCGCAACAATGTATAAAGGGCAGGCAAATCATACGGCCTTTTCGGAACCCGCCACGATTCCTTCAGTGATCTTTGTGATGGTTCTTACTAGCATTTCAACATTCTATATACCATAAGTGTTAGATATTTGAAAACGTTACCCAGAATTGCAAAGTTTTTTGTTTTCAAGTATTTCCACTGCACAGAACCATAAGATATTCAATGGAAACTTTTTAAGAACATTTTTACCATGAAATGGGGGTCTAAGAATACGAATCCAGAATCGGTTTAGCTCTGACGGTCAAGAAAGGGTTAAGCGAAAAATTAATACTGAAAAACAATTTTAAAAACTATTTAATAAAAATGAACAGAAAAAGTTCGTAAAAAAATCCTATTGAAAGCCAAAGGATCACCGGTGACCCAAAAAAGTTCAAGCCTTCAGAGGCTCAAAATGTCCGTTTTAATCGAAAATTGTAACAAGAAATTGGAAACAGATAAAACGAATCAGAATTAGGTTTTGCGATATCTCCTGTGGTTTCCTTACGGTCCCAAAAGAGTTAATTAGAAAACTTAGTGCACTCCAAAATCAAATCCCAGATCCGCCACTGCCTTGGCATGTTAAAATCTAGCAAATTCTTGAATGCAACTGAACTAAGGATACCACTGGATGATTGCATCTGTTACTACAGTAGAAACATCGAGCGATACTCGCCAAATCACAACCAAATTCTGGATTGAAGTCATAACTAAAATCATAAAGTATTGAAATAAGCAGTTTCTATTAAGTTGTTGCAGTCACTACTTACAATTATCCATAAAAGATGCCGCTCTAAATCTCATAAAATGTGTAATTTTTTAATTAAGATTGTACGCATGCTCTCCTTGAAATGCGGGGCATATGCAACAATCTCCATTATCTGCTGTCACCAATTAAGTAATCGAATTTCAAAAATTTTATAAAAATTTTTCAATTTACTTATTTTAAATTTAACCCTTTCATAGCTGCCCGCATTTCACTGTGACATAATAGCACAGAAAATTGATTTGTGTAGGAAAATTGATTTGAACGAAAAGGAACGTATGCACATACATATGTACTCATGTATATAGATATTAGTAGCGCATTTCATTTGTTACAATTACAAAAACACTTTAACTATCGCTAATATTGATTAATGGATTACTTTGATAACATATCAATTTTGAAGCATTAACGACTTTCATCAACTCCCTCCACAATACAGCAGCATTTGTTTTGTTTTGCTATTTTTATCGCACGTACTTACATAATATTCAATCCATTTTCATTTTTAACAGACATACACATAATTTATATAGGCTGGTATCGCAGGTATCCTTTGAAAGACCAAAGCAGTTGACCACTTTTAACGAGTATTTTGGTTTCTTTTTACAAAAATATTACGCCTACCTTCTTATATTTGCTTTATACTCTAATTCAGGATACCTGCTCTCCAAACTACAAAGTGCGGCAGTAAAATTTATGACCAGCACAGAAAAGGAGAGGCGTTTGCTGGATTGTTTATCCGCTTTGTTGCAATTCAATGAAGCAAATGAATTGTCCAAATTTTATTAGTTTTTAATTTATATAATCTTTTTTTTATTTCTATGTTTTGTTGGAAAATGTAAAGCAAAATATATAACTAGTGGAGACATTTATATACATAATATTTATGATTATGGTTAATATATAAAAAATCCAGGCATAAATCTTATACATACTCGTATGCAGGACGTTTCAGAAGGAATAAAACGCAGTGGGCATATTGCAATATTAATATAAGTAAATAAAAGGGTAGCTAATTTTTTCAAACAAAACTATTTTACAATTTGTGTTTTTTTTTCTGTTTTTTGGTTCTAGAGCAATAAGAAAGATTTTGAATTAATACTTCTCCTGAATGATTTGACTCTCACTCTGTGTAAATCAATTGCAATGATTGGTCAATTGAAATTTTAGCATAGGATATTTTGTCTCTACTCAATATTGTATTATAAAGGGTTTTCAATAGGGACATAACAATTTTGTATTACTATGCAAACGCACCCTTTAGATTTGGCAATGTCAAAACGTCATTCAAGGGTTATATTTTTATTATGGTGAAGCTCACGAACGAGCAACGTTTGGAAATTATCAAAAATTACTACCAAAATTCTGAGTTGGTGACAGCTACTTTAAGAACGCTTACTCCAATTTTCGGTCGTAATAATTGTCCCACCAGACAGGCTGTGCGTGCTATAATGGTCTAATTCTCTATCACCGATCGAAGTACCGAAAATATCACAACCTTAAGTTGTGATGGGAACTATCGAATAAAAACTATTGAGTTATTCGATAGTATGTAAACATTTCCATTCGATCGATAAATAAACGATTTTTTGATATAAGCGAAATGTTCCAACGATTTTTTCTGTAAGCGAAATATACAAATAACTGAATTTGACTGAACAAATCGTTTGATCTTTAAAATCATTCATTCAGCCCTTCAATAGTTGAAATCACTCGATAGTTTTTTTTCACTACCATCAAGTTTGAATAAATGAACGAATGAAAAACTCGACAGTCAAAATCATTCGATACTTTTTATACTACTAACTAGTTCGAAAGTCAAATAAATGAATGAATAAAAAAATCGTTCGTTAGTCGAAATCATTTAGTTACTAACTATCGATAGTTGAAATTACTCGATAGTTCCCATCACTAGCCTTAACTGCTTCAGTTCAATATGAGCAGAATCAGTCGATTCCACGCCGTTCACGGGGATTGGGAATCTCTGAGTCCATATTGTGACGAATTAAGCGTATAGATCTTGGCCTACATCCTTACAAGATCAAATTAAGTCAAGAAGTGAAGCCTCATAGCGCCGAAACTTCTCCGATTGGGCTCTGTAAAAGTTTGAAGAAAATCCTGAATTTCATCGAAAATCTATCTTCAGCTATGAAGTTCATTTTTGGCTTATGGCTTTGTCAATAAGTAAAATTGGACAGCAACAAATCCACACGTGTGGATCCATTGTGAGCGAGTTGATTGGATTTCATGCCAGAGGTGTGATAAATCCGTATTATTTCGTCGATGAAAATGATCGTCATCTTACGGTCAAGGAAGTTCGCTATCGTGCCATGTTGGAAGGCTATTTTTGAGCAGCATTGGATGAACTTGACATCAGTGATATGTGGTTCCAACAATATGGAGCCATATGCCACACAGCTGACCAAACAATTATACTATTGAAGTCAAAGTTTAGTAATCGTGTAATCTCTAGAAATGGTCCAGTTGAATGTCCACCTCGTTCATGCGTTTTAACGCCTTTTATGGGGTTACGGAAAGTGGTTGATTTATGCCAACAAGACAACAATGTTAGAGGAACTGAGAAACAGTTTTGAACGCGAAATTGCCAACGTTCCGGCCGATATGTGTGGAAGAGTGATAGAAAATTTACTCCAAAGGATCAATCGCTATAAACGTGCTAGTGGTGGTCATATCAGCGATGTCGAATTCCATACTTAAATGTAATATGTGTACTATACCTGGAATAAATTTCAACCCGATATCTCAATTATTCTGTATTTTATTTAAATACAAAATTGTCCCTATTGAAAATCCTTTATTTATTCCGTTTTAAAAGGAACTCAATTTTACGAGAAACGTCCATCGTAAATGAACTGTAGAAGACAAACTTCGAGCGATTTCTTATAGGCAAATATCTATTTTTAAAGAAATTTCCTAATGCACTTGTTTCGTTGTATACATTCTGAGTTCTCCAAGACTTGTTAAGATTAATTCTTATGCTTTTGCATTTATAATAAAAAGAAAACAATAAAAAATTATTTTTCTCTCAAAACGATTTCTTTTTTACATACCCACATATGAGCTTGTATATCTGCATAAACGTTTGGTCCAATCGTAAGACACTTGTACATATATACACACATTGCAAGATGTACTTGTTACGTTTATAAGAAGCAACGTCCACACCCGAAGAGATCGGTTTGTTCGATTGTGGAATTTGTTTATCAAAAATAAACTCATTATGCTGGACACGTACATAGGCCACGAACAAATTCACCGAATGTATCTTCTCACATCTCTTTGTACATACAAACATACATAGATGTGATGTGATGTTGATGTGTCCAAGACCCCGACGACTGATCTTGATTCAACAAAGATGTTACATGAATAATTGTCATTTTCGGATTATATTTTCTTGTTGTTTGTATGAGACACAAAACACACAATCTCCTCGAAGCGAAACGTAAAAAATAAAATAAAATTTAAAGAAATAATGAAAACGAAAACTTTTTAGACATGTGTGTAGCATGTTTCTTTGTTTCCAAGTCTTCGTCTTCGTTGGCACATTGCATTGCACAATCTTTTTAGTTGTTTTTTTTTTTAGTTTTTTTGTTAAAATGTGCTGAGATCTCATCTGCTTGTCATGGAACACCCTCTCCCTTGAGATGAGCCGACATTATAACAGAGGCTACAATATCAATACTACGTGCATACTGGACAGCAAATAGCAGCAAGCAAGAGCAACTCCAACGCAATATTTTGTTTGTTGTAGTTAATTTTTATTTTTTTTATTTTCTTGTGCGTGAAACGCTTAGTAATAATGTGCTAAGATGTTTATTGAAAGGGGGAACAGTGATGTGTTGTGTGTATGTGTGTGCGTGTGTTCGTGTGTGACACATCATCATATTCACCTTCACATTGTCATCTTTGGTGAGGGAATGCACAATAACTGTCAAAAATATTTGACGAGCACTGAATGGACTTTAGATTTAAGAGATATTTATATGTGTGTAGTGTTACGTGTTATACACTGGACCTCACCTTTTGAATGAATATTGCTGGTATGATTGATTTCTTTTGAGCGTGGTGTTTCGCACTTCAGTATTAGAAAAGAAATGTCCTCTAGAACAGAAATTATTATAAGACATAAAACAAAAAAATGAAAATACTGATGAACCTTTGCCCAGCAGACAATAGTTTCTCTTTTATCTGACATAATCGTATTGGTCATAGTTGGAAATATTACGATATCACAATAGCGAAGGTTTTAGTTCAAAAACGTAAACTATATTCACAGATCGTCCATATACAAACTGTAATGAAATAAGGACACTTCGAATACGTCCTGATTGACCATGGTGTCATGGGCGTATGCAGGTACGGGCAGTGTAGGGGAAGGCTCTCCTCACGCTAAGATCCTTTTTATACCCCTGTATGATGCCCAAAAGGTTTCCGTCGAGCGCTGCCTAGGACCAGCATACGTTCAGTTTTTGGCGATTATTCATAAAAAATTTCCCAAAATTGTAAGCATCCGAATTGTCCAATGTTGGTCAGGCGTTCTCAAAATTTATGCTTCGTAGTAAAAAATAGAGTGGGCCGCATTTTTAATTTTATGAAATTTGTACTAGCGTTTGCAATATTTTTTGGATCAAAATAGGGGCAAAATAGGTTCCTTGGCCAAAAAAGGGGGCTCGGAAGCAAATCTTAGAAAAATTAAGGAAAACTTAAATTTTTTCTTGTACTAGAGCGCCATCTATGAACCGACCGATTATGTTAAAATTTTGCACACAAGGGTTTTTTAGGCCAAGAAACAAGGATTTTTCAGTCTCTATTTTGAAATATTCCAAAGGGGGTTCCGTACCAAAGTTAGTAAAACATTTTTAAAACTAAAAATGCGGGAGGGAGGGGGTTTTTGTTTTCAAAAAAAAATAAAAAAGTATACCAGGCATCTTGTATTTGCCCCCACCTCTCAAAAAGGTCTGTCAAGAAGAGGATTACACAAGACCCCTGTATTTCGATCCAGTCCAATAAACACCCCAAAGACTGGACTGTTAAGTATTCGGATAGAACTGCCACCCAATCCTCTTATCATTTCGGGTGTCTATTTCTTCGTTCAAAATTTGCATATCCAATGTCCATTTTCACAAGATATTGAGATTTCTTGACAACCCGAATTCAATCATTCGTTAAAATTTTCTAGTATCACATCAGATATATCTGGAAATTTGAAAGCTTCCAAAGAATTTACATCTGTCCGAAAATGTATTAATAACACCAATTCATTCGGAAAAATTCTAAGGAATTTCATCTATACTCGTACCTCCCCTTCAATTCTATTACAGTTGATTCAAAAGTATGATCCTCCATTAGCATTGTTTTTTTCAGGCGTACAATCAAGTTGTCTTCTCTTATTGATTATCTTTTTTATGAACTTAGACTTCCGCGAGGACTTAGCAGATCTCATTTTTGCCGGCCACACACTTGAGGATTCCAGGGGATAGTTTACGAATCTGCATTCAGCTAAAATCCACATAACTCCAGACATTTTTATGAAGACAATATCAAGAAATGTAACTATAAATCAAAATAGAATGTGTTATTCGTACTTAGCTATGAATAACAAATATGCCTTATTATGGAGCTTTTGACCAACAAATCGAAAAATCAAACTGTGAAAGTGGATCGGTTACAGACTTCGTAAGCCCCAGAAAAAATGTGCTGGAAAGTCTTTGCCAGGAGCCCTTAAGGAAATCGCGCAAGAGATTGTCGAAAGATTAAAAAACGAGAACAATTTAAAACAAATAAAAGACTGGAGGAAAATTATAAAACGTTCTCAAAACACTGGCTTATAATAGAACAAAATGGATATGCTTATCGATGTCCTAAGCTCGAAAGAGAGGAACAGCAATTGATGATTATGATAATCCGCTCAGAAATGTTTTTCCTCGGGGTCTATTATATTGTGGCAATATTCTACTCGCGTACATTTTTTTTAACTTTACATTGCATGAATTTGTCAATTTTTCATATTTCTACTTGTCATATAGTTACTCGAAACCTTTGAATCTGGATTTTTCATCTTAAGACCAAAGCTTGTTCTTAAATTAGTTATTGTTTCAATTGTCTACCATTAATGAAATTCCACCTTAAATGAATGTTCATATTTTGGATTCCTTGCTCCAACTCCTTTTGTATAAAACTTTTTATCATGTAAATAGGTAGTGCTTCTAGTAACATATTCCGTTAAAGTTCACCTATGAAAATTAATAAATATATATATAACGCATTGATTCCTCTCTCACGTATCTTCAAGATAGGGTTAACCAGCCCAGTAATATAATCTTAATTTATAATATATATGAGCACGCACATGCAATGACATAGGCATCAGTTTGCGGTGCATGTATCTTAATTTACGGTGAATTACGATCTCCCCTCAAGTTTTTTTTTATAAAATCTATATACAAAAATTCCGTTATTAAATTAATTTAAATTAAAGCATTTCAATTCACAATTAATTAAAACAAAAAAAACTCTTAAACCCTTTGGGTATGAGAATTCAACACGCAGTTTCTCTATATCGAATACATATCTAGTTTTTTAACTCAGTTTTTTCTATTGTAAATTATGCAAGATTTGCCTTTTTGTCATAAATTTTCCGTTAAAAACTTATTTTTTAAAACTTTTTGCTCTTTTTAACCAGAATAAAAATGTTGAAATATTTAAAAAAAAAAATAAGTAATAGCATATAACCTCAAGTACCTCAAAAAAAATACCAGAAATAAAAAAAAAAAATTGTAAAAAATTAGATACTGAAGAAACGCAAACGCGCCAAACAAGGCGCAACTGTCTTTTTTCACCCAACTTTAAATTTATGAAATAAAAAACTGTATGTACAAAGGTAAAAAATTAAAATACAAATCAATGCAATTTATCCATAGGAATGAATGAATTGTTATTGAGCCCTTTGTTGTTGCGACCGACAACAACGACGACAGCGCCGATGAGGATAATGAGCAGTCATCTTCTTCCTTTGAGGATGAAGCAAATGTGCATTGTGAACAATTCGCCGCTTCCTATCTGAGCAAATGCAAAACATCCGCAAAACGCTCATATGACACTTTTTTGTTCATAATAAATTTTTTTTTTTTATTTACCCTCCTCCTTTAAGGAACCCTGGGAAAATCTTACCCCACGGTGTAAAAAACCGAAAAAATAATGAAACAACAACAAAACATACATGCATACAAATAAAAAACATACACAATTTTTTATGCCATATGCGAGACGCCCTAAATGTGTCTTTTACGCTTTACACATACACACACACACATACGCACATACGATGAAGCCTTGATACACACACGGTAAAAAAATTAATATGATGAGAGAAAAAAAAATTTGCATAAAAAATGCCGTTATACTACTACCTAAGGATAACGATGCGAATGGACGGGACACGTAATAATTTTCCAGCGCTCGTAATTCGTTTCTTTTGTTATTTCCAAATAAAATTCATCGCATGCTCGCTCGAATTCTGGGTAGCAATATCAGCAACAGCAGCGCAGCAGTGGCAATGGCAGCATAAAAAATCTCACATCTACACAGGCACACATGCCAAAACTGGTCCTCACCGGCGACGCATCTTGAGGGGTGAACGAACATACCGTAACTACACGCACACACACACACATATGCACGTCTACATACCCGTACGGTATCCGATTTTCTTTGCTCTCACCGTATGTGCATACATGTATGGGTTTTTCTTCTTCTTTTTCTTCGTTTGCTTCTGTTTGTACTTCTCCTTTAAGGCGGTATGCCAAAAAATTAAATAAAAAGAAAACAATGATGCCTAAAAAAAGTAAAACTTAAAAAATAAAAACTGCAATATTTAGGATTCGCAAGGATAAACACGTACATATAGCAGCAGCAGTTTTCTAGCTCCCCCCTCTTACATTTATGCAAGGGGTCCGTTCGCATTCACACAGCACCATAGCAAAAATTCTTGCACAGATACAACTTCTACACATACAAACATACGTGCCCAAACACACACTCACACACATTCATATGTGTGTAATAAAAGGGATAAATGAAAGACGCTTTTGTTGTTAGCAAGCAAGCAAGCAAACGTTTTTTGTCAGGACATTAGCAGCATCCTTTTTCTTTGCGCTCATGTCCATCATGCGCAGCTTCGTCGTTGTTATTAATTTTAAATCTTAATAAAAAAATCTCAGGGTATGCTATTTTGTTTTTTTTTTTTTTTGAGATTACAAAAAAAACCTACACAAAGAAATGTGAAAGGGGAAGCCGGGTACAGCGACTGCGCGCAATCTTAGGGTCGCTTAAAAAATGTGCGAGTTTAAAATAGAAAGAAAAAAGTGATTACGCTTAAAATAGTATAGGAGTATGTTGTAGTTTTTTTTTTTTTTTTTTTTTTTTGTTTTGAGTAAATTCACGACTGTTGCTTCATCTTATGTTATGCATCAATGTTATACAAAAACAAAAAAATAAGAAACCAAACAAAAAATATTTTATGAAAATTCGTAAAGGAAATGCTCAAACAATGAAAAATGAAAATTAATATGAAGAAAGGTGAGCGAGCGCTCCAATTTCTTTTCGAGGCGTACACATGATTCAGATGTACTGATATAGTTCATAGTTCACATATATAACATCAACAATATCGTATATCCTTTTTATTATATTTATTAGCACATTATTGATCATTGGTACTTGAAACTTTTTTGTGTTTAGAAAGTAATAATTGTTCATAGTATGTACTACAAACTCATGTATAAACATTTTTTTATGTTATTATGTACACGGTGTCGGAATTTAAAAAAAAAAAGTTGGAGTTATAAGGTAATAACTGTACATGGACAATAACGAAACAATCGACATTTTCCAATATTGCTGAACAAAATCTTTTGTTAATAGAAAGTCTTAAAAGGTTTTCAATAAACATATTCCCAAAGCCATATGCAACGTTGTTGAAGATCTAAGATTGCAGTCTTCTGATATCAAAGATAAAACAGCGGTTAAATTTAGTTTGCTATAAATTAGAATTACTTGAATTTGCTTAAGAAGATAGTTTCACTTATAATGACTAATTTATAACCTCTTCCTATTATTTATAAAGGATATTTAAGAAAATTATAAAAAGTCATTCAAGTTCGATACCCTAATTTTTTATCTCGTTAATGTATTTTTTCAACTTCTTACCTTTTTCTTCAATGACAAAAATTCAAATTCGTAGAAAATATTCTTCCACTCAGACAAAATTCTGTATTTATATTTATATAAAAACATTCATTCAAGCGGGTATAAATGTAATGCAATCCATGCAGTTTTGTTAAGTATTTATATGTCCAAAATGAAAGATACTGTCCCGTTTTGGTGAAAAAGTTAGGCTGTTCTCCCAGCGGCGACTTGCAATCCTAAAGCTTTTTCTAGACGAGACGTCAATGTCTTAAGGCCAATGCCGTTGTAACTGATAAATTTTATCGATTAAACAATTTTATGTCATATTTGCTTCTACATGACAAAATTATTTTTTGTGGTAAATCAACTAATCGAATCACAAAAATAAATTCATAAAAAGTCTATGCATTTTCACAAAAATTCACAATTTAAAAAAAAAAAATTGCTATACTCAATGTAAATTAAATAATGAATGGGAACAACTGATTTTTGCTTCTATTTTTGTAAAAGTTACTTTGTATCACGTAAAATGTCTTTAGAAAATAGAAACGAACTTAACCCTTAAATGCCCAAGGACACCGATCTTAATAAAAAAAAATATATGGTGTGGAAAAAGAAGAGATGAGACCGAAAGTCTCTCTGAGTTTTGTGAAAAAAATTATTTAAAAAAAAAAAATGGTTTTATTTAAAAGATACTTTCAGCACTCAATACACTTCCGTATGAACAAAAAAAAACGATAAGAAACCAGTTTGAATGGTTGTACCTTTAAA
This sequence comes from Toxonevra muliebris, assembly GCA_963691655.1. Taxonomy (NCBI): domain Eukaryota; kingdom Metazoa; phylum Arthropoda; class Insecta; order Diptera; family Pallopteridae; genus Toxonevra; species Toxonevra muliebris. Next base: position 127,790,202 of record OY829326.1, read on the forward strand.
GATACTGTGGGCATTTAAAGGTTAAAATCGAATTGTCACAAAACAATATCTTGTAGCTTTGTAGGACTTGCCATTTGAATTAACTTTTTTGACATGTCGTAAGGAAGCAGCAATAGCAACGATTTTTATTGCCGAGGACATTAAGTCGGATGACAACCTTAAGAACAACCTTAATCGTAGGACTTCTTTGTAGTTAAAGAGCTCGTTTTTTTTTTCAAGACAAAAAAAAAACAAATTTAGGTGCATAGACTCAGATTTAGTTCCGTTGATTTCTATTCATACTACATATTTTGAACAATTTGTATTAAAAATAGGAATATTGATAAAAAAAATCGTCGACAATTTATCGATAAGACCAAGAAGTTTTCAAAAATTCAAAAACTAACAAGCAGAAATGTCCACCTAATTAAATCTTGCACCTAAAATAAACTTAAAGATAAGTTTTAAATCATATATCATTTCAAAAATTGTCTTTGATTTGAGCACAGATTCTTTTGAAACAGTGCTACAGTTTTTATAACATTTCTATTCAAAGCTATGAAACTCGGCTAACAAGAAACTAAACCTTTCTACCACAGATTTACCATAAAATATTTTTGTACTTATTATATTCGCTTTTTACTGTTTGCAATATTCTGCCGGAAAGGTATCGATATAAATAACACAAAACTGAAAAAAAAAAAAATTAATATTGATACTTAATTGAATAATTCGGAGCAAAAACGTAATAATAATACTTCATACTTTAAACTTTTGCACTCAACTAGCGTTGTTTCACTTCGCCCTAAGTTATTTCTACCTCGTTTTTGCTCTCAAACATTTTTATGTCAGTTTCACTAAACACTTACTGTAAAAAAACACCGATTTTAATTTTGCAAGAAGATTTAAAATTTTTCTTTTTGAATAATTTTCTTTGCAAACATTTCGTATACCGAACTAGAATGAAAAAAAATGGCAAAGCATAAATTTGTTTAATTGAGTATAAACAATAGATATCTTATTAATTTATTAAGTAAGTCAAGATCAATTTCAAGCTTTAAACTTAAATTGAATCTATTTTGGAAGCCTTATCTCTTTCTCGAAAACTCGAGTTTATAGAATAATTTCAATGACGAATGACGGAATTCTTTTAGCCTGGCGGTTGACTGTTTCCAATTAATTTCATTCCTCGTTTAATTATACAAGGAATTTTGCGTTTTGCATTGCAAATGTACAAAAATTCCTCGGTTAAATGCGTTTCCCGGTAAGTATTCCAAAAAACACTATAGAACCAGAGAAGTGTTTTGTGAATAAAATCCGTCTTTGGATCCGTTAAGAGAGCAACAAAACTATTGAGCCATGTAAAATTAAAAATAGTGGTTTTTGCTCTAATTACATATTTGTTTTATGTTATAAGGTCAAATAGATGTAGAAATTTCAAAAAGTAATTTTTCTTGAAAAATCAATAAAATCACTTCTTCAATAGTTTCTTATGTTTGTAATCCATCCATCAAAATATAAGATTTTCTATAATTACACTTAAAGTTCACCATTTTAAACCCTTTCGCATCTGAAACATGTTACATATCAGTCTAATTGAAAAATAAAAAAAGATACATATAATACAATACTTACAATAAAAACTACGCACTTCTTTTCTCACTAACATCATGACTTGAAATCCTTTGAGAGCAACACAGCATCCCAAACAAATTCTCTCAAACGGAAACAACTATCGCAGGACAGCAAAGAATGAAGAAAACTGTCTGTTTTTCATCCCCTTCGTTGTCTTGAAGTTGGCAGTAGCCAAACACACTCGTGGACACACACACACACACACGCAACAACAATGTCAGAGTGCATGTGTGTCGATCTAAGTTGTAAAAGAGAGATAGCCTTACTTACCTACCCCGAGAGATATATAATTATGAGGACTCACATTTTTTTCACTGCTTAGATCTAATACACAAACAAAATACATGCAAAGAGCATAGCATAGTCATTAGGTTTGACACTGTCAGCCTCAGCACAGCCTCAGGACTGCCAAAGAAACGGAAAGATTTTCAATTGTTAGTACACGTGAAATCGCTGTGGGGTCAACATGCTCGTGATCGTCACTCAGCAATGAAAATTTTCGTTTTCTTTAAGAGTATTGAAACAAAAAAAAAAAACAAAATTTTAAATAAAAATTTTCTTGACTGAACTGAACATTGTTACAATTTGTGAACCACTGGATTTGTGAATTAAAGTGATTTGGAATATAAAGTGATTGGATTTAAAAAAAAAAAAAGTTATACTAGAAAACTTTGAATATATTTCGCTTTACTAAAAATCGAAAATTGTAATGTTAAAAATATTAAAATTTTATTTAATTATCATAAAATTTTTTACTTAACCAATATTACAAATGCATTCAAAAATGTTATCAATCAGTGAAGATCATGGATTTCGTTCATTAAGTCGTAAGTATTTAAATGGATAATCATGGATAAAATAAATTTTGCATGGGCCAAATATTTAAAGATTAGCCAACGATTGTTTGTAGGATCCATCTTGGCAAAGCCAAGCCTTTTAGAGGAATTTCAATTCTAATTTATCAGGACCCTCTTGCTTCTGTTTTTCTATTAGAAAAATTATTAATTTAATACCTACAGCTCTCTTATGTTTTCTGGAAGGCCTTGTAAGAAATACTCTACAGTCTTATGCCGAATCCGAAAGAATCAAATTCAAGTAAAACAAAGAATTCTTCATTTTTGTCTGTTTCAAATGTTTTTTTCGGTCGTTTATAATAAGAGAAGTGGAGGTCTTTGGGGACACAAAATTGTTACACTATTTTTTTTAAATAGTTGTTTCAGGTAGAAACTCATTTAGTTCCATATCTCTCAGTGGCTATAAAAAATAGATTTTCTGACTCCAAAATTATACATGAACAAGATACAGAAAAATCATATTTTCGGTCCTATTTTCAAAAACGTTTTGAGTATTTCGTTCGATGAGAGCTGTCACTAAAGGCACTCAACGCCATATGTAGGCCTAAACCCAACTGGCTTTTGCTGGCGTTATGGTGATATTGTTGACGTTGCTGTTATGAACCTAACGATTCAATATTCAATGTCATCTATTCCAATTTTAAACTCCAAAAGCACATGCCTAACTCTTGCTGGGGCCTGGACCTAAAACGCATCGCCAGCGCATGGTTCGAAAACAGAAAACACTTCGGTTTCCTAATGTAGATTCAGTTTGAATACATGATATTTTTACACTCAGATATTTCAGGGAATGAAACCGCTAGCTTACTGGCCAAAAAGGGTTCAGAAACTGGTTTCTTGGACCTAGAAATAGTGCTTTCCCTGTTGCCTACAGCATCAAGATTTGATGTAACGGATGCCAGTTTAGCGGATGCGAAATTCAAAAACTGGCATCCGCGAAGGCGAACGTGGATGCGAATGTGAATGCGAATGTTGATGTGGAATATCATATTATAGTTATTTCCAAATACTTTAAGAAAATATTTGAATCAACTTAGAATATATGTAAGTAATGGTAAATTATTTAAAAAAAAAAAATTAGTTTTTCTGCTTTTTCGATTTTGTTTGGCAAAAACCAAACAAAGAAACTAGTCAAAAATGTTTCCAAAAATAATGTGTGAGCGGTTTAAATATCCGTTATACATTCACAAAAAAATCGCGTTTCGCTTGTAGCGAATGCGAATGCTGACATCTGTTACATTTCAAATTCACATGTAATATGATATGAGTAACAATATTTTCTGTGCTGCTTACGGCTCAAAAGAAAACCAATTTCTTGACATCAGTTCCACTTCCTGATGAACCAGAGTTATGATATTTGGCAGTGGTGTGTTGAGAGACAAGCAACTGTACTTTTAAACACCATAGGAGCTAACCATAGTTTTTTTTAAATCTGGTAGATTATATTTCTCAAAACCATATTAACCCTTTATGTTTATTTTATAATTAATTGAGGTCTGTTTTTTAATGAAGCTTCAAAATCGCTGGAGTAGTAGAAAACAGAGGATTATTTGGCGCTAGCGAAGTAAAGCTCGTACTACTGGGCACAAAAACCATCCTTCAAAAAAAAAAACGTAGAAGAAACCTTTTGATTTCATTTTTAAAGTTAAATGAATGTTTACTTCTTGAAATGTAGCGCGTCTGTCGCATATGGAATGACCGTTTTATACCTAAGTACTATGTTACTATATGAATATTACTGAAAATATTAGTTTTATATTATTTACTTTACGCTGTGATGAAAGCCGCATCTTTTCTTGAAATAATTTTTAATTCAGTTGAATTTCAAATCTTATTCTTCCCCATTCATCATACGTTGCACCTTTCTTGTTGGTATGAATTCCGAAAAATTCTGTTAAACTGTTTGCTGTTGTTAAAGTGACAATTTGTTTGTTAACACGATAAGAATAATCGTTTGACCTCAAATATGTATCTAGTATGTGAATGACTTCATTCTACTTCCACAATAGTACGACGACATACACAAACAAACACCACGTATACCTGGACTCTTATCTAAAGGTAATATTAATGCGCGTGTGGGTAATTTGCTTATAATGTAGGTACATACAACAGCTTATCAGCTTGGTATGTCCAGCTTTTGCTGGCTGCATGTGCTTACACACACACACCCATGTATGTGTGTGATGTGCTTGCCGACTCAGGATTTACCACATATGTAAATAACTTGAACGACGACATCCGTCGTAACCCCATTTTGCAATTGTGCTTTATTTGCATATGACTTTTTTTATTTCATTTTTATTTTGGTTTCTTTTTATTTTTATTTTTTTTCGATTTTGTGCGTCCACGATATGCGCATATGCGGGTGTTATCAGCCGCAGCTTTCGTTAGCACTACAGTAATAAACAAGCAAAGGTGTTCCACTAGGTAGGTGGGTAGGTAGATACTCCACCTGGTGGTGGCGACGAAGTGGTTTTTTTTTCCTATAATATACACATTTCACCGCTGGTTTTGCTGTTAGTACTGTTTCTGTTACTACTGCTGCTGTTGTTGTTTTGTCGACTGATAAGAACCTGTGCGCCGCCACTGTCACCTATAAATGTAGACAAGTCAACAGTCAAATAGGCATTGGGATAGAAGGGGAGCAGGGAATTTCAGCTGCCCTCGTCGTCATATACTCATATGTGCATGTACTTATGTACATATGTATATGAATGTAGTCTTCATCTACAGTGTTAGTGACAAATAGTTCCAAACCGCGATATTAACTAGCGAAGCAGAATTTGTTTAAACAAATTAAGTCAGAGTGGCTGAAAGTGGTGGCCGCGTTTTTCTCTATATGAAAGTTTGTAGGTATGTATATAATTGCCTCCGTTCCCCGTACCGCTTGCAGCTATTCATCGACCATAAACGTACATACATATGTATCTACACAATATGTAGAGTATATCATACGCCCTCGTCGCTTATCGTTATTCAAACTTAATTTATTTAACCTTTTTTTTTTTTTAGAGAGAACAATGCGAACATTTAAGGTAAAAAACACAAAAAATATACGAATAATATGTGAATAAAACTGTGGCCCGCTTTGACAAATATTTGCACAGCATTTTAATATTTTTTTAGGCAGGGAGCGTATTTTTTCTTCTTTTTTTTTTACTTTTTTTTTTCTTTGTTTTTTGATATACATACTTAATTTCATATTTTACAGGGAATACAATAAAGTTATATTTTTTATTTGTATATACGTGAGTGTGTGTGAGTGTGTTTATTTGTTTTTGTAAATATAGGATTTGTAATACACATATATCATAGATATATCTACTATATCTACATAAATAGTGTTGCAAGTGTCCAAAAATATTAAGCTAATGTTGGTTGGGCTTATATCTATTGCTAGTATTAACTACATATTTATATTTGTATGTAATCTCGCTTTCTTCCTCTATCTCCGTACAAATCAATTATTCAATTATTATATTCTTCAAAAAATGTGCTATAGATATAACTTGAAAGTACCATTACTATTAATTTTGAATATGCTTCTTAAACCTCTGAGAAATATCCGGTCGGAAATTAAAACATTCATGCACAAGACACTGTTGTTGTTGTGGTTATTGTTAAAGCTTATTTTTCTGCGACTATTATTTTTCTGCGAGAATTTTCTTCAAAATAAACTCTATTCATTTACTATTGAAAGATGGCTTCAGAACAACCGATTAAGTTTACAATACAGAAATCCGAAGAATCTTGGGTTCGCAACCAATAATTTCTTTTTATTTTGTACCAGCATATCTCTGATACTCAGGATGGCACAGTGGCGGATACAGGAAACATTTTTTTTTTGCTTATTCATAAACTTTATTTCGGTGATGACCAACCATTTTCAAAAGTATCTCTGTCCATGTGAAAACTTACTGGTACGTTACGCATTTTGGGGGAACCCTGTTCTTGTAGCAAAGCATTTCACAATTTCTATGATCTATTTTCAAGGTAAAGGATAGTGGAAAATATAACAATAGAATATATTTATTCAGTTTTAGATTGGTTTATAATGGGTCGAGAATTAGTAGAATTTTAAGAATAATTTAAGGTCGCTGATTCCTACACTGTATTCAAATTTTCTCTTTCCCATCTGGGATTTTCTTTATATCGATCTGAAACCTATAATTTTGTTTTTTTTTTTTTGGTGGATTCAATCCTCTACCTAAGAAAAGAACCCATTAAACTGATACTCGAGTCGAGCATTTAAGAACTAAATCACCGAAGTGAACTTTCTTACTAGAACAAACCATTTGGACATTTTTTAAGAATTTAACTCCCTCTGGGAATCGAATCTGACTCAGCTAGAACTCCAATCAAGCAGTCATACACACGTTTAACCATTGTTAAACGTCGTCGAGCTGTTTCTGAACTAGATTAGCAGCTTCTGTAGGAGATTAATTTGACGTTAAAAAGGCATTATCGTCCGGATAAGTAGCTATAGTAACACCATCAGTTTCAGACAAGTCGCAGGTAAAAATCGAATAAAGAGCAGGCCACAACACTGCCCTGTGGTACTCCGGCTTTCACTTCACATTTGGCTGATGTTTCATCATTTACTTTGACATAGAATGATAGGACTTTAAGACCAAATAAAAAGGAGCTGGAATTAAATTTTTTAATTTGTATAACAGCCCTTGAAGCCAAACTTTTTCGACAGCTTCTTGAATGTCCAAAAATATGGCAAAGCGTTCCACAAAGTTAGTGACTATATTGATGATATTGCTCAGGAGTACCGTGCTTATGACGATTGGTGTTTCGGAGCTATATTCTTATTTTCTTGTATTATTAGCAATCTACTACTTCGAATATTTTCGAGAATATTGCCAGCAAACTTATTGGTCTATATGAGGGCACTGAGTTTTGAAGTTTATTTGGTTTAGGTATCATTATTATTTCAGCACATTTCCATAGAGAAGGAAAGTGGTTTAATGAGCAAGATTATTCATTATTCTTATAATTGAAAGTAAATCGTAATAACTAAAAACAACAATAACTAATTATGTTCACCTTTTTGCCTGTTTAAGTTATTAAACTTATAAGTGTTTGTTTATTTTTTTTTTTACATTTTTTATTCATGACTAATTATCAAAATTTACTAGATTTCCATCGCTAAGGGGGGTAGGGAGTTTAATCTCAAACCCCCTCCCCCCTTTTAGAGATCCACTAGCACTAGTTGAGTATGATATTTCAATTATTGTTGAAGTCTTCTCCACATTTATTTAAACATTTAGAATTGATTTAACATTAAATAAAATTTTTAGATCTACATTAGAGGAACCCAAAAAAATAGGTAGCTTTGAATTTCGCGGCTGGACATATAAAGTTGCTTTTGCACCTAAATATGTTTAATATAGAAATTTTGGATCATTCAGACCCCGCATATTGACCCTCGTTGCGGGCCGAAATATCAACATATTTGCGATCAAATAGCTGAAAAAATTGCTCAGCCACACAAAAAAAAATGTTTTTTCGGGTCTGGAGGTCCGACCATGTTTAATATATGTTTTTGGGGTCGCTCAATCCAAATCCCAAAAAAATTGAAAAAAAAAACATTTTTTTTTTTGTGGCTGTGTTATTATTCTGTAAAATTTTAGCTTTTTTCTCTTCAGATTTGCTATAGAATCTCACTTTTGATTTTTTTTTTCTATTTCTGAATTTTTTTTCAAAATACGTCCAAAATTGTTAAGTTTATATACAAATATCTTCAAAACTAAAGAAGATTTTGGGAAAAAAAATTGTATCTCTAGATATTCTGCAACTGTATTTTTTATTTGTTTGGACTCTCAAAGAATTTTTGAAAAATTTACTGACGTCATAGAAAAATTCTGTGTATGCAGTCGGAATCAGCATACTTGATTACACAAAGAATTTGGGGTTAATAAGAGATGTTTCATCCAAAAAAGAGATTTTAGATCTTTCAAAACCAACGAGAACGCATTTGCGGGGTTCCGAATGACCCTAAACTTTATATGAAATATATTTAGATGGCTAGTACTCGAAAGTCGAAGAAACATTAATTTTTTTAATATAATTGTGGACAGCTGCCATATTATGTTAATGTTCTGGAACAGTCCATTATTTTGATATATATCGAAAACTAGACCTGATCCTGGAAAACCATTATAATTTTTGGAATCGGCAAATTTTTTAAAATAAAAAGGTTTTGGTACTTTGAAATTTTTTTTGCAAATTGGTTTTATTGAATTTATATCTAAGAATCGTTCGCATGCGATCAAAACTCTATCAACATTTTTATACATATGGAAATCACTAATAATTCCAAGGCCCGAAAATTGCCCATCCCATACATTCTGATATATTTACTTCTCTGATTCTTTAGTAATCGGTATCAATAATAGCTCAAATTCCGTAAAAAACGTATCATCCGCAGCTATGGATTCAATAATAAAACCCAAATATATTCTAGAAAGATTCTTTGGTCTGAAAAACCCGAAAATACACAAAGTGTTCTTTGTTGAAAAATTATAATACATAGTAAAACTTCAAAGTCAATATTTTTATAGGGAAAACTAATTAACACATTTTATGGTATATAAAATGTCCTCGCTTAACCTAATCTTTGAAAAGGACATAGAAAATTCAATAGAAACAAAGATGAATGGAATAGATTTCGAAGGACTTTCTATAGAGAATAGACTCTTTATGCTTATAACTCTCTAAGTCTTTTTTGCAAGTACCTTTTTTTATAAAATTTTTTTGGAGAAAGCTTTGAAATTTCCAAAAAAAGAAAGAAAAAAATATTGTTGAATACAAAGCGAAGGACAGAACATTTTCAGAATCTTATACTTCTAAGACCAAACTAGTAGTTTCAACGCAGAGCTCTTCTTGAGCTACTAATAAGCTTAAAGAAAAAAAATCATTCTCGTTCCTTAATTTAATATCAACCAAGGTTTTCTATTTTTCGAGAGCTGTATTGAAAAACTATTTTTATAAACGTTATCTTGCGCCGAAAATTTCATGCCGTTGTTACTTATTTAGTAGCTACCAGTCTACAAGCAAATCAAATAACAAATAACAAAAAAAAAACAAAGTTTGCTAATTTGAAAGTTGATTTTATTAAGGCATTGAAAATTTCCTTGAACTGAATGAACAAAATCTCTTAGATACTTATATGAAAATAAAAAGATTTCACATGTGCTCGCGTATTTTGTACATTTATCAAAACTGATAAATTCGTTGTGACTCGTCATCAGATGAGAAAGAAAAAAAAAGAAACGGAAAATATTATGATAAGTATCATATAAAATACAGCAACGCCCATTTATTGCATTCTTGTAGCTGACGTAAGAAAATATGAAAATATCCTTACGTCCGTTCTTTGCTCCTTGAACGCTTATAACTCCTTCTTCTATTTCTGCCTTATACTTACTCTTCTTCTTTTTATACATACTTAGTTTTTATGGCCAAACAATACGCGTGAAAACCTTTGGGCGCCAAATACTTTCTACTCCACACATACATAAACGTTCTCCGTTTAAACTTGAGCTGACATCGAATGGCATATAAAGTAATTTTGTGGTACACATACACACACACACGTGTATACAATTTAGAAGGAAGACTAGGAAGGAATAAATTAATATATTTTGATATTTGCGCGGTTTGTAGTAAATAACATAAAAATAAATTTCTGGTTGAAGCTTTTATATGATTTCTATACTTCCTAATTTGAAATTCTACATATGTGTGTGTGCATTTAGGTATGCATGTATGAGTGTTTGTCTGTATATTGTAGTTATTTGCTGTTAATAAGCATGATTCTGATTGAATTTTTTCGAGGGTTTCGTTATTATTCGAAACTCTATTAATATGTTAATTCAAAATTGTCCATCTTATCAGCGTGTACTAGATACTAGCTACAGATACACATGATAATCTTAGAAATTTCTCCCATCTCTCCCCTGTGCTTGGCGTAAACGTTTGAATGAGCCAGCCGCATTATGACTGCATAAATCGCACTTGAACTAATTTACGACGAAAATTCGCATTAATTGCACAACACGTCGAATGGGGTTCCAGATAAGAGTAAAGACATACATACACACATACATTCATATAGGTATGTATGTGTATACAAATGTGTGGGTTTATTGGAGATGTGGGTTTGGGGTGGGTTAGGTTATTATGTCCACATAGTTACTATTGCTCTCATGACACACTATTCCATATAAATACATATACAAATACAGGCAGGCAGCAAGCTGGCAGACAGTTACTGACAGCTATGTCATAATTTTTAATATTTAAGCAGATTTTCACACATTCTCAAAAGAGGGTCCCGTCCATAATAGTGGCCTCTAACACTTTCTTTCACTTTGATGCCGTACGCGCCGCGCTACTAAACCTGTCAACTCATTTTAGAGCGAATGTATCGAATAGTGTTTGTATGTATGTATGTATATATGAATGAAGAATGAATGAACACATCTGACAACATCACATGGCATTGAACAAACATAATGAAATAAATCGCAGTAATCGTAGTTAATATTACGCATTGAAATTGCCACCATAACAAATTCGCATCACCAACACTTGGATATGAAAGGATTTTGTTTTGTAAAGGGTTAAAGTTTGATTTTTTTTGTTCTGTTTTTGATAAATCAATTCTTAGTTACTGTTAATATTTTTGCTGTTGTCATTGTTGTTCTTTTTCTATATGAATAAAACGTTAGATTTTTACAAAGAAATATGAAATATTTTCATTAGATTAGACGCCAGCAAGTGGACAAACTTTCTGTGTTACGTTACGTTGGCGTTGCGTTGCGTTGACATTTGTCTAACTAAATATTAGATGAAATTTTGACAGTTAAAACGATAGATGCACTGCTGTCACCAGCTGTTGTTAAAATGTTTATTGCCTGCGGTAGTAGAAGAACAGCAGGAGCAACATCATCTACTTCATCATGCTCACACAATATTAAAAGAATGTCAATATATTTATGTACGTTTGTATGTATATGTAATGCCATAACTTTTAACTTGTCCACCCAATATTGCTTGTGGCACATTTATTAGCAATGACAATGACTATACACGCTCTCTAATCAGATGAGTAAACAAACATAAAATACACACGAAATAAAAACAACTAAAAAAGTAGGTGTATCCCCGGAGACTCCCTAGTCTTGCTCACTTTTTTTCTCTCTTTTACTCTACTCCTATACGTATGTAATCCTGCCGATTCAGGTAGTCATTCCATCTACCTAACTACATGCGTATATGTTATTAGTTTTAACAGGTCAATTCTCTTTTACCTGCTGCTTGCCTATAGCATTGTTTTTATGCATACATACATTCGTACATACAACGTATGTGGGTATCAATATATTTGTTATTGTAGTTGTTTGTATTACTGCCCATTTGCTATAACGAATATCCAAAAACAAGAATTTCTACAACCACCGAAAATATTTGACCAATCAGGCTAAGGCTAAGAGAATTGTATGTTAACATATGCCACATTGAATGCCAATGCATACGCACACGCACATACAAAGGGTTCTGGGATACAAACATACATGCTCACACAAACAGACAAAGATTGACCATTTGAAAATTGTTATTGTTATAGTCACACAATACATTTTAACCCAGTAAACAGTTTTATGAGCATTTGAAAATTTTAAAACATAAGGAGAGACTGTTATATTAAGTAGATAGTATTTTTGAAAGATACTTTTTTAAATTAATAAAAAACAATGGAAATGCCATTTAGTTCTGCACTAATAGTAAACTATAATGGTTGAGAAATTTTAAATCAAAAATCAGTAAAATTTTAATTACAGTCAAACTTCTATAACTCGAGAGTCTATAAGTCGAATTTTCTATAACTGAAACGTTTAGGGAGCAAATTATATACTTTTCGTTTTCCATAACTCGAACTTTTATAACTCGAATATCTCGAAGAAGCAACTAAGAATAGTCTTAGTTCATCACAAATTTTAACTAAATAGACCTCTCAATAGAAAACGACGTTTGCAACAAATTTTAAGTACAAGGAAAACAATGAAGTAGGACAAACCAAGAAAATAAAAACTCAGGCCTAGAAACTCTTTTATACCAAGACCCCAAATTAAGATCTGCTATCCTGATTAAGGCTAGAACATCTTTTGCGGAACATGTTTTAATTTCGTTATTTGTTAAAAACGGTTTACTTTTTTGCCGAGCCAAGTTTGGACGTTCACACAGAATGTGGGACGTCGTCTCATTATGCTCTATACATAAACGACACTCAGCACTAGCAATCTGAGATCCGGTTTGTTTAAAATCAGGAACTGGGTGAAATCCAAAAGGAAGAACAAGCTCTATAGCCTCTCTAAAACCTGGAACTGGTATACTGGTTATACATTGCTCTTGTGAGACCTATTGTCACTTATGCCTCCGTAGTATGGTCTGACCAGGGTTCAGAGAACTGTGTGCCTGATATCAGATATACCACCAGTTAAGAGTACAGTGCCAACTGGGCATGATGACCGTGGATAATCATGTGCTTTGTATTCGTTTCGGAAGAAGATATGATGTCGGGTTCGCGGACCGTGATCAATGGTTAAGTCCAGAGGTCGTATTCCGGAATCTCCGTCATGTCTGCTATACCGACGGATCCAAAACCTCAAACGGTACTGGATCCGGTTGGTACTTAGACGATGAAACCAAGTACTCTTCCTCCACTGGACAGATGGCAAGAGTCTTTCCAACGGAGGTTTTCGCTATCCTGGACATGGCGGCCTGGATAATTGAATATAAATGGCATGGGAAGTGCATAGGCATCTGCAGTGATAGCTAAGCTGCGCTGAAGGCCCTTGCCAACCCAATCAGATTTTCCAACTAGGTCAGCGAGTGTAAGGCAAAGCTAAATAGTGTCGCAAAACACAACAAGCTATGCCTTATATGGGTTACAGGACACTGTGGTATTGCAGGGAGTGAACTAGCTAATGAAGGTTCTGCCATTGCACCATGGGGTCCGGAACCTCTTCTTGGCGTAAGCTCTGGGGAGGTCATGCGTTAGATTAACGCCTTCGTGGGTTCTATACATAAAGAAAGATGGTCCGAGCTTGACTCCTGCAGAACCTCAAAGTGCTTCGTGAGACAACCCAACAGGAAATCAGCGGAGTTTCTTCTGAAACTGAGAAGAAAGGACCTGAGATTACTGGTAGCTGTCAACACCAGGCATAACACATGTGGTCAGCACATGACCGTCATCATCAATCAAACCTGCCAATCTAAGGTTCGTCAGTGAAAAAAATTAGTTCGAGGTTGAGAGATCTTAGACCTTTCTTCTTCCCATTTATACCCTCACATATCTTTTCTCTCTTTCTTCTTTCTTCTACTGGCTCCATCTCGGGTATAATAATTGGTCTTTGAGACTGAGTACTTTGGTTTACTTCAGCCCACCTTCAACTCTAAAGACTAGGAATAAGATGCCAATAAAACAGCCATTTCTCCCTTGCCCACGCTACTATAATTGATTTGGAGCTAGTCTAGCCGATTCCACTAAATGGTTCGGGGCCTGTGTGTAAAGGCAGAGTGACAAGCAAGCTCGTCAGCAGCTATATTACCAGCAATGTCACAGTGGTCTGGTACCACTAAAAGTTGTTTGAGAGCCGCTTGGCTGTCAAAGAAGATTACATTTTTAGCACCTTTTAGCCTTTTATTAAAGTGAATTCTGGCTCACGTCTCATTTGTGTATATTTCGGTTTGAAAAACACTAGGCTAAGTGCCCAGTGCACTTGAGATTCCAGCGTTAGATCCAACAACACCAGAACCACAGTCAGTTTTCGAATTGTCCGCACCGCAATTGAGAGCGAAGGAACCGATGTTGGGGAATCGAACGTTCCAAATGAACCAGGACAGAAGGATAATATTAAATTTCCGACCGCAGCTGTGTGTGAAAGAGTGGCTGCCCTTTTTGAAAAGGACATACTTAGGTCGAAAGGTTCATCGTGATACCACATGAGCTTTCCTGGCAACCGTATTGAGCACAGTTCAATTTTTATGTCGAATCTGAACGGTGATATAGGAAATATGAATTAAACCATAAGACTTGTTTAAAAATAAGAATCTCCATTCAAGTTTAATTTAAAGGTTTTCCTCAACTTTAACACGCGATATAATTTTTTTTAACATATACTCAAAACTTACCCAAATGAAGCTATCAAAAAATACCTAGTTATTGGTATTTATTTAATACCACTCATCCGGAACATTTCTCTTTTACTCCTTTTTCGATTAGAAAAAAATCTAATTGTAGAGGTCAGCTTTACAAAATTATCAATTATAGAGATAAAAACGATGAAAAATTGTTCAAATTATAGGAGGTTTCAATTTGAAACATGTATGTTTTAGAGCACGAGCAAAAGGAAATGAAGATAATTCGTCGAATTATTAAAATTTCTTGTTATCGAGGCTCAAATGACCAAGATTCTACTATATTTTATTTAAAGAAAAAAATCATTTTCCCAAGAGTATTCATATCAATCATATGCTCTACAAGATACTAATTATATATTTATGTCATATGTTCATTGTTATGTATGTGTGTAGAATAAATACATACTACATTTATCAAATCTTACTGCGGGTATATTAACTGACACTGTAATTTTTCGCTATAAGCGCTCAATCAATAAAATAATTTGACGCAAAATAAGGAGGAAAAACATATTTTTTATGTAATAATAAAAAAATAGAATAGGAAAAAAACAACAAACATACATACAACTTGATGCTGTATTCGATATTGGGCTCATCCCAGTCAATCAGAAATTAACAAGCTTAATATTACAAGCGGCTATTCGGCGACCTTTTTGTCACCCCCAGCAAACAATTGATAAAAAGCTGAATAAAAAACGAAAACAACAACAACAATAGCATAAAAACCGCACACTACAGCCACAACAACAATACACTCACTCCCCTTAGCAACTTTTTTGCCTGCTCCGCGTTGTAATCATTCACGGTCCAAACATTACAGACAATTGATTTTATACACATTCGAATTCATATATAGGCAGTCAGCCAGCTAGTCAGTCAGTCAAGCAATGTGTCCATTCAATTCATTGTTATATGTATATATGTTTGTATGTCCGTCTATCCGACAGTTTGTCACTTAGTTAGTTCGGTTGCTTAGACCAACAACCTCTCACACATTCATAATTTAGCATGTTGCTACAGCCTAATTGACAACTAGATTGTTATGCACATTTAATATTATTATCCTTGTTTTATTATTATTATTTTTTTTTTCCTTTTTCATGAAATTGTTTTTCTTTTCTCTTTTTTATTGGGCAAAGAAGTTGCTGGCGTCCCTCTGTAGATGATTTTCTCGATATCGAATATGATTGAACTAATAAAATTCGTTTCTTTGTTCAGAAACAACAAAAACTTTTCATATGTACACACTGAAACTATGAAGCGCGTTGATATAGAAGAGGGCGGTAAGGCGAGGGTGTGAGGGTGTGATGGTGTGCTATAGTTCCGGTGGTTAACGAAAGTCAAACACAAATAAACATTTTATTGTTAGTTAAGTTTCATTGGTTTTTTTTTTTATTTTATCCTGCAGAGTAACACAGTGTAACATGCCCACAGCGAAATAACCCTCATGCGGTCGTTTGGTCAACAAAAATAATAAAAAAAGGACAAATTCTTTTTGTATGTTTGTATCTTTATTTTTCTAACGTATAATTTATGTTGTGAAATTGAAACCTTCACAATAAATACGTCATTCGATCATGTGTTAAATTTGAGGTTACCAAAAGAAAAAAGAATATTTGTGAGCTAACACCAAATGAAGAAGCATATCTCTAATAGCCTAAGGATGTGGAAAGAAAAAACAATTTGTTTTTATAAAAATATGTGTTTTCAGGATTTGTAAATCAAATTTCAGAACATTAAAAAGTTCTTCAAAGTCGGAATTTAAATATGAGGAGAAGTAAAGGGTTTGAAATGATTCAATGCAGGGAAAGCGAATGCTTCAAAGAAATTTTGCAGCACTTTAAAATATAAAATATTCGTTTACAGATATAACAGGAAATAAGTTGTGAAAGTAAAAGCAGCGATGGACATAAGTAGTAGGTTAGGTGCCAGAAAAAAGTATCTTACCCAGCACAGACTAGCAACTACTTGAGTTGAGCTTTACGAATGATTTATACACATATTTCCAACAAGAAAGCAATAATAATGATAAATAACCAGACCAAAACCCAAAACAAAATACGGACCAAAATTCAAAATTAATTCTGATTAAAACTCAGACCAAAAGTCAGATTGAAAATCAGTTCAACTGTCAGACTAAAATTAAAGCCAACATTCAGCTCAAACCAAAAATCTAACCAAAGATCAGACAAAAATTTGACCAAATACTGACTAAAAATCAGATCGATTCACAGTGATTCGCCCCATAGACAAACGTCAAGGCACTCATGGAACTAAAATCTAACAAATTTGGAATAAGTTTACAGGTAATACTTCTATTGAAAAGAACCCAAAAAATCTTCTCCATCAAATAACTATTGTGCTAAAGATGCTTAAAGTATAAAAATGTGTCCAACTTTTTATAATAAATTATTTTGAAAAGTTGTCTAAACACGATATTTTCGCACTTTTTTGACTAAAATTATTTTGTTTGGTCCTGAAAATATGCAAATCATTTGAAAAGCGTAAAAAAATTAAAAGTTAAAGCATTAAAATAACTTTTTCTGCAAAATTAGAAACTAAGAATTTTTTAAAAAAATAAGGAATGCAGATCCGTGAAGAAAACTAAATTTTTTTTAAATCTGTTCAGGTGTTTGGTTGTTACTGCCGACCAAAAATTATGGAAAATGCAATTAAAATCCTAATTACGGCGAAATCATAAGGTTTACAATAGAACTGAATATGAATTTGAGATCAGCAACATCGAATTTACTTATAAGTCATTTCAGAAGTCTGATCAAATTCAGACCCAAACTTACACCCGATATTCAAACTAAAAATCAGACCAAAATTTCGACCGAAATTCAGGCCAATGTCTTAAAACAGATTAAAAACCAGACAACAATCATTTAAAATGTGTAATATCTATAAACTGATCCTGAAATTTCAAATTTATTATAGCCGAAATCTATGTGATAAGCAGTTGCTCCCTAGAAAGATTTTAAGCTTTTCAAATTTGAAATTTCAAATGTCTGCTAGAATAGTGCGAACACACGAGAGGAAATTTTGTTGAAATTCTGAAAGAATAAATTGTAAATTTTCGATAGTACTGCAAACCTTCAATAAAAGTTCCGAGCGGTGGCAGTCTACCAAAAAAAAAATTCTATCGGTTTTATAATACATAAACCTCACTTGCAAATAATAGATAGAAAAACTTTCCACCTACACTGCAACCAAGAAAACATGGCCAGAAAATAACCCCAAAATAATCTGGTACCAACTTGACCATTCTCGGTTATTCAAATTTTCAATATCAAAAGCATGTGTCACCTTAATTTTCATATTGTTATTTTCGTGTTTTTTCACACGGATCAATAATGGATTTACCAGGTCTAACAGGTTGTTGACAGATAGGTTATGTTGCTACTACTACTGCTTCTTCCAATTAATTTAATGACCAACGGATTACGTTGAATTGCCATGTATCAGTATTATCAGAAAACCACCACCAACAAATACCAAGAGTCAGCTTAAAAAAAAATGTATTAACGAGATATGTATGTAACTCTACATCTCATTATGCTGATGGGCTAGCTGGCCCAATTTTTCTTATAAATTAATTACTTTCGCGTGGCTTATGAATTTATTACCATATGAACAACCAACTACAAATCTCATACTCGTATACTTAAAATATGTAGAGGAATAAAAATAAAGTGTCCACAATAAATTTCATTGTAAATTAGTATGAGTTGAGTTGCGGCTCTTAATACGGTTTATTGAGGCATGTGCACAACCATGGAGACAAGAGCTTAATGAGCAATTCTGATATGCGTTGTCGTCTATATTCTGAAATTACCATCTTCCCCTGCCAGAGTGCTTTATTAATACTTACATAGTAACATACATATATGCTACATACTACTTCTTTCGAAATAGAAATCAACAAACAAACCAACACCAACCAACAACTATCGATTGCCTTCACCATTCGCCATTTTCATTTGGCTCACTTCTTTCGACTACTTGTTTCATTTTGATTCGATTCGGTTTATTGGCAATTGGAGGTCAGACTGCAATAGAATTAAGATAAAATTTATTGAACATTTTTATTAACTCGTATAGAACTTTATAACGTTTACCAATCCAATGCTATCGCCACCGCCACCGCCACAGAAAAAGCCAAAAACCTATTTAATGGATTTAATTTGTAGAGTGGAGATTTTATTGGCGTTCAACTATTCGCGAGTTGTTTATTTATGAGGTGAAATTATATACAAAAAATAATATTTTTATTTTGTATTGTATTTATTGTTGTTGTAATTTATTTCTTAATTTATTCCTAAGTATAACTAAAAATTACATAAATTTTTTTTTTTTTTTTGCTTTTTTTTAGACTCTGATTCTACAGAAGCGGACGCCACCGCGCAAGATATCCTTACATGTGGATCTTGCCAGAAGACATTCGCTCTATCGGACATCGTTAAATTCATACAACACAAAGTGCTACAATGCAATAAGGAAAACTATGGACAGTGCTCAACGCAAGGTAAAAATTATGATTATTCTGGGGTTGGGGATTTTGAAATCATGAGGTCTGATTTTGGTTCAGGTTCAAATGAATGATAATAAAAAGTGTTTGGGTTCAGACTTATTTAGGCAAGAAAATAGTTTTATGTTTCCTTAAAAAAAAAACAACCCTTTAACTCCTGATATACACAATAGTGTGCATACTTTTAAAGTGAACCCTACTCAAAATCAGAGCCCGAAATTAACTATTATTCCTTTTTTTTTAAATAAATCAGACTGTATTTTTTTTTTTATTAAAAAGTAAAAGATTTTGAACTTTTAATATATAAAAGTTAACCCTTTAATGTATGATTTTTTTCCTTTTAAGAAAAAAAAAGTATTTTTATATGTATTTTATAGCCCTGATCACGAAATGATAAGAATTTTGGAAATTATTTACCTGTTTGCTAGCTATCGCGAAATTTCTATCGATTTTGAATAAAGTTTTTACATCAATATATTGATGGTCATACGTTGACCCCACGTATGTAGTTTGTCACCACTTTTGGAAAAGACAACAAAAAAGCAATAAATATGAATAATATATAAAATAAAAATAAATATATTTTAAATAAGAAAACAATATTTTTGGAATTATTTTTTTTATTTTAAACTTATTTTTATAGATTGTTTATAGAAATTTATTGCGTTATTGTCTTGTCTTCCAAAAGTATTGAAAAAGTACTTACGAGGGGTCAACGTATGACCATCGATATTGTTCTTAATGAATGCAAAAAAGGTGAACCAAAATAGAGAATGTACACAAAATAGAAGAAAGAATTAGAAATTATTTTTAAAAAACAAAATTATCCTGAAATGAAATAAGCATATTATATGCGAAAGATATGTCATGCAATAAACTTTTATAAAAAAGTAAACATTTAAGACTCCTTCAAAACTCTTATTTTCAAAAGTCTATGTGGAGTCCTATTTATTACATATGTTTTAATATTTTCCACTACTACATTTTAACTACTTTTTGCTACTTTTTTATTTACTTTTACTACCACTTTTTCTACTTCTATTTTGTGCTGACTTTCCTACTATTTTTTACTACTTTTCAAACCACTTTCTACTACCCTCTCTAAAATCACAAAAACAATTTAAAATTAGTAAAAAAAATCACAGGAAAATAGTAATAGAAAATAGTAGTAGAAAATAGTAGTAGAAAATAGTAGTAGAAAAAAGTAGTCTAAAATAGTAGTCTAAAAAGTAGTAAAAAAATGGTGGAAAATAGTAGTGAAAATAAGGAAAGAAAAAGTAGTAGTGTCCAATTTAACTTTTAAAAACTTAAAAAAAAAGTTATTTCAAAACTCTTCTAAGCAAAAACTTATACACCAACACTGATGTTGGAAAAAGGATAAAATTAATATGAATTCCATTCCCCTCATAACAGGTCCTACAAACGACAGAGATGCAGAAGATGGCAGACCATTGAGTTTAGTCAATCGCCGTCCATCGATATCGGCACCAATCACAAATCGAAAACCCTCCGGATCTCGTATACACACTCCTCCCCCCAGTCCCGCGGATCTGCTTGCAGATGGTGCATCAAGTACACCGAAACGACTGGTCGATGGTAAGTTTAACAATTTATCCCAACATATACTCTTATATCGACTATATATATATATATATATTACATATATATTACACAATCTTCCAAATAGAAAATGACAATACAACGCCCAAAGATGATATCGACGTGAATAGCTCAACGAGTGGTGAATGTTCTACCACAACCGCAACAATTACAACCGCCAACGAACCTACAAATACAGTTGAACGTGATGCGGCGGTCAAATCGAAGACGACCATCGCAATTAAACAGGAACGTGAACATGAAATTGATGTCGACGCTTCTAGTTTAAATGAATCCTCCTCCAATCAGGATAACAATAATAGCGATGGTCAACCGTTATCGAAACGACCCAAAATTGAAGTTGTCGATGCGGAATCAAATACAATGCATACAGGTAAGCATTAGAGAATGTCTAGCAGCCAAACAAATTTTTCTCAATTACAATTTCATCCACCAAAAACGATAAATTCTTAATATACATATTGATTAAAAATACAGAAAGCAAAAATTTGCAACATTAACGGAATGTTGCACATTTGAAGAGTAGGTGAGTCAGTCACTCTTCAATATGACCATGCCATTACCACTACCATGCTATACTAATACCACAACCAAAGCAAACCAAACCGAACTGATGACAATTCATCCATCTCCTGCATTTCGCTCCTGTCAACAGAATGTAAGAGAAAAATGTTTTTGATGTCAAAACATTTCTGATATGTCAAAGTGAGCGTAAAAAAAAATACATGTATAGATACAATATGCTTAAAAGCCCCCTTCAGGCGAGGCGTCGGCTCTGATATGCTGCTGCTATTGCTACTGCTGCTGCTCTTCTCTATATGCTCTATGCATATGCGTGTGCATCACGTGCTGTATGCTGCTGAACTCTTTTTTGACCATTCACTTAAACCCTTTGACGATATTTCAACAAAAAAACGCAAACAAACAAACAAAAAAATACCATAGATAAAAAATCAAAAACATCAAAAGTGAGTGTGAAAGTTCGAGGATGAGTATTCGGTTATTTTAGTATCAGAGATAATGCTACCAAGAGCTACGGCTACTGACAGACAGACAGACAGAAAGACAGTCAGTTTGACAACAATCAACAGTGTTTGTTGCTCTTTGACATTTCGATAGCAATAGAGGCAAAGGCAGCCAGTCAAGCAGGCAAGCGAACTATGTGCAGGCAAATATAAAGAAAAAAACAACAACAACAACAACAACAACTTCAAAAGTTTCACAATTTGCCGCGCTGCAAATGCAAGCGCAT
The DNA here is from genome assembly GCA_963691655.1 of Toxonevra muliebris. Taxonomy (NCBI): domain Eukaryota; kingdom Metazoa; phylum Arthropoda; class Insecta; order Diptera; family Pallopteridae; genus Toxonevra; species Toxonevra muliebris. Next base: position 127,812,295 of record OY829326.1, read on the forward strand.
AAAAAAAAAAATATGTGCGTGTGGTGTGCATGAAGAACGGAATGAAAGTCTCAAGTGAGTGAGGACATTCTTTGAATTTCTTTGCAGCTCAAACAAAAAACATATGAACAAAAAAAAAACGAAAACGCTTAAAACCAACCCTTTCCTTGAGTAGCTACGTATACTTCAAGCTTCATATTCAAAAAAACAACAAAAGAAAGAATCAAGTAAAAGACCAGTAGCTGGACATGAGAACTGGACTTACTGACTGGCTGACTGTTTGAGCATAAATAATGCAAAAATGTAAGCAACCAACACTGAAAGGGTAAATCACTCGGTGACGTTAAAATCAGTTTAACCTTTGACATGCATACATACATACATATGCATGTATGTGAATGCATACAAGTAAATAATAAACAAACGAGAAACGCGTGTCATACCACAAAAAGTAACTGAAAAATGCTTACAAATGCGAATGGTCAGCGAGTAATTCAACTGAAGATAATATTATGCTAGGGTCAATCACATGTATACATCCAGGGGCACAGGTAAAATATAATAGTTAATATGTTAAATGTCAACACGCGTGTAGGTAAATTTGAGTCGTGTGACCAGGTGTCAGGCAATTTAACTCAACGACAACAAATTACTTTATGATCGTTTTATCTGGGTAGCAGTAAGTTGCAGAGATGCAATTATTTTGATATGTTGCTTGTATATATATAAATATATACATTAAAGTGTATAAAGTGAAAAGGAACCTCGATTTATTTTATGATGATTTCCAAAATATTTCAGTTCTAGCGATTTTTGTTCGTGAGCTGGACCATCTTGAGAAAACCTGTAAAAATCGATTTTTGTACGGGAACATTTTGTGGTAGGCTTCTTTTGACCAATTATAGATAGTGAAAAATTCTAGGGTTTTGCATAAAATTTTTTTTAAAATCTGCAAGCAGACCCGAGATAATCAGATTTTAAGAGGTTTTTTCAAGATAGTCCAGCTCACGAACAAAAATCGCTAGAGCTGAAATATTTGGGGAATCAGTATAAAAAAACCGAAGTTCATTATTAGAGGTATACAACAAGACCGACTGTTTTGTGTATGGGGCTCGAGGCACATTAATATATATGGATATGCACTAGCGGATCCAGAGATCCCGGAAATAGGAGTTTCTAATTTTTTGTCTTTTAAATATTTTTTTATTCATGAGCAATAATCAACATGTATTAGATTAGATTATTCATTTGAAAGGTGGGAGGAAGGTGAGGGGTTTTATGGCCAAACTTCCAACCCTTGGATACGCTAGTGCTTGTATGCATTTCTCTTTTTTTTTGTTTGAAAGTCTTTCGCTTCATCCAAATTTTTGGATAAAAAAAATCACAAAAATTTCATTTTCATTGAAAATAATAAAAAAAAAATCTGAAGATAGGGAGGTTTAAATACAAAATTTAACATAGCCGGACATGGTACATTACCAGCGATACACACAAATATATGTTCTCAATGAAACCTTTGGCCGATAAAAATTCGAAACTATCTGGGCAATAGTGACCCAGATATCTTTTTCATATACGAGTGAGTCCATCGCAGTGCATTAGGATATGTTCCGGTGCCTCATTTTCATATCGGCAGAAGTAACAGTTACTGTACCGTCCTTTACCCAAATCTTGCATGTGTTCCTCTAGTTTGCAATGCCCTGTAAAGAAACCAATTTCCCAGCTACTAGCTTTGATTGCCCAAACTTATGGATTTGAATCCAATAAGATGATCTACTGTCCATTTCATCTTCTCTTTCTTTAATGGTGGGAGCCCCTATACTCACTTATACCCCGAAATGGTTCAGACCAATGATATTCTTATAGATTGATATTCTTGCCCACTACCTTCCCAGGGACCCAGAATATATCTGTGGCAATAAGGAATAACAGCTAAACTCAAAAGTCGACTAAAAACCTATTGCGTATATATAAAACCCAAAATATTGAAAGTTCTTAAATAATTAATGGAGTTTAATTGATAACAAACTATGGAGACTGCTAAATCGCAAAAAGTTTTCAAAAACTTACAACATTTTGGGGTTTATAATATAAAATACGCAGCAGGTTTTTATTCGACTTTTGAGTTTAGCTGTTATTCCTTATTGCCACAGATATAGTACTACCAAAGCATAGACCCCTAGTCACATAATCCGGCATAAAGTAAATTTAAGTGTTAGGAAAGAAGAATGGCAAAAAGCATATAGAACGGTAGTGGTAGTTCCTTTCCACAATACTATTCAGTGAAAATAACTGTCTTTGTAATTCTCATTTTCTTTACAGTATTTTCACTTATATAGATTGTTGAAATGAGGGAACTATCACGAAGATCACTGATGAATGGCAGTGATTGAACAGGTTCACATAACTCCTTTGATGAAAAAAAGTAGCATTAGATTCCAATTGGTCTTACAATTAGTTTTGAGCTCTTTTCAACCTTATACAACTGGAATAAAGTTATACTACCTTAGATCCCGGGTCAGGAAAGATTCGATGAAAATTAAAGGGTAGGCACTTAGGTTCCTCATAGATCTATTAGGGATTGTGAAACAAAATGTCTCAAGGACTATTGGATATCGCATTAATTTGAAACGCAATGTCTTCTTAAGTATCATCTTAAGAAGTTGGATATGTCGTTATATAATGAGGGCATGGAAACAGATGAAAAGCTTAGAACTCTTTTCATTGAAAATAAGCTCTTGAGACATTCTAAGATGTGCGCCATTAAACCCAACATACTTCTTAGCTTCATCAGTAGTCATAATTTAAAACTGTGCCCTGCACTTTCTCGGTCCAAATTTTAATAATAATCCGTGTTTTGGAAAAAAACGCGTTCAAAGTTTTGACTACCGGTTTTTAACACATAAAATATACTTGCGGTCGGCTCTGTAAATGTCTATATCTTCATAAGTACTTGGAGTTTCTCTTTGAAATTTACACAAATTACCTTCTTTTGAAATATAATACTTTCAAATAGGGCACTTTTAATAAAATTCCATTTTTCCTATAGTTTTCTATACGCTTAGCAAAACCTAGTGGATCGTGAGTAAATTTTTTAAATGAATATTCCAACTAAGAGTTTAAATGAAATTCTCAAAAGTTTGACTATTCATATTACTCCATAGCCGTAAGTTGGCTAAAAAGTCGAAAAAGACTGAGGTCCAATTTCTTCCTTCTAATGAAGGAAAAACGGCTTTATTCGGATTGATCTGATACGCTCGAATCTAACACCAATTAAAGAGCTGATTTTATTACCTTTGTAATCCTCCACCTCAGTTAAACGATAATCGATTATATTATACATCAAGATTCAAATTGAAAGAGGAAGTACTAATTAATTACTCTTCATTTACAGTTTTTATATTTAGTCAAAAAGCTTCTTTTTTTTTAATTTTCGCCCTAGGTCTAAGAAAGAAAGCATAAGGCCTTTATAAATCTAAACTTATTTGAAAGGTAAAAAAGTGCAAAATTTTTAACTATAAATATCTGGATTTTCGCAACACTAGAGGGCGCATGGCGAGGGAAAACAGGGGGTGAGGGAGGAGGGAGTGGTGCATATGATTTTCAGAAAAAATCTTCATAAGATTATCGTCATGAAATTGAACTTTTAAATTTTAATTTCTACATAGTTGAGTCGCGACGAGACCGCTCGAATAATATACAAACTATAGGGATGAAACGGATCTCTACTGCTCTAACCACTCCAACTTTAAACAATTTTATTTTTTAAATCGATATCTCGAAATGCGCTAACTACACATCGAATGCAATTGAACTAAAATTTAACACAATTTGCCTCTTACACATAGCATTGACATAAAGCAGCTTCAATACTCTATGTATATTTATTCTATGTCTATACTGCTATGCATATCTATAACGAAAATTTGAGGTGACAATATACAAAAGCATTACTGACAATAATGAAAGGCAAATTGTGCAAAATGATTCATCATAAGCATCGTAAGCATCATCATTATCAACAACAACAACAACAACAACGACAGCAACATCTTTGTCATCATGCGAGAAAGAAGAGTTGGTGACAATGAGCGGCACATTTACTCAAAACAATATCCAACCATATTAGGATAAGATGCACAAGACATAGTAAAAGATGGACAAAAGAGTTTTACGCATAGATACACAAACATATACACATGCGTATATGTACATATATATGTATATGTGTATAAATTCACAACAACTTAAGTTTGAGAGAAGCATAAGAACAATAGCTGTTTTCATTATTAAGAGCCAAGCAAGCATTTGTACTGCATGAATTTGTATCCTTATGTGACATTTACTTACTGCTCTTGTTATTGTTGTTGCTGTCATTACATTTTTGCTTCGCCGACCTTCAATTCAAAGCAACTTATTTATGTATTCAACAAAAAAAAAAAAAAACAAAAAGTAGAAGCAGAAGAAAAATCTCAAAGAGTTAAGAACTTTTGTCACTAGCTAGCTATTCTTTCAAATCTTATAGTAAAACTTAAACACAAGTACATGATTCCATACAAAGGTCACAAATGCGAATTATATCATACGAATTCAATGTTGGTTTTTACCCTTTGACCATTTTGCTAGAAACACTCATGGAAATTTTATGATGTGAAATATATACGGACATAAAAATATTATATGTAGGTATAGCTATCTCAGTGATCTAGTAGTAGTGTGTTAGACTATCATCTCGGGGATTTTTCTGGGTTCGATTCACAGCTATGAAATACGCTTTTAAAACAAATTCTATTTGTATTTTCTTGATCATTTTGTTAATAACTAAAAAATACTATGGTTAATTTGTCCCGATTTCATTCAGCAAACGTTATATTAAGAATTTTAGCGAATATTTTTGACAAAGTTTTTTAGTTGAGTGTAAATTTAAAATAACAAACAGTACAAATACATAGTTCCTTCAATACTAATAATTTTTCATTAAAACTGACTTCAAGCATTTTGATCCATTATAAATGAAGTATGTGAGCGCGTTTTATTTTCAATATAATTGTGAATCCTTTTTTGAATTGTTTTAACTCGTGCATTCTTTATGTATATGCTATTATTGTTGATATAAGGATTCTACGTACATATGTATAGCTCATATATGCTATACAAATAATGAAATGTCACAAACTTGTTCATTTGTTGAATTGTTGGCGGCTTTTTTTATTTTTGTGAAATTCTCTCTCACATCACTTACAATTAAATGTGGGGAAGTTTCAATGAGATCTATGTCGCGTCCATTTGAACAGAAGGAATCAAGTACCAAAATTTAATTACACTGACACGTTGAAATATGCCAAATTTACCATTGTCATTAAAGCTTTTCACATATGTGTGTATAGAATACATACATATATTTGTGTGTGGACCTGAAATTTTTAGCTACATAGTTAAATATAAGCATATGTAAATATATTATGTGTAGGTAATTATTATGCTGATTATAAAATAGGCATACATGCAAAAAAAAAAAAAAAAAAAAAAAAGGAATGTCGGTCGTTGTCATCGCAATGGCATAATCCACAGTTTGACAACTGAGAACTCAATTGCAAATGGATATTTTGAAAAGTATGCGTAAATTATGTATTACTTTTGATAAATATAAAAAAACAACTGAAGTTTATATATGTTATTTTATGCTTGCAATTTGTGTGTCTATACCGCAAATCACGCATGTGAAAAGTTCAAAGTTAACGCTAACATTTCACTCAACTATATTTGTACTTGGTCATAAGCCACATTAAAGCTTATTAAATTCATTAAATTGAATACGTTTTTCGGTCATCATATAGATTTGCATTCGAAATTGAATTTCTATACAACCCGTTCACACTGTATCCTCACACAGATACACATGATGTGCCAGTCGGAAACGTTATCGAATCATCATCATAAATATTTACATAGTTAATTATTCTCGAAGCATCTTCTTTAGTTCCTTTGTTCTTTAACTACACATAAGGAATCAACAACTCTAACTCGTCTCACGAGCGATTACTTTTACTTCTTCCCAGCTCTTTCCAAGTTTCACGCAGTCTGTGAGATAATCTGACTTTTTCGTCCATAGCTTTTCTCCGAATACAATTTCATTTCTGTCTTCGGATTCGCATCTCTAGGGGCGTCATATTTGTGCTGGGAAGCAACTCCTTATTAGATATAGATTTGAACCAAAAACCTGAAGCCTGAAGTACAATTCGAGGCTACATACAGCCGACTGATAATTGCATGAGTTATCTTTCAAGTGCAGCAGCTATAGAGGAAAGGTGTGCACCTTGGCCTGATTCAATGACGGGTCTAAAAGGGAAGCTGGAATTTAAAATAACTCAAAATATTTACTTTATGGGAAAAAGAGTTAGTCGGCTTCTTCCCCGGATTTTTGAATTCGGAATACAAATTAACAACTCGTAAATTTTCTCTTACTTTCATATTGGAGTTAAAAAGAAAACCATTGTAAATTGGTCTCTCATATACCAAAACTTTGTGTCTTGGACATCTATAGCGAGAGTCACAGACGTAATAGATCACCGTCCCCGAATTATCATTAAAAAGTTATTCGTTCCCTATTTGAAATTTACTTTTGCACTGTGTTACCAATGGACCTTGCATCGTTTAAGGTTTGCTCGAAAAACAAATTTTTTCTTATTAATAATAATAACAAAATAATTATTTCATCATTTAATAGGCACGATTTCAAATGTTAGGAATTATCAGGGAGCGGAAAAAAAGGCAAAATAAAATTTTCTATTTATGGTTAGCATTGTTTTTGAAATTTCAAATTTCAGATTTTCGTATTTTTGACTATGTCGCTTATGAGAAAGAAAAAAAAACATAAATACAAGTAGTTATATTTGAAAAATAAATGAATGCTATAAATTTTAAATTTCATTTTGCCTTTTTTCCGCTACCTGGTAGTTACACCATAAGTAAAATTTCTGATCTAAAAAACTCAGCGGAAATCCAAGACATGTAAACTGAGTTTTCGACTCTAGAATCTGATAGTGTATTCAGTTTGTCCCCAGCACGTGACGAAAGAGATATTTTAGATTTAAATATAATAATTTTTGGCTCCTTTTCTTGTTAATTTTTTTTCCAAGTTAAATGAATTGTATCCGCTAAAAATTACAGCTAGTATTATAAGAATTGAGTTTCAATTAATAAAAAAAAAAACTAAATTCATTTTAAAACAGATTTCAGGGTCATTTCCTTTAAAAATTACTAAAATTTGACCAAAAAAAAGAAGTCAAAAATTACAAAATTTTAATCTAGAATATCTCGAAAACGTGACATGCTGGGGGAAACACAATACACCGTCGGAAATTCTACGGCAGACAATTATCTCTAAGTGTCTTAGCTTTCCGGTAAGTTTTTTTTTGACATACCTACAGTGTGAATATAGATAAAGAAAACTGGAATCCGGACCAATGTATATTACTCTCCCCTAGGTACATTGGCACCAATAAAACATTTGGTTGCTGACAGAGCAAATATTATTCTTCCGCAGAAGTTTCATAAACTCTCATCTTCTCCACTTTATCAATATCTACATTCGGGGATATAAAGAGTAGAGCAGTCAAAGATGGTTTAATTCCATGAGTCGAGGGATGCCATTAAAGCGACAATCTAATCAAGCGCAATTGATTATGTTTTTGTGCCGCTATAAATAAGTTTAGGAAAATCTTGACTTTCAGTTTGCAGCGCTTTTTTAAGCCCATAGAAAACTTTGAAACGTCAAGTTACATGTTGCAAAATTTCCTACAGGGATGATATAAGTTAAAGTAATACATTAGGGTCCGAGGGATAATTCCAAATGATTATGCAATTTCACGTATTCACCTTTTGCTCTTATTCAAACAAAGAATAACACACACATATACACTTATACAAAAGCACAGCCACACACACATAAAGAAGGAGAACAAAAAGTAAAAGACATCTGCCCCCGCGCGTTAAAGGATTAAGGTTTAGGCTGTCGAATCACCGGTATAAAGATGCAAAGATACACAACAAGCTCAAAAGGATGCAAATCCTTTTTATGCGCTTTAGCCTAATATCGAAAAAGCAAAAAGGAATCACAAGTAAATATGCAAGCAAGAGAAAGAGAGAACAAAGCAATTATCGCATCTTGAAAGGGTTTGACACATACCTACCACATATGTATGTATGTATGTATGTGTGAATGAATATATTTAAATCAGTCAGCTAGTATGTGCCGTTATTGCTGTTGTTGTTGATTTCTCGTTAGGTTCAGCAGGCGGTCAATTTGCAACTTCCGTTGCTTGGCTGGTTGTTTTTTTTTTTTTTTCATTCTTTGTGTGCTGTATGTTGTATGTTTCCGTTGAAGATGTTACGATATTGCGGTCACTTAACTTCGGCACAACAAACTAGGAGAGTGGGGGTAGTTAAGGATCTTATCGCGCTTCACTTGAACTTAAACTGAAGGGTTGGTTGCTTTGGCTTTTGCAAACAAAAGGCCAAATTTTTTGCATTTATACAAATATACAACTAACTTGCAGTTGTCATTTATTCATACACATACAGACAGGCATATGTATGTATTTATGTATTCCTATATATGTATGCAAAAAGTAAAAATAGATTTGTTGTTTGAATGTGCGCGGCTTAAAAAACAAAAAACTGTCAAAATCAGTTCACGTCCATTGCGACTGATGAAATTTCACAACGTGATACAAAAAAGGAAGACCAAGACCGATAGAATGGCAGGGAATAACATTTTCTTGGCACTACTACAAACTCTTCATAAATAAACGCGACTAACTCCAGTTTTGCGATGTTGCTGCGGATGCGTTAGCCTGAAGCTACCCCATAGCGTTGTAAAAAGAAAGAAAAAAAGAAAAGAAAAGCCCATGCTGTGACCTCCACGAAATACAGTCTTGTGGTATGGTCTATTTGCTGCTACCCATTCATTGTTAGCCATTATGATGATTGTGTGATATTCAAATCATACAAGACAAACAGATAGACGTATGCGGCACGGCACGCAGTTATACGTTCCGGAAGCAACAACAAAATGAAACAAAACAAAAATTTTGAATCCTTTGGCGAATGCGCTGAAGCAAAGCTACTTCCGCATCAGTTAAACGCATGAAATTGACAGAAATGGACGTATGCATGTAGCTAACTAGCTAAGCGAACCTAATAAATTTAATCAATAAATTTAAACATATTTTTTTTTTTTTTGTACACATAACTAGGCATTCAAAAAAAAAAAAATATCTGATGATTAACATATGCTGCATTAAAATTCTCAAATTCTCTATTCTAAGATTGTCTCTCTTCTAAGATCCTTTTAAGACGCGTGACATGCTTGTGTCAAAGAGTTATTTAAATATAATTTGTTATGTTGAACGATCAGACTGATGCTCATTCATCATGACACGCTAGCAGGATGCGGATGCTATCATTTTATTTTAGTTGTTTTTTTATATTAAATATCACTTTTTTATGTAAAAAAAAAAAAACAAAAAGAAAACAAAAGTGAAAGATCAGCGATAAAGTGAAAACAACAACTACTTAATAAGAAAACAACCCTTTCAATTATTTACCTATGCACATTCAGCACGTTACGCAACGCAACAGCAACGCAAGGCAAACACACTTGCGCATGCATTTCATTAGCAACCCTCATTTTGTTCAGTAGCGGTAGATATTGGAAGCATCATCATCACCTATTGATGGTTGTTATGTACTTAGGTAGGTAGCTTCATTTGCATTTCTGCGCCGCTGTCACAAGTTATCTCTAAAGGGTTTCCGCTAATAAACATAAACGCTTATTCAGCTACACAGACTTACCCGTATACGATTAAGCGCGTACGCTGCAGCAGGGTCATGAAGACGACACGACGCTGGCTTCATGCCGAAAACATGTTAAACACGCTCACCTTTGACATGTTTTTCGTTTTTAATTTTTTCTCTAGTTTCATATATTTTTATTTCCGTTTTTATTTATTTTTTTTTTTTTTTAATTTTTTTGTTTAATTTTTTTGGTGGTTTGCAGCAAGCGATCATCAAGCTGCTGCCGCTGTTGCTAGTGGAATGAACTGTAGATAGGCACGAGTTAAAAGTGCGTTGCGTTATTACGTGCGTGCAATATAATATGCATATGCAGGCGAAAGGAATGCGCAGCCAGCAGTAATAACAACAACACTTTCTCTAAATCTAGTCACATCCAAGGATGCCAGCAGCTGCTACTTTTTATGCCCTTTCAATACAACGCGTCCTCATAATTTTTGATTTTGTTTTTTTCTTCTTTTTTTTTAACACATACCAAGGTGTTTTAAAAAATGTTCGGCTTTTGTGACATATTGCTTTGGAATAGTGAGTAGTAAGTAGTTATTGCCACAAATTGTCGCATGCAATATTTGTCAATACAGTACAGTATAACACAGCGCACCCACCCTCTTTCGCAAATTTATGCGGTTGCGGAAGTGGATTTTCGCAAATTACACAGGACTGCGGAATTAAAAATTTTTTAAATTATTGAAAAGCGCGGGGTATTCCTATATTTATGCTCTGAGTTTGAATCGGATTGCAAACTTTTTCAATGACTTCAGGATTTTAAGAAATCTTTACTCACAAGTGCGAAAAAGTCAGCAGTTTATAAGTAATTTTTTAAAATATTTTTGCTGGTTTCTATGGAAACTGGTAATGTTTTTTTTTCTTCCATCATCCCACTTGGTTTTTAATCCGAACCTTAAAACCATCACAATTTTAATGAACTTTAACCTAAAAATTTAAAAACGAAATAATGGGTTTTTAATCCGAACCTTAAAAGCATCACAATTTTGGTGAACTTTAACCTAAAAATTTAAAAACGAAATAATGGGATCCGGGTAAACTAAAAAATATTCGAACCTTGAGTGATAGAACTCACCATATTATGAAATCAGTTCCAAATTTCGAAAATAGGTTAACAAATAAAACCAAAATCGGTATTTCACTTTTTAAAGTTCGATTTTTTCACAATTATGACACTGAAGGAACGTCAAAAACACAGCGAGCAACAGGGGCACGCAAACTTAATTTCCAGCCATAGAATCCAATAGAATATTGGAATAGAGAGGAAAGAACAAGCAGACAAGATTGCTGAAAAAGGGGCAACGATTGCATTCATGGGACCAGAACCATTTTGTGAAATAGGAGAACAGCGTAATCAGGGAAGTACTCAGGCAGGAAGAGATAAACAAGAGACAAGAACTCTTCACCGATTTTCCGGGGCAAAGGGAATCCAAAGCTCTTCTAGGCAACTATAATAAAAGCACATATCGTTACCTTAATTCACAAAGCCCCCAACTAACACTTTTTGCAGATTTTAGTGTCTATACACCTCTACTGAAAATTTCAAAATGTTGGTGTCCAAAATAACGGATAAATTTTTAAAAAATCCTAGCTGCATGCAATGATATTCTTGAAAGCAAAATGCCCTAACCACACGTAAAATTTTTGCACTAACAAGTAGCAATTAAAATTTAAAAAGAAAATTTTGTAGGCTTTGAATTTTCAAATTTTGAACTCGAGTGCACTTTTTTGAACTCGAGTGCAAACTTTGTAAGCATTGAATTTTAAATTTTCTTTTGCTTTGCAATATTTTTTGACAAATATTTTAATTTCGCTGTATTTCGCGTCGTGTAATTATTAGAGAAGAGTGTAATGTTGAGCACTGTACTTATTAATACGTGCATATATGCAAAAGAAATCGCATATCAAAAAGAAATTAATGGCACGGTGAACAATATACAGGCATATCACAATAAAAAACAAAAGACTTCTCTGCTAAAAACCGTCAAGGACCTTACGGCAGCCTTGTATATCGCACTTCTGCGAAAAAGTACGCAATTGCTCAGCGTTTGATGAAAACACTCGGAAGGAAATCTTCAATTTCATTTGGGAAATGTCGTAGGAACAGAAAAAACTATATGCTAGGTACCTTGTGAGCTGTACTCAAGTAAAATGAGCTAAATGTAAAAATTCTTACCTTACGCAAACTGTGAAATATTTTCTAAAACACAATTCCGATTGCTTGCAAGTTTGTCTTTCTTTCAACTTTGGATATTAAAGAAAAGTTGTTAGGAAACTGGATAAAAAAAAACAGTGGAAAGCATGATACCTAACGTAGTTCCAGACGTATTAAAATAATTCCAAGTGCAGTTTTCGACTTATCGTCAATAAATGCTCAACGAAATCAACCTTGCTTCTTGCATTCACAATAAATTCCAATTTCTAAACCGAAATGGGAAAATCTATAGAGCTTGAAAATGTTATCACCCAATGATTGAGACTTGTTTTATGACAATTTGTCTTTCAAAAACTAACTATATGTCATATGTGGATTAAATCTGTACATTGTAAAAGATGGAAAGGTGCCACTGACTGCAGGCAGGCAAAGACGGTCGTGAAGTGGTCGTGCAGTGAGTCAGTAAAAGTCGTCGGACTAAACCGGAAGACTTTGAGCTGGCTAACAGCGCTGACTACAGGTCACGGTCCCTTCAGGTATCACCTCAAGAAGATGAAAGTTGTTGAGGATGATACTTGTAGGTTGTGTCTGGAGGAGCTGGAAACGGCGGCGTACTTACTGTGCCAATGCCCAACGTTGGCGAGCAGAAGGTTGGCAATCTTGGGTCATCGATGCGTTGATGCATCTGAGATTGGCCACCTGGCCTATAAAGATATGCTCGCGTCTACGCAGGATGCCGATACTCGGAGCAAGCTCGTTTACGAGTGCTTAGAGTAGAGGCATCACGCGGTAGGGGGACGAAAAGGAACCCACCTGGGTCTGATTCGGCTAATCCCCGAACTAATAATAAAAAAAAACTATATGTCATAATATCAGGTTGAGCTATTCGCTTATTATCGTATTTTACGTATACTATCTTGCGAAACATACTTATACTCTGAATATATAGTTTACTTTGTGCATTAAAATGAATTGTTGCTGAAATTTTGGTTTATTCTATGTAATCAAAAATATTTAAAATTTTTTCTTATTCACCTTTCTTTTTAAACCAATATTGCATTGAGAATTTTTCAAAAAAGTATTTCATTTTATAATGTCTTTTGCTTTTCCTGTAAAAAAGCGAAACTGTTGATTAGGACCTTTGTGAATTAAAGTACATAATGATATGTATTTTGTATTGATCTTAACGTATATCTAGGATTCTGACTGAGCACTGCGGGCTCAGAGAACATCTCTGTAAAGTAGGTAATAAGGGAAACTCACATATAGAACATATTTTAGCTCATTATGGAGCATTGAACCACAAAATAATGAAATGTCTGGGCTTGTAACAAGTGGCCAGTACTGAATCTAAAATATATCAAACGTGACGCGTTGGAAAAAAACTGAATACATCTTCGAATTCTACGGCAGAAAATTAAGTATACGTGTCTCGACTTTTCGCTGCGGGTTTTCCGAAGTCGAAAATGTATCTACAGTGTAATGAGTTTCAAAACCGATCAAAACCTTAATTAATCGGTTCTAAAGGTAACATAGCAATTTATAACGAAACTTGTAAATAAAATAATATAAATCGGTGTTTTTATATTTTTGTTAAATTTATTTAAAAAATTGGATAATGGAGGAATCGTTTGACTTGGTACAGGACAAAAGAAAAATATTACCATTTTCCGGAGATGTTCTGGAAAATAAAAAATGGCAAAAACCGAGTTTTCCCACATTTTTGGGTTAAGATTACCCGAAATCCCAATTTCTGTCACGTCAAATTGTGCATCCAATCCAGATCCCGTGCTTGTTTTCAATTATCTAAAACCTCGCAGGCCTGTGTAATTGTATATGTTATTTGGGGGGTGGTGTCAGCCATCAGGCGATGATTGTCGATTGTGTGGTGCGAATTTGTTTTACGTGCGGTTACGATTTTATTATTTTGCTCGTTTTTTTTTTTTTTTTGCCTGTTTTTCAAATTTTAACGCGCAAAATTTATTTAAAACAAACTTCCGAATGCGTTTTTATTTTTTCTTCCTCCAGTCTTAGCTAATACCCTTGAATCGAATAGCAAAATTTATCATTTTTCATTTTGAAACAACATCTGGTACTGCCATCAAATTAAAGGCATAGAGAAAGACGCTGTTACCATAGATAGAAGCGACAGTGGCTACCCAATATTGCGGGCGGCCATAAACAGCCAACTATTGTATGTGTGAATTGAATAGATGTGTGTGTATGAGCAAAGCGTATGTGTTGGCTACCAAGAAAAAAAAAGTGAAAACTAAAAAACGATTGTAAACACAACCGAAATTTTGAAAGTAGCTAAAATATATAATAATTTCCACAAGCGTGAGAGAGCGCGACAGCTTTCTGTACCTCTCTAACTCACATACACACATATATATCTATTCTTTACAAACCTTAACTAAATGGGGGCAATAGTGGGCATTTGTATGCAGGACGCGTTTATTTTCCAGGACGAAAATATGATACACAATAATAAATAAACGTTATCGCTACGGTAGGCTTTCAATGTCAGTTCGAAGCATGTACTATGCTGATAAATATTACAAGCTGCTGCAGCAGGAAGAAAAGTTTATCTACTTATACTGTTTGTTTGTGTGGGCTGCTGCTGCTGTTGCTATTGCTATTGCTGTTGCAGCAATCGAAAAATTGCATTCAGTTGTGCTAAAGGTATCTGCGATTTAGATGCATTTGCTGTTTTCCACAATAAGCATCTTCATTGTAGTGACAGACAGACAGGCATACGATTCGTGATGTTGTTGCTGCTGTTGTTGCTGTTATTGTTTGTTTCAAATGAACGGCACGGCGCGGTGCGGCACGGCGTGTGCGAAAACTGTTGAAGAAAAAAAGTAAGGTGTGTTGCGTGCCAATGAAGTCGAATGAACCATTTTGTTTGGTGGTTTGGTGGTTGGTACTTGGTGACTTGGGATGCCTACACACTTTGTTTGTCCGCACCTAAAGTCTCATTTATAATGACTGCGCAATTGTGCGATTCAATACAAACTCTCGGTGCACAATAATAATTTCGATGCGATTTGAGAAGGCGATTCTCATCTTAGCCGCTGGTTTGAGTCAGAGTCCCTGAACATTAGCGTCACCATATCTCAACACAGCACAACACACCATAGCAACTAATAATATCACATTTAAAGATGTAGATGTTGTTGTTGTTGAATTTGGCATTGTCGCGTGGTTGTGCTGTACACCACTCTACCATCTGAAGTTATTGCATTTTCGCACACTATTAATTATTTTAATGAAATCATATCGAGTGTAATTTCGCAGCGATTATAAATTCCAGCCACAAAGGGGGGCACGGCACGCAGAGTATACAGCATAGCAGGCATACGTGCAGCAGAGTAGAGTAGAGTCAGTTTTGGGTTAGGTGACATTACTATGTTGCATGAATGCAAGCAAATACCTAATGCTGAATTTGCATAAAGCATACCTACATATATGTGTGAATTAACATAAAGAAGGAAAACATGTAATACATACACACATAGATTATAAAACAGGATGGCGTAAAATAAGCTTGCCACAGCTCCAGCAGCGGAACGGCGTTCATAATGAATTTCTCAATTTTAATTAATATCTAATACCATATTACAACCTACTAATATCAATAAAATCAATTACCTTCCTTCATTGTTTATCGTTCGTTTCATTTCAGAGCCCAGCAATTACACCTGCTCGACATGCAAAACTCGTTACACATCCGCGTGGCGTTTGATTCAACACGTTCAACACTCGCATGGCGTTAAGATTTACGTTGAGTTTCCCTCTTCATCGAATTCGGCCGCTATAGCGCAGGCAACACATTTAGTTTCATCTTCGCTATCAGGATCGTCGTTGTCGTCTTCTTCGCTGTCCACGTCCCTTCCCATGGCCTTTATGCAGCATACCACAGCCGCCGCCGCTGCTGCCGCTCAAAAGCACATGAATTCGAGTGCAAATTCAAGCTGTACGAGTACTGGCAGTTCTATGTGTTCGACGTCACCTATTAGCAATAGCAATCAAAGTGCTTCGCAACAGCAAATCCAGCAGCAATTGCAACAACATCGCGCTGCAGCCGTTGCTGCCGCTGCCGCGGAACAGCACAAGCAGCAGCAGCAAAACAATCTCAATACAGCTATGCAAAATGCACAGAATTTAGCTGCTGCTGCCGCTGCTGGCATGCGTCACCATCCACTTCTGCCCCCACCGGATATGCACACAAACCCTTTCAATTTACTTCGTATGCCTTTGCCGCCATCACTTGCACAAGGTCCAGTAGTTCCTACAGTCTCACCACTCTTCTCACGTCCACATCCTGATCATTATCGCATGGAGCAACTTGTCTCTGAGCAATTCCGTCATCACGGCCTTAATTTAGCGGCAGCTGCTGTAGCGGCCGCCAATTCTCTGGCTGCACCACATGCCAACCCTTCACAATTTAATCCACAACAGAACAATAATAATGTTCCTGCGGGGAATAGTATCGAGCAGCGCCCACCTTCGAACAATAGCAGTCATCGTGGTTCAGTGCCACCACCCTCACTGCCTCCGCCGCCGGTTACTCCGCAGCAGAATGCGTCGGCACCTGGCGCTGGTGTTGGACAACAGACTAATCTCAGCCTTGAACCCCAGATGGATTTTTACTCGCAGCGATTGCGACAGCTTGCAGGAACAACAAGTCCTGGGGCTGGAAACATTGTTAACTCGAGCTCGCCGAGTCCACGACAAAAGCAATCGCCGCATTTTGCGAGCCCATCTCCCTCTCAACTACCTCCTACCCCGATCACAAGCAATTCACGTCCACACTCACTAACCCCTCCAGAAAAGAATGACCTGCTTACAAGTGAAAACGGCGCGCTGAATACGACACCACGATCCGCGTCCACACCACCCGCAAAGCCCAATCAAGAGAATGCAGCGATTTTCTCTTGTGCTTATTGCGATAAAAAGTTTCGCTTCGAGAACAACTTAATCATTCATCAGCGTACTCATACCGGTGAGAAACCCTATAAATGCACTGCATGCGACTTCGAGTGCTCGCACATTAACAAACTGATGAAGCATATGCGAGTGCATCGCAGCCCCGAAGACGGCGTCAGCAATGCCGGCTCGGTAGAAACTAACGATGGTGATGATTCAGAGCCTGAAGAAGATAATGTGGAGGACGATGGCATGGAGGAAGAAGAGGAAGATGACGGCGAAGATTGCGAAGAAGTCGATTACGAAGCAGAGGACCTCAGCGTTAGTAACCGCATTGACGGAAAGAGCCAAAGCCCGAAAACATCAAACACAGGCCCCACATCACTTGTCGGCGAGCTTATGGATAAGTTCGGTCTCTCAAATATTGCACAATATTCGGAAGCTTACAAACAGGCTCTACAGGAATCAGGCAACTTCAAGCATCTTACAAACAAAGATCGCGACAATAATAATTCCACAAATTCACCCATGCAACAGCAAATGGCGGACAAGCTCAATGGACTGCCTGCTGCATTACGTTTGCGCGATGAATTTGCCAAAAATATGTTCCAGCAACCACCACCACAAGACGCACCAACGCAAGTGCAGCAACTCTTCAATCCCTTTCAGAACCCATTTGAAATGTCGAAGCGCATGAAAATGGATGGCACCGATTGGTGGAATATATCAGCACTGCATCGTAATGAAGCACTTTTCGAGAATCTCAAATTGAAGCCACTAGGCCTGGGGTCAGCGAACTCGCTGCTGCAGAACCCCATCATGAAAAAGGAAAGCCGCCAACGAAACGACACTTGCGAGTTCTGTGGCAAAGTCTTCAAAAATTGCTCCAACCTGACAGTACATCGTCGCAGTCACACCGGAGAGAAACCCTACAAATGTGAATTGTGCTCGTATGCGTGCGCGCAAAGCTCCAAACTAACGCGCCACATGAAAACTCATGGACGTACCGGCAAAGATGTATACCGCTGCCGCTTCTGTGATATGCCGTTCAGTGTGCCCTCCACGCTAGAGAAACACATGCGAAAATGTGTAGTGAACCAAGGAAAAGCAGCAGCGGCAGCCAATGCTGCAAATGCAGTCGCAGCTGCTCAAGCCGCCGCACAACAGCTGCAATCGCAAATGCCAACTCAGCAACAGCTGTCCCCGCCTGGCTCACTCTCATCATTTCCGCCACAGTTCGTCGGAATGGGAAGCAATAACATGTCACTACCTAGCAGCGTCAGCGGGGACAATGATTCCAATACATCAGCTAGTTTGCCCCCGCATGCGATTTCACTGAAAGAAGAAGCATGACTTTTTCCCAACTGGAGCACCACTGGAGGCACTCCTGGCGGCTTTAATCCGCAGCAACTAATACCGCTGCCCCACCATCACCACCACCATCATCATCATCAAATGTCGTCAGCAACGAATCGTATAATGTCACGTATCTTCTAAAATTCGATAAATAGCGAATATCGAATTTTTAGCCACCAAGGCACTCCTTGTAACTGTAATTGCAACCACCACCATCCACCATACACTTGCTTGCAACGAACCTCGAAAAAATCACAATGTAAATAACGTTCTTCACTTGTATATAAATAGTACACACAATGGCACTTTAATGCAAAAGGCCGGTCGTCCGTCGGTCTTTCAAAAAGAGAAACCTTTTTTCTATTAACACACTAACTATAAATAAATCGGAAAATACATAAATTGATAATTACATATTATTATTTCCGTTTTAACTCTGATTTTGTTCGAAATACAGAGGCATTTAATACCAAAGCAATAAAACTAAAATAAGCTTACTACTAAATAACTAAATTAGTTTTCAATTTCTGAATCCTTGAAAGGATTCTCGAAAAACCAACGAATCGGATTACTATATTTTCCCTTTCTAAACAAAAAAAATATATATTTAAAATATGCTAAGTTTTTTCTTCCTTTCGCTTTTCATACCTGGATCCTTTTACCCATTGTACTTATAACTTTATCTATCTAAACAACAAAAAAAACGAAAAAACAACAAAAACTATAATGTATTTTTCGCACAATGCGTCAAACTTGTTTTGTTCCAATGAATTCATATGATGTAGAAATTTTGTAAAAATTAATTAATAAAAATAAAATTAAAACAAAAATACAGAAAATATGTTAGAAAAGAAATTAAATGTAATAAATCATTATAATTATACTTACTTACATATATACATACATATTTAATGAAATTTATGAAATTATTTGTTAATCATTGCTATAATTTATTAGAAAATATTATATATTAAATAAATAAAAAAATACATAAGTTGAATTAGTTTTACTTACTCTTTCATTTTCTACTTAAACAAAAATTTTTTATATTATGTAATGGCGGTACACATGTCAATCATTTAAAATAATTAATAAACAAAAGCAAAGCAAAGCAATTTAAGTTAAAAAAAAAATATTTACCTAAACAAAACAATTTAAAAAAAAAAATGTTTTCTAAGACTGACGAAAAATGTTAGTTTCTTTATGTTTTTGTTCTCCCGTTTGTTCTTCGTTCATTCGTTTTTAATGTACTGTTAACTAATTTTTTTTAAAACTTAATTTCACTTGTTTTTGATGATGAAGGTTTAAAAAAAAATTTTATGTTTTGCTTGGTTAATTACTCAAATTCCTTTCTTTTTAAATTGCTTTTCTTATTGAATTTTAAGTTCCTTTTGAAAGAAAATTATTCAATAATTAAACTGATTTAATATATAATTTTTAATTAACATAATTTTTATGAGTGTATTAGTGACGCATTGCGGCAAAATTTGTTCTCGGTGGGGGAGGGTATCAGGCTCGCGCATTGAAAACATAGTCTGAGGCAACAAAAATCAGTAATGATTTTTATTTTTACCGGAAATAATAAAAATCAAAAATGTTTTATCTTTTTTTACTTAAAAAAAAATTAAAAATTTGAAAAATACTTTTTTTATATTTTTTGCCTGAAAAAATAATAATCCGAAAACATATTTTTACCTGAAAAAAAAAAAAAACAAAATTCAATAACTATTTTTAACTGAACCAATAAAAATCAATTCCAGTTTGAAATCAGAATAGTTATTTCAAAATCAAAAAGCAACATTTTAATACCATAATATATATTTCAACATTACGAAACTTTGATTCAAAGTCATAAAACGTCATTTCAAAATTAAAAAATTTCATTTCAAAATTAAATAATCTCATTTCAAAATCAGAAAATATTTTTAATAAAAAATGTTTGAGCAAATATAAATTAATATTTTCTGACTTTAAAATGGCCCTTTTTGATTTTTTAGAAACTGTGAAAATTAGTTTTAAGTGTTAATTTTCATGGTTGTAATTAGGGAGCGGAAAAAAGACAAAATAAAATTTTCTTTCTGTAGTTTGCATTTTTTTTTTTAAATTTCAAATTAAAGATTATTATTATTTCTGACTATGTAGCTAAGAAAAAGATTTTTGTTTTCAAATGAAAAACAATTTTTTAATAAAAATTTGAAATAAAAATGGAGAAATCTTAAAACCAATTCCATTTTGTTCTTAAAAACAAATCGTTGAACTATTTAATTTTTACTACAAAAAACTAAAATCAGAAAGTGTTTCCATTTTTGACCAAAACAAAGATTGAATTTTAATTTTTCCGAAAAAGTATAAAATAATAAACTTCAAAAAATTTTTTTTATTTTGCATAATATTTTGGATCGAAAAACTCAAAAAAAAAAATAATGTTGTCTTTAAAAAAAGAATAAGAAAATATTTTTTATTTTTGCTTGTAAAAAATAAAAATCTTTATTTTTTACTACACATATTTATTTTGCATGAATAATTAAATTAAAAAATGGTATTTGTTTTGTATGAAACTAAAACCAATCTAGATTAAATTATTCTAAACAAATTTATTTAAACGATTTTTTTCTGAAAAAAAAAAAATTATCCCTGATCCCCGAAACAGAGAAATTTCGCCACAATGCATCAATTAAAAAAAAATACCATTTGTTTTTTATTTATTTTGTATTTAAATGAAATGTACAAACAAAAATTTTTATATATGTACTTAATTAATAGTAAATAGTTATAGATTGCATAAAATTGTTACAATCTTATATAAAAAACAAAACAAAAATAAATAAAAACTACATACAACTAAACAAAAAACAAACAGTACTGACTGATGTATTTTCTTTTCAATTTCAAGGCAGAAAAAATGAGTCATTAAAATAAAAAAAAAAAACTAAAAACAAAAATGAAAACAAAAATAAATTTGTAAAAAACTAAAATACAAACAAAATAAAAATCATATATTTTTTTAGTTTTTATGCAAGAATTTTTGTATGCATTTTAACTATGTATACACGAACTGAAACACATGCAACTAACAGAAACAGATACAAACGTATATGTATGTATTAGCTTGTATGTTTATGTACATACATTCTAAGGAGACATAAAAGAAAACACACAAAATATTTAACAAATCATCAAATCGGCATAAGCTTAGAAAAGGAAAACAAAATAAACAACAAAAAAATTGTTAAAAAAGAGCAAAGAAAAAATAATAAAAAAAAAAAAACAGAAACAAATGGAAATTAATATAAAACTCCCAATTTAATGTAAATTTAGTAAATTTCAAAACTGTTATTCATATATGTATATCAAAAAGTATGAAAAATAAATGAAAAAGTATTCTACTTTAAAATAGTTGTACGGCATTTTTTGATTACTTAACAAAAAGAAAAACAAAGTAACAAAACAAACAGAAAAATATATAAAAAAAAAACAATGAAAAAACAATCTTTTATAAATGTGTGCAAAGTTAAAATTTCAATAAAAATGTAAAACAAAATTTTTTAGTAATATTAAACTAATAACATTAATAGTTGTCTGTGTTAAAATTAAATAGTAAAAATAAAACAAAATGATATAATAATTATAATAAAACAAAATGCATTTATTTGTTTAATTTTTACTAACCATATCATAAAAAAAAATTTAAGCCCCTAGGAGCTGCAGTTGTGATTAGATAGATAATTCGTTTAAATATCCCAAATTCTTCAGCACAGCACCATCTCTCGACAGTCAAGACAACGAACAATTTCGCCGCACAAATTCGTCATAAATTTACAACGATTTTTTGTTAATTTTAATGCTGAAGGATCTTTAAATGAATTCATAAGCATTCTGTGTTATATGCTAATGAAAAAACTTACACTATACGCATACATAAGTTCAAACATATGTATATGCACATATACAAGCAACAATTTATTCTATGCATAATTCTTTAAGAATATCCTTTATTCAGTTTTTTGTTTTATAGCTACATGAAAAATCGGATAAATGTTGGCTAGAATATATAAAAATATCTAATCACAATTATTTTATAGCAAAATCTGTAGCTCTCCTAAAAGTATGCAATAGTTTTGTGTGTTTCCTTCAATTCATACTGATCGCCAAAAAGATGACTTAAAAAGTATAGCATACTTTAATGCCGTAGTTTTTAAATTTTTGTTTGCCAGATGTCACTGCACAAAAAAAAAGAAAATATATATTCAATATATGTGGATCGTACAACACACAGGTAAAAACTACCCTTTTGCATCAGCCATTCATTTCTATCACCTTTAAATCAGTACTTTTTTTTCTCCTTTTTGTGCTTCTGATACCAAAAAGTGAAATTTACTACCATTGAA
Source organism: Toxonevra muliebris (assembly GCA_963691655.1). NCBI lineage: Eukaryota > Metazoa > Arthropoda > Insecta > Diptera > Pallopteridae > Toxonevra > Toxonevra muliebris. Next base: position 127,834,963 of record OY829326.1, read on the forward strand.
CCTAACCCGACAATATGAAATCGTAAGAAACATTGCAGCGCAAAGAAAATACAAATACACATTTGTATGTATATACAAACTTTTAAAAACACACATCCATACTTATACATACATATGTATATGCATACCTATTTATATACCCAGCAGGAAAAATAGTATGTTAGAGATCTGCGTCTTCAGCCGCAATATGAAATGTTTTTCTATCCGCAAATTCATTCAAATTTTTCAAAATTTCGTTAGTATTTTTGATTTTTTCTCTTAAAAATTAATCCTGATAAAATAATTAAAGAACGTCTCAATCACTAGCGTGTCCTAAGGAGGAGGGAAGGCGGGGGCCATGAAGCAAAACAAAAATTTAAAGGAACGAAAGAATAAAAACCACCCCACTATTGAAAATCTATGGGTCCGCTAGTTATCTCAATTATATAGTAATTATTAAATTCAAAGGATAGAGGTAATTGAAACTTATCGTCAAGTGAGTAGACACCTATGTTTGATTGTATTTTCGTACGAAATCAAGATCAATTGATGATCACCAATAACTATTTGGACAAACATCCAGTTTAAAAAAACTTTGAAAATTTTCGTTACATATTAACCGATTTCGTAACCGCTCTGACTCGATAAATTCCTGAACAATTTCTCTTCTTTTTAATTTTTTCAAGATATGTAGGTTAATTCTCGCTCTTTTTGTCACCTTTCTCCAATTTAGAAACAAAATTGTTTATATCCTCATCTCCATCACCAATATTAGTTCAGAGTGTATTAAAGGGCATATATTGCCCATCCTTTAACCCTTTCGAGATTATTGATCACCGATGAGCCAAATTCGTTTTTTTTTTCATTTTTTTTTTTCTAAAACTCTGGTCACAGAGCATAAGTCAGTTTTTTGAATTTTACAGGAGAGCATTTCAAAGATTCAAATGCTAATAGAAATCAATTTGAGTTGTGCTATTTTTCCTTTAATATCTCGTAAACCACTCGTAAACCGATTTTCATAAAATTTTGACTCAATATAAAATCGGATATGATAATAACTCGAATTCGACAAAACTCGAGTTGTGTTGTTATGCCTTGTGACCAGAAAACTATTGTACCGATTTCAATAAATTATATTCATTGAAAAGAGAATTGCGCTTTAATTACACAGGTTCACAAATATCGCTAATATTTTTAGCCCAAGAAGACAATATGGTATATTTTTATGACAATTTTAGGCGTTGATTACAAATCTGCAGTCCATTTTTCGCTATCCGGTCAGACTTTTGAGATATTTGTATTTGAAAATTGTGGAAAGTTCTGACCATTTAAGAATTTTTTTTTCATTCAGAAATTTTGGGAAAAAATATGTACGCTATCTAACTTCCAACAAATCAGGTTAAAGAACTCATGAAAAGAAGGGCCTGTATTTCATGCAGTTTACGAGACATCATAATGTAAAGTAAAAAAATTTTGACTTTTTGAGGCCTTTTTTTAAAAAAATATATTAAAAATATTTTGGCCCTAACTCATCTACTTTTTGAATTAACCCATTAAGGACGAATCATTGAAATCGTTGAGATAACATCATGATTTTTTTATGTGGCGACTATTGAGATCCCACTGATCACTTTTAGCCAATTGAGAAAATTTTGGAACGTCTAGGTTATCAGGGGAAGCCTGTTGCAAAAAAGCAACTACCGGTACGCCTGGAATATTTCAAACGATAAAATGTATCATATAATCTTTAGTATTGTATTTTGGTATTTTATTAACACGAATATGATTGTTAAAAAAATAAAAAAATATTTTAATAACTCTACGAACCATTTTAAAAAAAGAATTTTTTTAGACCCTTTTTAAAAACTGGTGCAAAATTGTAAAAACTAAAAAAAAAAATTACAAGAAAAATTTTTAAGCCAAGAGTTCAAATTATCATTTAAATAAATACTTAAATGGGACACGCGTAGTCTTATCTATTTTAAAAATGTTTTTAAGTTGGTGTTGCGAAAATGCAACGGCAGACGAAAATGGGTTAAATGGATTTCAGCACATTTTTGACTCAGAAATTTTGCAATTTTTATTACTGAGAAAAAAAATCATACATGACCTATGGCAACAAAAAATTACATGAGCCTAAAGCTTGACTAATTAATAGTCAAAAATTTATCTTCGTTTTGTACACTTAAAATTTTTTGTTTGCAGTTTGGAAAAAAGAATACTAAAAATTCAGAAATTTGTGTCAAAAATGTGCTGAAATTCATTTAATTCAAAAAGTTGATGAGCTTGGGTCAAAATATCTGTTGATATATATAGTTTAAACTTTTTAAAGCATTTACTTCCCATCTGGGAAACGAACCTAAGGCAGTCTAGCACTCATTCACCGTGGTGACCTAGCATAATTTTGTTTTTCTTTCTTTTGCCTTAATATTTTTGATAAATTTTAGGAAACATTAGATTATCTCGTAAACTGCATGAAATACAGGCCCTACTTTTCATGAGTTCTTTAACTTGATCTATTGGATATATATAAATATTTATATATTTTTTTATTCAAATATTTTCAAATGCAAATATCTTAAAAATCTGACCTGATAGTAAACAACGCCAAAAATTACCGTAAAAATATATTTTGTCACAATTTTCACAAATTTTCAATAAATTATGGGAAAAACTATTTACTCGAACAATTTTTTCCATTTTTTCAAAAATTTTTGTATACTTTCTTGGAAACTTAAGTTTTTCTACGGGCCATCAGTAACTCTAAGGACTTCATTAGAAACTTTTTAAAAACTTTTTGCAATGAAATCGGAATCAGTGAATGCAAATCTGGACACAGTTTTGCTCTAACGCTTCTAATTTCCTTATGGGTACGAAAAGAGATAAGTGAAGTGAGTAATAAAAATGTATTAAAAAAGTTCGTGAAAAATTCCCATTGAGGGCAAAGGGTCCCGATGACCCATTAAAGCTCAGACCTTCACAGGCGCAAAACTTTTGTTTTAAAGAAAATTTTTAACAAGAAATCGAGATTTGGTTTCCTTGCAGTTCCGAAAGGGTAAGTTAAGTTTAAGTCGAGGAGTTTTTTTTATATAACCCGCACGGACGTTCAAAATCAAATTGAAAAAATGTGATACACTAATAGTTTTACTATTGTAGTATTGAATTTTTTATGAAACTTATAAAGGAAAGAACTGGTGCTCATTACCCTACAACGCATCTAAATGACCATAAAATAAATAATCGAATTGACTATAACTGTCCTATCACAGCCTGACTGAGCAGTACTGACGAGACACTGGATAATAGGGGAACCGGCAGCCAGACTCCGTATCCCTCACAACACATATTTAAGAAGTTGCGGAAATTTGAAAGAGAAGCAGACTTTTTATCACTTTCGTTTCCATTGGCTTGCTCTTGCCCAAATCAAACTAAACATACTCCATAAACCTTTCCCAAACAATATAACCGAGTTTTTCCGACTTGAGATTGGGAAAAGTCTCCAATTTCTTAATAGCATAGGCTAGCTTTAGACAAACAACATCCATTGATAAAATTAGGATATCGTACCAATGATAAACATTGCCTTCCATGTGTGTTAAACATTACACAATTCCCTGCTGGGTAGATAAATACCAGCTTGAAAATCACATTTCTCAGTGACAAATGCATAATATATATTTATATAAATATATGTAAACAAACATTCATACATTCATTTGTACATTCATACATAAGTATAAATGTACTTTTGTATGTAGATGGTATGTAGGTAGTTTTCTCACCTTGTGAGGGACATAAATACATAAATTGTCCGCATCTCACATCTTGCCCAAAGCTCTGTTTTATTTCTCCTCTTTTGCACACACAGCAACACAACCACACACATAAAAACAATAAGAACAAAAATCGGGATAGATACTCCGTAATATTCTTTTATGTTCATATGTATGCATGGACATATGTATGTGTGTGCATTTGAATGTATGTATGCATAGCACAAAAATTATACACACTCTTTTGTGTCTTTATAGCAACGAAATATCCATGTCCGCGCCCGTGCTCATGTCCGCCTCCTTGTCCATGTCCGCCTCCTTGTCTATGTCCATGTCCGCCTCCATGTCCGCTGTGGCGCTTACGAATGTTTTCTGACATTCTTGTATAGATACATATAAACACACACATGAATACATACATACATTCACATATGTATGGATGCATGCATGGTCGAATGTATATGTATGTTCTGATATCATATCTACCAGTGAAAACGAGCAAATGGCTAATGTCCTGCCAAACAACTGACCAATCCAATGGCATGTTACCACCCAAATGGGGGAGTCAATGAGATTTTGCAGTTTCTCAATTTCTAAAGTCCATTTCACTTTTATTTCCACATACATACACATATCAACATACATTTAAATATATGATACATACACACATGCAAACACATATGAATATGGGAACACATGTGACTACTACACAAATGTAAGGATGTATGTAGCAAGTACGTGCAACCAGAGCCAAACAAAAACAAACAGAAATATGTTCACGTAGTATGTCCTAGTATTTGCGTCAAAATGAAAGAGAGCACATACAGCAACAACAACCACAGCAGCCAGCTAGCAATAACATAACCACCCGGAAATGCTCATACGTCTACGCACACATTCACACTCAGGCCTCCATATGAATATGAAGAGTAAGAAATGAAAAAGAGAGTATATCCGTGAAGTTTTTACTTTCTGACCGTTCATGCATTTTCATTTTTGTGGTCAGTAAATTTGAAACAGTTGGAAAAATGTCTGTCCCAAATCAAACATTCCCACATATGCCGCTACTGCTTGCTACTTGCTGCTTTCTACATGTGTGATACGTATCTACTTATATTTATATCATACAACAGCCACCATACATGCTCACGCTCATACTCGCACTCATGCAAATATCTATCTATGTTATCCATATGCATGCATGATATGTAAAGTCAGAGTAACTTCTGTTACAACAGAGTTTTGCTGCTCTGAGTTCTTCAAACATGTTGTTAATGTTTTTCTGTGTAAACCCAGTATAGAAACAAGCGTCAATTGGTCACTGCAGTTATTTCAGCCGCTTTGAATTACCTCATTTTGCAGTATTACCATTTGATACCTTTATAATAATACGCTAATGTTAAGGCAAAACAATTCAAAATGTCTGATTTGTATGTATGTATAAATTAATGTTCACTTTGTCACCGTCACTTTCGCCTCTGTAAATTTTATAAAAAAATAATGATAATAATTACCAAGACTCTACTTTACAAACGATATAAAATTCAAACAAACGAAACCGGATAACAAAGCCTACGTTGCCAGCTATCTCAGTGGAGAAGTGGTCGCAGGTTCACAATAAAATAAAAAAAAATATATTTTTCGATTTCTGTGGCTCAATACTGAGCTACCGCACAATTTTACAAAATGTAAAATTTAATTTCACCCGCACAACCTGCTGGGCTCACGAGCACACAAACGGACTTTCACAAATTTTAGTAGAAAGAAGAGGAAATAAATTAATAGTAGGAGAAGCCTACTCCACAAACAAAATAGTCACTTGCAGTTAGCAAACAACAAAAGTAAAAATTTATTTTAATTATCAAAATTCCGATGCACCACGACTCGGTGCTCCGCGTTCAATATTTAATAAAATTAATGAATTTAACACTATTGGTCCACCACGACTTGGTGGTACCAATCACAATAATATTAATCTAAAATACTTTGGTTCACCCGACTTGGTGATACCAAGGTACACAAAAATTAATTGGCCGCAAAAAAAAAAAGAACACAAAACCAAAAATTCGCTCGTAATTTAAATAATCGCTAAATATTCACACTAAGAAAACTTCTGGTAGTCGCTCTCGAAAGCTAGCACAGAACTGAATATAAGTACGGTGCAAAAATATGTACCACTTATATTCAGCCACATACATTATCTTTTCGTCCGCTATGTCAGCAGGACACAATGCAGTTTCTCTAAGAAACTGATCTCTAAACGGGAAATCATCATACCCATATATGTGTGGGTGTACATGATTACACCCTGGACAAAGTCCCCGACCCAACAAATTGTATGAGAATTGGCGGCAATGCACCTGTATTAGTGCATAGCGGAGTCATACAGTTGAATTCTCACTAGAAAATCAACCACACGAGAGAACCAAAGTTTTCTGTGCAGCACGCGGCTGCGCTTCTTAACAAAATTAAAATTAAATAATTTTAATTTCGCGAGTGACGCGCCGCGGAATTAAATCGCGATAAGTTCACATGATAGTTTAATCTGCAAACGAAGTAAGCCCAGTAAAGCGCTTTTGACAGAAGAGCAAAAACACAATGGAAACATATTTCTTAATTAATGTTACTCTTTGCTATATTGTTGTTAATCTATGTTAATCTTCAGAAGGTTACCGTCGACAGGCATACAAAATTCAAAATAAATACTTTTTGTATTGAGTTTCAACATATTTTGTCCTTCTATCAATAGAGAGTAAATTACGGTTTACATTATATAAAAATCTGAAATGGTGGCTCCAGCTCCAATCCCGATAAAGCCATGTACAGATTGTTTGATCAGCGCGGAACGCTTCACAGCCTAACCAATTAAAATTTATTAAACTAAACTAACTAGGGTATTCTGAAAAAAAACCCTGAATAACAAAGTGATAGCTGTTTGAAAAGAAGCAATTTTTGTGCCGTTTTAAAAAATTGATTTTTACAAAAATCGCTTTATGACGGCCCCGAAAACTGTACTTCCTTTCAAGAGGTTCTCATGAGCCGGTCCATCCGTTAAAGTTGTAGAGCGCTGCGTGCGCTGAAAAGTGCTGTTTCCAAAAAAATGCACTGAAATATCCTTTCGCCTACGTATTCTAAACAGTTCAGGGATGCAAATTATGTAAAAAAATTTAATTTTTCATCGTCATGAACGGTAACCTCCCCAAGCATAAATTATTCTTTATGAATTAACCAGAATTGCAAACGGATTTTTAATAGGATTAGTTTCATTATCATAGATTCCATTGGTGGCCGAGGCGCAGTATAGCTGAATTCGATAACACAGGCTTACAGATTTTAATAAATTTTTTGACCCGAAAAGACAAGAGTGCTTTCCGTTTTCCGACATCAGGTGAGATTTTTTATATGCTCGCAGTATTGCGTTGTCACAGCTACTTACAGCTGATCGCGTCAATACTGTTTTAGCTTTAATTATATTTATAAAATAATTTTGTGGTTCCAAATCGATCCAAAAAAAAAAAGGGAAAGTTTTAACAGAGTTGCTGATAAATTCATATTTGCACTATATTATACTATACACTAGATTTTCGTTGTTTTGCAACACTTGTTGAACCAAGCTTTACTAATGATCGATGGGTGGCAAAATATATTTATATTCAGGAGAGTCTTTTGAAACTTCCTTTGTAAAAGAAAAAGTGTCGACTACATGCAAATTATCTCGGACCTGTTAAAGAATTAGCTTAATATCAGCCGTCAGCCGTTCTGGTAGTATCTCTATTGAACAATAGAGGTAAGGAGATCCGATAGTTGCACTTTCGTTATCTCTTTTAGAAGATTGAAGAGGCGTGACCCCAAACACAGAACATAGACAGAGAAAGTGAAGAATCGATTCTGTCTCTTCTTAGCCATGACAATTTCTGCGCAATTCGCTCGTCGGAATACACCACTGTTGGACTATTGTTGCAATAGCACAATGTCCAGTTACGACTCCTGTGAGCAGACGTACTTCAGATTTGTTATACCCTAAAAGGACATTTGTCTTTTTCCTAACTAACCTTAGCCATAAAGCCCGTGAAACGTTACAGTCATCTAAGTTAGTCCTTATGTCATTTGACACCGCGATGGTGTACTCGTACATTCTCCTAAATAGCTCGCACATCGGAGATTATCTCGTTTAAGTCCATTTCATTCCCTTCAATATTGCTATGTCCAGAAACCCAACTTGTGGTGCTCAGTGAAGTACGACATTTCTTTACAGCCTCTGATTTAACTATTTTAGATTCTATTGCTTTCATTGCAGCCTGACTGTCAATAAAGAAAGTGATATCTGATGTCCAAATCGTTCTGTCTTGTAGAAGTCTAGCTGCTTTCTCAATAGCAAAGATGACCGCCTGAAAAACGCTGCAGCTGTGAGAAAGACGATACTACCGTCTTAGCTGTAGGTCTTTGGACTAGAAACAAGCTCCAGTTCCATTCTCCTGACGACCTCAATAGTCTAGTGGGTGGTAAACTAGACTTTCATCCGGGAGGTTCGGGTTTGACGAGGACGGGGTCTGGTGGTTAATTCTCATAACCTTCTTATATTCACTATCAATATGAAGTGTATGAGAATTATAAGAAAGTGTACAAGTGCACACCTTAGTTAATAATAGTTAGTAATAGCAAAACCACCGAGCTGAAAAATATTGCCACACCGCCGTTCGGAATCGGCGTTACACTGTAGGTCGAACTATGAGTTATCACAATGGGCAGTTCAACCTAACCTAACCATTCTCCATCTATGAGCCATTGGTAAAGATGGTAATACCAGCATTACCTCTTACCGAACCCGATTTCCAGTCTTCCCTAGTTTGATGTAAACCTGGAACTCTGGTGACCCCTCCCTTTTTATCTCACTCATAATTGTAGAGTGTCCATAGTTAGCTGATTTCCACACGTTTCATTCTGTTAGTCTGAGAGCGCCTTGAATAAACACCCGTTCTCCCCTGACAACATGAGCGATACTAACGACGAGCGAGGGGAACGACTACACCAAAATTTACAGCTAATCGCGAGAAACTACAAAGATTTTTGGGATGAGGGCATGCTCAGCGATTATTGTTGGTCTATGCATAATACTTTATTTCGGGTTTTAGTTTTTTTTCAATAAAATTTGTGATCGGAATGACCTGATAATTAAAAGTGGACTGCGGGTTCGTAACATCGCTTAAAATTGTCTTAAAAACATCTTTCGACTGCTCGGGTCAGTCGAAAAATCAGAAGTGTCTAGAAAATTCTTTCACTTTGTCGTTAGGATTCAGCAAATGCAAGTGAAATTTGGCTATTTTTCAAAAAAAATTTCTTAAGGGAACATGTCCATTGCTCGGGTCAACAAATGATTTTTTTTTTGTGTATAAAATGGTTCATTCTTGTGTCTGAAATACATGTCTAAAATTTTATAAAAAAAAAACAAGTTTTATTTTTGATTTTCCTGAGAGCAGCACAGAATAATTTCAAGCAGCAATTTTCATTTACTTCACGTTTGTGAATTAAACCAAACCTGGATGAGAGGAATAGGTTTCAGATAAGCCGCTTTGGGGTTAAAATCAGAAAAATATTTTTCTTAATTTTTCGATTGTTCAATTAAGTAATATGGTTCTTGTATCAAGTATTTTATTTATCAGCTTAACTTTTAGTGGTCGCCATAGTCTACACAGAGGCAGCCAAGATTATTATCCAATATTGACAAATTTCTAATTCAGTTGATTTAGTTGAAACAATTGCGCGAAACTTGCTTTAGTATCTTCTCAAATATAAATTCTTTAAATCGTAACTCACTGATTCTATCTATTTCAGAACTGAATTCTCCTGGGCTACAATCTAGTAGTATTTCGATGAGGCGACACACACTAACCGTGGATCATCCGTATATCGATTATACCGAAACTGCATGTTCTTTGAGCCAGTTAACGTTATAAATGTAAGTCATGGTCAGTCAATCAGTTACATACCATTTCTGGAAGTTATTTCGTGGAGGCGGATCTTGCCAATAGTCAAACCGAAGATATTCTTATTGCCCATCTTGGAGGTTGGGTATTACGATTTTACTACCGATACGGAAGTGCTCAGTTCCAATGACGTATTTGAAACTCTCGACATGGGAGCTGTAATAGATGTCACAAAAATGAATATTCGGCACAGCTTTTAGGAATAAAACAGAATTTCAATAAAAACTAATGATTTATTATGAAATATGGAGAAATTTATGAGAGTGCAGTTTTTCAAACTGAACGTTTAATTTCTTAAGAGAGAACAACCACTTAGAAATTTTAAATAAGTTTTTCCTTTTGCCAATATTTTATAAATATTCCCTGAAATTTCAGTATTGATCCGATAAAATTTGGTCGAGCTAAACGGGCACAACTTTATATATAATTGAAGAAATTAAATGAAACTTTATTACACTTGAAGCTTTCAATGCGATCTTTTTAAAACGATGTTTTCAAAGTAGATTTCTTCAGCCTATACAAGCTTTCTTCTTTTGAATTATATACTTAAACTGGCGGATGAATCAGATATTTTTTCCCCGACAAGAAAAAACCTCTTTTGAATAAGTAAAAAAAAAGCGTTTTTACATTTCTATAGACAAAAATTAAATTTTTTCAAAATCACCATCTTCATCCGTTAGATTAATTAATTAACTGATGAAATATCTCTTTATTTTAGATTATTTTCTTTTGAGATAATTTGCTTACCACGGTTTTAAAAAAGATCCTCCACGGAAACGTCTATAACTCCGACAGAACTCCAGTTTTTAACCATTTTTTTTAGTTAAAAAGTATTAAGATATCAAACGTGTTTCTTCTAGGTGAACCTCCTTTCTTAACAATTTCGACTCTATTCGGAACAAAATTTCTTAAATGCGGAAATTGTTTTTCGTTGGAAAATATTTAATATAAAATTTGTAAAACGTTAGAGTTATGATCTTAAAAAAGAATAAGTTGTAAAAAAACGCGCCTATAATTAAAATTATAGTTCTCCCATTTTGTCCAAAATTGAACAACGTGTGCTGAGGATATTGAAGTGCATGTGACGTGTTCCAGGGGTGAAAATTTAACCCTGCAAATGTATTTGAGTATATGCTCGAAAGATTCTTTGTAATGATAAATTAATTTATTATGTACGAATTGCCTTTGTATGCTTACTGAAGGGCTACATACGAATGTTATAAAAAGTCTTCTCTTCAACCCCAGTTAAATGAAGTGAATGCTCATCGTGACACTTACCACATGACAGGACAATGGACGACTTGTTTTAGAGATGAGAACCTGACCATTGCATTAATTCTTACAACAAAAGAGTTAGCGACTACGACAATGTATGTATGTTGTATTTGAAGCCAGAACGCATGACTAGCGGGTGTGAAAATCTCCATTTTCAAATATGGCGTCCTTTCTAATTATGTGTGTGCATGCGAGTGTCTCAGACAAAACCGGCCGTCAAAAAAAAAGCGTCCTTTTTGTAATCAAATGCCAAATGTTCACATAAGCAAAAACTTTTCCACTTTTATCATTTTAGAACAAAACAATAAAAATGAAAGCAAAATAAATCCTATTGCCATGGTTCCGGAAAGTTTTTAAGTTGTTGTTATTGTTGTTATTGCTTGAATGCGTAGTGCTGCGAGGGGGGAAGGGGTAATGAAGGTATGTGTGTATATAAAACTCGGATAGCAAGTCAAAGAACAAATGCCTCCACCTCGCATCTCAGCAGAATGTCGCATGTCGCACGTACAAAATGCTCTTGCGATTTGCTCTTCTTCCATTCCCATCGAGTACTATACACACTCCCACTCAAACACACACATGTGCTCATATATGCATACGTATATTCGTGTTGCGGGCATCGTGCTCTGAAGACCAAATGGAAACTTAAGCCTTTCTTTTGTATCTGTTGAGGACCCTCATACTGTCCATGAACCTTTGTGGCTGGCTTGCTAGCTGTGCAATAGGGATGCGATGCGATGCCATGCGGATGCTCACCAAATACATACATACGTATGTATGTGGTGTAATCCTGGCATTGTCTTTCTACATTTCCACACATGCAGCAGGACAACATTCAAAACGAGATCCCATCCTGTATCGTACAGCAACATACAGTCTTGCTTTCCAAACATGCAAGAATAACCGCCACAGCCACGACCGTTAGCCCGCCCGCCCGACCGCCTTACATTTCAACAAATAATGAATAAAAGAATCATTAAACAAGTGAATGTGCATGCTAAAGAGAGGGAATAGTACCGTGAATTCGCTGTGGACGAAAAACTGTACGGGATTTTATTACTTTTAGCTTTTGAAATTCTAGGCCAGAAGGATAGAAAAATGGAAGGGGTATTCGGAATACGAACTGTTCACATGAGGCATTTATTTGGTAATTTCATTTGTCCACCATATTTGAAATACATGCTCACCAACTCCTACTACAGTTCAGCGTGTAATATCCTCTCCGGCAGGAGCTTTTGTGCATTTTAATGCACTTGAGTGAGCATTGGCTTCCATGGATGAGGCGCGGTTATCTACATACGGACGAGCATGTATGTATGTATGTATATGTGGATGTATGTGCATTAAGGTGCCTCACGAAAACAATTTCCGCTATCTCTTTCTAAATGTGAACCTTGGTTTATTTTATGATGAATCTCAAAATATTTCGGCTTTAACGAAGAGCCAGATTTTTTTAAAAAACATTGGAAAACCGTCTTTCGTATGGGTGGATTTAACATTAGGGTAGTTTTCGAAAATAATTAGATCTTGCATAAAATTTTTTCAAAAAATTTGCTTAAAATAACGAGTTTTTTATGTCATTTTAGTGATTTTTTTATGCATTATTCATTGAGTAGAGCAATAAAACACTTATTCGAAACAATATATCCCTTTCGAATCAAACGGAAACCAAAGAGTAACTATATGAATGAAATTATGAAGATTACCTCAATTCTCATGAAAATCACATAAAATACCATCACTAAATCTTTCAAATCCTTTGATGCAAAACCTTGTAATCTGATGAAAATTTTTTAAATTTTTAAATTTTTTCTCAAAACGGTCCAGTTCATGACTGTTTATGGCTAGACCCAAAATATTTGAGAAATCACAACATAAACCTAGGTTCATTTTTTAAAGGAGGTAAAAATTACTTATTGATGTATGTGACTTGAGACACTTTAATGCAAATACGTAAATACATATGTACATATAAATATAATTAAATCGACTCTAGCGTATACTGTCTTTAATTATTTATTTTATAAATAACTACCAATTATATATATCTTAGTGAGTTGGTGTATAACGATTTGCGTTTTTATGTAATATTTTTAAGAAATCATATTCTTAAGAGATTTTTAATTTGTGATTTTCGTTAATATTATTCAGCTTAACAGCTTTAAAAAACAAAAAGATATGTGGACACAAACGACAAAAATATCGGCGGTATGGCCAGAGGCTGACTTGTTCCACTTTTGTATTACCTCTTTAGCCTACAAACAAATAGATGATGGGAAAATGCTTATCAAAAGTGGAAAAAAGTATTATCTGAATTTGTATAGAAATGACCCTGTCAGGGGAACTCTTGAACTCAATAAAAATCAATGGAATTGGGTTTGCTCATAAATAAATATACCTATTAATAAAATATTGGAACAAAATTGAAGAAAAGTGAAAAATTTATGAAAACAAGTTTGGCAAGCATTTTCCTATTTTTGAAAAGCATTCCTTCATTTTTGATAAGCATTCCCTCAAACAATTTAAACGTAATCAATTTTCCGAAACAAAATCTCGTCATGAAAATTTCGAACTGAGTTAAACCAGACTAGGGTAGCCAGATTTGTTACCTAAAAAATTTGTATATTGAACTTGAATTGAATTAAAAATTCAATACATTTTCCAGGAACTTTTCTTTCTCTCCAAGAAAAGTTCTTTCATCATGTCATTACTCAAAACATTATTAAATTTTCTCGAAACCTAAATTAGTAGATTTTCGTACAGATTTCAAAATTTTGAAATTTCCAATTCTTACCGACAGTCCAACTAGTGTGAATGTCTTGTTAAACTAAATACGCTTGGCTCACTGAACCGAATCTGGATCCTCTAGGTTCCGGGTCACACAGGTAATAATGAAATAGCCAGCAAAAAGGAGGCCGGAAATATCTTTTATCGGTCTGGAATGGGAAAAGGATTCCTCTTTACGATAATCAGGGAAAAAGAAGAAACGTTCAGGAAATTATACTGAGCCATTCAACCTAATCAAAGGCAGTCGATTAGGAAACTACAATTTAAAACGCTTTTGGGTGTGTATGAAGCTGATTAAGAACAACCTTAGAATCATAGCAGGCATCCTGGCACAACTAAAAACTATAAAAACACCTAACAAAAATAAAAATACTTTTCAATGACTTATGTAGGTAGATATTGCAGGGGACAAACTTCAATACACATTTTAGGAATGTGCCCTAAATTTATGCAAAACAGAAGAAACACCCGGGTGACTATCTTATACCAGATGAAATGTTTAAATCTGTAGAAGTATGCCTATTACTAAAATTTTTAACCGCGCAACTTGCCTGTCTTTTTCTAACTATCTATTTTTTTCACCTCTCTTTCAGACAGACGTTCATGTTTGCGTCATGGAAATAATTTGAATTCATGTTTTTTTCTCCTTCGTTTTAGTTATTAAAGTTACCAGAGTGTATTCTTATGTTTTTAAGGCTAACAACTTCAAGGGCAACTTTTTTTAAATGCAAAAAAATTATTAAGGGTTAATTTTTGCCCGTGTAGGTCAAAACTTAAATCGATTTTTAAATTTTAGTTTGGGTTTTAGCTCCAGATGAGAAAAAACGTAAACCGCCTGTAGGCGGACCAGACAGGTTAAGATAATACGAGGTGCAATTAGTTTTCATTTTTATTAGATAAGATTAGATACGAAGTAAAAAAGGAGAAAATAGCACAAGATACACATAATAATAAGCTTAAAGCTCTATTGTATATGAAAACTGCGGCAGCAGCCAGTGTAAACCATAAATATAGGTTACATTTTGTAGAAATTACCTAGGCATTTGATTTTCACTGGTCAATTCCCTTTTTCGTCTTCTTCCAACAATTGAAAATATGGATCATGAGGAATATCATCATCATAAAAGTCACCATTGAATTCTTCTTCATATTCAGTATCAGTTGGAACAGAATCCATCATTTTCTGCATTTCCCTATCCGACATTGCCGATAATACTGTGCAGCAAATTCAAAATCATGGAATCCGGACAGAGATCCATTTGCATAAGTTGAAAGTATGCATATACAGTAACAAAATCCCTGAAGGATTTTGTAAAATTAGCTCGAATTTTGGTTCTATGCAGGCCTAAAATTTGTCCATTTCTAACATATTAAGTATAATAAACCAGAACAGAACTTGTTAAGTTTGCATCTGAGATTGTTTGTGTGCTCAGCAAACTACAGTATAATTTTCCGTAGAACATTTTTTCCGAATGTATTAACCCATTATCTCCCTTACTTATGAGTCCTTTCTGCTCTTTTTGTAAGAAGTAATTTTTTTGACCAACAAAAATCTGTATACTTGGTTTTAGTAAAAATAGACCCAAATTCCAAAAATATTTCAAAAATTCACATTTTATACGCAATGAACAAGTGTGTCTTAAAAGTATTATATTTTGCATCGCAAAATAAATATTATACACGGAAAAAAAGATTTGTGAAAAATAACGTGTGATATTCCAAAAAAAGCAGAATAATCACGAAAAATTGCCATTTCGCCCTGTAATTTAGAAATTTCATGAGATACTCAATATAAATTTATGGGTAAACTGCAAACATTACAGTTCAAAACTTAATTATTACAGTTTCAGAAAGGAAAATATTCAAAGTGACATGGAAAAAATTGAGTTGATAAAAAATACTGAATTATTATTGAAATATTCTATGATTGACAATTAAAAATTACGGGGCAACTGTAAAAATTTATGAAAATATTTTTGTTTCATTGCTTTCATTTTTTAAATCACACATTTACTTTCTTTGGGTTTTATATTATATTTATCAAATATTTTTTATATATTATCATTCCATAAAATAACTTTCAAACTCATTGGTTGGCACCTGGATTTGCTTCTTTCTGTAACGAGACATTTTGGATTATTTATCCAGGACCTTTTACCTGAAGCTAGTAAGATTTGGGATGTTTACACTATATTAAATGAAAGTTTTATTATTTTATTAGCAAAAGTCTTAATGGACATCCAATGCCATTTCATAATTTTATCGAACAGTTTTCCAAAAACCATTGAAACTGAAACACCATCTTTTTTGAATTACCCTAGAATCGTGAAGATAGCTGGTCGAGCTGTTTGCTTTTGATCAATACGATTTGAAGCTAAATATAGGGAAGAGAACAAAATGTTCTATAACTCTCCAATTATTGCTTTTGATATCAAAAGCATTATTATGCTTAATAAAAATTTAATTTCCATAAATTTGATAATTTACAAAATCACACTGTAAAAATTGATTTGAATCTCCAATAATATTAACTGTATTGTGAAGTACAATGTGCTTATTCATTCGTAAATTTTATTGATTCATTCTGGATATTATAAATTAAACTCAACGGAATTATTAAAGACAGGGAAAACTGTAATTATTATCAGAAATCCAATGAATTATTACATAATATTTTTTTCCGTGTAAGGTTAGTTAAAAAATGAATGGATACGTAAGACTAGTCCTAAATTCTCAACGGACAATTGGAAATTGCCGTTAAAGGCCTGAGTCCTATCGCGAGTGTTTATCAGGCAGCCCATTACTATCATCCCAGAGTGTTTGAGAATTCGGAATAGCTTTTGTATCTGGCATTCGTTTGAATATTTAAAATTTTCGAAAGTTTATTTTTTATTTAGTTTATCTACAAGGATAGGTCGTGGATCTTTAGACTCAATAAACTCTACAGAACGATCAACGATCGCCTGAGAAACACTTGTACGTTAATACAGCCAGTTCCGATATCTATTTTTGAGTCATTGCTGAATATTGGAAACTAGATTACCTTAAAACATGTCCATTCTGGTTTTGAGGAAAATTCTAACTATCCATAATACTTACGCGAAATTTCTATAAGGTTACAGGAAATTGACTTTAATTGAATTATGTGTTTTCTGTACAACTTTATCCAGTTGTTTAGACCTGAAATCGGAAAAGCCGCGGAATAGTAAATGAATTTTTTGGGAAGCTGACTGCATTAACAACTCAATTTTTCAACACAAAATGGACTCAATTCGTTTGCAAAATTAAAGGAAAAAATTTGTTTATTTGTTTTAAAAATAAAATATTTCATACATCTAAACTGAAAAAAAAAATTGTATAATTTTATTTCTTTATAATAAACAAATTAAATATGCATGTTCATTACTATGCTGTTTTCCTCATTGAAAATGAAATAAAAACAAACCCAATATAGAGCGCGTACACGCCACAAGCTGCTTTGCTCTGTTTTCTGCGTTTTATACTCTAAGGTCGCTAATAATAACCTCTTAATCTGCCTGCATGCCGTTGAAATGTTGTATAAACTGAGCTGCACTATGCAACGTGTTATATATTAAATTAAATATACGCACATATTCGCATTTAGCTGTATCCTGTTTCAGCAAACTGGTTCTAAAATGTAAAGCCAAAACATTTGTTATTTATTTCAATTTGTATTTATGTGAAAAGGAAAGGACATGCATGCATACATATGAGCATGTGAAATTTCCTGCTGGACAGGAAACCGGATTTTATCATTAAAATGGCTGAACAAATTACCAAAGGCCATCAGCGCAGCTGACCGAACGGCCAACGATCAGGAGACCCGCTCGGTTGATTGTGTGTAAATATTTTGAGGCACGCGTGTATTTCAACAACATTAAAGTAACTTAAAAAAAATGAAATTCTAGTTTGAATTTTTAAAAATTTGCAAACACCAGGATGTTATAATATTACAATATTAAATAAAAAAATGCACATAAAGAAAAAATTGTACCTAGAATTTCATACCTTTGCATTGAAGCTTAGAAATGTAAGACTGAATTGAATCGCAAATGCCACAATCTGTACAGATTCTCGCAATTGAAAATAACAGTCAAAGTAGTTGCGTGTCTGTGACTTTTTATTCCGCTGTTAACACACTTTCATGTTTGTTTAATGTACTCAAATTTTAATTAAACAAATAATGTTAGATTAAACTTTGTGAATATTTTTTGAAAATCTAGAATTTCTCAAAAACGTGATGCTATCTTTCTTACCTTTATAGACTAGATCCCTTTGAAATGGTCAAAAACGTATCAAAAAGAAAGGAGTCGTAATGAAATTTGCAAATTACTGTACTGTGTAATAAAACTGTGCTAGAATTTGTTAATTACAGCGACATACTCGTGTAAATAAATACTTATATACAAAAAACATGTACATAATGTGGATGTACATTAGTTTGTTTGTCTGTATGTACTTGATGTAATATGTGCAAACTCAAAGGGTTGTTGTAATCAACAACCTAATGTAACTCTTTATGCTTTTCTGTTTCTGATGCTTACGTATCCGTCTGTATGTCTGTCTATTTGTCTGACTGTACGGTAGTAATGTGTTCTTTTAAGAATATGCATAAATAGATACATACACATATATGTACACTTAGAAAAAAAACCAATTAGGAAAACCAATTTCCCAACTTGGACTTTGGATGAGGTGCACTACCACAAGTACAGCATTACAAAAAAAAGAAGAGAAAAGCGTTACAAAAATACACTACTTTGTTTTTATAAAGAAGAAGAAATGTCAAAATCAACTGACGTAACTACAGGTGGCAGCCAACATTCTATCACGAGAATGGAAGAAAATGACAATTTTGCTTCCAACGCCACCTGGTACGTATAAGTTCGGCTTGATTAAATTTAAATACGAACCTATAACCGAATAAAAATTTTTTCAATATGCACTCAAAAAAAGTTTATCTCAAAATCAAGTAAATATACTCTATGTTTTTAAGATGCCAAACCATCCTTAATATTGAAAAAATGTTCTTCAGTTATGGGAATTTGAAAAATAAGAAAATTTTTCTTAAAATTAAATAAATGAAAATACTAAAAGTCTTTAAAGTAAGATATATTGGTCTTTGATTTTAATATGGTGACGGTTCTCTCTTTCATTTTATTTCGTTTTATTAAAAACATATTTCTTTACGCAAAGTACATTTTTTCAAATTTTTTTTTTTTTGTTCGTGTGCCGGTCGAACTTTACAAAATCACGATTGTAAAATAAAATTAAATATAATCTAATACCGGAATTGAAATGGAAATCAAATAACAAAACTTCAACAAAGTAAAAAAAAAGAATATCCAAGCGGTTAATAAATAAAGCCGCGCAAAAGTGATTATTCAATCTCCTAAGGCTATAAATTTGTTCTGTTAACTCGATAGAATAATATCGGCAACATCCAGTTGCACATTTAGGTGCGTTTTTAATCATTTTCCATCTTTTCTCAAAACTTCAGGCGATAAATTTGCCATTTGTTCTGCAATGTTCTTTTTAGGGCTGCCAAAGTCTAAAGCTTGTTCACGTTAACGCGAAAGTTCAAACCCCAGTATAAATTTTCCTAAGATTTAGGATATTTTAAAGATTTTTTTTTGAGTGTTCCTTTTTATATAAATAAAATACATTTTTATTAGAAAGTCCAACTTTTCTTTCAGTGTACTTATTACTACATTACTGCTGTAGTATAGTGAAAACCTAAAAAAATCAGAGAGAAATGCTTTAAATTTTCACAACTTTCATGAATCGTTAAAACCAACAAAATTGCATAATCCAGAGACAGTCATAATCCAGAGTCAGTTCACGGCATAGTAAAAACAGTAAGCTATATCCATTGCATGCTGTACAAAAATTTTCAACATCAGAGACGTCAAATGCCGATTTCGCCAATTTATTTAAGTATATCATACTAATAAATATTTTTCTCATTCCAATACCATTTTGGCCAATCTTTCTAATCTTTTGCGCATGCTCAGAAACAAAAAATCAAGGATGGAAACTAAAATTTTTTTAAAAACTTAATCCCAACAAAAAACAGGACAACCGAAAATGTTAATGTGGCCAGTATAAACGCGGAACCAATGCAATGTCTATTCAAAACTACTACACTCAAAAAAAGTGCAATGTAAAATTGATATTTTTGTAATGTTATTTTCAATGTAAAAACAAAAATGTTGGTTTTACGGCAAAAAATATCAGATTGATACGTTTTATGTTGAATTTGCATTAAAACTATGATATTGATAATAATCAATTTTACATTGACATATCAAATTATAATGTTAAAATTACATTAAAAATGTTCTCATTACTTAATACATTTTTCATGTAAAATTGATATTATCCTGTGCAAATTTAACATTCAAAATGTTAAAAGGCTGGTATGGCATTAAAAATTAAGACTGGCAATACTTTTTGAATAACATAAAAAATTAAAACTGGCAACACTTTTTGATTGTGAAATAGTTTTTCGAGTACTTGTGGTTGCGGTCGTTGCGGTGGCGCACAATAAGTGTTAAAAAATAAAATAAAAGTTTTTTGAGTCTCTTTTTTTTTAATTTCAATAATAAAATAAAACTGTATACAAGGTAAAGAAAAGTCAATCAAATATAGAAAGTGCAAAAAATAATAATAATCTTTTATTAATAGCAAATAATTTCTCCGCGGCCATTTTGTTCTGAGTTGTGGAGACGACACAACATCCAAAGAAGCCCAATTTTCTTTGATGATGACGACTCAACAATTGAGAACGTATTTGAAATAGCTGATCCTGTTGAATGTGCCTCCTCGGACGATGACGCAGAGTTACCGCTTGTAGCGTAATTTAAAAATCTTTTATATGAATTGAATTATTTGCGTTTATATGTATATTATTAGTTATTATTACTAAAATAAAATTATGTAAAATAAAAAAAAATTCTTTATTTTGTTTTATTTACCATTTTAAATTGTTAATTTAACACTAAATTTATATCAAATTTACATTTTATAATATCAGTTATATATTGTTGTCATGTCAATTCAACATTATTGTCACATCAATTCTACATTAGTATCATATCAATTTTACATTAATTTTGCTTTAATGTTACATTTTATCATATCCTTTTGATATTTTAAATATCAGTATTACATTAAAAAAATGTATTTCTTTTACATTTTTAATGTCAAGATTACATTGTTTTCTCATCACTTATACATTTTTCACTTTCAATTCAGTAACGTTAAAATTACATTTCGTAATGTCAATTTTGATATTTTTTCATGTAGGCTGAATAATGTAAACAAAAAATGTTATTTTAACAGCTGTTTCATGTACTTTTTTTTTTTTTGAGTGTACAAATAATGAAGATTTAATTGAATCTATATCTTCATCAAGCGATCCAGATTCAGACTTACATGGAGTTGGATTTAGGATCGCTTTTGAGTGATTTGGCGTCATTGTCTGCCCAATATCAAATTGCAAATAGCACGCTCTAGTTCTTTCGGTACTATGGAATCACAGAAATTCATTGTTACCAAAAAATAGTAGGACTTTGCAAGAATCTACACAAAAAGTAAGTATAGAATTGACAAAGAACGACAATATGCTGACTATAGATTAAAACAAGGTTTAGAAGAAGTTATTGCAAAATTGAACATATGTGAAACGAAAAGATGACATTATATACATGGTAAAGTTTACAGACAAAATGCAAGAGCTTCTTCTATTCTAACAGAAAGAAGCCATAATGCCTACTTTTCTTGTTTGAGATACGAACCGAAGGGAGAGCCATTTGAAAAAAGAGTTACGTTTCCGTAACTACGGCATTAAATTACAGTTCATCAGATATCATTTCCTTATACAATCTTAGATCATGTTGAGCTTTTCGGCGATCATCGCCGATCATCCTCCACTCCTTTTAAACTATTTTGAAAGAATCACAGGAGATTGTGTTTGCAAACCATATAAATTTTTGCATTCTTGAAGAATTTGTACTGGCTTAAGTGGACGAAATTTAGAGAAAATGGCAAATCGAATTTCTTGCTGTGTTTGCGGTACGATTTCTGTCGGCCTTATTTCAATAATTTCACTTTTTTCCATTACCACCGATCTTCCCAACTTCCTAATAATATTTTTTAGGCAAATCATGTGAATCATGGGACATGGAAACTGAGATGCCTATTGTAGCTTTTAGCTTGCGATCATTCAAATATAAATAGTAAACACTGCATCAAGAATTCTTTCCTGTAAAACTTTTCTCAAGTTTCATTACTTTATTTTTTATTGTTTTATGTTACAAAAATGTATTTTAGTAGCTATACTATGTACATACATATTTTTGTCGTTATTAGAAGGAATACCGTTGAGTGTACTGCCCTCCTATTGCTCGCTTGGGATTGGAGCTAGGGCTGGTTCATCATTATAGCTACGCCGTGTAGGAGTATCATCATCATCATCATCTGCATGATGTGGCACTGGTGCTGCACCCCTTTGTTTAGCCATATTCAAATAACGAAGATTTTCTTCATCAGTTAATATTTTGAATGATTGATTTTTACCAACAATAGCCATAGAAATATTCTAAAAAACAGCAAAAATGAAACAATCATAACAACATAATTTGAGACTTCAGCAGCCTTACCAGTAACGGTGATTGGTCATCCTTGCCGACAAGCTCATCATTTGGCAATGAACCACGTATAGCTTGTATACCGTGACATATGAGCTCATCCTTTGAGCAGTCAGCGAAATCTTTAAAATGACGTTCCAAATAAGTGCGCGCACTTTGTGAACGTGAACCAATTGACATCGCCTTGCAATTGAAGAAGTTCGCCGATGGATCAACTTGGTAAATTGATGGTCCTTGGTCATCATAGCCTGCAATAAGTAAGCCAACTCCATAGGGGCGACGATCGTAACGTTGCGTAGTAATTTGCATTTTATTGCCCAGATTATTGACGAGACGTGCCACTGGATAGGTTGAGTCATATGAGTATTTGTAATTTAAGCATTCTGTACGCAAGTAGCGGCTCAATACACGTGCATCGGCAGTAATGCCAGAAATTGAGATCCCGAGATGATAATCAATTGGAATAATTTTACGTTGCGATGAAGACAATTCAGATGAAGCGCGACGCAAGGCGACAAGCACAGCATAATCGCAATTCTTTAGACCAACAGTGGCAGAGCCAAGTTTTACCGCCTCCATGGCATATTCCACCTGATGCAGGCGTCCCTGTGGGCTCCAGACGGTAACATCACTATCATATTGATTACGAAACATTTTTTTTTATTGAATCAACTGGAAATAAAATTTACAAACAATGAACGAAAAACACAATTTGAAATATTTTTTATTCAAGAAAATTTTATTTTATTTTTGACAGTAGAGTCAAATATTACTGGCAAGAAATTTTTCTTTTGACAGATTTAATCGGTCGGACTCTAGAAGAGGGTACTTCTAAGGCAGAAACGTAAGGGCAACAAGAAATAAAGGAAGACGAAAGTTCTATGGGTCTTGAGTACGAAGTTAACCCGACAAAAAACAATTATCTCTTGAAGACAGCAATGGCGGTTCGAGGATTTGGGTTTGGGGAGGGCTGATTTTACTAAATTAAAGGATAAATATCAGACTCAATATCGACCAAAGCCTAGACCTAGTCCAAAAACTTGTGCCTAAATTTTATCAATGCTCACAACAAAACATACAGACCAAAAATTAAAAAATAACCCGAACAAAATTGAGACCAAAATTCAAACTAAAATTCAAACACTTTTTTCAGATCCAAGTTCAATCCAAGGAAAGGACCAAATTCAAATCAAAATTAAACCAAACACAGACCAACAACAACTTTATTAAAAAAAAAAACAATATTCAGACCACGAATCGGATCAAAATTCCAACAAAAATCTAAATTCAAACCAAGACTCAGACTGAAAACCCAAAATTCAGACCGAATCCAAACCACAATCAGTTCAAAATTCAGACCAAAAATCAAACCAAAACTTAAATCAAAATTTTAATCACAATTCAGACTAATTGTTGGACAAAATTTTAGGCCAAAAACCAGAGGAAATCTTATACTATTATACGAGCAATATTTATATATTTGTTTGTAATCGTTTTTTCGAAAACAGATCAAACGATTTGAACGAAATTTACAATATAGGGATTTACGGGGGCAAAAAAAACGATCTAGCTAAGTCTCATTTTTAGAAAAATTCGTTTTTCCCGTGTTTTCGCGCAAAAAGCCTATTCAAAACTATATTTAAAGAATTAAAATAAAAAAATAATTAAACTTTTATAAACAAAAAATTAAACACATTAGCAAAATGGTGTTCTAAACAACGATGAATCAACAGCGCTAGGAGAACCAATGTATCGGCTTCTTAGAGATGAAACAAATGGATATCGTTGGCACCATCCTTCTTACAGTTAATGGCGCTTCTAAATTTAAATGCTTTTTCATCAATGGCCCTGGTGGTGCTCTGGTACTGGTAAAACCTTTAACTATAAAACTCTATTCTACATGCTTACTGGCAGAGGTCACAACGTAATGTGTATGGCATTTACCGGTATCGCTTCAATACTGCTGCCGAACTTCTCTTAAAATCTTCGGACTCAAAGTACCACTTACATCGAAGTCAGTTTCAAGTATTAAACCAGGATTGACTAAAGCAAGGGAATTAGCACAAATAGATATTTTCCTTGTGGGTGAAGCTCTTATGCTTCCCAAATATGTATTGAATTACATAGACCAATTTCTGCGCAGAATTGCAAATCCAGATTTAACTTTTGAAAGCAAAGTAATAGTATTTAAAAAAAACCCGGAAGATGCAAGAAGAAGCAAAGCTCGGTCAGCCGCGTACAATCTGATAAATATTCACACCAAAAAATTTTAACTCTAATACAGACAAAAAGTAGACAAAACTTTAGACCGAATTCAGAGAACAAATAAAACAAAGACTTGACCAAATCAGTCACTATTACACCATTCAACAACACGTCGAAACTGTCGAATTTATTGTAAAAAATCGTGTTCAGTTCACCAAACTTTTCTCGAGCTACGAAATATTTATCGTCCAACCGAGCGTTCAATTCATTATTATTATTATTATTATGTTTGGGGATGTGAACCGCATCTTAAAGAACTATTGTGCCCTCTTCGAGGATTATAGTATTATTAAAGTATAGTATTCCTATGAGCCCTATAACCCTTAAAGGGTTATGGTATTTCTATAAGTCCTATAAGCGTCATTAATTTTAGTATGAAGCCTATTTCTAAGTTTTTCAACATGCCTTCTAGTATTTGGTAATCTCTAGAATGTGTTTTTGAATTTCGGTATCTTCCCCACAAAATCTACATCAATTCAAAGAATTATACCGAAATTCAAGCAAAGCGGTTAGGTTGGCTATCGAGCAGTCTCTGTACGACGCCGGAGCGCGCGTTCAAGCGAAAATATTGCAGCTGCTGCTGAAAATGTGGCTGAAGACCCAAACCTCTCGGTTCCTCCTCGTGCACAAGGTGTTGGGCTTTCTGTGACCTCAACTTGGCCTCAGTTGGATGGAAAGATGGCGCAACGTGTCCCACAGCGGGAGTTACATTAGAGTTGTTGCAAGAATGCTTTATTTTCAGAAGAGACGATGTGGAATAGCCGCCAAGATCGTGCGAATTAATGCACATTATACAAATCATTGGTGAGATTCCGCCCGACTTATCCAACAGAGTCATACAAAATTGGACCTCTCGGATGTAGTCCTCTATAAACGAAGCTAAATTATATCATTTTTAAAACATAGTGGTATTGAATGTACTTTATTAATAAAGGTTTCCGTCACATCTTACATACAACGTTTTTTTATTTAATTTTAAAATTCAGACACGCATAATGAAAAACACTTTACTTTGGCTGAGTTTTACTATTTGTTGTTGGGCGTAATAAACACAACTTTAATACATAATCCTACTTAATATTTGCATTGGGATATGCTGCGCCTTATAATTGTATTAAGGCAAAACACTTACGTATTTACGTTGGAGCAAATAAAAATATTTCCACGATAAATATAGAATTATTGTATATTTATTTATTAAATAACACAAAAAATATCGAAAATATAAATAAGCATCACCAAATATTCAAACATAACTCAATCTTAGTAAAAATTATGAAATCAGAGAATTTTCTTTATACTTCAGATTATTATTTATGTTTATATGTATGTAAAGAACAAAAAAAACACATTCGCTCATTGGCATTGCCTTAATAAATGCAAAAGTTTGAACCTAGTCAAATAGAATATGAATTTCCCAAATTTTACTTTGAGAGCAAAACCACATTCATTACTCTTAGCCAAACCCTTGAAGGAATTTTGTGTTTTTAATCTTATTCGAAAAGCCCTTCCAAAGGGCAGATAACAAAATCACTTACACTCTCTCATACATACATACATATTGTATATGTATGCATATATATGGTGTGCATGACACCCTGTACATACATACATACATACATCCATCCATATGTGTCTACACGGTGTAAATATGAGTATTGGTCTATTCTGGCTAGTGCCAGATTGAAAAATAAGTTTTGGTCTGCTTGATGGAAAATTATGGGGAACTTTAAA
Source organism: Toxonevra muliebris (assembly GCA_963691655.1). Lineage (NCBI taxonomy): Eukaryota > Metazoa > Arthropoda > Insecta > Diptera > Pallopteridae > Toxonevra > Toxonevra muliebris. The sequence continues at coordinate 127,861,432 of OY829326.1, forward strand.
TTTGCCAGCTCCCATATGTTATGCAACAACCGCAGACCTGAGCCTTGAGCTGGGTAAATATTTGTGGTTTTCGAAAGGATACTATTCAGTGTGCGTAAATTCAAAAAGGCAATTGGCAACTTCTGCGTTTCCTGGCCGCAAGTAAGCTTCAGGGTGTGAGAAGATACATATCTTTTGGCATTGCGTCAAACAAACAAACACACACACACTCTGTATTACTACCCCATAACACATTCAAGAACATACAACACTCACACGTATGTATAGCAAACAAAATAACACACACACACACACACACAGTCACGATACATATATAATATGTGTGAACTCTAAGTTTCACTGAATTTGTCTATTGATTCATATGCCACTGCCTGCCAGACTGGTATATTGAATTCTCGCCTACTTGCTCACTTTCATAGATATGGTGACCAAATAAATTAATTAATCCTTGGATAATGAATGAATGGGATGCTATTCGAGTGTGGCTTTGCTATGTACAGTGGCTTTTATACATTTTGTAAAAGAATCATAATAAGAGTGATAAAATAAATAAAAAGGGAAATAATACAGAAATACACATACAATGCAAGGAGATGTTATTTGGACAAAATTGCTTTAAATTACCTAAAAATTACCCCTTCACAGCATCACATAATTTAAATATTGTGAACTTTAAAACCGGATTCCATTTTGTCCGTTTGATATTGTACCATAGTAAAAAATATATTGCCTCTCTTTATATCTTTTAATGTGCATAATTGGGATAAATATCGTGTTTTTCACATTGACCTCTGACGTTTGATCGTGGATCTCTGGATGCTGCAAAAACATTTGACATTTAACATTATGTATAAATTATCATAAAACCAGTTGTTGTGCCAAATGTGTAACAGTTTTAAATTGAAGGTTAAGTACATACCTACAAATTTAAATAGGGTCATACTTAATTATAATGTATTAGCTTGGAAAAACCAATAAATTATGCACTTGTACTGGTATTTTTTTTGAGTGCAACGCAGTGTACCCAGGTTTGATACTCGGCACGATCAAAAAATCGAAAACAGAGAATACAAATTTTTCTAGACGGCCGCACCCCTTGGCTGGCAATGGCATTTTATTCGTATATAAATACAGCTCCCACAACATGAGTGGATGCGAAAAGATCGGCTTAGGCTTTCTATGGGCTCTTGTGCCATAATAGAAGTAGTGATGGTATTGGTTTATTTATTATTTTCAATTGCATATGCCCGCGTGCTATATGTTGGCGCTCACTGGTAGTACCGGTGTAAACACGAAACCGTAACAAGTTCGTAGTTGACGGAGTTGCAACGGAGTTTAAACGGCAAAAAATGGGAACTACATTAACGATGTGAACAGGGTATAAAAACGAATACGTAAGTTCCCGTTATCGGTGGAAATCACATACATATTGATCTTGAGCCAAAAAAAAATTTAATGGGGACGAAAAAATCAAAAGCCCCGTTAGGAAATTTCTGGTTCTGTCTGTTGGTGTTATGTGTTTTTCTTGCGATTACACGAAGATAGCAGATCTTCCTTAGTGCTCTTTATCGAAAGTACTGATTTTACTGCTCACTTCTTATAATGATATGAAAAAAGCTTGGCTCAAGCTTGGTGACCTTTACCATATTGCTGCAAAGATTTTATTATTTGATTCAAAAGGCATCCAAATAATGTATTAAAACAAAGTTTGCCTTCGGAAAATTGTAATCACAACGAAAGACTAATTGGTGAACTTCAATCGTAGGCTGTTCTAGTATTTATAAGCAATGATGTGTGGCGAGAAAACCAAGATGCACAACTGAAAGCCTGCTGAAGAACGAAATTTATATGTACAAGCAGTTCAGATTAATCAAAGCACTGGACTTCTTTGAGTTAGCTGCTGAATGAATTAGGTATTTTTGGGTTCCTGGACAAAAAGAAATACATGGGGATGAAATAGGCGACTATTTGTCAAGGAGGACAGCGACCACGAAACATATTGGTCCTAATCCCTTTCTAGGTACAAGTGCTTACATTATTAAAGAAAAACTAAATGAAGATGAAAGAAATAGTATATCATCAAGCGGAATTAAAACCTTAAGCTCAAGCAACCAAAGCTATACGTTGGGAATCTCAAACGCCAGCCCAACGCATCAAGCAAAGTAAAGAAATAATCTCTAAATAATCACGGGTATCTTTTTTAAGGGCATTGCAAACAAGGAGAGCATAGGACAATAATTACTACTTCTGTCGAGATGTGAGAGCATATACTCATCCACTGCGAGGCACTCACTCGTATAATAAAATGTTATCTGGGATACTACTAGCAAGAAAGTTTGGGCATCATCACCTTAGAGCCAAAACCCGTACTGATACTTCTTGGAGAGATTGGCCTATCTGCTGGCCTAATGCTTATGATTAAACTGTTGTTGGAGTACAATATCTGTATATTTTATTATTATTATTATGTTTGGGTATGTGCAACGCGTCCTACAGAACTATAAAGCCCGCTTCAAAGATTGTAGTTTTTCTCCAGACCCTAGGATTCTAAAAGAATTATAGTGTTTCTATAGGTCCTATAACTGTAATAAATAATAATATAAGCGCTATTTCCAGGTGTTTCAGCATGCCGTCTGGTATTTGGTAGTCTCCCAAGTATCTTTTCCAGCTTTGCATGAGCGCTGGACATTGTTCTAAAATGTATTTTGAAGTTTTAGTCTCCTCCCCACAAAATCTACATGACTCATTATTGCATAATCGCAGTTTTGTCAGGTGATAGCTTAGCCTGTAGTGCCCTGCCAGAATACCTGTTATAATTCTCAGATTTTCTTTTGTTAAGTTCATACAATCATTAAACCTTTTTAATTTATACGTTTCCAAAAGAGTTTTGATTGCTCCATTCCTGGAAGATCATCCCAGTATGATGCTCGTAATTGTTCCTCTTCTTTCTTTAAGAACATGGTTAGAGACCTTTTTCCTATTCCACAAAAGAGTTGGGGATTCTGCCTCCTTTTTCGCTAATTTCCTTCTATTTCTACATGATCTGGAATCCAAAGTATACAGACCTTGTTCTGCAAGCCAAGCGTATTCAGTTTCTAAAGGCAGTCCCGAACTAGTTAAGAATTTATCTGGTAGGATTCGAATGCCTTGATAGCCGCTTGGCTGTCAGTTTGAATCGCAATGTTCTGATTCCGATAGTTCCGCTTGAGGTTTAAGTAAACACACCTGTCTATGGCGTATGTTTTTGCCTGGAAGATACTGGTGAATTTAACCATGGGCTCGAAGTGTTTTATCCTTGGCCCAGATACCCCAGCTCCTGATATCTGTAAATACACAGGCATTAAAAAGAAAGACTGAAAAGACCTCTCTAGAAATATATAAAAATCAGCTGATAATAGCAAACCTTTAAAGGTCCTCCGATTGCTTCGAAACCGATACGACCATTTAAACAAAGAATCGAAGAAGTTCGTAGAAATTTAAGCAAAGATCGAAAATATCAAGCTAGAAATAAAGAAAACTAGCCAACTTTCGATAGTTAATGACCTCCAAAAAATTACTAAATTGTCTCGAATTCGAACTCCGATTTGCGTCGTGACTTTCTGTGAATATTATCTTAGAAAATTAAAAGAGTTTCAAGTTCATTTTTTAGGGAAGATTGGTAAGAGCTCGAAATTTTAAAGCGGAACGTATTTCAGATCATTGATACTCTCCTATCTATCATCAACCCCTTGAAAGTGAAATCATGCTTCCCACTATATAAGGCCGGACTTTCATTATTAATAAGTAATCAGTGAAGTTAAGAAGATAGTTATTCTTTAAACTACTACCTGGCAACGCAACAATACCACCGTCCATAATGAAATAACGGTGTTGCAATTACACTTGCTACTACTACTATAGTACAAATGCCCATGGAGTCCAAGCTATTTCGCATCCATTCTTATTCTGCGTGTTAAATTTGTGCTCGAATATGAAAGACACAAGCAATTTTTATTCTTGGAGGCTTGCTATTGCCAGCCAAGAGTCGATTTTTGGCCGTCAATACTAAGTTGTGAACCTTAGACCTAATAAAATTATCATTAATTAGTTTTTCAAATTCTATTATATTTAATTTTTGGACAACATTTTGATTATGTGGGAGTAAACATGTAGAATCTCATACAATTTTGTTAGATCATCGACCAATAAAGTTATAAATACGTTTATATTAAAGTAGCTAGGCATTAGTAGACTACGCGAGATGTATGTTAAGCGAATGGATGAGTTAAGGATAGACATTTTTCTATTCAGGAACGTTGCAACAACGCATAAGAAAGTGGCCAAACCTTAAAACTCGTCAGGAACTGATAGTCCTCAAATGAAAAGGGTATCGACAATCACGATATCTACGTGAAGCTGAAATTTTTCCATTATTGTGAAAGTAAAAGAGCTATTGATTATTCTATACGCTATAGTTGAATAGCATACCTATGGTAAGATTATTCTCTCGTTAATGATGCTCTACGCTAGGAGGTTTTATTAAAGAAAAAAAAGCTTTGAATTTTTAAACATGTCAGGGCTTTTACGTCCAGACATGTTTAAGGTATTGTGCACAAATTAAAATATTACTCAGTTATACATACAAACATCTACATACAAATAAATGTATGTATAAAGGTATGTATGGATGTGGAAAAGCTGAAAGTAGCATAACAATGGCAGAACAACAACATAAGGGATAAACTCAACGGACGTGGACATGCACATACAAACAGGGAAATACGAAATATGAGTATGAACAGCCAGGGTGGGCGGCAGTCGGTGGTGTTTGCTATTCGCAATAACCCTTTCATTCAACATTATATACTTACACAGAACCATAATACAAGGAGTTATGTATGAATTCTCGAGTGCCAACAACCCAACTCGCCTCATTCCATTAAAATGCTTTGACCATTCGAGAGCGAATTTAACCTTTTGTTTTCTATTGTATCCCATGTTTTATCGCCATATGTAATAATAAAGGACCAAACTACTTCAGCGTGTATTTTACGGATATGTGTTAGAAAAGGACAAATAAAAATATATTTCAATGGCAGAAAGGCATGCATAAAAACAAATAACTTTTGATGTATGGTGTAAATTAATACTAAGACCATTTATTACAGCACAGAAATCAAAAACAGAATTCTTTTGAAAATGAAATATATACATACCTACTTTATTTGTTATGTGTACCTACCATATATAAAATGTTCGAAGGCACCATACCAGTATCCCAACTTATTCACATTTACATACATAAAAATATTCTTACTCGTATTGTTTTTGTACCCCAGGTCCTAATCGAAAAAGATGAATGAATTTGCTCAGAAATTATTTCATAGAATTGAAGCTACCTACATTTTCTTTCGTTAAGTTGATTGCATTCGATTTGAATGTGAAGCTAATTAAATTTTAATTGAATCTCTAAATCTCCCTAAATTTCCTTCTTACCTTTAAATAGCAATATGACAAGATATTTGTCATTTGAAATTGTACGCATACATATGCAAATATGATTACCGCCCATGTATCTAAATGTGTGCAAATGGTCTAAATTTTACTATCTTCATGTGTCCTCAAATCGATTTCCGCAATTATTTGTTGTCTTGCATACTTCCGTTCACTTTTACAGTATGTGGATGCAATTTCCATATATGTAGAAGGCACAAACTTTTATGAATTGATTTCCTCGAAAATCTAATATATAAAAATAAAATATAAAATGAAGATATTCGGTTTATGTATGAGTTAGCGTTTGGGGTTAAAAAACATATATTTCTTTATTTTAAGCAAAAACATTCAGTGAAGATATTTGAAATCAAAACCTTGTTATCCTGGGTTACAATTTCAAATATTAGTATGTTGAAAGACTTATCTCTCAGTTAATCTAAATCTTCTCATATTCTCTTATTTTCCATATAAAATTCACGATATTACCACATTAGACACTTTTCTGTTTCTTTTATGTCACAATATCCCATGAAGGGTCTTGGCCAAGATTTTCGCAACCATTCATGATTTGATGAGCTATATTTGTACACAAATGAAAGGAGCCTATAGAAAAGCTTTACTTACTTTGGTTTGCCATTGCAAGGTGGTACTGAGTAGAAAGTTTTTATTTTCTATATTTGATTTTTTACCGTACATCAACCCCGGACACCCTATTTAGCAGTCCAGTACACTAACCACTACTAATATTTGTATTGTGCAGATCAAAACCTAATTCAACTAATTATGCTAAACTAATCGATGACTAAAAAAACCACGCTGGTGTTTGGGTGACGCAGCAAGTTGGGGGTGGCACAATTTGGGAAATTATGTGATGATTATACCATAAATCACACATACATAAAAGTGCCTAAAGTTCCATAAGCAAAAAAAATGGGTTTTGTTGTACACCTCTGAATATGAGCATAGGTTTATTTTATGCTGATTCCCAAAACATTTCAGATCGAGCGATTACAGTTCGTTCTCATTATCTTGTGTCTCCTAGTAGATTTAAAAAGAGCTTTATACAGAATCCTAGAATTTTTTAGTATCTATTAGATCTACAACTTTGCTTCCCCAGTTTTGTTTTCTGGAATTAAAAGCTTTATTGTCAAAAAGTACTTACAGATGTATTATTTAACGTATTGTCCGCTAGCGATAACTTTCGCCCATTTTCTCCGGCAATTTTCAAATCCCATCTCGAGGAAAGGAGGCGTCTTTCGACGCGATGCATAATTGGATCCATTTTTTGGCTTCCTCGTACAAATGAAAATGTTGATCCGCCAGGCCGTGAGCCATCAAACGAACCAAATAGTTGTCGGAAGGAGAAACGTCTGAGCAGTAAAGCAGGTGGTGCAAGACCTCCCATTTCAGGGTTTCCAAGTATGTCTTGACCACTTTTGCAACGTGTGACCGAGCATTGTCATGCTGGAGGACGACTTTTTTGTGTCTCTCTTAGTACTGTGACCGTTTTTCCTTCAATGCTCGACTCAAACGCATCAATTGCGTTTGGTAACGATGTCCTGTGATGGTTTCACTCGATTTCAGTAGCTTCAAGTATATCCCATCGAAAAAGTCCCACCAAATGCAAAGCATAACCTTGGTACCGTGAATATTCCATTTGGCGGTCGACCTGGAGGCATGTCCGGACATTCTCCATGACTTTCTGCGCTTGGAATTATACAAATGGACCCATTTTTCGTCGGCGGTTATGACTCGATTTAGAAATCCTTTCCGATTCTGTCTTTGATGCGGTTGTTCTTGCGAATGACCAGAAATTGGCTCGAAAACAGTCCAAACTCACTTCATGACAATTTTGATCTTCGTATTTCCACCAGCCCTCACCGATGCAGCCATCTATCGGAAAACGGTGGAAGCCAAGTTGTATACCAATATTATTTGTGAACATTTAATCGGCTAAAAGTAGCCTACCAAAAAATTTGATTTTCAGAGGTTTTCAGATGGTCCAGCTCACGAACGGTAATCCTTTTCAGTGGTATATTACAACAACTTTTTTTCTTTTTATAAATACAAAAAAACCTTCAACACTCATTAGAAAAATATCTCTCAGATGACGGCGATTGACTTAGAGGAACTTAAGCTATTTTAAAGAAATCTTCAATATTTAAAATTTGTAAACTAATGTTGGCTTAGCGTTTTTCCCCTAAATACTAGCCTTCTTCTAACTTTTCGTAATTTCCATGAATTTATTAAAAACAAAACACTATTTCTTCTTCAAAATTTTTTTAAATCTTGTATTAACCCTAAAACCCATACCTTGTTTTTTGTTACGTAAACCTATTTGGGGTTGCTCTACGCCCAAAAATTGCAATTGCAACAAAAACTTCTGTGCGGTGATCCAAGCAAATGTGCCTTTGGCAAGAGCTACATGTAGTCTTAGTCTTTTTGTCTTTCATCTTTTTTTCACTTTCACTTTTTTACCTTTCCATACCTCAAAAATAGTTTTTTTTATTAAAGCTTTTCACTCAAAAAAAAACTCACGCAAACCCATACGGGGTGCCAGTATACCCCACTGATCAAGTTATTTTCACTTTGGAGATAGAAAATATACTGAACTGCTGTGTTCCATGAAGACACATTGAAAAAAAAAGTCATGGCGACCACTGAAAATAACGGCTTTTCAAAATCAAAATAAATGGGACTTTTAGTTTTTAATGGGGTTACCACACACCCCATATGGGTTCCAGGGTTAAAACTGTTAACGGAAAATTAGGGAGTGAAAGAATTAATTTATTTATCTCAAAATGTTTTTCAGTGTCTACCGGTACACAGAAGCCTCAATGTTATCCACAAGAAAACTTAAATTTTTAATTCTGGTTCGTAATTTTTTCGAATTGTTTGTATTTAAGGTTTAAAAGAATATTGGAGCAATATCTGTTGAGCCAAAATTTATGAACGTCAGTCCAGATAATTTCGATTTTTTTCGACCCTTTTGTATGTCAATGGGTATTCTTCAGGGAATGTATCTTTATCAAGTATAACTGCACGCAGTAAGAGAAATATCGAATCAAACTGAGTATTTAATAAACATTGAAAATTTTGTGTTTTTATTAATTTTCCTTTAGCTGAATCAAAATCTTTATCTAAAATTTTAAGATAAAGAAATTTAATTTTATAAGGCTAAACAATTTTTCAAAAATAAAAATACATTATTTCCTCTTCTATATTGAAGAAGTTTGTTGTAAAGTACACCGAAAAAAAATTAAAATCACTAAAGATGCATATGTGTTGTGAAATCGAGATGAAATCGAGAACGCCGAGAACAAAAAACACGCGGTTAAAACAACAACTAGGATCTGACTGGTTGTACGGGGATGAGACCATGCGCGGAGGATTTATTTTGCTTCTATTCGATCTAACGGTTGATTCACTTTTTAAAATGTCGTTGCTGACAATTTTCATAATTTTGTATTTCAAATTTTAAACGGGTTTTTTATACATTTCCTTCCACATGACACGTTGAAAGTTTCATAGAAATCATTCTAGTGATTCTCGAGTTTAGTGAAAAATAAAATTTCCATAGCTTATCGTTACGTTCTATTTTAAGAATATTTTCGGTTTCCAAAAGAAATTCTTCAAATTTAATTTTTATAGCTAAGTTGTCGGGTGTGGGAGAATAAAATCGGCGAATCATCGAAATAAAGACTTTTCTGTATGTATGCAAACAATTGTGTGATTGCATGATACATATTTGCATGTATGACAATAAAATAAAAAAATTTCATCCATTCAATGTTAATTAACATAATTTTAATTATTACCATGCCATCTCTTGACGAATAGCAGAAGCTTCAGTATTTAATGTAAAGCCTGCTTTAAATTTATCTGTAGGCCATACATGTTTGAGTGCGAGGTTGCGTTCGAACTTACTGAGTTTTACAGTGAATTGTTTGGGGTTGAAGTTGCAGAGTTTTAACGTAACAAATAAAATTAGTTTATGTTTAGTTTATTATAGTTATGATAATAAATATTTTGTTATTAATTTAGCTATACCTAAATTGGTGGTGTAAATCTACTTTATGTTGTAAGTTTATATGATTGATTTTTGGAAACATTTTTTTTTTAATATACTTTGGCAAATAAAATTAATAATAAAAAAATAAATGTTTTTAAAAGAAAAGTAATATGTACTAAAGTTCATCCATCAATTTTTTGGCGGAGATACTAAATATCAGGATCTAAAAAAAATCCAGGTACTTCCCAGATACGAAGGCATGGTTTGAAATAATCTCTCTCACAGGGCCGTAGCCAGAAATTTTTTTCGGGGGGGGCGGCGGTTTTCATTCGAGGAAAATATTCATAAATAATTTTTATCAAACTGATTTTTAAATATAATAAATTAAATCGATGATACATTTGATGGACCCTACAAAATTAAAATTAACCTCAAAAAAATGGCCAAAAGTGACAAAAAATTCACAAAATAATCAAATTAAATTTTTTCAAATAAATATTAATCAATGTGCATTCTATTGCATTTTTTTTATCGTGAGGGACATAATTTCATTAACTCATTGACTTCCCACTACTGATGATGTACCCAACCTCAAAAAAATTACCAAAAATAGTAGAGGCTAATTTTTTTCAAATGATCATCATTGGAAATTCGGATCATTATCAATGATAAGGAAACCGGATGAGGTTGGCTTATATTCCCTAAATTCGTGAAGTCACAGCATTGAAAGAGATCTTTCTAGTCGTGGTGCTCTGAGCAATAATGCGTTAAAAAATTAATTTTAAAATGGGTTTTGCTAATAAGATGGAGTTTTTGCAAAAGAATTTTTCACGTTGAACACGGTCAAAAACTTCCCATCACGTCACGTTTTAGGAAAAAAATGGAGTTCAAGCAAGTCTTTTTTTACAAGGATCCGATAATTTTTTCTATTTTTATTAATTTTTAAACTTTTCAAACTGACTCAGGACGAAACCTTAAATAAAAAACAGTTACTGACCCAGAAAAACTATGAATGCAGGAGCGTTCAATATCACCTTCTCTTTTTTAATTCGTAGTCAAACCTCATGTCGAAGAAAACAAAGCGGATTTGATCGCATAGTGTAACTAAGATTTCAAATTTATTTTTTATATTAGACTTTTTAGAAAAAAAAAAAACGATGGAAGTAAAAATATCGTTAAATAGATTTTATTTTGAAGTTTTTTTCCATCCATTGGCAATTAATCTTAAAAATTAGAATAAAGTTCCCACATTTCGGGGGGGGGGGGGGGGGAGGGGGGGTTAGAACCCCCAAACCTCCCCCTAAATACTGTCTTGCTCTCTCATATTTTTTTATTTTTAATATAGAGTATGAAATTGAGATTTATTAAATATAGAAAAAATGCTCGATGATGAATTTATTTGTTTATGAATTTTTGTGAATAGTTTTTACGGCCACCATAGCTATATATTAATGATGTAACGGATATCAGTTTAGCGGATGCGGTTGCGAATACGAATGTCAAAAGCTGACATTTGTGAAAGTGGATGCGAATGTAGTATTTCCAAATTCTTTAAGAAAATATTTAGATCAACAAGGAATATTAGTAGTGATAAATTATATTAAAAATAAAAGTAGTTTTGTTCAGCAGAACCCAAAAAATGTATCATAAAAAACTGAGCAAACATGTTCACAAACAGAATATGTGAGCACAGTTTGCCCAATTTATACCAACACTAAAAAATTGGCGAATGCCTAGAATACGCGAATGTTTCGCATGCAGGGAATGCGCCTGCAGACATCCGCAACATCACAAAATTTCAATGTAAGGAATATCATGTGAAAATCATAACTAGTGAATTTTCGTAACTGAAAAACATACTTAAAAATAAAAAATTCTGTGTCTGTAGTTACCAAGGAATGAAACCGTTACCATTTAAAGCCGTTTAATTTTTCGAAACCGAAACCGAAACCGTAACTGTTATTTTCATCTGAAAAAGAACGAAACCAAAATCGATTCAAACACTGGAACCGGTTCAAATCGGTGTTGAGAAAAATTTTATGTGCTTAATTTTGTGCATTTTTTTATGAGACAAAACCGAAACCGGAACGGTATATAGATTCGGTTTCATTCTTTGGTAGTTACACACCGCGGATATTAATTCTTTTTACAATGATTACTTGGATGATGTAGTAGAACAAAAGAGAGAGAGAGAACTTTGATCTTGAGAAAGATGAAGGGAAGGGGTGTGGCAATATATAATATATCCGAAAAGAGAGATTATTATTTGAAAAATATGAGATCAAGGAAGCAAGAAAACCAAAGAGTAAGTTAGTTTTCTTTGATGCTATTCTCTCGATTATGTTTTTACACTAGGAAGGGGTGAAGTCATTTAACATTTAACTCAACATTAGTCGCATAAGAAATATTCATTTCTAAAATACTTGCATAACAGCTGTGTTTCTGTACATATCTCAGGACTTTGATAAATTATGAGATACTGAAATGTATTCTTTCCAATTCATATATTGGTTTGACCGACCCCTATTAGGATTAAACACAAAACTTGCGCAAAAAACTTCGACGTACTAATTATGTATTAAATAATATAATACAAATAAGATATAAAATAAAAATGCATACTTACTTACTTTCAAAATGGATATTTTGTAGATACTCATCATTTTTATACACTATATGAATTTTCATTTCCAAAAATATTTCCGCACAGAGATGGACAAAGTATTAAACATTTTGTTAGAAGAAAGGGCCAAGCATTATCGTTAACAACAAACAAAAGTAAAATTTGCATACCTGTGACATTTATAGAATATCGTTATTTCCAGCATCTCCATAGTGATTCACGTAACCACTCCAAAGGATACAATGGGTTTGAAAATCAGATGAGCATAAATATTCATTGGAGTGTATCCAATGCAAAAAATAAAACGAATTTATTTTAAAATGAAATTCGCGCTGAATGGTATGAATGATTCCTTCAATCAACAAACATACACACGCACACTCACACATATATGTACATACACGCACACATGCATACCTGTCGGTTCGTCGACACATCTCACAGGCCAATAGCCATGATATGGGGTTCATCTGTACATACATACATCATAGACGGACAGCCATAACTCATGCTCTTCTAAGTACCTTTTTTTTTGGCTTAACCCAACCAGCAAGCGCATGTGAATGAATACAACTAACAAACAGAACAATAAGTAGTTCTGAATGGATGTTACTTATACCCACCCACTATTTACATACATTCTGTAAACTTTAGATACAAAAATAACGAACAAAATAAATTCTGTAATACGAAAGAAAACCACCAAAATACAAATCCAAAGAGATACCATTACATAATTCAAGGACAACTACTTACAACTTCACATGTGCAGCATTCAAACAAATATTTACTCAGGCTAAAATGAACTAAAAAAAAGGTAAAAGGTAAGAGATAAAGACTACCAAATTCTAGCAACAACTTCAACTTCAATTTTATACTCTGACCAGGCATAAAACACCCAGGATCAGAACTCCAATATGTAACTTTGTTCCTTACATAGGAAACCGCAACTCACCGATGCGTGTGTTTTGCGTCTGTGGAATTTAAGTGTTTGTTTTTTCTTATTTAGAATTCTTTTATTTTCTTTACTTTGTACCCGAATGTTGCTTTCACTACCCTAAGGCAAAATCATCTTCTTTCCATTTATTTTACATCCTTTTTGTTGTTTTCTTTTGGGTCCAGCTAACCCACACTTCTAATCATGTCCTGCATTTCATACACCCAATGAAAAAATGCTGTAATAAACTAAAGCAAAGCTGGTGATTAAACTAGGTGCATATATCTATACTTTATTATTATTCGTTACCATCGATATGAATTCAATTCGTAAAGAACTTAATTGAGAAAACAAAAAGTTTGAAAATTTAATAAAAACGTTTGTACTTTTGATTTCACTTGAGGTTGCATTGAGTTCTCAATGAGAGTTTTGTTGTGGTTTTCCTTGTCTTTAAAAATATGGGGTGAATACCTACCTGGTTTTCATGTTGATGGTAATGTATTAAATAATTCTATATCGAATTCAAATGGTTCTATTAATATTACTCTTTGTTAACAACAAATATTTTTTTTTTTACAAAGTTTTTTTCATTGGTGTAGCGATGACGGCTTTAAAATTTAGCGTTATTTCGGTAGTTCGAACAATATGGCAATATGTCTATATGGCGATGGTGTGGCCATGTATTATATTTTACTGAATCATGTAAACACATAGTTTAAAATATAAGAATTGCTACGACAACAATTTCTACTTCACTTTCGTTCGGAATATACAATAATTGTATGTTCGTGTTCGTTAGTTTTTCTTTTACTGCTAATTTTTAGCTGCGTTTTATTCGCCACTTGTTTCTAGTTATGTTTAACTAGCAGCGGTAATTGTTTGTGAAATAACAACAAAGAGGCAGATATAACACGTATAATTATAGCTGTTATGTATACTTAACAAGTAGTTTAGCTACATAAAATTCTATTGTGAACTGCCAATAGTGAAAGAAGAAGCATGACAGATTGCAAAAAAAAAAAACAGCACATGAAAAGATCCGGAATGGCTGCCTGTGAAAATAAGTTAAATATTCATATAAAGGGTAAAAACTGAAAACAATGCCCACGATTAAGCGCAATGACTGGGATCCATTAAAATATTTCACCTCCAACTGCTTAGCAGTTTTATTGTGAATAACAATATAACGAAGAAGAGACTTAACAACTTGGTCGTTTTATTCGCACAAGTTAAATTAGCTGGCGAATAAAACATAGCTTTTATTTATAATTAACCCTTTAGTTCCTAAATTTTTGATTGTTGCAACAAAATTAAAGCTTCAAAAAGTTCGAGTCGGGAGAACCGCAAAGAGCGAGAAACACTTGGACTAGAAAGCCCATTGTATTCAGAGTCAGTACCAGATTCGTAGCTGGCATTCGCGAATGTGGTCGCGATTGAGAAATTGAGGATTGAGGAAACCTCAAGTTGCCCATTTTTAAAAAATGTTTGCTAAAAAAAGTGTTATTCAAATAAAACAAGCGGTGACATAAAAATGTAAAGTTCTGAAACGATCGTCTAATCTTCTAGTTCTATGACTTTTTGATATTCTTCTGGCATTATTGTTCATTTAAAGCCCATTAATTTTAAATATGAACAGCTAAATTTGAAAGAATTTTATAAAAGAATTTTTTCGAAATTAAAATACTTAGTAAAGAATGTAGATTCAAGTATTCAGGTATATTATTTTAATTTCAGTTTTGAAGTATCCGAATTTTATCTATATTCTATGACTTCATTATATCCGAATATACTGATTTTCGAAGTGTCTGGATATCCTGACAATATTAAAGCTCTACTTAAAAGTTCACATTTAAAAGTGTTTTTGTTTATACAGAAACACAAATGGGAACTTGAGGGTTAAAAAATGTAACAATAAATGTGCATAAGTACACATATCTATATATATTCATATGTATATACAAACTAGCGGGTACTAAACATCCTTTTCCCGATAAATATTTCAGACATCGTTTCTTCAATATTGAAACACTTTTTCAATGAATACAAAAACCTAACCTTACGAACCCCTTTACTCAACCCCTGAATCCGCTCGTGTACTATATGTATATATGTATGTATGTATGTATAACATTTTATTTATAAACCACAGATAACGGTCCTTTGAACAAGATGTATTGAAATATTTACATTGTTAGTCTTGTGCAAATTTAAGTTAGTTTTCTTAATTTGCAACATCAAATTGTGGCAACTCATTACCTAAAACATGTATTCTTCTTCCACACATATTTACATACACATGCACACTAGACACGTCAATCCCGTCATTAAGCCTAAAATTATACTAAGTAAATCCCGGAATTCTCCAGTTCCCTTTCAAAAACTTAAAGATATTCACCTGAGTAACGAACAATTTTCGAACGGTTATTCGGGATTTTCTTGTAGAAGAACTACTAAAGTTTTCACAACAAATTTTACGCCATTTTGTTCGTTTGCTATTTAATATTTTACTTTTTAATAGTGTAATCAAATTGATGTATCTCTGATAAGGGGTGAAACGAGGTCTCCCCAAAATGACAGTACCAAACGGTGCCAGTACCTCGGATAATGAAATTTGAGCTAACTTAAACATTTTGCAAAATCCTGAACAGCAACTTAAAAACATATTTCAGAGAAATACACGTTTAAAGTATAAGGGCGCAATAAAACATAGTTTTCAGAGACTTGCGTTCAATTTAAAATGACAAATATTCAAAATAATAAACCGATTTTTGAAAATGTTACACAGATGAACCCCCTTAAACTTTTATCATGCATTACTTTTAAAGACGTAATCCAATAATCAGAAACGAGGGATTACTATTCACTTTTTCATGCGATGGTTAGAAGTTTTTGCAGTTATGTACATTACGGTGGGTGGAAAAAAGCCCATATTTTTGCTAGAATCTAGTGCTATAAAGCGTTTTTTGATTAAAAAAACTCTCCGTGAACATGTTTTTATAGAGCATCAGAAAATTAAATAGGTGAAATTTACTCTAGTGTTTACTACAGCGAGCTCGTAAATCAGTCATTCTTTGAAAGATCTCAATAAGATCTATTGATAGTTAAACCAACAAAAATTTATCCCAACAAAAACCGATTTTTATCGACAAAGTTAATTTTGTATTACAAATTTCAAATTTTTAATACTAAACACTGATTTCATCTGAGTCTTGAGCCACTATTAGTGGTAACAGTAATATGTCAAAGGCTTGAAAAATGCAGTTAACTACTCTTTCCCCCAAAAACGCATCTATAAAAGATATTTTCGATAAAATACCTATATTCGAGATATTACTGTATTTACTAAAGAAGTAACAATCAAGTTAAGCTGCTTCGGGATCAACATCACTAATGTATAAATACACAAATATACATACAGACATACATACATTACACATATAAATAATAGCTTAAATCCAGAGGTAAATTCAATTATGATAGTTTCGGAAATTATGTATGTACATCGAAATCATCCCTTGCATCCATACATGAAGTCCAGTCCTTTTTAAATGACCATATTTTAGGGGATGAAATTTACTTACCTTAACAAACGATCATACAAATACAACACACAATTTTTAAATGATGATTGGTTAATTGAAGTTTTATTAGAATAGGGTGGGATCTACAGATTGTAGATTTCGACTCATGCTAGAATCTTAAAAAAAGAAGCCTGTAATGAGTATGAATGTTACCTACGATCTGCAATATTTTACGTTTAGCATTTAATGTATTAAATAAGCGGAAAAAACAAATAAATGAAAATAATTGTAAAATGTTTGATATATTTCTTGTATTTAAAACATATTTTGCATACGTCATAAATTAATAAATATTAAATAAAAATTATATTCAAGTATATGTACGTAATAATATAACAATCAGTGTTAGTGCGTTGAACATTTCACGAAAAAATTGTGTGAAAAGATACTTACTTAATATTTCAAAATAACTTAAGTCCACATTTCGGGTGTAATGTTTGCTGTGACTATTGGTTGAAAAAATGTTATAAAAACTTTTAGTGGCAGTAAAAATAAAAGAATATACATTACATTCAAGCAACTAGAGACCCCCAAACCTCAGAAAAAAACGAAACACAACTCTCCGACTGTTCCGACCGGACACGAAAAAGAAAATAATTTTTAAAATTTTTGTTGCTTTCAGAACAAAAACTTCAACTTCGATTAAAAGTATATACATTTATATATACTCAGTAGAATTTTTTCTCTTTGAACTTGTTTTATGAAACCAAGCTTCAAATACAAAATATGTTACTTAGATTTATACATTTATATTCTGACCAGTTGAATACCATCAAGTTTTTATGTCCAGAATGCAATTTTTAAGCAGGTTTGCAGCTATTTTCTAAAATGAAAAGAGAAAGAAAAATTACTAGTCCATTTGCGGAACATAATACGAACGCGTTCGCCTTTGGGAGAAATTTATTTGGACTCATTTCCGGCTTTCAATGCGTCTGAAAGATGAAAATGTTACTAGAAAATTTGTGTAGGGATGGTAAAATCAAAATTTTTACATTGTAAGATAAATTAAACTAGTCGGTAAGGCCCCAGTAAATGGGGCTATTTTTTTTTTGCTCAAGAAATCTCTTTATGAAAAAAAAATAACAAAAGGGAACCAAACTACTAGTTGGTGTTTGTCTTATTATTTGTGTATGCAGATAATTCGTTAGATAATTCTGAGAAATGCTGTTACTCATGTCTTCTCTCTCTCTCATTTGTTATTTACTCCCGCTTAAGCAATGATTATTACAACGATGAATGCAATGCTTTGTTCAATGAGTGAATTTTAAAGAACTTCCGAAGCTAATATTTTGGAATTGGCTAAACCGATTTTAAATCTGATTATTTTTGGCTAACCTACTCGTCAAGCTCTTTAAATTGATATATAATATCTTCTGGAATAAAATTGTAGCTACACTAATAAATGTATAGATTTTGATGTAAATAGTTCTTAATACCTCAGGAGCAATTTCTTATAGAATCAAATTGATAATATTTTCATATTCTACGTAGTATCACAATTCCCTTATACAAATTTTTAAAAAAATGTGTAAATTTCCAGTATTAATAAAAGAAACTTGCCACCAAATAACAATAATGTATGGGTAGTTTCAAAATTCGTGTTTTAGAGTAGGGGAGACCGGGGGAATATCCATCAATACTTATTGTTGTTTCTCAACGGGACAAAGTTGGCCACCGATTTTTTTTTATTACCCTAGAAAGCTAATGTAATTTTACATACGCTAAAGCTAACGTTCGTCGATTCGGCGAAGTTTGTTTTTAAGCAGAACCTTACAGAAAAGGCAGATAAAATAAAGTAATGAAATCAATTAATTTTATACCCTGACTCCTTAAGAAAGTAAATAAAACACCAGTTTTTGCTTATTCCATGTTTTGATCTGTAAAGTCAGTTGAGAGCAAATGTGAAATAGTAGGTGATGTACGTCAATTCAAAGGCACATTTGCTTTAAGTTTCAAGAATAATTTCCTAGGTTTTTAATTGTCTGTCAAAATGTAACCGACTTTTTTCCGGCCTTCCTTACGCTTGACAAAATACCGAAGAATGTAGAATATTTTATAAAGAAGATTTTAGACAAAATCAACAGATCGATGTGGAAAGTATTTGTACTCACTACGAAAGAGCAACTTAGATTAGATTGTTATCCCCCTAGTTCCTAAGCCAGCCTCTAGACAGTCTTCATCAAAAGGCGTGGAATTATCGTTTAAGGAATTTTCTAAGTTTTTAAAAAAATGCATCAATTATAAGTTTTGATGTGTATTACAGACGTCAGCGACAAAGTTAAAAATGACTGAAAAACAGGATAATTAATTATTTCCAATGAATTTGAGTTAAGAAAAAAAAAATTAAATAAAGTACTTCCCGTCATACTACCCAGATAAAAAACAACAAATAATTTTAGGTATTTAACCTTCCTCATTTCGTAAAACAACGCCCATTAATTTTTGACGCTTTTTAAACCAATAATAATCAATTCAAATCTTTTTTTTATAAATTAATCTAAAATTTGAGAAGTAGAGGGTTAAGGAATCGATCATGAATTCCCAACTCACTGCAATCAACTAGGGACTATTGTGACAGACTTATTGACAGACAATCTGGTTTCCGACACAAGCGGGGTTGTATTACTACTCTAATTGACGTAATTGAGGAAATTCGTGTCGAACTTTACGACAACTCTCTTGACACTACTTGAAGTTGATCAATATGTATAATTTCTCGCCGACGGCAGCCAAACTGATATTGTTTTATTTCCAGGGTAGGATACAGACAGTCTTTGTCTCAACCCAGCCAAGTCAAAGTGCTTAGTAATCTCTAAAAATAATTTTGTCACATCCATAATCCCAAAAGTTAAGTTAAATGGGTTAGATATCGTCTTTGTTAACAGCACTAAGAACCATATTATAACTACCATTGGTAAAGTGTACGGTATGCTACGTGTCTTATGGACAACAACACTTCTCTACGCTAGTAAGTTAAAGCTTCCTGTCCTTTTCAAACAATATTGCCAGGTATATCTATGGTCTTAAAGTTCGATCGTATGTCACATCTACTGGACTTACTGCAGGCTGCATTCAAGCAGAACTTACAAGCTGTCAGCGACAAAGAAGGCAGCATATACCGCGCGCTAACACGTATTATGTGGAACACAGGAAGCCCTAGGGAGGGAAAGCGTCAGCTGCTTTCAACGGTGACTAGCTCAGTGATACTATATGCTGCGCCCAATATTTTAGATTTTTATCTCATCCAATTTCTCAGCGGGCACGGATGTTTTAAGGCCTATCTCCAGAGGTTTAAAATAGAAGAGGACCCTGAACGAGCCCGAGGATTCAACACACATTCTCTTTCACTGTCCACGATTTAACAGTGACAGGGAGGAGTTTGAGAGAGCATTTGTTGAACACCCCACTGTAGCAAATCTGACATCTCAGATGTGCGACTCGGTAGAGAAATGGACTGCTGCTAGTAAAACAGCGAAAATCATAATAACAGAGCTGAGGGATGCGGAAAACGCGCGGCAAGCACAACGAAGGTTATAAAACGCCATGAACACAGAAGACGACGGAAATAAATGAAGATCAACCAACAACTAGTGGTACATCAGAAAAAATCTCCAAAACGGAAGATGATATATGGCATTAGGAACGCGAACAAAGAGACAGCATAATGCTGAACCATCCCCGCGAAGTAATACTCAATGGTAGCCCAGCGGGTAGAAGAAAAAGCAGGTGGTTTTATTCCGTAGGAATCCGACATAACCGGACACGAACAGGAGTTCTGCGGTACCTATGAAGGTTTCCAACTGCCAACGACAAAAAAAAAGTTTTTTTTCACATCTTGCCGTTAAGATTTTTAATCATAAATTCGAGCATTTATTAAACTTTCATACATTAATCTTCTTAAATAAAATTATTAACACTCGAGAGCCATCATACCTATTCAACCGACTAATATTTCCGCACTCTACTCGATCCCATCAGTTGACCCCCTTGAGGCATGTGACGTTAACACCTGAACGCTAATTCTTTATACACTCGATTCGTCTTTGGAACTCCGCCCTAATTACTCTTCGACTGATCACTAATGCAGCACTTTTCAGAAAAGTCTTATTTTTGTACTTTGATACCGACAGTAATACTTCTTAAATTATTTTGTTATGTTCTTTTTGTTTTGTTTATTCTCTCTTTTTAATGTTAACCAAACTTTTATTCTGTTTGTTCATTTAGTTTTAGTTTAATTTAAGTAATTATCATATATATATTGAAAATTCTACGTAAGTATGACTAGCGCTATCTAATAAGACATGATCTTAATGTACTAAGTTTAGTTATAAATTATGAATAACAAATATATAATAACATTCTTAAGACTGTAAGCTATAAAAATTCATCAAAAATAAATAATTAGATTTCTATAAAACCAGAAATTCTTCTGAAACAATGACTCAAATAAAATTTTGAAAAAATTACTCATAAATTTTTGAATATATATTTGTCATTAAAATAATCATATCTTCATTGCAGTTACCATATTCTTTTCTTCTTAAGGAAAAACTTGTTTCAAAATCATAAAACCTTTGCGACCTTGCACGCGAGAACCAGAACTCCTTGAAAACCCTTTGTCTATACATGTCAATGAAAACTTGACCATTCGTTGATATACAAAAGGCAAAAGACGAAAAGCAAAAGCAATTTTCAGCCCGTCGTGTGGTCAAGAGGGTACACACGCAATTACAATGACAACCAAATAAGTACCAAAGTGCAATTTGTCAGCAAATCCCGAAGATACTTTCCAAGAAAGAAAAACTACTGAATGATTGATTACTTACATGCATGCTACTTGCATTTTTCTCGTCATAAAAGGGGCAAAAAATACACTGTTGTTCAATGTATTTCTATGGTTATTTAAATAGAGAAAAATTACACACTTACAAGAACGAGGTTAAAGTATCAAATTTCAGGAGAACACTTATTTTCACTTACATTTCTGGTCATTTTTGTCTTTGAATAGGATTTATACAACAAAAACCAAACGCCCATAAAGTATGACCATAATTTTTGCGACAATTGACAGCTTACAATTAGCTTGGAAAAAATATCACATTACATTGGAAAAGTTTATTTTGTTGTTAGTATTGAAACATGTTTAAATTTATATGAAAAGCAATTTTTGTTTATTTTGTTGAAGGGTTTGAATTTGATTGGGGGCCAATACCAACAACACAATAAAATAAAAAATGAAAATAAAAAAAAATAACATTCGTTTTGCCAAGAAGCAAATGGAATCAAATTTAAACTTCATTCATTTGCGGGTAGTTTTAAATAATGTTGCAAGTGGTTTATAAATTCGCATACACTTACAGCTACTAGTATGTATGCCAAGAGAAAATGTGCTAAAGACGCAATTCATACACAAAATTTTACCCTTTATGGGTCGGTTGAAAATACGCACGCACACATGTGCATAAAAACAGAATGACCATATAAAAAATAAAAACCCATTATACAAGAAATAACCCGTAGAGCTTCTTATTTATGCCACCACCGCTCCAGAATACACAAATTTATCTCCATTTGACCCTCTTCAAAGTCCTTTTTATAGTCATTTAGTGTTGTGGCCCTCCCGCCAAGCGTTTTTATACACGTTCACGTACAAAACCAATTCTGCACACATAGCAACATCCTCCCACTCTCCACTTTCCCCAAACACATACAAACACAACTAAAGGAAAAGTTAACAAATATAAAATGCAACCCCAAACCGACCGACAGACCGAAAGACCGTATATGTAAACGTCCAACCGACCATCCAAGGATAGCTAACGGTTTTGTCCTTTTTTCTTTTTGCATTTCAAGACATGTATGTAAATATGTCTCGTCCTTTCGTCCATTTCAGCTTACACACATCCGAATACACAAATACACACACACTTACTATTTATATATGTGTGTGTATATGTTTTGCAAATATCTGCAAAAGTTGTTTTCCTTTGGGTTTTTATTATTTTAAATTTTTTATGTTTGTTATTCGATGGCTGTACGTATTTATGTTTATATGTATGTATATTACTTTTTTTTATTTCTGTCAAATGAATACAATTTACACACACACAATTTGTGTTGTGGATAAAACAAATTCGAATTTTAGAAAGAAATTGTCCTTTTTTGAACTTGTTTGATATTGAATAACTTAAATTGTTGTCATACCTACTAAAAATACTTGCAAACACTACAGAGCTAAATATTTTTATACAAAATTTCGCTAAATATGTTTTAGGTACTGTTTGATATCCGTAGGAAATTGCATATTATTCATATGATTTATAAGTATATGCAGTACTCATGTGCATACACAGAGAAAAAACGTCCTGGCCAGGAAATGTAACAAGGTGTGATATTAAAATTGGCTAAATATACTCTAAGTTTATTTAAAAAGAAGACCGGGAGTTCATCAACAAAACTCCATAAAAAAAAGTTTTTCACGGTCCCCGTATAAAATTGGTCAAGTTCATAAGAAACAATATTGGGGAAAGTTCTAAGTTCATACTCGGTGCAAGCACAGATAGAAAATGTAAAATGTTTTTGCAGAGATCGCAAGAAGAAAAAAATAAGGGAAATCACTCAAGGAAAACTATCAGTATAGACTGTTAAACTGTAATATATTCTAAACTGGCGGTTCAATCCAAAGAAGAACTTTGTTTGGCTAATCAAGCATTACTCTAGTACGACTTTCGGGCCATGTAAATATGCATCGGCTAAATGCAATCAGTTCTAATTCTTCCTGAAAAGCTTGTATGCATCTTTCCTCCTATGAAGTGAGCATATTCCCTAATCACTGTTGGAACAGATTCTGCTCTTACGCCACAGCCAGAAAATTTTTAGCGAAATATGATCTTGCCAACACCAAACATTTACTAGATTGCGGTCAACCAGGCGTTGCTAGAAAGACTGCCAGGTAAGCTCGCAGTTAGAGCCTTGAATACCCAGTAACACAAAATATATACAGAGCAACATATTGAGCAAATGAAGAGACATTTTTGGGACATGAAAAATAATAAAAAAATTGCGTCAAATTAAAAAATAATAACATTGTTGAGTTTCTACACATCCAGATGGACAAAAGTGGAAAACAATTTTTGAAATCAGTTAACACCTTCAGGCTCCCAAAGGGTCTTGAAAATTCCGAAATTTTGACCATAAATGATTTTTTAAAATTTGTTGGGCAAATATTTTTTCAAATCCCACAGCTCTGTTATTGCCCCTTGCAAGTGCAAACATAATCATATTTGAGCACATAATGTCCAGATATACATATAGCTAACCAGTAAACGTAGCCCGATTTGATACGATGATGGACCCATATAAGCGAATGGAACGGCAAATTCTTCAGTTTATGAAAGGCCTGGATTAAGGCAAATAAAACTCACAAAAATCCCATGGCCACCGGGACTACGTTTAAACCAGGCCAGCTTACCAGTCCAGTTTTTCACTACCCGCTTAAGATCATTGGGTTATATTTCGCCAAAAACGCCAGTAATGTTGTGCTCCTGGTGCTCGATTGCAGCTGTCTTATCAGCACAGACAAATGCATTCACGTGTAATAATTCAGTTTTGGACTCAGTGCGGCCATTGAACATTTGCTTCAATACGTCTATTGTTTAAGATGCTGTTTGGCACGTAACTCCGTCCTATTGAAACCAATGGTTTCCCAGATCTTGTCTAGCGATATTAGACCCAAGCCAACCTTCCTACATTTCACGATAGCGCACCCTATTAACCGTAACATTGGCGTACGATGTACGATGCGATGAACCCTTCAGCATGTAAACAGCACCAAGCCGCCACTATTTGTGGATACAATGAAGTGTCTAAGGTTTCCTGATGATTTTCGTTTCCAAATACGGCAGTTTTGTTTATTACCGTTCACCCAAAAATACGCCTCATCGTTGAAGATGTAAAACAGAGGGTTGGCTTTGGAGCGATTTAGAGTCCAATCTGCAAACGAACGTGATCTCGGATGGTTCACTCGACTCGAGTTCATAATAATTGAATCTTACATGGCCATAGACTAAGGTCTTTCCGCAAAAATTTCCCACGTAGTAGACGGGCAAAAATTCATTTCTTGCGCGGCACCAAATCGATTGATTTGAATCCTCGATCATACTCGCGTTCATTGCAGCCACAGTTTTGCACAGTATGAACTTGTTCTGTATGGATATTACCCAAAAGAGTATACGAAGGCATGAATTGATCCATAGCTCTGCGTATAAGATGCTTAGATGAATGATAATGGGCACCGTAAATTGAGCGAAGTGCTCTGTGAGTTCCGCGATTTGGAATTAATTTCCTCGGTTTTTAAAGTTATTCGCGTGGTAAGTCTTTGCATGGTAATTTGCCAAATCATACTGAACAAAAAACAAAAGGATGATGCCCAGTCTGACAGTTAGTTTTATAGCTATCCCTATCGGAAGTTCTATCACCCTAAAAAAAAACCCATTCTTCTACGACCCATTTCGAAAAGACCCAGCAGATTCCAAAAAAAAAGATCAGGGTCAATGTGCAAAGCCGATGTACCCCAAGCCGCTAATTTTTTGGCAGTTTCATAACCTGCAATGCCACAGCGACGTTATTATGAGTAGATAGCGCTGGAAGTTGTCAAATTACTAGTTTGGATTTGGCAGAAAACTTATGCACAAAGAAAAGTGATAACCCTACACTCACAAGAGATTGTTCTGTCACAAATTAGTCATAGCCATATTAGTGGTGAATTTGATTTCAGGCAACTTCGGGGCTGAAATGGTTAAACAATTTAGGAAGATTAATTGAAATAAACAATTTTTTTCGATCTTATTAATTTGAACTGGACTGAAAATAAAATTTTTACATGTGAGCTCTTACAAAATATTTCACGATTTGAAAATTGTTATTTTTATGAATTTTCAATTTTAATAACAATTATATTTGTGAGATAAAAATAAAAATAATTTTTATTTTTAATATTGAAGTATAAAAATAAAAATCAATCTTAATTTTTAATCATTGAAGAATATAAATAAAAATCATGTTAGTAATATCAGCTTAAAGAAATTAATGTTTGTCAAAGTTAACTTAAACGAATTATATTAATTATAGCAGTTAACCCATTAATTGACAATGGTGCGAGTACCATTAAAAAAGTGTGTTTTTATAGACTAAAAGTGTTATTTTTATAGATTAAAAATGATTCGTTTCGCACCATTGTCAATTAATGGGTTAAATAGAAGCATATTTTTATCAACACTTTTTACTATCTCAATCGGTTTGTAGGTATGGTGATTTCTAGTTATTCAAAAATATATTGATTTTTCAAAATTAAAAATCTTCAGTATTTTTTTTTACTAAAAAAATTATTATAAATTTTTAATTGGCTTTAATTTTTTTTTTTTTTATTTGGTCACAAATAATAATTATTTTTGATTTATAAAACAAAACCTTTAGATATAACTTTTATATTTTAATTCTTAAAAATATTCTTCGTAACTGTTATGTCCCTGCTTAAAAGTGGGCGATTCTATTTGGTTAACCACTATGGCAACTATATCCCAAATAGGTTTAAGGGGTTAACTCATAGCAAATACTATTTGGAGTACGATTTATTTAAATTATTAAAAAATTTTAACTAAAAAAAGGGTAGACTTTCATTATTAAGAAATAATTCCCAAAAAATTATCAATATTTCCACCAACAATCGAATTATGTCCATAAAATCAACAAACAAAAACATTAAATACTTTACGGAAAACGAAAGCACATTCAATGAAAAGTTCTTCTTAAATTAAACAAAAAACCTCACGACTTTAAACTGCTTTATTTCAAAATTTTATGTGGAATTTCAGAACCTGCAAATGGGGTGGTAAATGCTGCCCAAGGGACTTGTTTGCTGGATACGAAATTTTGCAATAAACGAAAAACGCCTTCACCACATGTTTTTATTATATTTACGAATACGATTACCTCAAGGATATACAAGAATGAGCTAACAAAAAGAAAAGATATATTAACATGGATATGAAAAAAAAAATGTAACTGTACATTTGTCTATGTATTTTAAAGATGCGCATTCGAAGAAATCTTTGATGCTTAACATGATGATGCACATGAAAGTGATATACCTCTGCTAATATCCACATATATGTACATATGAATATTGTATATGTAGTTGTAGTATGTATGTGTGTTTACGTGTTGTGTGTCCGTTTTCAATTATCGAAATTAGAAAGTAGACAGACAGACAGACACACATTTGCCATATATCAACCACAGTTCGGCGCACATACTGAACTATACAAATCCATCGTAGCTTCATACTTTTATGTGCATATGCAGCACGTACTTATTTAGTTAAGTAAGAAACAACGAAATCTCTTAGTCTTTGCAAATCCAATTTCATTTTTTGTGGGCTCGGCTCATAAGGTTCATATAATGTGTTAACATTTAAACATTTATTTCCTCAGCCTAAGCCAGCACCAGCACAGCAATGGGGAATTTTGGCAAACTAGAATGCAAAAAAAAAAGCGAAAAAAAACTGAAAGGGTAGAAACCAAAAATCATGGATAAAAGCGGATAATCTAATGTCGCTGGAGTATGTTTGTACATACATACATATGTACACCACAGTCCATATATGTATGTACAGATGTGATTATGTTCGAATATAGTACACATTGGCGATGGTAGACTGGAAGCCTATAAATAACTGTAAATAAATCAAAATCCTGAATGCGAACGATTCGATATGTTACAATTGACTTCGCCGATCAAGCCATACAGTTTGCCTCATCTCTTTTTATCCCTTTTGTGTGAAGTGCAGAGCGGAGAGTATCCTTTTGTGTAAATATTATTGACAAAGAAAAGGAAAGGGTGTCGCAATGACATACCCTCGGCATTGTGTGAAATTTTATAATAATTTTAAAAAATTGTTTCATTTTAATCAATACTTTTTTTTTATTCTGAGTTCGTTCGTTCAGAGGCAGTAGGTATCTGATCTTAATGGACATCACATACACAGTTGTAGTGTAATTTATTGACGTAATCAATATGGGAACCCTGGGAATTTGTTACACTACTTTGGTAACGCGGTGTGAAAGGGCATGTTTTGCGGATAGCTATCCTACTGTCATGAAATGCAATAAACATTACTTACAATTTACCTGATGCGTTTGTATTTGACAGTTGTTGTTTCAAAAAAATTAAAACAATACGAAAATTGGGAAACGCAACTGTATAATCTATATCACTGGCACATACATGCATACACATAATTTAAAATTTAATTAGTCTACAATATTGTGTATTGTAATTTGGAAATACATTTTTTTCTTTTTTTTCTTATTGAATAACTATGTAATATTTATTTGATTTTTAAAAATCTTGTTTTCAAGCTAATCTCCAAAATAGATGAGCGAATCAGATATATAATTCCAAAGCTGACTGTAAAATTAATGCATAAATATTTTCAGGATTTTCAAAGTAGTCAATTAATTTTTATGCTCCACTCTTATTTGCTTCTGTTGTTGTTGTGGACCCAGGCCTGAAAAGCTGTCGTGAATTTCATGTTCATTCACAAGTAAAAGACGCCCACAGTTTATTCGCAATTCGTTACTATTGCCGACCAAGAATTTAAGCTTTTTTTAACCCAGATTAAACCGAGGCACAGTACAACGACGGGACAAAATTAGAAGGAGGATTTCGATGAAATTTCGTATGCTAGTAAGTTTTTGGGTCGTCAAACTCAATTCTGAAGTTAGTTTTAATTAACCTGTTTTTGGTTTTGCCATAAACTAAGCTTAAAATTAAAATTTTCGTCATATTTAGTAAGCTATAGTGGAGGAATTGAAGGTTTGATCTTCAAGAAATATATTTTACTTAATTATGTTAATATTGGACTTTTCAGAAAGTTCGACAATTTTTATTGGAATCCTTTAATGCTGCAATAAAACTGATTTAATTGAACGCTACTTTTCACGTTTTTATTAATTTTTCAGCATGATTGCATACTTTTAAGGTTAACAAAAAAAGTTGAATCCCAATTTTTGTCGAAAAAAAATTAATTATTATTATACCCATGGAACATGTTTTTGCATACTCCGATAAAAAAAAGGTACCTTCTGAAATTGAAAAAAAATTCCAGGAACATATTTTAAAATCTTTTCTAGAGTTTCCCTCCCAAAATTCGACGATTTTCAATTTTTGTATTTTCAAAAATACTTAACTTTTGAAACAATACAGAATTTTTAGTTTAAAAATAACACCAAAATTTTAACTGATAAATTGCAAATACAAATTTTGAACTTTCGGCAGGATATCAATAAAAAATTATTTTGCAAATAGTTTTTACTCAACGGACTAAAAAAAAATAAAATTAAATGATTTATAGACTTTGTGTTGCTCTTGCACCCACAATAATTATTTCTTCGCCAAGATTTCTTGGGGTTTTTCTTAGTTGAAGTATTACCTTTAAAATGACTCCAAATTTATTTGGTTTTGAAACTATTTTGTCTATGGAACAAATCACTATGCGGGGGACCCTCGAACAATTAGCACAGAATTGTTCGATTCCTGCATAGAGGGTCCCCCGCATATCACAATTATTCATAATTATATAAGTATAAACCATTGACTGAATAATGTCAGGCCATGGTTAGATTATGTGCAAATAAGTACTAGAAAGGTGGGCGCATAGGTACTTAGGTTGAAAGTGATAATACATATGACGCGCTCAGAGGAAAAATGAAGCATAAAATTTATTAGAGGAAAGGTGAAATATAAAATTTCAGGAACCTAGAAGTCTCGCTCTGCTTTGTCTATTTGATTTTGTTCGTGTACGTAAGTTACAACTCATCGTGCATACTCGGTTATATCGCTGTAGTCGGCAAGTAACAGCAACAACTCTTTGCTCTAATAAAATTTTAAGCTTCACTTTTCCTCTGAGCGCGTCATATGTGAAAGGAGCTACGTCCCAATCCCTCTGCATTAGATTATTTGAACCCCTGAGAGCTAGCAGGTGCCTCTCTGAATGTAATCCAAGTTTTTTAGGTCATCGAAAAAATGAATGTCTAGATGCTTCTCCAATACATGAGGCAATTCAGGCATTTTCATAAAAGGTGAGTTACAGTTTGCTGTTCTTCCTCATTACTTCAACTATTAAAGTAATTCCTATTTGGAAGATCCTGTCTTTCCGCTTATCTTCCTTTGGAGACCTGTAATCATCCAAGATATTTGGTTCACTATTTCCAACTAAATAAGGAGTGAACCAGAAAAATTGTTGAATTTTTACGGAGACATTAAAAATCAACCATCAGTCCGATTTCACTCAAATTAACTTCAGTTTATTACAAAATTTTTAAACTTTAATTTACAAAAAAATTTATTCAAATATTATTAGCGGTGGTAAAATTGTTTAACATTTTTCTTAGAGTTCTAAGTTAGAGACTGAACAGTACGTTCGGTAACGACTGCATAGGCTTGATTCCATCGATTTCGGAATTCTACATAATTTTTGGAAACTTTCTTTGTTTTTCTTAGAGTTTGCTTCAATATCTTTCAAAAGGTTGGAGTTCCGGGCAGTTGGAAGAATTTTCCTCTTTTGGGACCAATGTGACATTATTTTCCTTATACCATTCCATAGTTGACCTGGAGTAATGACTTGTGCCTAGGTCTGGCCAAAATAAAACAGTTCCTTTATGCTGTCCAATAAATGGTAGAAGGCGTTTTTACCGGCATTCTTCTATAAAAATTCTGTAGTTAATTGTTCTTGTCCTAATGAACGCCTTGCTCCGTGGACCGCAGGTGCAAATAACTTGCCAAATCATGAAGTGTTTTGGAACTTTGGTATATTTTACTTCTTAGTATTTTCTGGGTATTGCATCCCTATTCTTTGTTGTGAAATAGGCATTCCCAGGCAACTGGTTGAAGTCCGCCTTACAGTAGGTCTCATCATCGAGAATCATGCAATCGAATTTGGTTAGGTAATTGTGGGCTTTCGGGCATGCGTCTTCGCTATTTTTTCCTTTGTTCCGACCGGTCAGGTACTTCCTGCTGTTTGTAGATCCTTAATCCTTGACTTCGTTTATATCGCATTACAGTTAATTGCGATGTACCAGCTGTAGCTGCAACGTCTTCAGTCGACCTCGTGGGATTAGCCCGATATGTACTAACACCCTTTTTTTAGCGCTTCTGGGTCATTTGAACCCTTTTTTCTGCCTGACCCTTCGGTTCTGCAGATAGAGTTTCCCGCGTTGTAGTTGTTTATGACGTTATAAACCGTCGCTAAACTCGCTGTGCTTTCCCTAGCAATGCTTAGTCTAGACTTCGTCTTATCAGTCAAGTAAATATCCAGTATTAATTTGCGGCGCTGTTCTTGTTGGCTCGTTATATTGACTTAAGCAGATCCAAGATAAAAATACTAATATAGAAAAAAACTGCACTATTTATAAATACTTTCACTTGAAGATAACGGGGTCCTAAGTCTTGACAATTGCGTATAATGGATACGTAAAAATTTGTCTGGTTCACCCCTTAAGTACTGTAATTTTGCAGGTGGTTTCTTCATCTTCTATACTTTCCTTTTTATTAGTAGTTTGCAGCAGTATGCCTTTTCCTGTTAATTTTTTCTGCCATTTCACCCCTGGTATACCCCTGTGACCCCGATCAAGTGCAAATTAAATTAGTCAAACATGTTTTTAAGAACCCTGAGTCTTGAAGTAAAAGGCTGCTTTAGAAGTGGGGAAAACTAGCTCAAAGGGTCTTTAACTGTCAACATATAATTTTCCCATTCCTGTCTATTTATAACAAGTCTAATGGCGGATTTTGAAATCTGCTCAGAGGAGTTCTGATATTTGAAAATTTAATCTAATTTTTCCATTATTGAAAATTGTCAGTTGCTTTCTTTTCCCGAATTTCAAATAAGAAGATAATTACAAACAGAAAAATTTCGCACTGCATGTGTTCAGGCCAGATGCCGTAGATTAGATTTAAGTGTTTTTTGTACTCCTGGCAACCCTTACCAATTCGATTTTTTCATCGATACATTTATGATTCAGCGGGTTGAATTTGTCATCTTTAGACAATTTTACCGAATGCCAGGATATCATTCTATATCCTGAAGACGCCACGAAGAGGTCGTAGCAGCTAAGCTGAGAAAATCGAATTGCGATAGGTAAATTTTCTTATAATTACGAATAAATTTTATTTGATTATTTTGAACTCACTGCTGTTTTCTTTTACACATTTCAAATTCCCTCGAAATCCCCCCTTGCACGGAGACGCAAAGCCCTCCGCTCTTTTCATGGTCCTTCGAGCCGGATTCGAGGAATTTGAAAGGTACTCGCTCTTTGCAGAGCCTCCCGTGGACAGCAGTTAAATTCAACAAATACATACATCAAACACATCACCTACAGTCACCAACATCATCAAAATATTATACACAACAGCAAACAGCTACAACCAGTATTAACAGGTACGTTGCAATTTGTTTTTTTATTTGGTGATATAAAAAAAAAGTGCAGATAAAGTTCAAACAAAAAGAAAAAAAGTGCGAATCCCCCTATTATCAAAGAATTATCAGATAAGTACGGTATTAATTACATATCTACATAAATTATAATACCGCTTGATTTTCAATATATTACTCTAAAGTATATAATTCTTTCGTCACTCGCCTTTCCATACTTCTTTTCATTTCTCCTTTTCTTTACTCTGGTGAATTTCTTGTTCATATACAAGCTCGCTCTTTTCAAAGCCACTCATTTACACACACTTTTACTCCGAATTCGCTCACTTGTAAGATTTGAAGAATAAATCAGATCACTAATATTTGCGTACCTATTGTACCAATATAAAATAAACGAATTTGAGTTCTCTTTCTGCTATATTCTTTTATATTTGAGTAATGTATTTGTTTTTACTATTTCTTGAATAAAAAGATAAATAGATTTTAAAATCAGTGCAATAAACGCGAACTTATAAAAATAAACGCGTTTCATTCTAAATAAAATAAAAGCAAGATAAATTAATTGCAACAAAGAATATTAAAAAACTGATAGCAACAATAACAACATTAAAAGTGATTTCGGTGAAAGAAGTTTTTCACAAATAAAAGCGGACGGACATTTCGACCAACCCAGTGGGAAAAGTGTGCAGCCACAACACAACAAAATAATTATTGTGAATTTCAGTGAAATATTTTACTGTATATATTTAAAATAAAATAAATTATCATTTAAAGATAACATTTTAATTTTTATTTAAGTTAGTTTATAATATTTTGCTAGTGAGTAATAAAACTCATATTCGGGTTTTTCATCAACATTCAGCCTAACTTAAAGTAAATTTTATTACTGTTAACTAACTTAAAGTAAATTTTATCAGGTTTTTTTTTTGATTTTCTTGAAATATGACTGCTTTCGCGAAATTTGAACGAGCAGCTGATGCCCTCTTAGACTTTGAGTCTGCTTTCAGCGACACTATGGGTAACCATACAGTGTTTACGCTGGAAGTTCAAAGAGAAGAACTAAAAGGTCTATGGGGGCAAGTCAAGCTGACTTATGAAAAATTGCTAGATTTCTTAACTGGAAGTCTTGAGGAATCAGAAAATGCCACAACCATCGCGAAAGATAAATATTGCTCCTGCTATCAAGCATATGTTTGTTGTGCCGCGCTTATGAACGAATTTACGCATAACTTTTCTGATACAGGCCCTATAAGTTCAAGTAGATTACCAGATGGAACGCCATCATCTGAGCCGACTCCATCAGTACCAATGCATAACATGTCTCTTCCGCCTTGCGACACGGAGCTATTTCATGGAGATTATTTAGCTTGGCCCTCTTTTAGGGACTTGTTTACGGCGATTTATATAAACAATTCACGCTTGTCCCCGGTTGAGAAGCTATTCCACCTGAATCAAAAGGTGCGCGGTGAGGCTCGCGAAATTGTTCGGAAATCACCACTAACTAATGACGGCTTTATAGTGGCTTGGAAAAACTTAACTGATCGGTATGAAAATAAACGTATTTTAATAAATAGTCAACTGAAAGTTTTATTCAATCTTTCCCCTGTTACTACGGAATCTGCTACCGCATTAAAGAAACTTCAACGCGATATAAATAATTGTATTTCGGCTCTTAAATTGCAAAACATCAATGTTAGCAATTGGGACGCTATATTCACCTATTTATGTTCCACTCGATTACCTGAAAATACTCTGGCTTTATGGGAACAAACATTAAAAGCGAAAACCGAGATACCCAAATGGGTAGATCTCGATGATTTTTTAACGAATCGTTTCCAAACTTTAGAAACCGTGTTGGATCTCAAAGGTCCAAGTGTTAGAAATGCGTCTAGGTCGCAAGACTTAATTCGAGGTAGTACTAGTTCGAGGCGAATTAGTACTAATCATGCAAACATGAATACCAATTCTTGTAAATTATGTCCTTCACAGCAACATGGTTTCAAGAATTGTCCGAAGTTTGGAAGCATGAACGTTGGCGAGCGTTTTTCTATTGTTCGAAAATTTAATGTTTGTTTAAATTGTTTAGCGTCCTCTCATTTAGTGAAGGATTGTAGGAGTCCCTTCAATTGTTCAAAATGCAGAGGCAGGCACAACTCAATGTTGCATCGTGAGCATCAGGATAGCTCTTCAAGTGGCAATGGAAACCCAGCCCCCTCTCATGTACCTGGCGCGAATACCCAAGCCCATACCACAGCCATTACTGGCAGTCTCCCATCGGATTCAAATATGAGAAGTGTACTATTGGGAACAGCAATGGTGACCATCTGTCACATGGGTACTATCTATACAGCTCGGGCACTTATCGACTCTGGATCGGAAGGTACCTTTATCTCTGAGCGTTTGCAAAAACGATTACGATTGGCGTCAAAAGGGATTACAGCACAAGTTTCTGGATTAAATAACACGGTTTCAGCTAAAATTCAAAAGATGTGTTCGCTTGTTATAGGTTCCCATGTCAACTCTAGTTGGAGAACTGAGGTCAATGCTCTTGTACTCCCCCAACTTACAGGAAACCTGCCCACTTGCCCCATGGACACAGCGTTGCTTAAAACGCTCCCTAAAATTAATTTGGCGGATTTTAAATTCTATAAAAGTAGTCAGGTAGATATTTTGATAGGAGGAGATATCTACCCCCGAATAATATTAGATGGTATCAAGAGAAATGTACTAGGTTCGTTACTAGCCCAAGAAACAGTTTTTGGTTGGATTCTTACAGGGCCTTGCCCTGCTCAGACTTCGCCCTCCCCAACTTCATGTGTTTCGTATTTTTGTGAAATTGCTCTTGATCAGCAACTTAAGCAGTTCTGGGAACTGGAGGAAATCCCGAAGGCCAATTTTAGGACAAAAGAGGATCAGTTTTGTGAAGATCTTTACCACAAAACCACCCGGCGGGATACTCAAGGTCGTTATATTGTACAATTGCCTTTCAAACCCTATCTCTACGGCGATCTAAAATTAGGACAGTCTCGTGGAATAGCTAGTAAACAGTTTCTCAGAAATGAAACCTCTCTTTGTAGGCGACCTGATTTTAAGATTCAATATGATAAGGTGATAACTGAGTATTTAGATATGAGACATATGCATAAGGTTGCATATCCCGCTTTCGAACCCTCCCCTGCTCATTATTACCTACCTCATCATGCTGTTATTAAACCCGAAAGTACTTCCACTAAGATTAGAGTTGTTTTCAATGCTTCTTGTTCCTCTTCTAATGGTGTGAGCTTAAACGATATTCTGTACACAGGTCCCGTACTACAAACCGATTTGACAGTTCTAATTTTGCGATGGAGGTTTTTTCAATATGTTTTTAATGCGGACATTGAGAAGATGTACCGCCAAATCTTAGTAGATCCGAAGCACACACCATACCAAAGAATAATTTTTCGAAATTCACCCAATAAGAACTTGGTAGATTATGAATTAGATACTGTGACTTTTGGAGTCAATTGTGCACCATACCTGGCTATTCGAACCCTATTACAACTGGCTAAAGACGTGAAAGGAGATTTCCCCGAGGTGTCAAATATCCTTCAGAATTTCATGTACGTGGATGATGTACTGGCTGGAGCCCATGATATAAAAGGTGCAATGAAAACTCGAGATGATCTAATCAAAGTACTAGCTTCTGCAGGATTTCCTCTGCGAAAATGGACAGCCAATTGTAGAACCATCCTTGCTGATTTACCAAAGGCTTACTTGCTTAGGGAAGATTTTTTGGAACTTGACAATGAAAGTGTTGCAAAGACTCTTGGTGTGCGTTGGAATGCAAAATCCGATTATTTTTATTTTATTGCGAAGCCCATAGAGCTTCAGCAGTCTTTCACTAAGAGGGAAGTTCTGTCTACTATTGCCAAGCTGTTTGATCCTGCAGGATGGTTGGGTCCTGTCCTTATTGTTGCAAAAATCTTAATGCAGCAAATTTGGTTAGAAAAGTTAGACTGGGATGATGCCATAGGTGGACGCATCTTACAGGAATGGATAAATTTCTTACTGCATTATCCTCAAATCAATGAGATTCGCGTCCCACGTTGGATTAAGTTCTCCCCGAGTGTAAAATTTGAATTTCATGGGTTCTGCGATGCTTCAGAAAAGGCATATGCCGCAGCCCTTTATA
This sequence comes from Toxonevra muliebris, assembly GCA_963691655.1. Classification (NCBI taxonomy): domain Eukaryota; kingdom Metazoa; phylum Arthropoda; class Insecta; order Diptera; family Pallopteridae; genus Toxonevra; species Toxonevra muliebris. Next base: position 127,897,721 of record OY829326.1, read on the forward strand.
TTCGAGTGCAAAATATAGATTCTAAATTTCACACTCATTTGCTCTCTGCGAAAACCAAAGTAGCACCAGTTAAAACGGTATCCCTTCCTAGATTAGAATTGTGTGGAGCAGTTTTATTAGCAAATCTGGTGGATTTTCTGTTGCCCCAACTTCAAATTGACCAATATACTCTACACCTTTGGACCGATTCAACCATTGTGCTTGCGTGGTTGAAGAAGCCTCCATGCTCCTGGACTACATTTGTAGCTAATCGAGTCGCGATGATTCTGGAAAAGGTAGGCAATCAGAACTGGAGCCATGTTGAATCTCGCGAAAACCCAGCAGATTTGGGGAGCCGAGGGTTGATGCCTCAAGAACTCATCAAAAGTGATCTGTGGTGGCATGGACCATCTTGGTTGGTTAAGGAGCGGAGTCAATGGCCGCAAGTAACAGGCCTGCATAGTTTTGAGACTTCACTTGAAAGTAAACCAATTAAGGCGCATTTTTCACTTCCGGTCGATTATGAAGATATTTTGAACCGATTTTCATCGTTTTCAAGAGCATTACGAGTGTTAGTTTTTGTTTTCCGTTTTTATCATCGGACTCACCCATTGTATAAGGGAAAATATACTTACAATTCGCACCAAATATTGAATGAGGAAATTGAGCTCGTAAAGAATCATCTGATTGTTCAATGTCAAAAGGTGTGTTTTGGAGCTGATCATAAGGACGTAACAGAGAAAAGACCAGTGGCTGTCAAAAGTCCTCTGTTGACTTTAAACCCCTTTCTGGATGAGAAAGGAGTTATGCGAGTAGGGGGCCGTTTAGCTTTGGTAACGTCTTTGTCATATGATGAACGACACCCAATAATTTTGCCATATGATTGCCAATTTTCCAGACTGTTAGTTAGATTTACTCACCTGATTTCACTACATGGAGGAAACCAATTAGTATTGCGCCTGTTAAGAATGAAATATTGGATTCCTAAGGCGAAAATTCTTGTAAAGTCCACAATTCACAATTGCAAGATTTGTGTAATTCATAGGAAGAAACAACAAACACAAATTATGGCAGCATTACCACCAGAACGGACATCGATATCGAGACCCTTTACAACAACAGGGGTAGATTTCACAGGTCCCTTTGATATTAAAAACTATACTGGGCGAGCTTGTCTTATAACTAAGGGTTATGTTTGTGTTTTTGTGTGCTTTGCGACTAAAGCAATACATCTTGAAGCGACGAGCGATTTATCAACGGCATCGTTCTTAGCTGCCTTTTCTCGCTTTGTTTCACGAAGAGGTTGCCCTAAAAAGGTTTTTTCGGACAATGGTACTAATTTCGTAGGAGCTTCACGCGAGTTAAAGAAAGATTTCTGTGCGTTTTTGAAATCGGCAAAAAATTTGGTGTCAAGTCAACCACACTACTCCAGTGTAGAATGGCATTTTAATCCTGCGGGTGCACCACATATGGGTGGTCTATGGGAAGCAGGGGTTAAAAGCTTTAAACTACATTTTCGAAAGGTTGCTGGAATTATGAAATTCACATTTGAAGAGTTTTCAACATTACTTTCTAGAATTGAGGCTTGTCTCAACTCAAGACCCATCAGTCCGATTTCGGAAAATCCCGACGATATCGTTCCTTTAACCCCGGGTCATTTCCTCACTGGCTCCCCCCTAATGTCGATTGTGGAACCCGAACTTAGTCAAAACCCAATTTCAATTATTAATAGATGGCAGAAAATTAAAGCCATTAGTCAACAGTTTTGCCAGAGATGGAAATCTGAATATTTGAAAGAGCTTCACAAACGTTACAAATGGAAGTATCCCCAGAAAGATATCAAGGTAAATGAACTGGTAGTCGTTAGAGAAGACAATGTACCACCTAATGAGTGGCGATTAGGGCGAGTGACGAAAGTTTATTCAGGCACGGATTCCAAAATTCGAGTTGCCGATATTAGGACTGAGCGTGGCGTGATTACTCGTCCAATAGTCAAGCTAGTCATTCTTCCGAATTCATCGAGGAATGTACCCCACCAAAATTAACGATTTTTTTTCCAGACATACTCATTATGGGACGCCATAAGCGCAGTGCATCTCGTGCAGCAAAGGTCGGGCCGAGCGATGAGTGTCGCTTATGCAAGGGTATGCATCCCATACGCGATTGCCCACAATTTAGAGGAATGGATCTGGCAGAACGGCTGCGGACCGTTTTGATACATAAATGTTGCCCAAATTGCCTTTCATCCCAACACGATATGGCCAGGTGCACCAGTGAATGGCGGTGTCGCGTGCGCTCGTGCAACATACCACCGAGCGATAGAGTTGAGCCAAAGCCTGGTTCACTTCAGCCGGAACCCATGCCGTCTGAATCGAACCAGCGCATGTCTCAATCCAATCGTGAGGTGTCACTGGTCCCAACAAATGCGCATCCTTTTCGACCGCCGCTCCAGTCTGCAATGAGACCACGCTCGTCTCACCAGATTTGTCGGAGCTGGCGTCCACCGCGCAAGGATCTGGAAAGGCCAAGAGATGCTCGGCTGGCTATCCGTAGACGCGATGTTCCAGTGGTGTACCAGCAAATGATGCCACTGCTACCTACCGCCATGGTAAAAGTAATTGGGTTGCGAGGCCGAATTCAAATGATTCGCGTGCTGCTGAGCCCAGGAGAGGCGCAATCTATGATCGCCGAATCGTTGGCCTATCGGTTAGGCCTCAGAGCATCGAGCATTGGATCTCAACGAATGTGTGCGGTTAAGGTGCGGGGTCGATATGATTCAAATGAAGAATTGTGTGTAAGTGCGAGAGTGGTACGGGGATTTACCCGGATTACACCACAGGCTGATATCGATCCGCGGCTTCTCGACCAATATCGACACATACTGCTAGCAGACAGAGAATGTTGCAAATCTGCCCCAATATGTTTTATGTTGGGTGCCGACGTGTACTATCGAATAGTGCAACACGGCACAATTCCCATGCACTCGTCCCAAATTACTACACAAAGTACAATCTTCGGATGGGTACTGTCTGGCGTGTGCTCCATATGAGCCTCTTGAAATTTGTATTCTCTTTGTATTTCTGAATTTAATGAATTATATTACATGAACTAAAGCACTATAATCACCAAATAAAATAGATTTGCAACGTATTACGCGTCAATTTTTTTTCTTACACTTTTACAGCATAGATTTAAGTTGCCAATATGGCAAGGCGGGCGGCATGTTCAGGCCAGATGCCGTAGATTAGATTTAAGTTTTTTTGTACTCCTGGCAACCCTTACCAATTCGATTTTTTCATCGATACATTTATGATTCAGCGGGTTGAATTTGTCATCTTTAGACAATTTTACCGAATGCCAGGATATCATTCTATATCCTGAAGACGCCACGAAGAGGTCGTAGCAGCTAAGCTGAGAAAATCGAATTGCGATAGGTAAATTTTCTTATAATTACGAATAAATTTTATTTGATTATTTTGAACTCACTGCTGTTTTCCTTTTACACATTTCAAATTCCCTCGAAATCCCCCCTTGCACGGAGACGCAAAGCCCTCCGCTCTTTTCAGCATGTTTAATAATAATAATAATAGAGTAGGGATCTAAGGCCGCACAATACCCTCATTTACCCGCCATTAAATGCAAATGTAGGAATTGTCGTTAAAAATTGATTTCTCAAAGATATAGTCAATTATTTTTGCTACGAATCAATAATAGTTTGGAGTTGTGGAGTATCGCTGCCTGCCCGAAGATCATTCCAAGATATCAAGATAGTAATTGCTTGCCATAGAGATAGATGATGCCCAAAGATTTAGTGGCGCTGTATTTCTCATTGGTAGCTGTGACGTAGTGGTTACTGTATTGTAATGCTTTGGGTGCCCGGTCAAACATCAGAAATGTAATACACAAATTTTTCCAAGAAATTTGTTTGTAAACTTTTTCTATTTTTCAAAATACGGTGAGGCAACTCTGATCAAAACAAAATCCAATATGTTCCAGATGATTAAAAGATAATTTTGCTTACAAACAGAACGTTTAGGAACTGCTATATTTTCGATGAGATTTGAATGTAATAGAAACTTGTACAAGTGGTTCTAAATTCAATACGAGATAAGTAATAAATCGACCTTTTATTTTATTATTGAATTGAAATCGGAAAATGGGACGGCCCGAAAGTCAGGGACTGCGACTTATAAGATCATTTGTACCAAAGCCCCAAATTATGAGAGAAAGGAAGAAATATAAATAAGAATCGAATAAAAAATCGAGAATCAAACCCGAGACCCCAAAAGCAAGAGCCTAGCACGCTGGGAGCTGGACCTACATATCTAGACGGACATTGAACTCGCAACCTCCCGAGTTAAAGTCTAGTTCACTATTCACTTGACTATCGAGATCGTCTTTTTTTTGTGTTTTTTATTAAGTAAACACAATAAATCTTCTAGGGGTGTTAGTAATTTCAACTCGCCGCAGAAGATTACTGTTTTCCTAACCTAACCAAAATAATTTTTATTCTCCAACCTACCTTTATAACCTTGTACCTTGTATAGAAAATTTTTATTCTATAGCAATGACGCATTCATTTTATTGCTTAATGAGTTGAAGCATCATATACTTTCCATATTTAGAAAGCTTTAAAAACCTTCATTAAAATGTCTACATTATTAGACTAACTATACATACAATTGACAACGACTTGCATTTCTACATAACAGTTATTTTTATGAAAACTGTATAAAAACTAAACAATAGCCATTTCAAACTTTCCTACAAGTGACATTCAACATTTTATTAGGTCCACTGGCAGATACAATCGCATCATTTCCTTTTCCCAAATTGGCAAAATTCTATGCTGGAAACGAAGCTAATTCATATTCAAATGAATACGAATACGAATAAAACCCAATCACAATTATTATGAGACATGTTAAATGGACTGAAAGTCCTGCTCAACTTCTGCACCCACATACGACGATATCAATACACATTCACATACACATACACATTTACGCGTATTATGAACGCACAAAATTCGCAATGGTATTGGTTTGACAGCTGCTCTCATATAAAAACATGCATACGTATATACATTCATATGTATGTTTGTATATGTGCATGAATACATTTGTTCCCAACAAAGTCGGCAGACATTTACTCACCGCTCAAGCACCATAGCCAACCACCACCACCACCGGCCTACTTTTGTCATCTAACTACCCATTCCGAACCAAGTCATAAGCTAACTTCAACAAAAACAACAACAGCAACAATAGAAATATGCTAATGGGAAACCATGTTGTCCTGAAAATAAGCAAAAAGAAAATGAAAATAAAAAAACTAACTAACTATACCAACGAATAAAGGACAGAATGGCTGGACGGACGGACCGACGGGCAAACGAGCTGAACTGTAGGACCAAATGCTATAAAAAATGAGTAAACATACTGTCATTTTTCGCCCACCTCCACCCCTTACCACAGTAACTACTACTGCTGTGCTGCCCTCAAAACATTTCACAATTTGCATATGTGCTTTTGTCCTTTGGATGGTCCGCTGCTCACATGCTTACATTGAGTATGCGGAGTAAATGTCCTTTAAAGCATTGAAAGAAACTTTGGAAAAACTTTCATTTGACAATAATTCCAAGTGTAAGAATGGATGGATGTGTATGTATGTGTTCAAATATACATATTTACATGTGTATATATGTATGTATGTATTTTAAAAGCATTGGTTACTTTTCTACAAAGCGCCATCGCCAGCACAATTGCGGATATTTTTTGTTCACATTCACTAATGGAAGATACACATTGGCATTGAATTGCAGAAATTCAACAATATAATGTTTAATTTGAAACCAAAATGCAAGTATAAATTTACAATTTACATACATACACGGGTCCATCTGCAGCTCAAAATAAATCTGCATAAGCCCTTGACGACTTTTACATGTAAGTATCTATAAGGAGAAAATGTATCTCTCCCTCTTCTCAAATTCCTACAGGTAATTTCAAATTCAGAATTGTGTGAATCTCTTTTATATCCATCACTATTCTAAATTCGAGAGTTCAAAAACTCATTGGGAACCATGTCACATCCATCATCATACAATCACAAAACGAGTAGGTATCATAGCGTCGTATCATTTTAAAAGCATAAAGCTTACTTATCGGTTTGTGTGTGGGTAAAGCGACTAGCAAACTGCTTAAAATACCAAAATCTCGAATGTCCATTAGCATATGCTGACATTTGTTCGTTCGTACGTTCTTTTCTTTCATACGCTCTCTCTCCCCTTCCTTTTCCTCAACAACCCCATCTCCCCTGGTATACTGCACTGTCAAAATCTCACACAACGTAAATATGTATACGTGCACGTTCCAATCCTAACATAACAAGATGCTTTAGAGTATTGTCAATTCAAATTTAAATTTAACCCCTTGTCTTAGCGCTTGGCTTTATGGCAAAATGTCCGCATCTTAAAAACTTTAAGGAGCTAGGGGGGTATGTAGAGCGAGGAATGTCATCCCATATTTATGCCATGTTAGACGACCGAATGGCATTTTGGACATTTGCTCGCTGGCTACACATTGTTGGAATTTTGAAGCAATTTTTAAAGTGAAGAAAGAGATACTTAATGAGAATAAAAGCTTTGAAAGTATTTCTTAAAGTGATATTTTCGAAATAAGTAGTGGTGTATGTTATTACGAATGTATGTATGTAAGTAGGTATGTATGTTTATGTTTATATTAATTTTTTAATGCCCGGCAATGTTTGTATTGAATCAGCCATTCTAGAATTCGGTCTTAATATTCTTTTCCTGCATTCCTTACACTTTAGAGCTTTTTGAGCCATAAAAATGCGTTTCATGATATAAAAAGCAACCTAAAAAAAATATTCAGTACCTATCGAAGATGAAAATCAACTTACTATTTCCGACATATTGATGGATAACGGTCATCTTCCGAAACTGTTGCAGTACTGTAAAAATATGAATTGACAATCACTATGAAATCTACGATATTGCACAGTCCGCCAACTTACTCAACACAATCCTCGAGCATAGATGTCATGTCAAAGTATATTAGAGTTATCATTCCAGACTTCTGAAAATGGTCGTTTATTTATGTTTTGAAATTTTTTAGCCACAGTTGTTCCTCCACATAATTGCATTTCCGTTTAATTGCGTTTCCGTTTAAATGCATCCTCTGGTTAAATGAACCAGAAATTGTGTATTTTCATCAATACAATTAAGCAGGGTTAGGGATTGTGCACATAATACGTCACGTAATATTTGACCATTTTAGATCCTCTCCACACATAGTCATAAAACTCAGATCCCTCCCTTCCCTACTGACGTCACGATTCTATAAACATAATTTTTGTGAAAGTGAGCTTTTTCAGTGAAACAATTTAAAATTTTTTATTTTGTGTTTAATTTCATAAAATTGACTCCAGTCGACTGCGTGAAGTATTATCTGCACGACTCCTTAGTTATCTCAGAGATCTAACATTTTGCTTACATCTTCAGAATCAGTGTAGAAACTTATCAATACAATTATTTGAAAATCAGTTAAATGACCTTCAAAGAAAAGTTGAAAACACTTTAAAGAAGAGACAAAATTATTTACTTCTTTAGAGAATATTACAATTTTATGGAGTTTATATCACTAAATGGCTTTTCAATTACATTGAAGAACTCTTTTAATTGTCGTTTATTGACATTTTTTAATTAGATACCTTAATAAAACTTTAAGACTCTTAATACAACTCTATTTCGAATTGATCTAACGTTATAGGCCTGTAAAGAATTTTATAGTTATAGATTTTTTCTGAAAAATAAGATAAAGAAATATTATATAAATGTACTATTAACATTTCAAACTTCATTTATAAAACGAAAAAATTAAAATGGCTTCCTAAGGGGTGGGAAGTGGACAACTAGCCAGCAAAATCAACAGAACAATACAAAACTTTTGCTACGCCAAATTTTATTACTTCAATGAGAGAAAGAGAGAGGGTTTCTAATGTAAAACATTACAGCAAGTCTGAAGAGAAACGAATCCTATTGATTGACCCTTTCAATTTTCCAAATATACACATACATAAAAGTCCGTTTGTATGAATACGATGCTGTCCTTTTCAATCGCAGCAAATGGCCCTAGTTCTAACATTAGCGTATTAAATACAAGTCCACCCTTAATCTATTATATGATAGCAAACGACCACCTTATTTTACCCCCAACTCAGACATATAAAATAATAACAGATTTGAAAAGAATAAACTAAATTTACAGATATTTTTAGAAACCATAAATAAATATATTTTATTTAAAAAAAAAAAACTTTAAAATTATTTCAAGGGATTATGCTATATTAGAGAAGGTCTACACTCGTTAAAGTAATGCAAATACAAATACCTCACTTTTCATAAGTCTTTGTAGAGAAAAGACACACTCGCTATATCTCAGCCAGACAATGTGTTCCTAAAATTAAAAAAAAAAAGTTTTTCCTTGGTTATTTAAAAAATTCGTTATGTGAAGATTCTTCAACGATTTTTCAAGGTGAGTATCGTTAATGTGTTATAAATTCAATGAATTTCCACGTGTATGAAGTTTTTGTAATATTGCATCATTATACGCAATTTTTTTTTTATCATACACAAAAATTGGTGTCATTCGGGTGGTTTGAGCTAGCGATGTCGGGTGGTTTGACCCAGGGCCGTAGCCAGAAATTTTTTTCGGGGGGGCTTTTCAGAAAATATTCCTAAATAATTTTTATCAAACTGATTTTTAAATACAATAAATTAAATCAATGATACATTTGATGAACCCTATAAAATTAAAATTTTAGGAAAAATTTTCCGATTTTTTTTAATCTTAACCTCAAAAAAATGGCTAAAAGTGACAAAAAATTCCCAAAAGAATCAAATTAAATTTTTTCAAATAAATATTATTCAATGTGCATTCTAGTGCATTTTTTTTTTATCGTGAGGGACATAATTTCATTAACTCATTGACTTCCCAATTCTGATGATGTACCCAACCTCAAAAAAATTACCAAAAATAGTAGAGGCTCATTTTTTTTAAATGATCATCATTGGGAATTTGAGCCATTATCAATGATAAGGAACCCGGATGAGGTTGGCTTATATTCCCTAAATTCGTGAAGTCACAGCATTGAAAGAGATCTTTCAAGTCGTGGTGCTCTGAGCAATAAAGCGTTAAAAAATTAATTTTAAGATGGGTTTTGCTAATAAGATGGAGTTTTTGCGAAAGAATTTTTTACGTTGAACACGAATCTGAGGTCAAAAACTTCCCATCACGTCACGTTTTAGGAAAAAAATTTGGTTCAAGCAAGTCTTATTTTACAAGGATCCGATAATTTTTTCTATTTTTATTAATTTTTAAACTTTTCAAACTGATTCAGGACGAAACCTTAAATAAAAAACAGTTACTGACCCAGAAAAACTATGAATGCAGGAGTGCTCAGTATCACCTTCTCTTTTTGAATCCGTAGTCAAACCTCATGCCGAAGAAAACAAATCGGATTAGATCGCATAGTGTAACTAAGATTTCAAATTTATTTTTTATATTTGACTTTTTAGATAAAAAAACCGATGGAAGTAAAAAATATCGTTAAATAGATTTTATTTTGAAGTTTTTTCCATCCATTGGCAGTTAATCTCAAAAATTAGAATAAAGTTTCCACATTTCGGGGGGGGGGGGGGCAGAACCCCCAAATACGGCTTTGGTTTAACCAACCCAATTTTTTTCGTGTTTAGCATTCGAATAAATATTTCTCGATTGGAAATGATAGAAAATTGTATTTTTGAATGCCAGCGAACGAAAATCGCAGCAATACCATCAAGCATATTTTTGTTTTTCATTTTGAGGCCATTTCTGCAAGTCCTGCTTTTTTTAATTCGAAATATCAATTATGCAGAAGCGTAGATGTTGAGGTTAGCTTTCCAACGGTGAGATTTTTTAGCGAAAACAAAACTTGGCTCAAACCATCCGACACTTCCCCATATTTTCTCAATTGTTATAACGTTGGCTGTGGTTTAATCGGTCGGTTTTTCAAAATATTGTTTAATTCCCTTTTTGACTGACACCTTCCTTTTATAACACGAAAATGGTAATGAAAGCATTTGAGAAAAATTCCATGTATAATTATGTAAAAATTTATATTAAGATAATAAAGCGTTTTTAATTTATCGATTTTTGCTTGAACTGACGACTTTGAGATTTTTTTTATATTAATTTTTTGGTGAATCTGATGTGCTAAGTCTAAAGAGAGCCCCAAAATAAATACGAGTCGAAAATTGGATTCAACGGGTTTTACATATTTTCTCCTTATACCACGAATAGAAAGGAACACAGTTATAGGTCGAATCCGAAAGGAGAAGTGAGAGCTTTTCTTAGAAAATGTTTCCTTTTGGAAGATTACTATAGAGAGAAAATTTTTTTTTTTGTAATTAAATTTTTTTGAATTTTATCTATGCCAAGTATTGAACCGAAACACTTTTCTTAGTAGTATACACACATACCACGGCGACCAAAATATGACCTTTGCAAATTTCTTGTTTCTGTTTCTGAAGACTTTTAAATTTTTTGAAAGCATTCCGCGGTACACCCTAAATAAAGACAGATACATGAGTATCTTAAGTACTACTACTATTGTAGCACAACAGATTACTGAGGCCAAGCCAGAGCTTTCCCACCCATTTATGTTACGTTTGTTGTATTTGTAGGCGAATAGAATCTAATCGAAAGCCGAATCTAATCGATAAACTGTTCTTAGGTAATTTTTGGTATTACCAGCCAAGACATAGTGCTGTATAGAGAAATTTGTATTTTTGGTTTAAAGCAAAATTAGTAAAAAAAAAACAAACTTCTTTATAGTTTTGGAATCCACCAATAAACCGAAAACTATAGATTATCTTCAAATTAATGAAAGTTAACGTTGAAATTAAAAACTTTCTACTTAGAAGTTTAAATATTCACTAAATGCCTCTCGTTGAGATTTTTGACATCAATAAAAATTATTTTAAATATTGTGAAACTTCAGACTGTCCATGCATCGCACTTTAATTAAGTATTCAATTTGCCATATCGTAAATGTCCCATCAGGACTATGCTGAAAGAATTCAAGGCATAAAATGCACATCGATGAAAGTAGAAGTGGTAGTGCTGGCTTTGGATTCAACAATGTCCCACTGATAATCTCACAAACGTAATTCAAGAGCACTCGAAATCCACCGCAGCAATGCGCGCCGATGACTGCTCACACAGCACAAACACTTTGATGCGATAATTGCGATCGTGATAATAAACACTGAACTGATTCGTATCGATATGAAACTGAAATACACCGTAGGAAAAATTTTACAACGGCCTTCGTTTAGAACCCAAAGTAAAGCAAAAATTACAACAGACATTTGAGTTCGTTTCGTTGCCTCGGATGTGGCATATGCAACTAAATGCAACTCATTACAAAATTCTCAAATCACAGACAGACAAACAGGCAGGCACATTTGCCTACTGCAAAAAGGGATTGGTTGTGATCGCAGGGTTAATTTTTTTAAATGAATATTGAACCCCAAAGCATTTTTTTGTTTGTTTTTTGCTCAATCATTACTCATAACTCATACATAGCATATTCAGTGTGTCATTCATGATCATTATAAATTTTAAATTCGGAAACAAAACTTCACTCTCTATACACTCTAGATATGTGTGTATGTGTGTGTTTTTTTTATTCTCTTTACAAAACATAAGACGTAAACTCTCACGTTGAGTAACCCTTTCGTTAACCCTGTTAATCTCTAAAAATTTAAGCAATATCCATCCATACCGTCCCATCCCATCCCTTCAGGTAAATGAACTAATGAAAATTATCATTTTTCATTTTTCAACATTTTAATATTTCGTTGTATAATAAATGAGAATTCGTTACGATGACGAAGGATCAAAAGACAAAGGATCATTGTGTTTACTTATAGGTATGTATGTATGCATGCGATTTTGAAGAGTTTGTGACATCGTAAGAAAACATAAAAATACAACAACAACAACAACAGTCAAGCCACAAAATAACCCTAACGTTTGCGACAATTTCTGTCTTGCCCCATAACCCAATGTCAAATGTGATCTTCAGGAACGGAAGTCGCGATGTACTTCAATCTTTTTGTTTAGTTTATTCTTTACGCTCGCGCTTTTATGCACACATATATACATACATACATACATGTCAAATTGACTGACATATTGGCTGGCATACATAAATACATACATACATATTTGTGTTTGTTAGGTATTTAAGTGAAAACGTGATTTGGTCGAAAACTACACAACTCAAGTTCGTGTTAAATCTGGGAGTTTATGTGATCACCTACGACTTTGATTGTTTTTGAAATTTAATACTTTACTTAAGTGAAAAGGGATGATAATACTAAACTACATATATCATTACAAATTTATACTTCAACGTAAAAACAAACAAAAAAAAGTGGAAAGTATTTTAGCAAATATCACGTACACTGTTGTAAAACTTCTTAAGTTACCTTTAGTTAAAATTAGGGCACGGATTCGGATGAATCAAAATAAATATTGCAGAATTACAAATTGGAAAAAATTATCTCAAAATTTACGTAATTTTAAATAAATAATTTACCCAAAATGTAAATTTTTGTGATTTTCAAATAAATTGTTTTCTTTTTTCGCGCTATTTGAATACGAAGTTATTCCCGCTAAACTTTTAATCGTACTTTCCGTGAACGTACAACTTGTCACGCAATTTACACAAAAATACATGAAAAATGTCTAATTTTTACGTAACGAGTTGTATATTCATGGAAGAGACGATTCGACCCCTGGTTCTCAGCACCGTGGAGAGAAAATCGAGCCCAGGGTGATGTCCTATTACTTTATTCGTTAAAAGTAACTTCTTCTTGTTCCATATACTGTGTTGGCCATATTAGATGGACCCATTAGACAATACTATAACTTTGACAAGAAACGTCAGATCGATTAACGACAGTACGTGTTTCAAACGTCAGTCTTAAGAGATTTTCACTATGGAGCAGTATACACCAATCAAAAGCGCTGAAATTGTTCAGTTGTATGTGCCATGTATTCAAAATAACTTCTCAATTTTCCCTATTGAAAAGTTAATTTAATTTTGATCAGACCTCACGCCGGACTTTTCCCTCTGGAGTCTAAAGTTTATATCAACAATCCAAGGACCCTCGACGAACTTAAGCTAACATCCGCCAAGAAATAGCTGCCATATCGGCCGAAACATTGGCAAATACGATGGATTACACCATCCGAGCTAAGGGCAAACACTTGCACGACCAAATTAAGTGATTTTCCACTTGAACAACAAAATATATTTTTTTTCTTTTTTTTTATTATGTGGGCCCACCATCTAATATATTCAAGCCTCTATTGTTTCAGTTACGATTTTGATTTTGGTATAAAAGTCCTTGAGGGGTGTTCTTGATCCAGTGAGAATTAAAAACAAGAAATAGTAATACTATTGTTATAGAATGCAAAATTAGTAATGTGGCAATCAAACAGCGCTTGATTCTAGTACTAATCAGACTCCCCTCTTTCATCCTGCCAGGATACCTTTTTGGACGGCTTACAGATCAATTTATCGAAGCGTTTCTAAATGGTACTTGGATATTAAATGTTCAATGTTTACATACAATATATAAAGTATATAACGCAACATGTTACTTTCAGATGAAAACGGCTTGAAATTTTATTAATTTTCTGGGACCCTTCCTCAGAATGCCTTTTTGATTAATAGATATTCAGTCGAGAAAGATATTGTATTTTTCTAAAAAAAAAATGATCGGTTTCATTTATAGGTTTCACCGGATTTTGAGAAAACCCCAGGCCCGGGAGGGAAATTACAACTAACGGCAAAATTCGGTCATCATAATCGATTCTAATTAGCTCCTAGTGAAGCATAGAGTCTCATCAAACATCACCATTTTTCGTTAATACATACATTTACTTCGCTCCACGTTTTTCCTGTGTATTGAAAGCATATTAGAATGCTGCTTTTCCTCGTCATTTTTCAGCGGCCTTTTCGGAAATAACTTTATTTGTGTTTCATTGTCGTTATATGTATTAATGTGATAAAATTGTATAAAAATCAGTACAAAACTTAAAGAATCAATACATTTGCGGACTGATTTGATGTTTCGGAATAATCAGTACATTTTACAAAAATCAGTACATGTACTGATGAAATCAGTACGTTTGGTTGGCCTGTTTTTAGTTAACCTAAAAATACCCTATTCTTATTAAGATAAAAAATTTAAGAATGCATGTAAAATTATATTGCTTTCCTTGGCGGGATATCCCCCACATCCAAATCCTATAGAAAACAGCTGGCACTATATGATTGAATATACACTTAACCTCTTCGCTATCGGAGGTCACACATATTTTACAAGTTTCTCCAATTTTTTGTCTTTAATTTTTGAATATATTTTATATATTTTTCTTATATTTATATTTAAAAAAAAATTAAATTAAAAAATACACAAAACCTTAACTCATATCGTCCCATTGTTCGATTAATCGAACAGCAACTTTGAAAAATCCTCTAAAATTCAGAAACAAATTATCTTTAAGTTTAATTTTTTTAAGTGCTAACATTTTTTATTGAAGACATGTGGAAATTGTGTTTTGAAAACGCTCTTGGATCATGGCATCTAGCACCGGGACGATATGGGTTAAGTATACATATGGGTACATTTTACTAAGTAAAAAAAAACAATTGAAAAAGTAGTTGAAAACTGGGGAATTTCTCTACCCTTGTGTAATCAATTACATTTGTGAAATTTAATTCCAAAAACTGTAATTAATTCCTTTTGATTTTAATTCCACCTAGTGACAAAACTTTAGTCCATCATATCTACGACGATTTATGAGGACGACTTAGAAGGGATTGTAATTGGTAAGTAATTAAAATTTCAAATTTTTTTGGAATTAGGAATGTGGTTGTAATGGAATTTAATTTATCCAGTTCTGACGTCCCTAAGAAAAATTGGATAAGAAATGTGAAGGATTTTATCGAGTCATACGATCGAAAATTGCAAATAGACTTATTAAACAAATATTGCATACAAATTACGAACCTAATTTTTAGTTAAACTTACTTCTCCAATAACCAAAAAAGGCTTCATTCAAGTAATTGTGATTATTTTAAAAATTCAAAAGCAATTGGACTTTAAATTGTTAAACATTGATGTCAAATTAAATAAACTAATGCACAGCAAAAACATTTTTATGGATACTATTGTGCATTTAGAAATTTTCGCCATTTAAAAAAGGATTCATTACAATGTAAAGATTTTTTTTGTTGTCGACAACTGTATGTAGAGTTGGTATGTGACACATTTTACGAAAAATCTTTTTTACATACATATGAGCATGTATGTAATACATATGAGCATGTAGCGATACATCTAAAATTAACTTAACCTTCCAATAATCCATAAAATATGAGAACCTTACATACTGTGGCTGTGCTTATCAATCGCGAGCAGACGAAACGGAGCATCAATCAACAATTTACATTGGATGGCTAGCTGGCAACTGAATTAAGGCGAATGGAATCGGATTCTTCATTTTTATGGTAATACGCCATTTATAATATTTTTCTTGTTTCTATTTTTTTTTCTGTAAGTTTTCTTTCGTGCGTTATTTTTTTTTTTTTTTTGTTAAAAAAAATGTATATGCTCTTATCGGCGAAAATAGTGACAGGACATAACTTTACCCTTTTGCGTGTAGTTATGAGGACACCGAGGGTGAAAGTTGCTGACTAAGTACTTTACAAATTTATTTTTTGGTGGCTAAGAATAAAAAAAAAAAAAAAGTAACCACCCCCAGCCAATGGACATTCCATGCGTTCACATACTTACATAAACAAATACATATGTGTGTATATTGGTATGTATATGTGTATTTTAAACTACATATTATATCGTATAAAAAAATTAAATCCAAACTTACATATCCTATGTAGGTGGTTTATTTGTTCGAAGACGTTGGTCTTCTCATGGCGAATAAAATGATTTGAAGCGTAAAATCAGTCTACGAAATAATATGGAAAGACGTGTGCTGAGAAAATTGGGTTTTTTTCATATCATTAGGTTTTATTGGTTTCTTCCTGTCATAATCGTACGTATGCATAAATATGTACATATACAATTTTGTATATGGTATAAGCTTACTTTATGAAACTAAAAATGGTATTTGCAAAATGAAAGAAATAATAAAAAACAGAAACTACTTAAGTGGTGTCAAATGCGTTAGTTACACGTTCATATACCTACATATTCGTATATATACATATATCTTATGCCACATACAATCAAATGTAGTATGTAGGTTTGTATATGTATTTGTATGTACATATGTATTTGTCTCCATGTCTTCTTTTGATTTTCAAGTATTTTTTTCTTATCCCTTTTTTCGACAATAGACAATCTTTTCTTCATTGTAAATCGGTCATCAAAGGATATTGAAGTTACGTCGATCTACCTCGTCCACCTTAATCCCCATCCACCCAACCACGCACGCATTCATGCACAACGCAAAAAATACGTTTGAGTTTGGAAGCGAATACCACGAATTAAATAAATTCATTCAAAGGTAACTCAAACAAAATATATTAATAAAAAAACTACGCAAAGAATCTATATGGCCAGGCCAACCTGAGTAGAGGAAAAGCAAGGAGCTCAAGCATAAGAGAGTTTCCACCATAATGTACAAATACTCTTCCATACGAGTATTTACTATATTGGAAATACTTACAAAAAAAAAAAAAGAAAAAGATAAAAAGAAATATATATATACATAAATATCACTCGTATAATGTAGCAAAAGAAGAAGAAATGTACAGTTCGAGTTCGTATGGTAGCGATTGCCTGGCGACCCATGTCATGTGGCATGTGGCACTGGTTGACGGGTGGTCTTCTTCGGTCGACGGCGTTTCATCCCGTCGTCCGTCAGTCTGCGAGTCCGTGAGTCGTCAAGTTCAATGCTTTGCGAATTTTTAAGTTGAATACGGATATTCTCTGATACTCGCCGATGGGGAAGACATTTGAAATTTTGCACATTACACACATACATACATACATATAAAAGTATCGTATGCAAAGCATTTTTATATTTAACTAAGGATGTTGCTCTGTTCTGCTCTACTCAGCTCAGTTCAGCTCAGCTCAGTAAAAGGGATGGCATATTTTGCCTGTGGTAACACAATAACGAATTTCCGTAGCAACTTTATTTGGTCCTGCTTCCTTCCTTCTGCTTCAGTGAGGATTTCATCCACTTTGCATGCTACATTTCCTCATCTTTATTTTCGTCTCCTAGTATATTATGGGAGTATGTTTGTATGTATTTTTTCTACAATGCCGCGTCGTTACTACATACATTACAAACACTCGCATGTTGCTTTAAATGAAATTATGGACATCTTTCCGTATGTAGCAAAGCTTACAGGACAATCATGTCCTTCAGCATGGAAAAAGAAAATCAACTACAAAAATACCCCAACGCAAGAAAATAATAAATATGTATGTATATGTGTATGTATGAATGTATGTATATACAATATATTTCATGGTCCAGTGAAGTGAAAAATATTTTTTATTTCATATATTGTAAATTGAAAGAATATTTTAAAAATTATTTGAATTTACCTTGGAGGTGTATTCGATTTAGAATAATAAACATTTTTAGGGTTATTGTTTAATGCATTTCTACTTGGTCCTATATCTACTTGGTTCTATCTTTGAGTGTTACATTAGCCGATTTTTTTTACAATTGCTGACTCTATGGGAAAAAGGATTAAGCTGAGTTTTTACGTAACAGATATACAGAATGCGCTCACTAATCCAAATAATTGATTGTAGACTTAAATTCAGACAAACGAAATGTTCAGATTACTGCATATCAATTCGCATAAAAAAATAATTTTTGATTAAAAATGCATTATTTGTTTAAAGCAATGATAAAATCAAGTTTTTTTGCACACTTATTTCAAATACCAAATATTGGAAAAGAGAAGAACATGCTTATTTTCCTCAAGTTAAAAAATAACGTGTTCCATACAAAAAATTATTTTTGTGTAATAATTGAAAAAATATTAGCAAAACATAGCACAATCCAAAGCGGCAATGTGCTGTTTATCAATTCGCAATTATACTCTGTCGCAATTACGCATTGAGTCGAAGCAGTAATTGAGCAGTAGTGCGGATTTTTTGGCTATAGGTTTGTTGTTGGAAAGGTTGCAATCTACATTTTTTTTAGTATCTACCAATAAAAGACAAATATAACCTTTTCTTTTGAAAGAAAATGTTAACATTTTTGAATTGCGGAATCTCTTAATTCCTTACAATTTACAGGTGTGAAACTCCAAATAAGGGCAAAAATATTAGCAAAAAAGCACCCGCCGATCTTTTTTGCAGCAAACTATGAGTTTTAAAAATAAAGTATACAAGAATACAATAAAAGATACATTCAATTCGGTTTATAAAGTACTTAATGTACAGTAGAATTCGATAATTCGTAACCTTGTATTGAAAAATAAAAAATACGAATTAGCGAGAAGACCAAAATGTATGGAATTTTTGCGAATTAAAGCAATTTTTTCAAGGGATCAACAGTTTGTTACGAATTAATGAGATTTTCGAATTAACGGGGTACGAATTATCGCAATTCTACTTCTACTTAAAAGCATCCTTAAGCACATATTATGCTCATTGTGATACCACAGTACGGCGCACAGTGGTTTGACTCCATACAAAGTGCGGAAAAAAATATAAGAAATCATCTCAGCAAAACGAAATTTGGCATGAGTCACTCTTAAATTGTGGAATAGACAAATTATGAATATGGGCGTGATCAGTCAACTGCCACGCCCACTTCTCATACAACAGTAAAACTGAAATAGCTCTGAAATCCGTTACAGTCAAGATACTGATATAAATATCATAAAAAAATGGTTTTAACTGTTTCAACATTTCATTTTAATTCAAAAATGTCTATCTCTTAAAAGTACACTGATACCACAAATACTCACATTTTCATACAGTTTTTACCCGATATGCATTTAGTATTTTGTTAATAAAAATGGGATCAGCAGCAATCCGCAGCCAATTTTTTGTTTTTGTTATTTAGCTAAGAAATTATATTTTACATTTTTATATATTAGAATATTTCGCACACCTTCGCAAGATAGACCTGGTCCCTCAAACTTAAGGAATTATCTTGAAATTTTAATTGCCAAAATAAAAGATTTCGTTCTCATTTTTTTTTATTTATCAAATACATTCTTCATATATAACACACCCATATAAAAAAAATAATTTAATATTATAACTATAGTTAAACAAAAAAAGCTTCCAAAAAACGCTTCAAAATGCATGCTAGAACTTTGTGTTTAGCATTCATCAATTTCGACAGCTTACCCACAATTATTTAATGAACTAATCCCTCCATTTTTTTTTTAATATGCTAATGAAATATTTATGAATAGAAATTAAGAAAAAATTTCTAATATCGACGAGTCAAAAAAAAGATTTTTTTCCGCAGTCAAACCACTGTGCGGCGTGGCTCCCCCATTTACGAAGTGGAGAACCATGAGGATTTCATAATGAATCTGGCTTGGTCCTTAATATTTATGGATGATAGCTCAAACAGACTAGTGAAGAAAGGCGATCTCAGGAGTCTCCTCTAGCCAAATATAGGCACTCGCACATGAAACGAAGAACTGCTTCATCCTCCTCCTGAGGGCCACAGTCCCAACAGAAGTCATTGAATGGCAGTCTTAGTCCTGCAGCATGACTTTCCATTATGCAGTGTCCCGAGAGCATCAAAGTCGTAATGAGGATAGAGATAGAGTTTCTGCAAATGTTGCATCTATTGTCCATAGTGGTCCATGTTAGCTTGATTATACCACAAGGCCACTTCAATACACGTAAAAGGGGAACCAATGGTGCAGGAAGATGATATATCGGTAAGCTGTGAGTACTGTTTAGTTAACTGATCGGACTTGCAGTTACCTGTAATATTTATGTGTCTAGGTACCTAATATAGGTGGATCTGCTAGTGACGCGACAAAAAGTTGAGTGAAAATTGGCAGTCAAGGACAAGCTTTGATGAAGTGAAAACACCGGCAAGGGACGTGATTGCTGCTTGGCTGTCCGTGTAGATGAGAATATTTTTTTCGAATGAATTATCACAAATAAGCCACTTAGACGCTTGATGAATAGCCATTACTACCGCCTAAAAAAGTCTGGAAGTTTTAAACAGAGTTTCAGATCCATCTTACTAGAGAAGATGCCACAGCCCACTCTTTCCTCCAATTTATACCCATCTGTATAAAAGTCAATTGAATTATTAGTGATCACCTCGTCATTAACCCATTTCTCTCTACTGAGGATGTGGGGTGAAGATATCGGGCGAAAAGTCTAAATCGGACGCGTGATCAAGAAAATTAGGGATGGAGAATAAACGCTCTCGGTCATAGTATGCAGTGTAGCGTTAGGGCGCTTGCGCGTTATTTTTTTAAATAAAAAATTTTCATAACGCCTTGTACGAAAAATAATTAAGGTTAGGCTAGTTGTAAGGAGGAGCAGACTCTTTTTTTAATTAGAAAAAATTAAAAATTTGTACGGAAAATCTTCTTCATGACTTTTCATATCTTTCTTTCTCTTTGACTTGGTATATGACATATGCATATTTTTCTATTAAATTTAGTACAAGAAAAAACGAAAAATTTTTACGTAAATTTGTTTAACCAATTTTTTCGTAAATTTTTGTTGTTTCTGAAAATTATTATAAGTATTATCGCTCTGTCTCATTAATCACAGTTTTTTATCATGAATCATCCCAGGTATTTTGAGTTTCTGTGAAGCGCTGAAAAGTCATCTTCAACTACTGTCCCTAGAAAAAAATGTGTATTCAGTGGAGAAAAATATTCAATCCGTCTGACTCGGGCTTTGGAGTCCGATATCTTATAAATCAGGAAATATATCAATTTTTATTCTCTTGAAAAATGTTTTATTTTGCCTTAATCTTCCGGAATATAGTGTAACGTCAAAGGGCCATGGGAACTAAAATCATGACTTTGCCCCGGCCTATAACTCATAAACCACGCGAGATATCGATTCTTTTGATTTTTCCTTAATCTACCAGAAAGCATAAGCTGGCAACAGAAATAAAATCGGGCCGCTCCTAGCATTTGACCATACTAACCTCAAACCCAATACAATATGAATTAAGTTTTGGCAATCTATGATGATTTCGATTAAACGTTGGTCCGGTACGGTTGCGGCATTAGCAACCGTTGTTTTTTCAATATCATTAGTATTGGTTAACTAGGTTGTCGGCAGGGTATAAGAAAACAACAAGTGTCGTAGTCAGTATTTATGAAGATTCAAATGGGTCGGTTGTCGTTGACAAAATGATACTTCTTATTGGATCTAAAAGTATACACAAATATATGTTTATGCCCAAGTAGTAATCGATATTTAAGATTCAACTTTTTTTGATCGCCTTTACAAAACATAGATTTAAAAAATTGCTAACTATTAAACTACTACCAAAAACTATTTACAATTGAAATTATTTAGGTACATATAGTAAACAAAACAGAATTTTTTTTTTATTCGTTAAATGAACAAATCCATTATGGTGTAATTTTTAATAGATCGTGAGAAAATTTAACCCTTCACTTTTTTCCATAATTTATAATGAGTAGGTACCGTTAAAGAAAAAGAAACAGTTGCACCGTGAATAAAAAAGGCACCCATAAGAAAATCATTGTTTGCAAAAAAAAAACAAAAAAGAAAAATCATCCCAAATGTAAGCATCGGCATCTGATCTGAAATGAAATAAGAACAACAATAGCTCATGCTATAAATATTCGAAACCCTTAAAGGAAATTTTTGATCTGCTGTATGCACAAGGCAAGTGAGTGTGTTTGAGTGCGGTAAGATGGCAAAATCGAATGCGGGAAGAAGCTACAAAATGCCAGATGTGTTTTCTAAAAACAAATATTGAATTCAATTTTATTTCACACATTGAAGATCAACAAAAAATAAAGGACAGAAAGAGCACGTAGCAAAGGATAATCGATGCGAAAATTTTGCCAATATTAAAACAAATTTTCTTTTCTCGACTGTTGTCAAAGGTAGAACAATTTCCAATTATGCATTTTAAAAAGCATGATTTAATCGAAAGATGGTTGCCATATGATATAAGATGATATAGTAAAGGAACTGGAATGAGATAAAAAATCATAACAGTTCTGGGGTTGGAAGGCTTGACTGGGAAAAGTATCCGTACTGACGCGAGAAGATTTAGCTCTTAAAGCCCTGTACTGAGGAAAGCTTTGATGCTATGCTCTTCATGGGAAACTTTTGTGTATCTTTCATTATTATTTTATTTATATATACTTATTTATTTTATTATTTACAAATTATATTTTTTCGAAATTGAAGTGCAAATTGTTAATGTAATTTTAAGCTAAGTATTTGCCTTGCAGTACTCAAATTTCTTTCTTAAATAAATATCAAAAACATTTAATCTCGAACAATTCTACACAATTAATTAATTTACTTGCTCCAATCAAATCAAATGTTGTATCAACTCTTATTGTTAAGCATTGACTTGTCAAACCTTAAACAAACCAATAACAATGCAATCCCTTTTCCAACAAAAATCCTGTTATTTAGAACCAATATCATATATATAAAACAAAAGATTCATTGAAAGGGATTTTTGATCATTTCAAGGGTCCTTGACTTTGTGTATGCGTGTGTGCTGTGTTTTGGCATTACGGCAATTATACGTATTATATAACATTATGTTTACAGTTTAATGTCAAAAATGCACTTTTTTACACAAAATATATTCGATTATTGTTAGGGGATGTACGAATTTATCTCGCTCTCATTCATTTGAGCGATGATGCTGCTGATGATGTTGCAGGAAAGCAACAGTTCAGTTCAGCATCAAAAGAACGAAGAATGAAGTGAGGGAAAAGGTTGAAAGTGCGTGTGAAAATTAGGATGGATAGATAGGATTTTTGTGGTGATGGATACGAAGCAATTATTATTACGTATATGAGTATGTATGTATGTGTGTACGCGTAAAATGTGCAACAAATGAAATGCGAGTATACACAAAAATACGTCCTTGGAAATGTTTCTACCTACAGCGTTGTAATGGGAGAATTTATGATTCGTTTATGTTTTTTCGGATAAAAAAGGTTAAAATTATATCAAAATGAAAGTGTAAAAGGATAAATCCATTGGCAATTAGTCAAGTGGTTAATGAAATGAATAAAATCGGATGAAGGTTATTTCGACATAATCCATTTCTATAGATGTTTTCGAAAAATGCATTCGCACTTTGGATGTATGTGCTAAATGGAAAATACTATTGAAAATGTATATACATATATATGCGCATACATACAAATATATGTATGTAATTGTGTGATGTAGGCACTCAATTGAAAACAAGCAAAAAACGGTTCAAAATTGAAGCGATGCACGATATGGGCATCAAAAAGGCTTTTGGTGCATTCGTTGATTATTTACAGTGACAATGAAAGTTGTTAAAAAAAATGTGACCTCCGTTTTATGCCACTACATACTTATTTGCAGAAAGGGTTGTTTTCAAAAATTTAGAAAATTCAATAAAATTATTGTTTAATGCATTTGAATTTTAAAATTCTGTGGAAATTATTTAAAAACAATGAAAGGGTTGAAAATCGATTTTAGTATTAAATAATTTTGAATTTCGTTCTACACTGAAAAATAAAATATTTATAATTTAATATTAACCACATTATAAATACTAATAATAGATGTGTTTCTTTTGTCACGTATACCCGCTTTAAAAAATGTTTGTAGCGAGAATTTATATATCTGCGAAGAAATAAAACCGGAATAAAAAAGTTTCATCGTTTTTAATTTTAACCATCAGCGGTATATTTATTTGTACTAAATGGAAGCATTTAATTTATTATGAATGTGGAAGTAGGCAAATAAAAAAAAAATTTACAGTAGCAAATGCAAACAAACGAATTTGTATAACCAACAGAGATGCGCAATGCAATGCAATGATTATTAGATATGCGCTACAAAAGAAACACAACTAATGTAAAATACTTAGAATAATGGCGTAATGGTTAGTGTGCTGCACTGCTACGCAGAGTGCCCGAGTTTAATTTCTGACTTTGTCAAAAATCAACAATGGAAAATAAAGAAAATCTACAATGGCGAACCTTCGCCGTTCAGATTCGACATAAAACTGTAGGTCTCTATCATTAGTGTACAAATATGTATAACTCACACAACGTGAATGGATCTAGCTTGCTGTGGTCTGGGATTTTCGACCTATTTCTATCCTAAAAAGTTCCAAAACCCCTACTTTCAGCCATTTAGTAAATTCATAGAAAGCGCATGAAAAAATCTTCTAAAATGGCCCAACGCTACGGTTAAAATATTTTCATGTTACATAATAATTCTGAATTATATACTACAAGCTCTAGGTCCCACATTTCGAATATATATTTATGTAAAATATTTTTTTAACTCTTTTAGATGGAAGTGTCCCTTTATTTCTCTAAAACATCTGGTTTCTCGTTCCGAAACTTACAGAAAATACATTGTATCCAAAATTGATCCCAAGCTTTCGATTGTTTACGCCTGAAACGTATTACAACGTTATAATTATAAGTGTTTGTACTAATTTTTTTTAATAGTTCAAAGATTTGAATTATATATGGTTAGACACCACTGGATCCTAAGTTGGGGAGAAGAATTTTAAGAAAAAATCCCGCCCCCTTCCCGATAGATATCTCATACCTTTTAGTCTTTAGTCATGAATCAAATCAAAAATAAATAAAGGGACGAAAACACTAAAACTCACAAATTCTAGATCCGCTAGAAATTTCAATTAGGTATTTCATAAGTAGCAAGGCCAACAATTTTTCTATGATCATTAGTTGCGTTAAGAAGACGACCTCTGCTCAGCAACATGTTGAAAAATAATACACTCAATTAAATGGCGACTGCTCAATATAAATAATTTTTCATAGTTTTTTAGGAGACTATGAAAATTAAATCTAGAGGTTAATTTTCAAAGTCATGACTTAAGTTCATGTCAATTTCGTTAAGTTGAAGTTATATATAAACAGGTTAATGAACAAATGTAGTCATCACAACAACAATGTATATAGAGACGGGCAAATCAGACGGCCGTTTCGGAATCCGCCACAATTCCTCATCAGTGATCTTAGTGATAGTTCTTAATCTTTCAATATCCTATATAAGCTACTAATATTTGAAATCGTAACCCATCATAAAGTGATCAATTTGTGTTTCTAAGACACACAGGTAGCAGTGGCTGAGTAGAGGCGTCTTCTGAACATGACCATTATTTATGTTCTAAATTAAAGATATTATAAAAAAATTCTGTAACTTTTCGCAGCGGCTTTTTGTTTCACATTTTAAACGTTTTTTATAGAAGGCAAGACGACAGGGGTATCAATGATCAAAATGTATGAGATTTTCATAGGTAACAGGGGTCGGCCAGTGACCTGGGCATATGTGTCCCAGCAGCTGCGGAAGGGTTAATGTGAGAATTTAAATGACTCTCTTGAATACCTTCGAAGTTCGACCAAATCCTGAAAATCCGTTTTGAAAAATAACTTTTCAGAACTTTTCAAATTTTTTGAATAACAATTTGATCTGCTCAATTACTTCGAGTGTGCATTTATTAACTTGAATTTAAATTCAACACATAGTGTACACAAATTTATAGATTTTCTTCTTCTTTTTAATCCGCAATCCATTTTTTCATCAAATTTTCAAAACTATATCGAGTAGATACATTTGACTACGGTGGTTATATTTTTATACTATGAATTAATCGAACTTGCTTTTATGAACTTCAGGGGTAAATTTTTCTATTTGTTTTGTTTTTTTTTTTTTAACTCAGGTAAGGTAGTAGTTATTGTATTATTTAAATTACCCCTCTACACTCTTGCGTATGTACATATATGCAAAAAGAATTTTTTAACGCTAGTCTCGAAAAATGATTGCGTACCCATATGTGTTTTGCGTGTGCTCTTGATATGGGATACTTTCGATTTTTTCGCCGTCACCTTTCGTCATGCCGATGTGGCTACACATGAAACCCATTGCATGTTTTATTCAAATAGAATTTAAACTCTTTTTTTTTTAGTTTCAGCGATTCCGATTTGGGATAGTAGTTTAGCATTGAAGCGATGATAAAAAAGAAGCAGTTTTAAAGGACATCTGCGTATTTTCTTCATATGGGTATGTGTACTTATTCATATAAATACATATGTGCATATGTATGTATGTGAGTACGAGTATAAATTTACGTATGCATGTCTAGTTATATCATTTGCCTATGAAATTGAATTGGGCATTTGAAATTTGAATTTATTTAATTTGTGCCTCGTTGGTAATTTTAGATGCATTCTGATTTAACACATAAAGGTGGTTTGTTTAGTAACACATAGGGGACACCTGCCTTTCATTTTCTATTTGATTTATCTGTTCTTTCAGTGATACTTCACCGTATGTGATGAAACCACTATTGTTTAATTAAATGTTTATGAATAGATTTCGAAAATTTTTTCACCAGCAATGTATTTTGGTATTCTATATAAAATTGTAATAAAGCAAGAAGAAAATGAAAATGTATTCATAAATAAATAGTTTTATAATTTATTAAAACACATTTTCATTCACAAATTGCTCAAAATAATACATGGGAGTGCTCCAAATCGGATAAATACAGTGTAGTGCGAATAACACGAAATTAAAAGCACTTTACAAATATTTCATTGAGTAAATTTCAATATTAAAAACTTTTAGAAATCTCTGGTTTTTTGACACTTTTTACCAAAACTTTCAGGCAGCATATCTCTACCTTAATTTGCTTAAGTCCTAACGCACATTTTTCAAATTTTTTAAGAGAAACACAAGCATTTTGATATATCGAGCACTGTTTCCAGAATTTGTAATTTAAACTAGAAGAATAGATGGTAAGTTTTCGATGTGTCATATCGCTTTTTAAATAATTATTTAATGGCCGATAGATCCGAATAGGAAAAAACTCTTTCATCTATTTTCTTGTAATTATTTTTTTCCTCAAACAAAAACAAATGTAAAAAATAAAAAAAATTTGAGAAAAGAAAGGGAAAAATATCGGCATTACAACCGAGGCTTACCTTTTTTCTTTCGGCCTCTCTCTTTCGCTCACAATAAAAATCTAGGCATGAAAATCTGGGTCTGTGTAAATCGATTGAATGTTTCACGTTTAAATTTGTTATGTGATAACATCTTTACTCGAGGCTAAAGAAAAATTTATAGTGCAGTGTATTAATAGAAATGAAAATCAAATGTCACGTCGGTGTCGTGTGAGACTTCATAGTATGTGTGTATTTTATTATATATTTTACTTTAAGCCCAAAAGTATGCAACACATAATTTTTATGCCAAAAATGGTTGTGTAGTATATTAACATATCAAAAATTATTTTTATTTATTCAATTGTTTTATTCCATAGTTTATTTCATTTTATAGTTTATTTTTCCTAATTGAAATTATAAATTAATATCAAATTAGGCGATGTAGATGTGCAAAAAGCGAAAAAAGTGCACTGAAAAGAGAAAATTAAAATTTTAAAAAACCTGTGGTTGTACTTTTTGGAACATAAGAACGAAAACTTTTAAAATGAAGTACTTAAATAAAAATAGTAAAGTATGTTATCACATCATGTGACGAGTGCGGAAGGGACTGATTCTAGTTTTTACATCTTAACCAACATTTTCAAATTTTTAGTTACGATAGATATATATATATATATATATATATATATATATATATATATTAATATTACATCCAAAGTTGTATCTTTGGGGTATGAACGAACATAATAGGATTCGAAAAATGCAATAAAAAAAGGACAACATGTTGGTTACGATGTTCTTCCGAGAAAGTATTCATATTTACGACTAATGTCATATTAATTTTTTGTTATGCTTGTAAATTTACCGTTATGTTGTCATTGAAATAAAATTTTTATTTTTGGTTTTTTGTTTTTTAAGAACAAATAATTATCGTTTATAAAACTGACTGCAAGCCTAATTTTTCCTTTAGAAAACCCGGTGCGGTGTATGTAGACATTTTCCTTCACTGTGCATACAAGCAGGAACAAAAGTGCCTAGTACCGTAATTCTAACGACTTTAGTATAATATTTATTCTATATTTTATAAGTATGATTCAGAATTTGAGAATTTAAATACTTTATTATATTAAAATACAGTACTTTTCCCTTATAACGAACCCGCTTAAAAAACTACATCCAATTTTCTTTGTCACTTAATCCGAAAGCGTTACTCTGGCTAAAGGAAACTTCGTTTAAAACGAATCATTTTTATCTGCCCCATGAAGTTTGCTTTAAGTTGCCGACATCATTGGATGCGTTTACCATTTGGAAAGCCATTAATTTTTTTAATTCAATGCAAATTAAAATAAAAATCATACTTTACAAACACCACATGCTACGGACTCACATACAAACATACATATGTACATATCTACATACTATATTTATGTCATACGTACACACCCCCTTGCATACATATGTTTTTCTTTGTTTGTGTTTCTTCACAAATTTGATGTGAAACGTCAAAACATTACTTCAGTAAATTGTGCCATTTATGAGCAAAGAAATAAAGAATAAAATAAATAAAAATGACGTCGCTTTTGAGGGTTCGATTAGCCACAATACATACATATAAACATACTCGGGCGTATGAATGATTGTATGTGTGTGTGTGTGTGAGTGTGTACATAAATCCAACTCGCAAATAGTAACAGTCACGTTACGAAGTTGTAACAATGCGTTTTGCTAAGCAAACAACAAACTGAATAAAAATAAAGTGTACAAAAATAAATAATAATAAAAAAAAAACTACATTCACATTCGACGCCAAACAAGGCCATTGATCAAAGTTGCTACAATAATGGCGTAAAATCACCCCCAAACAAACAATGCGTGTATCTTGTATCTTACAATTCGCCCTTGCCCACGTCATCCCCCTCAAGCGCAGACTGCGAAGTGAGTTCTCGATAGCCAAGCCACAGACCAACCGACCGACCGACCGATTGAACTAACAAATAGTGGGTGGGGTTACATTTCATATGCTTGTATTTAATGGCCACTGTTGCCATAGCGAAAACGTACGCACACACACACACGTACACAAACATACATACGTAAATATGGATGTACGTGAGGGTCGTTGTCAACGTTGAAAATATTATTGAAAGTCATTGTTTGAATCGAATATACACCTACATTCATATTTATATGTGTGTACATGTATGTATGTTTATGTGCATATAAATATAAATGCAGTTGTATTTGTATTATACATACATAAATTTATACCACTATTATGATACGACAGCCCATGGAAATACAGATAGAAATAATGAAAAATCATAGAATACAAAAAATCGGCATTATTCATTGTACAGAGAGATTTTGTTATAGTTCTCGGAACTGAACTGAACTAAAAAAGAGCAGCTTACAAATAGAGATACGCCTGAAAAGAACTAGACGTCGTCAATAAGTAAGCAATATTTAAGGACTCGCACTCGAGCTTCTCATTCCTATCATTTCAGTATTCTCATACATATCTTGTGTCATATCTTTTATCAAATTCTCTCAATTTTCATACAAAACTTTACCACAAAATTACAATTAATTCTGAACAATCCTATAGGGTCTATACAGTTCTAAAATTTTTTGAAATCACTCGTGATACGAGGAGCGTTGCTTTCGAGTATATTTTTGTTAATTTATGAAGAGGAGAATCATACATATTATTTGTGTGCACACATGTATTATCTATTATAAGAACATCACTTACCTTTAAGGAATTAGATTCATTGCTGGAGGACAACATATGGAAACAACCCCTTCATATTTAACTCTAACGCTATCCAAAAGATCCAAAAAATGCTCTTCTCGGAAGATGATGATGACGATGACAGTGACATTTTTTGAATTATATAAACAATACATACTAAAAAGTTCATATGTATACGCACATACATATAAAAATGAATAAGAAAGAAGGCATTGGTGGTCGTTGTCGAAAAATGAGTACTGTCAAAATAAATATTTTTGAATAATGTCATCCCATTTCGTGGTCTTGACACACATGTGCTTCACCACAATTTCGCAGGCCCGATATGAATAGAAAAAACTTGCGGCCAGGAAAGAATATGTATGCATACTTTGTGCAGAAACATAGAAGGACCATGAAACAGCGGTCGGCAATCAATATGCCCGTGAAGTGCAACTGAGAAAATTTAAAAATTCATAAAATTTTTTTTATATATTCACATTTTTATAGTTGATATTTGGTGTATTTTATTTTAGAATACATATTTGAAAAATAATATCAAATGGGAAAAATAAGGCACTCAACCATAAAACATTTGAAAGGCCTGCAGTCAAAAAGTGATATCCAACACTTTTTCCCAAATGGTTGTTTTTTGTTCTCTAAAATCACACCGACATTTTGCCGCTTTTAGATTTCAAAAATGTTGATTAATTTTTTTTTAAATAATTATTCGAAAATCGCATTTCGGTAAATGAAGAATCGGGAAATGTGTTTTTTTGCTCTCCTGTAAACTTTTCAATTTGTTGGATATCACGTTTTGACCGCAGATCTTTCATATATAATATTTCAACTTTACTAAGTAGTAGTAAATAATTTCAATTAAATTTATTTGATTATATGCTTTTGGGGATTTTTGAAATTTATTTAAGAATTTGAGGGATTTTCAGTTGGCTAAATGGGGACGAGGTCCAAAAAATATCTGGCAGCACTATCTCACATTCGTATAAGTATTTCATGTTTTTAATTTGCTTTGCATTATAACTGTCAAGAAGGAAACTGAGAACCCCGTACCAAGTTGAACTGGTTTTCACCAAAATAATAAAATTTTTTTTTATGACACATAATAAAACGTAAAAGAAATATATTTAGAGTTCAAGGCGGTTTTTTTTGTTTTGCGCTCTAATCCGCTCAGGTCAAGCAGCAACAGAAAATGTTGCCGACCAATGTCTTAAACCACTAAAAAAATGAAAAACGAACGAATGAATGTAAAGAATCTGTGCCTGATTGCTTTTTCCTCTTTGAAGTGGGGCGATTCTTTTGCCTTCTTCGCCAACACATATTCATACATACGACTATATACAACAACAACAAAAAACAACATAGTAGGAATTTGCTAATGTACAAATATGATTTTGAACATCATGCACTATTACGTTCCGCACAGAAATTTCACTACACTTATTACTGAATGAGGATGTGAAAACGTGAATATGAAATGATGACGATGCCTCCTGACAGATTTGCGGCACATAGAGCTGAGTGATTGCGGAAAAATTTTGCAAATTTTGTCAAACCCTGAAACATAATATGTTATGTTTTTCTTTCCATTTTATTATTTTCTATTTTTTTCTTTTTTATTTCAGTGTACTGATTTGAATGTAAACAGTGATGATGTAAAATCACCGTCATTCCTCATCCTAATCTGAAATATGTTTGCAGAAGAATGTGAATTTTTGTGCGTGCGGATATTCACGGTACATACATACATACGAACTTGTATATATGTAAGTAGTATATTTGTATATTAAATTACAATACACCGTCTGGGGGCAATTTGTGGCATACACAAGTGAAATGCAAGTCTTTATGTATGTAAAAAAAAAACAGAATAGCCAAATCTCGTCGTCATCTGTTTGACTTTGATACAAATTTACTTTATTTATTGTTTATAAAATCTATTGGATGCTGCGCACGACATGGGTATACAAATTTTAATGTTTGACCAATGACCTTGTATCTGATTAAAAAAAAAATAGAGCCTTCACGAAACTGGTTTTCCTGGCACTTACTGACCTTATTTGCTAGGGTATAAAATACTTATGCATACTTCCGAGCTTAAGGTAAGATGAAAATGAGATCATTGTTGGTTTTTTTGTGGTCAATTATTGTGTACATTCTCCTATGTTGTGATCACTGACACGGTTTTGTATTTTCATTATGTTTTCGGGGTGTTTTTTATGGAAAAAAAGGATGCTGTTAAATAAATAAACTCATCATTTGAAACGTCTACTTTAACCTATGACATTAAAGATTTTGAAAAAGAAAAGAGGTGTTTATATTGTATGTATGTATACAAGGCCGTATTTAGGCGGAGGGTTTTGGGGGTTCTGACCCCCCCGAAATGTGAAAACTTTATTCTAATTTTTGAGATTAATTGCCAATGGATGGAAAAAAAGTCAAAATAAAATCTATTTAACAATATTTTTTACTTCCATCGGTTTTTTTTTCTAAAAAGTCAAATATAAAAAATAAATTTGAAATCTTAATTACACTATGCGATCAAATCCGATTTGTTTTCTTCGACATGAGGTTTGACTACGGATTCAAAAAGAGAAGGTGATACTGAGCGCTCCTGCATTCATAGTTTTTCTAGGTCACTAACTGTTTTTGATTTAAGGTTTCGTCCTGAATCAGTTTAAAAAGTTTAAAAATTAATAAAAATATAAAAAAATTATCGGATCCTTGTAAAATAAGACTTGCTTGAACCCCAATTTTTTCCTTAAACGTGACGTGATGGGAAGTTTTTGACCTCAGATTCGTGTTCAACGTGAAAAATTCATTCGCAAAAACTTCATCTTATTAGCAAAACCCATCTTAAAATTAATTTTTTTAACGCATTATTGCTCAGAGCACCACGACTAGAAAGATCTCTTTCAATGCTGTGACTTCACGAATTCAGGGAATATAAGCCAACCTCATCCGGGTTCCTTATCATTGATAATGGCTCAAATTCCCAATGATGATCATTTGAAAAAAATGAGCCTTTACTATTTTTGGTAATTTTTTTGAGGTTGGGTACATCATCAGTAGTGGGAAGTCAATGAGTTAATGAAATTATGTCCCTCACGATAAAAAAAATGCACTAGAATGCAAATTGAATAATATTTATTTGAAAAAATTTAATTTGATTATTCTGGGAATTTTTTGTCACTTTTGGCCATTTTTTTAGGGTTAAGAATAAAAAAAAATCGGAAAATTTTTCCTAAAATTTTAATTTTATAGGGTCCATCAAATGTATCATTGATTTAATTTATTGTATTTCAAAAAATTTGATAAAAATTATTTAGCCCCCCCCCCCCCCCCCCGAATAAAATTTCTGGCTACGGCCCTGTATGTATATGTAAATAGGTATTTATAACACACATGAATTAAGCACATGTAGTTTTGAAAGATCGTTGAATAATTTAATTTAAGTGGGCTGCACTTTCTCAATCCAAAGTTTTAGCAATTTTTATAAGACTGAATACTGGAATTTTTTTGACATATATTTAAAGACTTCAAGTTCAGGAAAAAATTGTGGAGGACGTTTTGAAAATCATCATTAACTGATGTGCACGATTGTTACTCACTGGAACGTCTGAAACAAAAAAAATACTGAAAAATTGTGACTCTGGTCCCAGGGCATGCAACGATTTTTTTGTATGATCTACAATTCACAAAATGAATGACCGCTAAAATTTGTTTTCTCAAAAATGTGAGATTTTTGCAAAACAACATGACAAATTGAGGAACGAATTAATCAAACTTATTTTTTCTAGTATATGCTAGAGCCATTATTGTGTAGATGGAAATATTTAATTTTCAGACCAATCCGTTGATTTTTTTAGTTATCGTGCACGTCAGTGTCAAAAATCTTGTTTTGAGAAAAACGGGTTTAAAGTAACTATCGGTTTTTAACATAAAAAATATAATTACGTTAGCGCTATAAATATATATACTCGGATAATCTCTCTGAAATTCTCATAAAATACTTTTGAAATATAATACTTTCGAATAGAACATTTTTAAGAAAATCTATTTTTCCAAACCGAGAGAGTGCGAGGACCCCTTAATAGCCTAGGATAAGAAAATTAAGCTTTATATTTTTCCAGTTAACCACTCTGGTAAAAGTTTTCTGCAATGACACTAAAGTTTTGAATTTTCCAAGAATGTTTTCAATAATTTGCGGAACTAAGCCAATCAACGAACTTTACTAATACGTAACTCTAGTATCTATATAGTTTTTCGCGGTAGTGTACCGCTTTTTCAACTCCAAAACCGCTTACCGCCTTTTTTACAAAAATACAGCGTTTATACTAAGAATAAATCACAATGTAAAACGTGTCAGAGAATAAGGGCAACTCGTTGCAAGTATACCTTTGAAAGAAGTAAAAACATTGAAGGCGATTCTTATCGTCAAATGTAACTTGAAATATCCATGCGTTGATTTCTATAAATACCTCATGGCAAAGCCGGAATCGCTTCGTCAAATTTCTTCAAAGCACAAATTCAATACAACTACAAAAGGAGATATGGAAATGGAGAACGAAGACGATTTAGATTATGGATAAATTGCTTTCCTGGATATTTTCATTGAAAAAAGTTTATACCGCGAAATATACAGTTTTTTAAAAATTTTTGGTAGAAATATACAGTTTTTGGTCGGAAAAAAGATACTAGCGTTACTAATACGTGAAGCAGTCGAACTATGTCTGTACTTCGTTAATTGCCAGGGTCAAATTATGACGTTTTTGTTTTTCATTTTTATGTGGGCACAAAATCAAATTTTGCAGTTGAAATTCGACTTATTCTTTCAAAAAATATTCATCATTTTTATACCTAGCATTGTGCTTACTTACTATTTTTCGAATTAAATAGAACTACAACATTTTTAGCACATGCGAAAAATCGTATGCATGTGAACTAACTTTTGAGAAATAAAATCGAGACAAAGGCAAAATGCGTTTAAAAACATGTAGCACACGATTTACAATTATTGTAGCATGTTATTAAAAACCATTAAAATATGCAAAAAGTATTCAATTCCGCTAAGGTTTGATTTTCGGACTTTTTTTGCGAGTCCTTCGTCGACTTCTATCATTGGTTTTCAATTATTTTTTAGTTTTTTAATTAAACAATCCACATTTTTTGGTCAATATTCATTGATTTAGACCTTCTTGCTTAGGTTAGAAAAAAAGAATTTCGGTTGAACTCAATTCTGAAGCAAGTTCTGCAGCACATATTTAATTCCAAAGCGTTGGGATTTATGTTGGCATAATGTGAAGAAGGCAGGTTTTTTTGACCTATTGGTGATGCTTATGAATAAACTCTGTACTCACCGGTAATCACCTTTCCCCGTAATTTTGCGAACTCACCGCCAAACCATCTTTTCAAAATACGGGATTACCGATTTCACGCTCGGTAGCGATCAACCATAACAAAACTTTTTCTAGTAACTTGGCATATTTGTTCTTGTTTCATGTTTTCACATTGGGAGAGTCAAAATAATATGTCTGCTGACATTTGTTAGCTTCAATGGTAATGTTAGACTCGCCAGCCATCACACTAATTTACGAAGAATTAAGGTTTGAAGAGAAATCCAGACAGATTACTCAATGATTTTGATGATTTTTAATTATTTTTCTTTTGCTTTCTGAACAATTTTTTTTTGTTTCTTTTTTCTTTTCTTTTATTTGTGCTCTTAGAAACTTTGTATTTGCTTATAATATGTCTATAAGACTTTGCTTTTCGATCAATGTTTCGGCTTTCAGAAGAGTGCGAACTTTGCAGTCTTTAAAAACACATTTTTCCCCTGAACCATTTTTTCTATCGTTTTTATATTGTCTAGCATTTTATTTTTAATATAAAAGTAATTATAAATTTTCTTTTTAAACCTATTTCATTAAAATTGTGAAAAACTTAATTTTTCTTCTGGCTTGGATTTTCTGTGTAATATTTACAAAGCAAATTCCGACGTTGTGACTTGTTTAGTAGCGTTTACGAAACTAATTATTTTAAGATAAACTTAAAAGTGTTTTGTAAATAACTAATAAACACGACAGTTGCTTTGTCAATTCAAAGTTTTTGAAAACTGTTGATTTGCACGGCTTATTCTTCATTTGTCTCGATTTCATTCCGCAAACGTTAAAAGCCAAATATAGTAAGACTTAATACTCAGTTTTTCCTTAGAGCCTGAAATCGTAAAATATATACATGTTCCAAAAAAGGCATTTTATTACGTGAATATGAATTTAGGTGTTATAGTGCGGACACACGAGAGTGAATTTCGTTGAAATTCTGAATTTCAAGTTTAGGTGGACACCCGAAAATGAATTTAAAATTCGTTTTTTGACAGATTATAAGTTTGAAGAAGAAGAAGAAGAAAAAAACTGAAGTTTTTCGTATGTTGAAAGTATATAATTTTCACTGCTTATGGCTTTTTTTTGGAAAAATCTAAATATTTTTGATTTATCAAAAATGACTGTTTAGTATAAGATTCCGAGGTCGGGGGAGGGGGAGGACTTCAGACCCTATTCCAGCAACATCCAAAATGACAAAAAAAATATAATAGATCTTAAATTTTTTCTGGTTTTTACAATCTTTTGCTTGAGCTTTGCTAGTTGTTTTCTACATTTTATGTTCATTTCGTGAAAATACACAGAAATGCAGAATTTTATTTGACAGTTTTTGTATGGAGAAATTCTGCATTTCAGGCACTTTTCAACGAAATGCTAAATTTGCCTGAAATTCACTATCGTGTGTCCGCACTATTAACCGTAATCAAACGCAGCCGGACGCAAATGTATCTACCTTTAGAGGTAGAATTTTTAACAAATAAGACGAATATTTTTGAGATGCATTTAACGAATTAATTTCATGAATTAATACTTCTTTTATTACTTACAAAGCATAAAAAATGTTAAATAAATTTATTTCCTCTATTAGTAAATAATATTAAGTAACATGAATGTGTTAATAGTTAATAAATAATATAAAAAGCAGCAAGTTGCATAAGAACCAAACTGATTTTTATAATAATAGTTCGAATGATTGCCTCTCTATTTCATGAACGTTACGCATGATGCACCGATTTGATGTGGTCCAAGTCGACCAAGTTGACGTCGTCATGTTTAATATTCATATTTTATATGAAATCGTGCGAAAGTGTTTCCCATTTGTGGAAGCATTATGACTTTTTATATATGCATGTATGTATGCATGATTAGCATTGTCCCACATGTTTATTTATCAATGGCAATAGCTTTTCATATAAGACAACCCTATCGAAAAAAAAACGCCGCAAGTAGAACATAAAAAGGAAAACCTTAAAAATCAAATTGGGTTTTAGAGAATCCTGCTCTTTTTCCAATCGCCATTACCAGTCATATTGCGTCACTCCGGCTGAACTTATTTTTAGTCTAATAAGCCACATAACGAATTTTTGAATGTAGCAAAAGGAAAACGTGTGCGACATAAATATGAGATAAATTTCATTCAATACATACATATGTTGTATGTATATATATGCAATACACATACACGAGCATTTTTCATAGGATCATTTGAGGACATAGACAGTTGGAAGTTTTCTTATAAATAACGAAGTAAATTTTTGTCAAATAAAAAGGGGAAGGTTTACATATGTATTTATTTGGGGTTTGCATAAAAAAAATTAAAATCTGTATGTAGTTTGATGACCAATAACACAAGACGACATAGTTCCTACTTCATTTTTAAAGTTTTTAACCCATTTTCTATAAATATGAACCAGTCTTATATATTTTGTTATAAATCTAATCAAAATTAAAATTCGATAAATATGAACACAATTAATTCAAATCTGTTTTTTCTATTTTCCTTTGCTTTTAAAATGTTAAAAGTATTTCCATAATAACATGATAACTATATTATTAATATATGTAAATATATGCGAAAACCGGTTTAATCCACCTGAATGGAATAAACTTAAATTCTTGAAATCACATAAGTAGACAAGTGGACGAAAATCTATTTCCTTAGGTTTAACTTTCGACATTTGGATGGAAGCCGTTCTCATCAGCAGTGTAAGTAACTCTGTGAACAGTTCCTTCGAGATCTGTAAATTCATAGGATCCTGTTTTTATGACTGCTTGAACTGGACCATCTTCCCCTTGAAGATCTTTTAATTCACCAGTTTCTTCTTGTTTTGTACCATCGCTTAAAGAAAATCTGTAAGATTATAAATATAAATAGTAAGTATTAGCAAGATATATAAAAAAAAAACCTTACAATGCGTTTTTACCAAGAAAGTTTAAATAACCGCCAAATTAGCGTAAACGCTCAAAATAATTTTCTCAGCAGAAGGTTTTATGAATTTCTTTTTTTACGATGCTATATGGGGAATTGAAAGTTCCCAATTGATTTTCTCTAGAATCGTTAGCAAGGGACACACATGTTTATTTTCCTGTCAATAGCTTTGATTAGAAATATTATAGAAACTATAGCTTTATTTCAAAAGTCTCTATGCTCAAATCAAAGACCATTCTTGGAATAATATATAAATCTAAAAATTATTTAAAAAATCGCACCATTTTAACATTTCTAATCAAAAATATATGAAGAAATATTTTCCATCTTAAGTAGTGTTAGGTTGTTTTTCATTTTAACCACAGAATTATTGACTGTTTACAATTATAAAACTCGCCGCAATTATAAAACTCGTCAAACTGTCAAACAATTTATAAAACTCGTGGATATTTTTTTTCTAAATACGACTTTTATATAAAAATCACTAACGTAAAAAAATTTATAAGAAAGTTATGTGCTAAAAACTGGTTTCAGTGACATTTTCAAGATGGCGCACAAATGTCACAATTCCCACATGCAAATTTTAATATTTTCTTTTGTAATGAGAAAATATTTAAAGCTGTATAAAAATTCCGAATCAATTCTCTAGCTTAGACCATTTCTAAAATAACAATAGTTTAAAAAAATAATTCTAATTTTAAATTGAAGTAAAATTTCGCAGTAATTTCGAAAACTAAGTGGTTTTTTGAATTAGCTCTAGCTTTAGATATAAAAGAAAACTCGAAAAAAAAACAATATATCAAAAATTTGATGTTGAATCGCTCCCAATCTTAATTAGAGTTTTAGAGGAAGCTGTTACAACAATTTTGAGGAGTTGCACTTGTTAATAACAAAAGTAATTTGGTCGCTGAAGCCAAAAACCGGCAAAAATATATAATTATTTTGAATTCTCTAATTTTTTCATCTTTCATTTATTAAGGAATCCAATAAAATAAAATATAAGTAAAGGAAAATTAGCCTCTTGTTGAGGAAAATTTAATTGAAGCACCCAATATCAAATGAGAGGTCAATTTTATGTAGTCCATTTACTAAAACAAATTCCAACTTTTTTTCTTTTATGGCACAACGCCCATGGAGGGCTTAGACTGGGCTTTTCGCGTCCATTCATGGTGTGTGAGTTATATTTGTGCACAAATGGAAGGAGTCTAAAGTTTTATGCCGAATCCAAACTGCAGCGAAGTGAAAAGCTTTTCTATAGAAAGAACGGAGTACTATTTTCGTCGAGGTTTCGTATAAACTAACACAAAAAGGAACATCAACTCCTTTCGTGGGGCCAGAACCATTCATTAGGAAGAACAGGAAAGGCGGTTATACAGGGGAAATCTACCAGGGAACATACAACCTAAAACACTTTAAGGAATGTATGAATATGTCGAAGACCAATCTAAGAATCATTACAGGAATTCAAACAGAGCACTGTAGGTTGAACTATCACCTTACAAAACTGGGACTTCTTTCTAAAGCAGAGAAGGTAAGGAATCTACGAAGCACATCTTAGGACAGTGCCCTGCACTTATGCATACTCTCAGAAGGTGCCCGGGTAGCTATCAAATACGAGTCGAACATCTATACTTCATAAAGGGCGCAATAAATCTTATAAGTCACAGGGCATTCCTCATCAATAACACAGCCACACAAACAAATATGTTTTTTCGGGCCTGGAGGTCAGACCATGCTTACTATATGTTTTCGGGATCGCTGAATCCGAAGTCAAAAAAACTCTAGCACCTCAGGGTTTTGAAAATAACCTCAAAAAACCTCATACAATTTTTTCGACCATGTTTACTACATGTTTTTGGAGTCGCTAAATCCGAATCAACATTCGAATATTGATATCATAAAGATGATTTTATAAAGATGAGATTTTTAGGTTAATTTGGTTTCTTTATTTTTTTCTTTGGTCAATTTTTCGCTCAGATACATCGATTTTAAAATTGCCTTTTTTTGCTGAAAATTAGGTGTTCCTTTAATTTTTTCCATGAGTGTAGTAGTAGAAATTGTAGTAGAAAAAGAACTAGAAAATAGAGCTAAAAGGTAGTAGCAGAAAATAGTAAGAAATATGTGGTTGAAGTCCAAAGACTTTTAAAAATACAAAGACTTGAAAATAAGAGTTTTGAAGTACAGTAGAATCTCGGGAAATCTATTTGAAATATCCCAAGGATGATTAACTTTTTCGAACTATTAACTTTTCTGAGCGGTTTTCAAAATCAAAAAAAAATATATATTGAAATTGAAACCATAATTATAGATTAGAACATGCTTAATTTATTTTAATTTAATTTTCATCACATATAATTTCACTACGGACACTTTAAGTTGTTCGGGCTGGTTCAAAGTAACTGAGGAGATTGGCTTGTTTTTTATCTTTTGTTGACATTTTCTCAATGATGCCAATGAGCAATAAAAATTACAACTTACAAATTCAAACGTTTACGACTGACTAAGTCAAATGTAGATATTTTTCAATGAAAATGTACACTGTGACCAAAACTGTTTCTACGTTGACAAATTTAAACAATAAATTCTCAAAATAATATGGATAATGTATTTTAATTCTCAGGCATTCGCGGTTGTTTTGAAAAAAATGCGTGTCCTCGGAAAAGTTAACTCAAAAAACAACTTTTCGAAGCAATAGGTGGATGCTAAAATTCGATTAATGTAACAGAGCGATTAACTTTTCTGCGAGTTAACTTTCCCAAGATTCTACTGTACTCTTAAATTCTAACTTTTAACTTTTATTTTTAAAGTTATAAGTCTACTCTTAATTTTTTATTATAAAAATAAAAGTTAAGAGTAGTTTTAAACTTTTAGTTTTTCATATTAAAGTTTACAGTCTGACTTAACTTAAAAAAATATGAGTTATTTTCAGGATCTGCTTTATAAGTTATTATAAATAAATTAATGAACTAACCATTTTTTTGTCTATAGTTCCTGAGTTACAGTTCTCACCACAGAACGTATTTTAACTGAAGTTTGGCATAAGAAACGCGGTCATCGCAGTGGCATAAGAAACGCGGGTCCCTATTGGTTACACGAATTCCTTTATTGGCTTTTGCTAATGTAATTTTTCTTCTTATTTGCCTTCTTCCACATTCACAATGAATTAATACAAATAAATATAACGCTGTTTGTTAAAATTAAAAGCTATGACTCGGCTGCGCTTTTTTTATCCCGGTTTTATTTCTTTGCAGGTATATAAGATTTATTCCCCATTTTTAAAGCGGATATACGTGACAAAAGAAACAAAAGCTAATGACAAAAAGTTAACACTTGTGCAATTGATTGACACAAACTCAGTTGTCATGATTGATATATGCATTTTATTTCCACATTTGCGTAGTTAACCTTTTTTATGTTATCCACGTTCACCATCTCACCTATAATTGTAATTTCCGGTTCCATCGTTATTATTCTCCAGCTCAACAATTTGAACCTCCTGTTGTGGCGATGGTGCACTCAATACTGCCACCGCTAAGGCACAGACAAATATTATCAAAAACTGCATCTTTAACTTTGCAATGAATGAATGCACTAAATATTTTTCCTTTTTCGAATTCACGCCGCACGAGTAAACAACTAGCAACTAGTAGCTTGTACACTATGTCAAACAGCTTTTATATGGAAAATAAAATGCGATGTTTATTTATAGAAGGGCAAAGCTGGTTTTTTCAGTAAGATTTTAGCGCATCACTTAATCATGCCATCACCAAAGTTTAAAACATTTGCAACAGATTTCGCATTTACTCACAAAGACATTTATGAACAAAAACTAACCAAAGACTCGGCCTGCTCAGGGTCTTCTTCGAAGAAAGAACGTTATAAAGATGCTACCAAATCGATGTTGTTGTCGCCGATTCGATGCTGTGGCTAACCGTGGATCATATTTTTTTAATTCTCCACCAAGATCATAACCCACAGTTAAACCAAAAATGTACAAGTAGTGAGTAGATTTTCGTAGTTAGTGAATAGTAATTGGTATGTAACCCGAATAAAGCTCAATGACACAGTGACCACTTTATATTTTAACGCCAATCATAAGTTTTCAAAAAAGCAACGCTCAGAGCTAATGCTAATGCATACACTCATTTGTATGTTAGTATATACGCGACAGTAGTTGAAGAGCGAATAAGTACGTAATGCCTAATGAGAAAATCCCCATGAAAAGATAATTACAAGTTAACTAATTCTCTTTTTCAGCAATCGCCGTTTGACATTAAACACACGAATTGTCGCTGTCGTAATAGCAACTGGTTGAGGCGTCTCCATCACCTTTTCAATCAATAATGTTAGCATTTCAAAACTTAACAGACATATACTTGCATCCAATGGAACGACTTAATGCAATTACATCACCAACAAGCAACAAGAAGTTCAGAAATATCAAGCAATTTAGTTATTCCACAAATGATATCAATTACGAATAAATTCATGCATAGGTACCTAGTATGTAGAATAAATGTATTTATATTTAGGTATATGCAGTGCATAGTATGTGTGTGAATATAACAGCGGTGTATTTTTCTTATTCAGGTACACATATCGCATAGTGTGTGATATGTTTCTATATCAATGAAATCAATAAATTGATAAACTCATTAAATTACTATATCCAAATATTGGTGAATTTGTCTCCTTTCGTTTAAGATCTTTGAGGCATCCATCACTCATAAATATGAACTTTGAAAATGAAATGATCCAAATCCAACAAAAGTGTTGTAGTCTACTAAATGGCAAACGCCGTTTTTCATCTTTTAGTTAGACTATGAAAAACTTCAAAAACCGTCTGTTTAAAACCCCAATGGAATTTAAATAAACTTAAGAAATACAAGGTACGCCAGATCAAGGAAAATTAGTCCATCAAAAAGCTTATAAAAAAATTCAAAGATGCAAACCAACAAAATTGTACAGTATGGTTCTGTTCAGTGGTTCACGGTCATTCTGAATCAGTGCTCTATTAAAAATTGTAGCACTTTTTCTGACAAAAATTACAAAAAAGGTTAATCTCCTCCTTTCCTGCCACGCCCATCGCATATTTCTAAAATTAATGCAATCACATGCACAAGGGGGAGCTCCTATACTCGGAATTTGCTGAAATAATCAAGATCCTCGCCCTTTGCCTTCCTGTCTCATCAGCTCCAGTTGAGTATAACTTTTCGGCTGTAACTAAAGCATGGGCATCTGATAAATCGCGTTTGCTAGTTACGTGTACGTGTCTCACTCTATTATCGAGCTCTTGACTGCAAATAAGTTAAGTGATTATATTAGTATATTATTTTATTCGATGTATAAAAACAATTATTTGAATTAGTGTGT
The DNA here is from genome assembly GCA_963691655.1 of Toxonevra muliebris. Taxonomy (NCBI): domain Eukaryota; kingdom Metazoa; phylum Arthropoda; class Insecta; order Diptera; family Pallopteridae; genus Toxonevra; species Toxonevra muliebris. The sequence continues at coordinate 127,941,396 of OY829326.1, forward strand.
GAGCAATAAGCAAAACTGCAATGGACGCCATTTTTATTATGTCAGAAGCGGCTTTTTAATCATTTTTCAATTATTATTCTACCGATTTTGAGCATTTCTCCATATTAAAATTTAAAAAGAAATGCATTTCCTTTCTCAACTTTTAATTTATTATCTTTTTCGCACAGAAATAAGGAGCAATCCTATCAGTTAGTGTACACCCCGCACAATGATTCGTCCCATAGACAAAATTCAAAAAACTCATAATGTCAAAACCAAACAAATTTTATGTAATTTTAAAGATAATACTCCAATTAAGAAAACCCCAAAAAATCCTGGCAAAAAAATATATAGTGTGGCTGCAAGAACAGCTCAAAGTCGACCAATCTTTCATAAAAATGTTGGATCGTTCGATTTTAGTTTTTTAGTCCCTTGAGTAAAAAACATGTGAAAAATTAGATTTTAATGACATCCTGCCGAAAGTTTCAGTTTTGTATAAGCAATTTATCAAATAAATTTTTGGTTATAATTTTTAATCAAGATTTGAAAAGTTAAAAATTCTGCATTGTTTATAAAGTGAAGTATTTTTGAAAAAACGCAAACTGAAAACTGACGAAATTTGGGAGAGAAAATCTAAAAAATATGTGAAAGTATGTTTCAGTATTTTTTCTCAATTTTAAAAGGTACCTTTCTTTACCGGAATATGTAAAAACATCCTCCGCTATCTTCCGCTCTCAGGAAATAATTCAATTTGAAAATAGGTCTGAACACGTATTTTTCGACAAAACTTGGAAGTAAACTTTTTTTGTTAACCTTAAAAGTATGCAATCCTGCTGAAAAATTAATAAAAGTGTACGAACTTAAAAGTTATATTCATTAATATTATTTTTATTCCAACATTAAAGGATTCCAATGAAAATTGTTTTACTTTCTGAAAAGCCCCATATGAACATTAGAAAATAAAATAAATTTCTTGAAGATCAAACCCACTATAGCTTGCCAAATATGACGAAAATAGTAACTTTAAGCTTAGTTTGTTGCGAAATCAGAAAAAGTTAATTAAAACTGACTTCAGTTTAGCGAAGTTTACTAGAATCTGAAATTTCATCGAAATTTTATCCCATCGTTATATGGGATCAAATCACTGTGCCCGTGGCAATAAAAACGCATCTCCCAATAACTATTAATAAACCCAACTTTGTATTTTATATTGTATATGTTAGACATTCCTATGTGTTTTTAGTTAATCTAAGACAAAATTTCAGTCCGTAGAAGAATATTCTACTTAAAAAAAAATTTTCAAATTAAGTCTGCTTTATTAGGTTTTATTGAGAATAACCAAAAAAGTCCATCATACCATTTTTTAATTTTTAAATAATTAAATAGCAAAATGTAGTGAAAAAATTTAGACGATAAAAACTACAAATGCATTAAATTTAAGCAGTGTTGCGTTTTTATTGGCACGGGGTGTACAATGTTTTAAAGGAGCATTTGTTTTTTTTTTAACCTATTTTGAAAAACTACCAGTTGAAAATTTCTTTCCACCAACTTTTTAAGAGGAATAGGTGTTCATTTTTGAAATTTAACACTAGAAAGACCAAGGCGGTAACTTTGACCGCATCTTCCAGAAACAAACTTATTCGGGTAAAAACAGACAAAGCTACATTTTTGTTTTAGTTCAAATTATTTTGTATTAAATGTTTCACGAAATTAACGTTTTTTTTTTTAATTAGAGATATAAATAAATTTAGCGTCAGCGGCCAAATTGACCATCGTGGTTTTTATAGGTAGGAGTCATACCTCAGTTTTTCTAGTGTTAATTTTAAGTATTATGAAGAAAAGAAAAATGCTCGTGATTATTTTTAATTTGGAAGAAAAACTAAATTATAATTTTATAAAAATGTATTATATAAAAATCTATTTACTTTTTCTAAACAATAGTTAGGTATATTAATATATCTATCTTGCATTCAGCGGTGATTCAGTTTTGGTATAAGCTATTTTATGCTTTTTGTGGCTTTTATTGTTAAGCGATTCTTTGCCTAAAACGTAGTCCGCCTAACCAAATTTCAGACAAATACTGTTACTTGGCTAACAACTCAAGTAAAATATAATCGACTGAATCATTGTCAACAGATTCCAGTAGCAACTAAGAAGACAATTACTCGGATTAGCCAGTGAACAAATATGCATCTTAATTTACCCATTTCAAGTAAATTATGTTTATTTGCATTCATAAATATCTATCTGGTAGGTGCATAGCATATATAAAAACAAGTTTCCTTTTGTTTTTTAACCTTTATCTTTATTTTTTATGGGTATTATACATATTTCGCTAAAAATGTGTACTTCTTTTCGCATTTCAAATTAGCTATTAGAGATGGAAATTCGCTCGATAATTATCGATTTTATTGACAAGCAATGATATCATTGACTATCAACACTTCTAGCGGCTTAACGATAATTGCCGATAATTCCAAAACTTTTTTAATATAAAATTGAAATTAATTTCAGAAATCGTTCTCTTTCCCGAATACAAGTACAAACTATACCAGTCCATGCCGATAGAGTTGTTTATGATGATTCGATGGAAGTAAATACAAGTAAATACTCGATACTTTTCATTCGATTCAAGTACTTTTTTTACTCGATGCCATACCATAAGTATTTTACTTGGTATCGGAAAAAAGGGTCAGTATCGGATAATCGATTCTTTTAGAAAACATTTATTTAAAAAACTGAAATATTACCACACATTATTAATTAATAATATATTTTTCAATATGTCTATTCAAAATATTATAGTACAGTATTGAAATTCTAGAAAATATTGCCGGCCATATTATGCAGAATTTAATGTATCTACATATATTGAAACCCTTTCATCGTAATAAAATAGTTTTAACAAGCTGCAATCTGTTGATTAGTTTCCCTCCTATTATAAATTTTCAAGTGGTTTACACCTAAACATAATAAATATCATATAAGTTAACATCATTTTTATATGATTCACGTGTTTCCAGTGGAAATATTACAAAAATATGACGTATAGGCAAAAAACTGCGGACGCTATCGTGATCAAAGAAATAGGTATGAGGTATCTGACGACAATTTCGTATTGAGTAGTGAAATTTGTCTTTTAAAACGAGTATTCAATGCAAGTACATACTCCATGCTTTTTTCCGATATTTTCGGTGGCATCAATACATTTGTTCGATACAAGTAATGAGTAAAAGAATCGATACTATGTGGATATCGAATCAACACTAGTAATATGAAAGTATCGATTGCATTTTTTGTAATGCACATCACTCTCCGATTTTTTTTTGTTGATGGTGAACTGTTTTTATAGTAGCTCAAAAAGCAGTACTGTACTGCTGAAAACAGTACGGTTGGTCACATTCGTTATGCCCTGTATGTTGATACCAAATTTTACCAAAAAAAAAATGCCGAAATGTGTCAATGCAAAGCATCACTCTGTTTTACTCCTGAATCGTCGGAAATCAATTTACCTAACTGCGCAACTGTGCTGTAGTATAAGTGTACAACACAATTCGTATCGCTTTAAAATGAACGTTAAATTAAATCCGGAACGGAAAATAGTAATTTAAGTCCTTCATCCATCCCGCCCTAACATATAGCGCGGGCACGTGAACGGCCAATGATGAGAGATTAAAGAAATCATTCGAGATACTTCACAAGATCTAGGGTTCAACATGTATCAAAGAAAATTAAACCATTAGTTGCGTACAGACACATAAAACAGAATACAGAAACATAATACTGAAAGGTTCCTGGGAAGGCATTTCCTCGATAACCTTGCTCGGCAGTTAACCGGAAGAATATGTTAGGATACCTTAACTCTAAGCGGTGGGTTTAATATGGACCTCCAATAATTCAGTGGTCGATGAGGAAGAGGTTTCAAACCGCAATATCGCTAACTTGGATCCACAGTAGGTGGATTGAGAGAATGGATGAAAATGCTTCAGCTGGATGGTGTTCTATTCGATCCACGGTTATGGCTTGGTCTTATCAACTTAATAAATCAAAATTTTTATCCTCCACATTATCATATGAAGTAATCCTATGCCAATCAATACATGAATGAAAAAATAACATGAGAAAGAGTATTTTTTCCTTTATACAAGATTTTGGTTAATTCAAATCTTGAACCGTTATGAATATGGTCACCGGACAATATTATCAGAGCGAGAATGTAGTGAATGTAGAAAGGATAAATCAGATGATCATTTCGGAAACGTTCCACGTGAGTGATCTTTGCATTCAGTTTGCAATATTTCAACACTTTATAATAATTATCTAATTTTAACATAGTGAAAACAATTTAATATAATTTTTATTTTTATTTTATTTTTTTAATTTTACATATTTCTTTACATCTACACATACGTATGAGTTCACATAGAAAAAGGGTATGATCTTTCTCATCTTTCTTATAGTGAAATAATATTCTAAATTACTTCTTTTTTTTCAAAATTTATGTTAAATAAAGAATCAAATTAAGATTACAATTAAATTAGCATTGATGTTTCTTTAGAATATTTTAAATGAAACCGTCGCTTCAAACAATTTACGTACGAATGCTTTTGCTTAAACTAGAAGACATTATACAAATAGGTTATAAATCACTGCTGTGTAAAGCATTTTATGTACGATGATGAATGTATAAAATTTGATCGTACATAAATTACTTTCTACTTAGCAATAGACATGAGCGATAGATAGATAGTGTTTGAATGCAGCCAAATTTCATACTTCTTTAACAAAAACACAAAAGATCTCTACAATATTGTTATAAGTGGATTTTGTATGTACTTGACTCGCAAAGGAGCTCTAATAATTTCGATTAAGATATTATATTGATTAATTTAATATCAGTGAGTGAAGTAACTTGTGAAATAAATTTATTTTTTTTATATATTTATCAAGCCAATTTAGATTTCTTTTTGGCAATAGCATCCTCAACTGCACGCAGCTGTTTTAGAAGCTCTTCTCGCCGTGACTTCTTCGAATCTTTTTCTGAGCCCGCCGAATGTGTTGGCGATGCCGCCAGCGCTGATGCTCCTACGGTAGCTTGTTTCTTAATTTCAATTGATATGGGTGACCTCTTCTTAGGTGGGTCCACTAAAAAAATCAATAGAAATGTTAATTCTAAACTTACAAGTGATCATCGACACTCATATTTACCTTTCCCTTTCTTTGCTAGTTTTCGATCATTAACTACTTTTTCAGAAGCACGTGACCTTTTAGGCGGGGTGCGGTCTCTTGATCGAGATGAACTTTCCGATGAGGTGGAACCAGAATCGGAATCTGAATCAGAAGCACTCGAATCGGAGGAGCCTATAATCAAATTATCATTATAAGAAAAAAATACTTCTAGAAACTAGACAAAAATGTGTTTACCTGATCCGGAGGAGCTGGAAGTGCGACGACGTTTTGCTTTCGATTTTTCATTGAGTGATTTCTTCAAGTTAGGAGAGAATTTTTTACGTTTATGTGTTGGACTAAATGCTCCTCTTTTCGCCAAAATTGGCGATGGTGACATATGACCTCTTCTTTTAACAGTAGGAGATTGATGAATGCCTGAAAATAAATATGTGTAATTAGATAAAATCAATTACCAATTTCAGAAAAAAGCCATAGAATAATACATCAAGAGCTGTTCATCCATCTCATTCCCAAACTTACTTGGAGACCGTCTTGAACGCCGAGCCAGAGGACTAGGTGATCGTACAGCTCGTACTCCATGTCTTCGTGCGAGTGGTGGTGTTTTGTGAGTGGTACTGTTGTAACGACGTCGGTTTTCGGCAGGGCTGGGTGATCTACTCGAATCGGAACTGGAATCAGATTGCGAGCTGCTTGAACTGGAATATGAAGAGTTGCTGCTATAACTGCGACGGTCGCGACGACGTTTCTCGCCACGATCCTGGGATCCTCCGCGACGCATCCATGGGTCATTCCATTCATCTCCACGACCAACAGACTCCACACGCTGCACAATAACCTCACGAGTTGGACGAACGCGCCGTTCGTCTTCGTACTGGGGCATGCGATGTGGTGGCAATTCGCGATATCGAGTTGTTCGCCCATAAGGATCTACTTCGTCGTATGGAGGTGGTATCGGCGCTGCTCGTGCAAAGCTAGGCACCTCTTGATAACTACCATGGCGACCGTACGGTTGTGGTGGCACAACCTGCGATTTTAAATAACGAATATTAAGATAGTGCTCAAAATTTAAAAACAACAAAATATTTTTACTTACGTCCGGTGGTGACCGTTCTTTTATATAATATGGGTCCTTCTCCAGCTCGTCTGGAGACAGTGTTAGGTTCATTTTCTTATCTTCAAAATCCATATCTTGTTCCTTGCGTCTGTTTGCTTTGCGCATCATTTCTTTAGCAGTGCGCAAACCTCGCTCCCATGCACTTTCGACGACAACAGGACCTTCAGGAATTAAGGCTCGTGCATCATGATGCGCTGTAAAAACAGCAGCTGGATGATGAATTGCGGTCCGATGATGTATTGGCGGACGATCAGTGCGATAATCGTGGTAGTCAGCGGTGTGTGCAGCATAATTGGCAGAGCGGGAGCTGACAGCACCGGTTTGTGTCACCGGAACTGGTCGTACTAAATCAAACATGGTATAGTTACCTTTATCTGTGACGCCAGGATGCAAGAAACGACAACTCATGCCCCAAGTGCACTGGCCACGTGTATAGAATCGACACACTGGTTTTGGTTCAGTCTCCTCAGGACGTTTTTCATCTTCATCTGAAACCTCACCTTCCTCCAACTCTTCACCATCTTCAGCTTCGCCATCGGACTTATCATCCAAATTTCTCTCTTTATCGGCACCCGTATTATTTTCGATGGCAATATCATCATCCTTGCTCACATCTTGACATTCACCTTCTTCAGCTTCAAAATCCAAAGCATCTTCATCATGGGGTTTAACTAAAACTTCAAGAGGCTCATCTATATTTCCATTACCGTTGGGTGTAGACCCCGCACTAATCCCAGATTTATCAGCATTACTTTCAGTAGCCTGAAAATTGTTTGGTTATTATTGAAAAATGAGCTTAGAAAATTACAATTTTGCTTTTAAACTCACCTTTACATGATTTTTTTTCTGATCCAATTTTTGACGCAAATCCGTGATTATAACATCTTGACCGTTGTCACCCTCCATAGAAAAATGGCGTTTTACTTGACTGGGCTCATCTTCAGTCAAGCATACTGCTGCTGAAAATGTATTTGTTCCTTCATCGTCCAAAGATTGTTTGCTATTATTAAACGAAGATGCGCGTTTTTCGCTCTCCATGTCACTAACATCACTTAAATCTTCATGGCTGATATTCATCGCGCCGCCAGCATGACTTGATGATGAACTTGAATTCCTAGAGCTCTGTTGCGACTTTGCTGGTGAGACAGATCGTTCACGTGACACAGAACGTGGAGTTTTATCAATGTTGCTCTCTACGCTGCTTCGATTCGAGGAGCTCTTGCTTTTAGGCAGCACAGGGCTACCTGGTGATTTTGCATCTTCGTTTTCATTATCACTAGACGATGAGGACGATGAAGAATTCGAATCAGATTTCGATACCGAACGCACGGACCTAGCACCTTCTTCGGAGGCCCGAGATCTCGGCCGAGAACGTCTTCCTTCACTACTCTGCGGACTTGCCACCGAATTGGCAGGTGGCGATTTTGGTGTTGGCGATGATTGACGTGAATTGAAAGATGAATTCGAGGAGGAGTTCGAAGCCGAAGAATCGGGACGAGATTCTTCCGAATCCATGTTGCAATTGGCGTTATGTGTGGAACAATCAGCAAATTTCTATGGGCAAGAAGATGATTGAAGTCCTGTTTTCGCTGCAGAGTGTATATAAAAAATTAATTAGATTCAAGTCTCAAAGGCAAAACATAAAAAGTTATTCTTAATTAGCTTGTGAGCACAGCATGGCTGTGCCTGGGAATATTCGTCGATTAACAAACATTACAGATACTTTATCTTTTTCTTAAATTTCTAAGCGAAATGCTGAAGAAATGTACATTCAACAGACAACTAACATTTTTGGCATAATAGTTATGTAGTATCAATTCTATAGGAAAAGTCCACTTGGACATTTTTAGTTTCCGAGATATCGCTGCTTTGGGCGATATTTATAGAGTAATGTTACTCAGAAGTATCTCTGCGTGTACTTCGAATTTATATTTTTATTTAGATTTGGGCACGTTTTAAATTATGGAATTGGGTGTTATCTCAAAACCAACGGAAGATAGAGTTATAAGTCGCTTCGAAAGATTTTTTATCCAGTTAACACATCACAATACCTGAAATATTTATCGTAAAGTATAAATCCGCTAGTGGAATCATTTCTACAGAACTGAAGTTAGAGTACTTCAATTTTTGCAATTTTCTTTCTTTCACGCCAGTTGTAAACCAAATTATGATTACTAACAATAAATTACATCGACTTTATTATATTCAAGTTTATATTAGGTAATATATTTATACAAAATCAGTCGTTTTTCGAAATCAATATGAAATAAACAAAATAACATTTTTACAAGAACCTTCCCTCGATGAATTCATACATGTATATTTGGGGACCTCAAGTCCCTCTTCCAAAAGCAATCGTGATCAGCTACAAATAAACAGCTTTTACACCCATGCTACATAATATATACACGGCTATGTTCAGAATAATAGTAATGGTATAAGGCAAAAATTTCACATAATTTTAGTGACATATTTACATATAAACCCCGCGCCAATAAAAACGCATCTGAATTACAGCTCAAAGCCTTACACCTTTAAAAAAAAAATACAAAAAATGGGCTCTCGCAAACCTGGATTGGGCGATCAAACAAGTAGTAGTGTTGTGTTGTAAATAGGGATATGAATAAAGTGCTGGAAACATTATTTATATTTCGGCGGACAAAAATACCCCACAAAAATCACAAAAACCGAACCACAACTCAGATATTGCATTAAAGTCTCAATTTGTTGTATTGTGCCATCAATCAATTACAAAATTGTTGGTATGATTTGGAAAACATCTCTTTCTATGTTTTGAATAAAATTCAGGTTAGTTGGTTGGAAGGAGGAACAAGGAAGATTTACCAATTTCCTTGTATTTTAAAGACCTGGTGGATTATTTTTTAAAAGGGAAATCCCAATCAGTGTTTCATAACATGACTACAGTCAATACGTCGATGTTTATTTTGATATCCATATTGATTTTGATCAGACAGTACTGATTTTTTTTAGATTTTGAATACATCGAAGAATTATGATACATACATAACTGTAGGCATTTGAATTGGCTAACTTTATGACATAGAAAAAGCGGTTAGCAAACTTATACCAACAATTTTGTAGGGGGTCTGAGAGAATGTTGTGTCTATTATGAATGCTTAATCGTTAAATGCCCGATGCTGCCTATAGGCAACATTCCTTTGATGTGGCATAAAATAGTTGTTGAACAAATTTTGCTTATAATAATATGCATTCAGTTGTGTTAGGTATTCCTCACGTTTTCTGGTTGCCGAATATTTGAAATTTCGTGCTTATGCAGTTTTTTTTTGTTACAAAAATTATTCGTAAACTCGTTTCCATTAATTTTTTCAAAAAAAATGCTTAAACTATTACTAAGCAGAAATTTTTATTATGAAATATGTTTAAAGACAAAAAAATATGAAAATAATCCAATGGTTGTTTACAGCTTAGTTACGTTTTTATTTTAACTTTAGTAAAGGGCAAACAAATCAGTATAGATGGATGAAATTTGATGTGATGATTGTGGAAGTCCTAAGTAACCATAATTTCAGTAAAAAAGGTTACTGTCAAGCCCCATTAAAATTCGGGCATGAAAAGGTTAATAAGAACTTATCTATTCTATTGATTGACAAATCCTTTGTCATCAATGTGCTCTACTAAGTTGAAAGTGAAAAATTTTTGATCAATCAGTATTGGTTAATTAGTTCTTCGAATTTTTGTATTCATATTTTTATTTATCACTCACTTGCTGTGCAAAACGTGATAAATCAAAAAGGTCAACTGATGTTTATGGAAAATGCATCGAGAACTGTTTAAAGTTTTGGTTTCTTCGTGAAGTTTGCAGTTTTATCTATATGATTTTAGCATTTCAAATGTAAATTATTATATATTGCTATTTTTGTTTATTTTGATAAACTCCTACAAACACGGAATGTATGTTTTCTAGCTCTTTTGACCAGGTAAACTCTAATCAGTGTTAATTATGATATACAGTTTTAAAAATAACATATGCAAAAATATCAAACGTTGATTTTTGGAATAAGTTTTTAAATGTATTTTTGACGATTTTTCAAAGTTACAGCATGAAAAATCGTGGATTTTCCAAATGGGTCACACCCGGTAGTATTGGAATTTTAATACTTCGCCTCCATTTCTGCCCTTATGACGGTTGGCATCTTTGCACGTAGTTTGCATGCAATTGGCAAATTCGTAGTATCGATGGCAACGCCACCGATCACCTGATTTACTAGTTGCCTTAAAAATTTTCGACATACTGTCCTTTGCCACTTTTCTTGGGTTTGGTTGCCCGAAGTGTCAACACCAGGCTACTGCTTTTTCTTGGATTCTTCTCCTTTTTCATTATAAAATAATTTTTCCCCATTATCCTTTTTTTTCTGTCAGATCGTTAAAAATTTAACCTAGGAAACATCACTGAAATGTCAACTAAAATTACTGGTGTTCCGTAATGACAAAGAACAGTTTGGTTTCTTCAGTTTTTTTGCCTCAAAGGAAACGCACAAAAAGCAAATTTTATCTTCCCCGTAGAATTTAATTAACTGCTGGGATTGGGCCTTTATCTAATTTACCCACATATTTTAATTCTTGCTGTGAACATAAAACAGCATATTAATGCTAAATTGTATTTTTCTGTGATACTTTTGTGTATAGTTTCGTCTTTTTTTACTACCTATTTTCTATTTCAATCTTTCGCTCAGTCTATGAGACTTGTAATCGTGTGAACAACCTCTAATGAACATTTCTGTATCGGGTCAACCTATTAACGACTAACGTTATATATCGGTAATATGATCCAAAACAATCATATTCGATGTCCTATTTCATCTGCAGAATAATAAAGAGTGACTCACTGTTAATTATAAGGTGATCCATTAATGGGTTAAGCCAATTTGGTGGAATTGGGTACGACATATGCCAAATGATTTAAACCTGAAACAGAATATGAAACGTGAGATATGCAGCTGAAGCAGAGAGAGTAGCGGAGCAAATAACGAAGCGGAATCACAACAAAGAAAAAAGTGAAAAGATTGGGAAGTTCTGTAGCTCTTGTTTGATGCCATTAGAAACAGTTGATTGCTATTAAAAATTAAAATGAATAAAATAAATAGCTAATGTCCTTAATTTTTGCCAATTACCAAATAAAAGTGGTCGAAAGAAGACCTAAAGGGCCTTTTATAAAGAAACTTCAACACACGAATTAATATAATGCAATACAATTTGGTATTATCATTAATTGAAAATAGTTTAAAAATTCCGCTATCCTTTTCCATATAATCATATCGTCGTCGTTTTGGCAGAATTCACTAAGTCCATTTTTTTAATTTCTGATATGAAGTTAGTTTATGCAGTGCATGGTACGCTTCGAGCACTGGCAAAACTTAACCAGTTAATAGATTGACACACACCTAAGGGCACTTTTTAACTGCATCATCAAAAATCAAATTTATTATGTCTTTCGAATTGTAGAAGCTAATTAATACGAATCCAACTAAAAAAAATAATTTGGACTTAGAGATTTCTTCTTGAACGACGACGATATGTTCTACATATTTTTTAATCAGAGTGATTTAAATTGCAAAGCAATTCATTTTTTTGTTTCATTTCATTTTCAGTTTTTTATATTTGGCAATCGACGACCTCGATAGTCTAGTGGGTAGTGCACTAGACTTTCATCCGGGAGGTTCGGGTTCTATTCCCGTCTTCGTCTGGTGGTGAATTTTCATAACTTTCTTATATTCACTATTAATATGAAGTGTATGAGAATTACAAATTTAAAAAAATTAAGACAGAAATTTTGTTAAAACTTTTCATTAATTAACTTATTTCTAATTACTTAATATCGAAAATAACATAAACAAATAAAACAGTTGATAATTTGTTTACATTTCATTCAGCCGCAGATCAAAAATAGAAATAGATTGTAATCGATGACTGCGGCAAATGTGTTGCATTGTCACAGTGTTGCAGACAATGTGTTTGTCTTCATAAGAATACGTACGATCTAATTGTTAGAAGAGAATTACCGCGGCAGCGACACGACAAACTTTAAATTAATGTTTTATTATGGAAACGAACGAATCGGCCACGAGATCGCGCCAAAGGAACACGACGACAATTGTAGCTGTGGCTCATTTAGATTCTGTTTATTTCTAATTGCCAATTTCTTTACATCTCTTTTTCGGACATGCATTCATGCTTACGTCCGTATGAACAGACGCCAACAACATTTAATGCGGACGCCATCTTGTCGTTCGGCGCCAGTATCGCTGCCGCATTGATTCTGTTCCAACTATAAAGGTTGACAGTTGTAGCAATGTTACCAGTGTGGCCAACTCAGCGCTTTTCCCGCTGATTTTAGTGCTTTTTGAAAATTAAAACGCTGGAAAAAACTAATTTAACGCTAAGCGCGTTTTTTTCCATTTAAAATATCTTCGAAAAATCAAAAAAATTTTCATTGACTAGAAGTATCAGATTGCCTGTATTAGTGAAAAAGTTTAAATGTATTAAGTTTTCTCGCACTTTTATAAGGAAAAAAATTTAACGCTTTTTTTAAGAAAATAAGCGTTTTGTTCTTCATTTTAGCGGATTTTGAAAAACAAAATTCTGCCACACTGAATGTTACTGCCACATCAATTAAAATAGACTGCTTTTATACGACACCTTTATTCAGGTAAGTTGCCTTTTTTCGGCGAGATGTGCACCAAGGTAAATAGACAAACACGTAAGTGCTGCGTCTTCCAGTCTTTACTTCTGACATTCATTCTCTTCTTTTTATCTTTTCGACATTGTCACATAAATGTGGTTTTATATGACCGTGCTTACCATGATGCATCATAAAACATGTGCGCCCATAACAAAAGAGAATAACCGATTACCCCTGCCTTAATAAAGGCGTCATATGAAAGCAGTCATACATTCTTCTTTTGACATATTGAAGCGCTTCAGTTACTTCACACTTCAGCTTCACATTCTGTTACCAAGTTTAGGCTATGTGCAAGTTTTTTCTTTCAAGTTTTATCAAATTTCTCAGAGCCCATTAGGAGGTATTCGAAAAACAGAAAATGTTGTGAACAATAATTTTCAAGGTTAAACCATTGAGATTCGCAAGTAATATAGCTAATGGAAGACGACGTACATAAGGCTAAAGAAAAATACCCAATGTCGTAAGAAAAATATAAAACTGACCACACGCGTATGTTCTCCTGAGTTCTTTCTTTGATAAATATAATTATGCTGTACTGAAACATGTATGAAATTGAAAACCGTTTTGACTTGCGACTACTATGTAATATGCATCTGCATTAATGCAGAGAAATCTGTTTACACTCTCATTCTGTTCGTTAATTCTTACCTTCATGGTTATACACAAAATTTTGTTTGGCTCAGGTTCTTCGTGCAATAAATTGAAAATCTGTATATATTTATTTAATTTTTCTTTTCGAATTACGACAACAAAATAACAAATAAGCGGAATTTCTTTAGTTTAGTTTAAAACATTCAACGCGAGACTCTGCGAAATTCAAAATCCGAAACATTTACAAACTTTCGTCACTTTTGAGACTTTTGCACCACTTTACTGTCTTTTCTCAGTTCAACTTTTTCTTCGTCGCACGTTTGCTTTCGTTTCGCGTGAAACTTTTTACTTTTTAAACATAGAACTTTTATACACTTTATTATTATGGCTTACGAAGTGTGGAGAGAACATATATTTGAGTTTTTATTTGTAGATTTTAGAGATCCCAGTCTCAGCATTGGAGTCTTACCTGCTGCGAACGAAGAGCACTGGATACATACAGCTTCCCGCAAGTCAATAATGCAACGTAAACGCAATGCCGCAAATGCAGGTGGAAGTTTTAACCTCCGTTGAGTTGCAATCAAATCACAAGGGTTTTCCCCAAAATCGCAAAGTATAAAATATCGCTTTTTTTCTTACGTCCAAATACAATTTTTATTTAAAAGTAATCTGCATTCGCTGTATCTAGTCTCTGCATCAATTTGATACTGTTCTTTACTTTTTCCCCAAGAATAAAATTTCTTTATGTGAAAAGACAAGCCACTGCTGCGATAGAAAGTTTCGATGTGTTTGCAGCCATTTTGATTTATTTTCGATAAACGCAATACAAAGCCTTGCCAGATGATTGAATTTACCACAAAAGACCATCTTCAAGCACGTTCTCAAGCATACGTATGAAGTTTGTGCATAACGAGTAAAATATTATAAGCACGGATGAAATGCAGATTATTTTTAATGCAATTTAATTGTAATTTGTTTTCATTGAGGCTTTAAATCTATTACAAGGAATTCTATTACAATTATTTAGTTACAGTGGAAGAAACACACAAAACTGAAAACATGTATATTATTCTGTTATAATAAAAAAGAAAAGATTGTTTTAATTATAAAGTTAAAAGGGAAGTTAAATGTTTGCTCCAGACATTTACGAGTAACTTATGGCGTATTGCCATGGACCTAAAAAACTAATAATAAACTTAAAACTAACTAACTAATTATGTAAATACATTTCAACTCTGAGAAGTAACCCCACAAAACGAGACTTCTCCATATGTATTCTATATGAAGCATTCCCGCTTCATAAAGTCACTTCTCATTTGAATTTTAGCCTCTGTGTCTACCTGGGCTAGTTTTAGCGTAGAAGTCCGGAAGAAGCGGTGTATTTTTAATGCAAAGCAGTACTAGATAACTCATGTTCATTTTCTGTGTGTTTTTTTTGCGAAAGTTGAGTGATATATATATATGTATGTAATATTATTAATATACTTTGAGTGCTGATGTTTGAAAACATTAATAACTTACCGACCACTTCGCTCTCCTGAACAAGATGGCTGATGATGTTTGTTCGACGCCAATGTTCGGCCGGTGTAAATGGTTGCGCAAATGACAAATTTTTAGCTACAATTTCTTAGCTAAAGAATCTTCATTCGTTCGGGCAATATTGGCAAACATTATTGCGTTGCAATCGTTTCACAATGTTGCTAGACATATTTCCTTGGTGGCTGAATGTAGACCAATCTGATTCTGCAACCAAAGAGTCTTTGATGTATACACTCCAATGATATATTATTTCAGTGATATGCAGTTTTTGGCCGAAAATTAAAAAATATAAAAGTCATCAGACAATTTCCTAAGCTTAAATGTTAGAACTTTGAATTACACATTCCTTAATTACACTCTCATAATAAATTTAATGCTCTACATAATAACACGAATTCGTTTTTCTTTCGACGCTATTTCAAATATGAAATATTTTGGCAATATTTTGCCCACCATCGAAATCTATTCGATTAAGGATTTGCTAGCTTCACTCCGCTTCGTTTTTGTTATCTCTCACATT
Source organism: Toxonevra muliebris (assembly GCA_963691655.1). Classification (NCBI taxonomy): domain Eukaryota; kingdom Metazoa; phylum Arthropoda; class Insecta; order Diptera; family Pallopteridae; genus Toxonevra; species Toxonevra muliebris. Next base: position 127,957,050 of record OY829326.1, read on the forward strand.
TGACAGAAACGTCAAATATTATCTGCTTACTTCAAATGATTGGTAGAATTCACTGATTTCTGCCAATGGAAAAAGTGTATTAGGTCTTGTTCACATTAGGAGGAAAGCTTACAAGGGGACTACATTACATACTTCCACTTTTCGTTACGTTACGTTCCATTACTTATGCATAATTGAGCATTTAACAGATAATTAAATGAAATTTCATTACTTCACGTCATTAGTTCACCTCACGTCTATTATAACCAGGGCATTACACAGCCCAATTACCGCCCAACCGAAACAAGTTCGTAAGGTGTAAATTTTCTGCCAAAAGCGCTCATGTCCATATATTTTGTATGGAGTTGACTGAATCACATAGCGTACTTTCACAAACCTTCAGCTCCATACAAAATGTATGGGCATGAGCTATTTAGACAGAAATTTTACTCATTACGCTCTTGTTTAGATTAAACTGTCAGTCTCATAACTTAATTTATTTCTATTTTAATAAGCAAGTAATAAAAATAAATAATTTTATAAAAATTTGGTTAAAACTTATTGTTTCTAATTTATATGAAATAGAAAATGTATAGGAGACAATATTTATTGAATTTTCCCGTCATTTTGTTGTATTACCGCCATGTTCAGTCTGTTTATCTGATAGATTCCGCTTCAGCTACCAGCTACAACCATGGACGGCTACTTCTGTTCAAGTGGAAAATATGCTCAAACATCTTTTCATATATACTATTTTTTCTTGTGTATTTTGTTTGGGAGAAAATGGGAAATATTTTGAATTGAAAATTTTGCATTATTAATTTCTGCCTTGCAAAAAACAGTTTTTTAAAGAAAAAATGCAAGGATATTAGGTTCTTGTTTCTAGTTCCACCTAATTCCTAGTACTAAATAAAATACAAAGAAAATACAGTTCAAATAATTTTAGTTTGGTTGATTGGTTAAATTAGGTCATCACAGTTATTAAGGAACAACGTTGGCAAGAACAAGGGAGCCATGAGTGTCGTGAGTAAGCAATTAATATCTGCAAATCAATTACAATCAGAAACTGGCAGTATAAACGATGAAGTGTCTCCAACTGATGTGCTTCGCTTAAATAAGATAACAAATGATTACTTATGTTCGCCTAATGCCAACGTTTATGATATCGATTTTACGCGTTTCAAAATTCGTGATTTGGAAAGCGGTGCTATCCTTTTTGAAATAGCGAAACCACCAAGTGAGCAATTTGTTCAGGGATCACTGGAAGAATCGCTAATGGCAGCAACAGAGGAGTTATCCATAGAAGACACTGCTGATCCAAATGCAGGGCGCTACGTGCGCTACCAATTTACTCCAGCGTTTTTGAGTCTAAAGACCGTAGGAGCCACGTAAGTATAAATATATATAGAAGATATGAACCTTGAAGATATAAACATACTTGTATTTTACTGTTATTTTCATCACAGTGTAGAGTTCACTGTTGGCAGCCAGCCTGTAAACAGCTTTCGCATGATTGAGCGTCATTTCTTCCGTGATCGCTTGCTAAAGACATTCGATTTCGAGTTCGGCTATTGCATTCCTCATTCCAAAAATACGTGCGAGCACATCTATGAATTCCCAAACCTTCCACCTGATTTAAGTAAGCATTTATATCATTTTTTTGATCATTTAATTTAGTCCATTCCCCATTACTAATCAGGGGAGATGTAATTAAATAAATTTAAATCGGCTATTGTTTATTTGTCCTTATTATGTATTTATTTTCAGTTGCAGAAATGATAGCTAGTCCATTTGAAACACGTTCAGATAGTTTTTACTTCGTAGAGGATCGTCTTGTAATGCACAATAAGGCTGATTACGCGTATGATGGTGGAATGGTCGTCTAAATGTAATTCACTTTTTTAACATTCTTATAGCAACGCATGGATTTTAGATTATAATCAAAAAACCAATTAAGCCTTACCACAAATTTTGCCTAGTTATATATTTCAACACACTTTTATACCTATTTTTACGAATTTTACTATTATTTATTCATTTATGTTATCTCTATTTTAAAACCTTTTTATAATTTTTAAAAGTCTATGTTACTTCTATTCCATGTTAAGAGCATGTCATAATTAAAAAAAAATACTTCGTAGATTTATTTCGACCATCAGTGCGAAGATAATTAGTTCCACGTTAATTAGTTTAGGGAGATCAAAAAGCTCTTGGATCTCATACATATGTATGTACTGCATTTGAACTACTCTCAAGTTGATCCTTATATAAAACATAGTCGATTACTTCTGCACCGTTAAATTAAATCTGAAAAAAAGCAGAAAAGAATTTTTCATTTTCTATATCTTAACGCACATTTTTGAAACATTCCCATAGAATAATTTCCCAAGTGATTACAGTCTTGCCGAATTTGAGCCAAATGGCCACAGTTACTTTACACTATTTCCATCTTCCCGGGAATCTATTTTTCTTTTTATAATAAAACATTGCTTTGCACTCATTGTACGAATAGCATTCTGATTTATTTTTGCTTGTCAAGAACCTGTAAACTCAGTTAGATTTGTTCATTGTAAAGTCTCAAATATGCAAACGTGTCGTAGACGCGTAGAGTTTTATCTTTAATAGATTTCTAAGCTATGATTGCATAATTTAGCCTACATACTAAGTGAAGATAATTTTTATAGCAGAGAAAATCCATTTCAAAAGTTAGAGATTATTTTTTTTTCTATTGAAAACAGGAGAAAAATAAAACTTTCCACAATGCAGCAGTATTATGTATAATTATGTATTTCACTATATCACGATTTTTAACATTGCGTACCATGTTTTTCATTTTTTATTGATACGAATGGAACGGAAATTTTGAAAATTCACACATTTTGTGCATTAAAATAAGAAAATTTTGTTGAACAGTAAAATTCTGGTGTGGAGGCTAGATCCGCGGGGAGATTTAAGCATATATAAGTTCGTATATGACTAACAGTTGGCGTTGATTGCAATTTTGCTGACAGCATTTATCACTAATACACACCTTCAAATTACTTTTGGCGTTTGTATTGGGGAAACAAATGCTAATATTAATAATTAGTTTATGTTCTTTTTTATTTTTAATTACTGTTCTGAAGAATATTTTCATAAAAATCTTAAGTAAAATAAAATGAGAATTTCAACAAGTATAAGTACAAAGAACAGTTGTAGTTTAATTCATAATTTCTGTTCAGTGAAAGTACTTGAAAACAAAAACCTTTCAATTCTCGGAAGCGTTTTCAATTATAAGACACTTATATAAAATGTTGAAATGCTACTAAGAACCATCACAAACATCACTGATGAGGAACCGTGGTGGGTTCCGAAATGGCAGTATGATTTGCCTGTTCTTAATACACTGTTACGACTTAATCATTTCTACAAAAATGGCGTTTCATAAAGCCTGATAAACAATCCTTGAATTGTAAAATAAAACATTTAAGCTATTTATTAAGTAATAATTGTGATCACCATTGAAATTAATAATTCTCGATTTAATTTTGCAATTAGAATATGCAAATATGTTTTTTTGCTCTCACCGAATCCGTACTACAATGACGTCGTCGTGAACATAAGAAATGCTCAGCAAATTATTATTTAAAAAATGTATATGAATTTGGCAGTTCGCTTTTATCGAATTACTGCAGTGACATAGTAGTTCAAACCAATCATTAAAACGATTCAGTTTGTGTTTTTCCCACTTGAATGTTTATAAAATTGTTAATATGTACACTACGCTATGAATATCCTAAATATGAAATATTTAATAAAATTGAAAAAAAAAAATTATGTCATATCATACGAATCACAGTATTCCGTAAAAAATTAAATATTTATTGTGAAAATTTTAATAAAACACATTTCGTCATTATGATTTTACACTAGAAAGACAAAAATGTATGTATTTTCTATTATCTAAGACATTTCAGTATTACTACGTCGGTTCAGACAAATAAAACAAATATTATTCAAAATTATAAATGTATTGTAGGGACATTCCCGAATACTTTGGGTACCCCAAAATATGATAATGTTGAAAAGAAAAACTTGCATCCCATAAAAGATGTTAAGTAACTACTTAGTTTCAATTCAAATCCATCAAATTAAATTGCTTTACATTTGTAAAAAATTATGAAGGAGTTTTGCTGCACTGAAAAAATACTTTCAACACAAGTCTCTTTTTTCAAAATTTGTAATACTTTTAAATAGTGCAAAAATCCTCGACTTGCTGATAGAGAGGAATAAAGAAATGAACCAACCAGATGGCACCTCCAATTTGGGAGTCTCATTTTACATGAAATTTTAAAATTATTGGCTTATTTTTCGAAATGCCATTTTTTTCTCAAACTGAGTTTGATGTGAATACTTACTCTCTAGACAGAGTATCATTCGGTGGCAAAACAAGCCAAATCTGAAGTTACAAATGCGAGCAACAGATGACGCTAGTGTCTTCCTAAACTGAATGAAGAGTTTCTTTCATCATTGTTTTCAAGGGCAGAAATCTTCAAATCGAAGCATAAACCAAGTGGGATATCGAACAGCGTTAAAAAATTCAAAGATATTAAAAAAAAAAAATTATTTAAAAATCAATATTTTTATTGCTTTTTGGTCTTCTCTCCCAAAAGTGGTGAAAAATGCTTACGAGGTGTCAACGTACGATCATTGTTATGCTGGAAACTCGGTTAACTTTAACTCAAAATATCTCAGAATAATATTTTATGGACTCGATTCACTGTGGTTCTAAACGTCATATATAAAGATATGCAACTATGGACCTCATACTTTTTTGTTTTTCTAATATTGTGGCGGTCCAGTATAACGAATGATATAATGTTCAGAGTCATACGTTATACCGAATATGTAATTTTTTTCCTTAATTATAAACAGAAAAAGAAGTTTAATTCATTTTGGAAACTTGAATTAATTTATTTAAAAAATCCAAATCAGAACACCATAATATGAAAATTGTGGAAGAACTTGATACACATTGTATTTAAATTTAGATCACTAAAAATATTAAACTAACTCGGGAAAACATCTGTTAGTACTAAAAATATTTAAAACCGTCCTTAATTAGGAATGCCACAAACTCCAGTCTCTTATTTACACAGTAGATCGAATTTGAGTTGACGTTTTTCTCTCATCCCAAGTTTTAGAGAAAAGGCTAAAAAGCGTCCTGCCTATTTTTGATCAATGGTAGAAAAATCATTTTTATTTTCTTTGTTTAAATTTTAATTTATTGTTGATTATTTTCTTTAAACTTTAACACAAACCTGAAGTATATTTTTCAAGTCGATTAAATAAAATATAAAAGCTGCACGAGCTAACTTATAAAAATATGAAGAATTTATTGTAAAAGTAAAGTAATAGATATTTTTTCAAACGTTATAAATTCGCCATTCGTTTTTTTGTATATATGTATAAGCCGTTGAGAACAAAAATGGTATAAGTCAATAAAATCAGCTTTGGTAAAGTCGAATCTAGACTCGCACCGTAGGCAACTGACTGAGGAGGTGCCTGGTGGTAAAAATCAAAACTATAAAAAATTTACTTACACTACTTTTGTTCGCAATTACTCATATGCCAAAGTTTTACATGGAATATCGAAATACAACAAATGAGGCAAATTAATAAAAACGTTTGCGAAATTGTTGAAATTTTTAAAACAAATGTACATATTTATTTTTTGCAGTTAATAAAACATTAACCTAACACGGGCTTTTGTTAACTGCACATGCTAGTTATTGACATATGTTGTATCTGCAAGTGCGCAAAATTGCTGTAATTACACTATGAAATGAAAATTGAATCAATAAAAGAATCGGGTAGTGAATGTCTTTATTACTTGTAAAGAGTATGATAATAATTTTAAAATAAACTTAACAGCACTATTAAGTGATACACCTAATAAAAGTATATAAAAATTCCGCCCGACCAAACAAACGTTTTAATTTTCATATTACTTATTTATGAATCTTGATACCAAATCGATAAATTCTGCAGTTTCGTCATAGTGTACAAGGTGACCAGCATTAAGCCAGTGTATTTCTGAATTTGGAAATATCTTTTGTATTGCCGGCCAATTTTCAGCGCTAAAAGTTTTATGAAAGCAAGTTTAAATTGCAATATGTATAAAAATACAAATCTAAAATAGCGTACTCCACATGATTTGATTGGATACCGCAAATGAATGACATAGGTCCCTGAAAAGGGTTGAGACCTTCGATGTATTTCTGGTATTCATTAGACGATCTTAAATTGTTGTGCAATACATCAACGTTCATTCCCCAATGATATCTAGAAACAAGGGAAAACTTTATTTTGGGTTTTAAGCCTACCTCAAGAATAGGCCGGCCTACTCTCCTGTTCCCTTTTTCTTTAAATTCAGCATTATAAAGTGGAGAGTATCCTTGTTACCCACAACTTTCTCCATTTGTGCCGCTACTACTTGACGTCCTTCTGTCATGGGCAAATCTTTGGGAACAGAAATATTCTTCATAGCCGCAAAAATTATTTCCATATGCTGAAAGTCTCCAGTTAATTTAATTGGTGAAGCGTCCACAATTATGCCTCGGTCTACGAATTTTGGCTGCAAAAGAACATTATGCAACACACATTTTATAAATGGATATCAAAAACCTGTGGTTTATAGAGTCACGTACATACTTAAGTGCAAGATACATCATCGTTTTTCCTCCCATACAATGTCCAAGGACACAGGCCTTCTGCATATTTTCTTGTTTTATAAACTCTGCCACATCTGATGCCATTTCTCGTGAACCGTGCGTTGAAGTATGCGGACTCTCACCATGATTTCGTGCATCTACTGTATATATCTGTAATTTTAAGCTTTTTAAATGACCAGTCTGTTGGATTGCGGTAAGTTCTAAATTTATTACTCAGGAATTTTTATGATAAAAAAGCAATAATAACTTTAAGATCATAATCTAGATTCTCTACTTTTTTCATCAAATTGTACTTACTTAAACTTACCTTTCTGTTTAATTTTTTTTCCAACGTCTTACCAATCCCACGCCAGTTTTGTTTGGAACCAAATAAGCCATGCATAATAATCAAGGGTGGCATATTGTTATTGTTTGTCGCACCGAAAATCTTAAAAGCCATTTTCACTTGGTTTATGTTTGAGCTAGAGAATGCACGAGTAGTCTGCATTCCTTGTTGCCATGGCCATCGAAACATGGCTAATATTTTCATTGATGTTTTAGCCAAACTAAAAAAAATTCTTCCAGCCGGCACTCTGATAAGAATTATTGTTTATAATGTTGCCACACTTTAAGAAATTATTGACTGAAAATAAGCTACCGCACGCAACTAGTGTTGCATCGAGTGAAAATAAAAATGTACGAAAAAAAATAAAACCGTACTGGGTTTTAAAATTTATATAAAAAATTAATGGTAAATTTTTATTGTAAGAAATGTGCAAAAAAAAAAAAAAAATTCGTAAATAAAGAAAGTGTAACACAACAACAAAGAAAAATGTACGAATACCAAAACAAAATGGGTACCAAAAAGACGAAAACCAAAACGTACTCAGTTTGTATGAGATTCTTATAGTAAAAGAATACATTTATTTTTCGTTCGTTGTATTTTAGTTTGGTATTTGTACATAAATCTCTTTCTCTGTCACACTTACATTACCCATCTTGTTTGTTTTTCCAATCTGTTTCGTATTGATGAAAGGGAAAGAAGAAAAATAATACATTGTTGGAAATATTTGGTAGTAATAAAAAAGTACTAATATCAAAAAAACAAAAAGGATTTGTATCTGGAAAAATAAAAACGTACCCTAAATGGTACGAAAGTATGCAGCTATGCAACAGTGTACGCAACACAAGCCAATTGGGAATTAAAAGGAAAACCAAAAATTTAATCGAGTGCAAATAACCTTTGCCAAAATATACTATTGATGCGAACCCTGGGCCACCTTTCTTATGGACAGTATTGCCATATTTTTTTGGGCAAAACTGTAAAAAGTAAAAACAAAAACTGTATTTTGAAAAAAAAAACTGTAACCTATAAAAACGAAAAAAACAAAACTAGAGTTTTTAATTTGAAAATTTTTTCAATCACTTGCCCGTCATTCCACCACACATTCAAAATTTAATAGGTCCAATAATATAATAATTTCCGCATGTTTGGGAGATGCAATGCTTTCTTGAACGGGGCAGAAACTTTAAATCCTATAACTTTTGGGAAACCTAATACAATAATGGTGCAAAATTTTGGAAAAAAAAGTTCGCTCATTAGGCATGATTCGGAAACAAAAAACAAACGAACATACAAATGTTGTATTAATATTAAACCAGTTCTTATAACACTTTCACCCAAAAAAATTAAGTTATTTGATTTGCGTTATTTATAATTACGACAGCAGCAATCAGCCATCATGCTGTTTTTGTTTCAAAACATAACGTTTAGCTGGTGTCAGGTTCTACTCGCAAAAATGCTCTGAAATAGTTAAAATTAATTTATTGAAATAAATATGTAATATATGTTATTATTATTAATGAGAAACACGAAATATAATTCTTGTTATGACTACTTTAAAAATTAAATAAACATTCCTGGATCCGATTTTTTGAGTAGTCATAGTTCACCAGTAATCAATATAACAATTTTAAAACCTCTCAAAATGGTTCCATCAAATTTCTTATACATTTCTCTTGATGCCACAAAATTTGTTAAATTTCATAATTTTTTTAAGTAAGTCTTTTGTTCTTTTCAGCTAATTTTGGAATTTTAGTTTTGTTAGTATTAATTTGGTTAAATATTCTTTCCATATTCGCTACCTGCAAGTGCTACCTTGAAACACAATTACATTTTTATAATAACCAAAACATATTTAAGTCTATTTTGCATATTATTGCAAAAACTGTAAAATTGGGGAATAAACTATAATATTTGAGGGAAATCTGTAAGATTGTATGCCGACCGAAAAAACTGTAATTTACAGATAAATCTGTCAATATGACACCGCTGTTTGTGGATTACATAGCGTCTCGACTATCTATAATTCATAGCAATGTTCATGTTCGTATCAGAGTAGCTGATGACTGTCAAAATATGAATGAAAATGCTTTGAACAGTAAGCAACAAATATGTGTTAAATTTGTTTGCCAGTTACTGGTTTATAATTTCATAAACCCTCATATACTCGATTTATATTTATGAAATTAATTATTTCGCTTTTGTTAAGTTTAACTTAATCCATTCTTAAATACACAAACGTCAAAATCTAATGAAACTTCAAGTTTATGTTAGGGTTGATAGCAGCAGTACTGTCTGGACAAAATGTTGGATTTTTTGGTATGACATAAACATAAGGTATCTCGACAAGACATTTTGATGGTAAGTCTGGAACATTAACATGAATTATAGCTAGTCGAGACGCTATGTTAGGAAGAAAAACAACAAGAACATATGAACAAAACCGTGTGCAAGTGTTTTATAGACTCAAAGAGCATTTCACTTGAACCCTCAGCTTTCTCACTTTTCAGCCAAGAACGAATTTAAAACTTTGTCATATTTAGTTGACGAGATCGGAATTTCAGCGAATAGCTTACACTCTTTCCATAACTTCATAATACTCTGATATCACCAGAATGTCCATATTTTAGTACGATATTACACTATTCCCCTTCATCGTTTTCCCCATATATCGCTCCTTAGAAGAATTTATTTCAGAGTTTGCTAAAGCAGTAACTTTTTGATACTCTAGCTTTTGCTGTAATTAAATAAACGCAGAGTGGATTTTTCATCGGAGAACAGTCAGATGAATTTATGGATCTCACGATGTTGGGATATGGTACCACAAATTATTATCAAAACTTAAAACTTATGTGCTCTTATATCTGCTTTTAAGCAAGGTAACTTGCGTCAAGAAGCTGTTAAATGTGATGACAAGAGTGGAAATAGCCTTTTCGTCTCACCCCCTCATTCTAACACATTGTGAAAAGTTCCCTAGTCTAGAAAGCGTAGTCTTTAGATATTATCAGATATACCTTATACTCATCCAGATGAGTTAAAGGTTTTCTCCGCTTGTAATTTCCGATTTGTCGTGTCTCAAAAAACTGCTGTAATTTCAATACTAATAATTTCTTTATTTTATGGAAGAAAAGATAATGACTTTCAATAGGTACATAACTCGTAGCGTTTTAACGTTTTGTTTTAATTTTTTAAAATTCATTTTTAAACCAAAACAAAATTTCTTACAAAAACGGTGAACCAATGAAGTATATTATTTTAGGTATAATTTTTTTTTTTGACAAATTAGGTACAATTTGAAATTTGGAAATTCCAGTACTGGTAACAATGTGAATAAACAAAAAAAAAACATCCGTATTCCTATACGTAAACGAAACAAATAGGGCTGATTAAAATTTGCATTTGTTGCGTGTAGAAAGCTATATAGAACAAAACCAAAATGATTAACACTGTCATCTGATCAAAGTACCTACCACAGCATCGTTCTCTTCATAGGAACTCAACACTCATGGGAAAAAGAATCAATGATAGAAATAGTGGGAACAGTAGATCCAGTAGTTATGTATTAAGGAAATAGAGAAAATCTAAAGAAAATAACTGAAAATATGATGGTATTCAGAAGAAAAGGGTATATAGGGGAGTGTTAGGAGAAAATAGATACATCCATCCTTCGAGAAAATAAGATCGTGAGTGTGAGTGTAATGTCAGTGTGTGAAGTGCCAGTTAAAGTAAAATTTAAAGTTGTTAGTATGGAGGAGTTCACTACTATACAATATTCTTGGAAGCCAGTACCCAAGAATGTTGTTATTCGCCAATACAGTTATTCTACGTGAGTCCTAAATATTAAAAATATATAAATTTTTGTTTTGTTTTTGTCATATCGGGTTGCTCGAACTCCGTTTTAAAATGCAAGAAAATTTCGTGTTATTACGTTGATACATGGTTAAGTATACATTGTATGGTAAAGAAATCAAACTCTAAGTTTTAAATTTGAGTGGTGTAAAACGTTAATGGAAGTTGTGGAAAGATATGTACGAATATTCCACTCAGGCAGGGTGGGCAACTGAGGCTTTCAACCTCGCCTTATTGTTCTGTTTATTTTTTTTTATTGCAGGTGTGTGTGACGTTTCTTAGTTCTGTTTTTGTTCATTGATGTTCATTGTAAAAGGTAGATAGTCAACATATTGTTCGATCTGGTGTGACGGGATGGGATCCACTACTGAATATTTAAATGAGCTAGTCAGTGCGCTAGGCCAGATTTGATACACTCTGGGGTTCTTAACATATTTCAAATTTAATTACATTCGTTTTAATTCATAAATTATTTTCTTATAAATTCTCAAATAATAACGAATAATAAAAACACAACGCTTGTTTAAAAAGAAAAATAGTCTCAACAAAGTTGTTCCCCCTATTTGTCAAAGTTCGTCTTATTTATGAATCTTACTACCAAATCGATAAATTCTGCTGGTTGGTCAAAGTGTACAAGATGACCCGCATCAAGCCAGTGTATTTCTGAATTTGGAAATATCTTTTGTATTGCCGGCCAATTTTCAGCGCTAAAAATTTGACAAAAGAAAGTTTAAATTGCAATATGTATAAAAATTCAGAGCTAAAATGGCATACTCCACATAATTTGACTGGCTACCGCAAATGAATGACATAGGTCCCTGAAAAGGGTTGAGATCTTCGATATGTTTCTGGTATTCACGGAACAGCCTTAAATTGTTGTGTAATACGTCAACGTTAATTACCCAATGAAACCTAAAAACAAGAAAAAACTTTATTTTGGATTTTAAGCATATCTCAAGAATAGGCATACTCTCCTGTTTCCTTTTTTTTTAGATTCTGCATAATAAACTCGACAGTATCCTTGTTACCCACAGCTTCTTCCATTTGTGTCGCTGCTACTTTACGTCCTTCTGCCATGGATAAATCTTTGGAAACAGAAATATTCATCATGGCCGCAAAAATTCTTTCCATATGCTGAAAGTCTCCAGGTAATGTAAGAGGTGAAATGTCTACAATTATGCCTCGGTCTACGAGTTCTGGCTGCAAAAGAACATTATGCAAACACATTTTATAAATGGGTATTAAAAACCTGTGGTATATAGGGTTACGTACATACTTAAGTGCAACATACATCATCGTTCTTCCTCCCATACTATGACCAAGGACACAGGCTTTCTGCATATTTTCTTGTTTTATAAACTCTGCCACATCTGATGCCATTTCTTGTGAACCGTGCGTTGAAGTATGCGGACTCTCACCATGATTTCGTGCATCCACGGTATAAACCTGTAATTTTTAAACTTTTTTAAATTATGTCTGTTGGATTGCGGCAAGTTCTAAATTTGTTACTCTGGAATTTTCATGAAAAAAAATCAAAGCAACCTCTAAGAATATAAATTGTAAGATCATAAATTGATTCTCTACTTAGTTTCATCAATTCGTACTTAAGATCTTTCCAAAAATTACCTTTCTGTTTAATCTCTTTTCCAACGCCTTGCCAATTCCACGCCAGTTTTGTTTGGAACCAAATAAGCCATGCATAATAATTAAGGGCGGCATATTGCTACTGTTTGTCTCACCGAAAATATTAAAAGCCATTTTCACTTGGTTTATGTTTGAACTAGAGAATGCACGAGTAATCTGCATTCCTCGTTGCCATGGCCATAGAAACATGGCTAATATTTTCATTAATGTTTAAACAAAATTTAAACTGAAACAAGTCTTCGAGTCAGCACTTTGATAAGAAATTATTTGTTTATGCAATCAAAACATGTGTTTATAATATTGCCACACTTTGAAAAATTATTGACTGAAAATAAGCTACCGCACGCAATGCAAGCCAATTAGGAATTAAAAGGAGAACCAAAAATTTAACCGAGTGCAAGTAACCTATGCCAAAATATACTAGTAGTGCAAAACGTGGCTATCTTTCTTGAGGATTAGAAAGAATGACAATAAGAACATATGAAGAAAACCCTGTGCAGGTGTTTTGTATAGCTTACCCTTTCTCCATAACCTCATAATACTCTGATATCACCAGAATGTCAATATTTTGTTACGATACTATACCATTCCTCTTTATCATTTTCCCCTTAGTAGGATTTATTTAAGAGTGACTCTGCGTTCGAGCCTTTGCTATAATTAAATAATAGCCAGTGGATTTATGGAGGTCACGTGGTACCACTAAGTGTTATATTTTTTGGCTGGAATTAGTCACGTTCCGTTTCCATATATTTTTATGGGGAGTTTTCTATTATTTTTACGATTGTAATATCGCGATGGTGAAATCGATTGTCAATTTTATAGAGGAGCCCGTGGTACGTGTCTTTAATAGCATCGTCTCTTCATCCGTTCATACGTGGTCATAAATAAGACTGAACTAAAAAAGTTGTGTATTAATGCGAAGAGTAGTGACACGAGTATAAAGTATATTTGACGTACAAAGGGTCAAAAAATTAAACACGCCAACAAAGTGTATTAAATACACTTTGCGCAACATCTCTCAAAACTTAAAACACATGTGCCCTTATGTCTGCTTTTAGACGAGATAATTTGTTTCTGAAAACTGACGAATTCGTCTTTCCAAGACATTTTGACAGTTTCTAGAAACAAGTTTCCTCGTCTAAAAGCAGATTAAGTAAATAAGAGATCGAAAAGTTTGATCGAAATTTGCGCTTTTACTGTTAAAACTCGTTGCAAGTTCTGAAAAATTACTTTGTTTATACATATATGATCCTTTAACTCATAGTGGAGCGTAGGATATCAAATATATTAAAACTATTAAAGTCTATAACATAGACCAGCTGAGTTTCCAAAACTCCTGCTATCTTCTTTTTTTTTTTGGAACAGACAAAAGAAGTATTCAAAAATACAGCACTCAGACAAGTTTTACGTCCATTGTACTATATCCTGTGTTCCCTTTTGGTATTTTTTAAATATACCAGATTTATTAATAAATCTTAGCAGATCCTGCGGTGTTAGAAAGCTCAGGTGTTCGTTTCCCAACACTCCAGTACCAAATATGCTTACTCTGATCTGGCAGAAAGCGGAGCAGACACTAAGAATGTGGTCCGCCGTCTCTTCACATTCTTCCTCCAAACCACAAGAAGCACAGAAAGCACTAGCTCCTAAGCCAATCATATGCAAATGTTTGGCCCAAGAAAAATAACCTGTATATAATCCCACCAGCTGCCCACAACTCTCTGTTAAGTGATAACAGAAAGTCTGTTAGACGCTTCGAGATAACAGGTAACATGGTCTGCTATCTTACTGTGTATTACAAAACAGAAGGAGAATCCTTGTTACCTTCAAAATAATCCCCACATTTAGAATATGTACTTTATTAGTTAAGAGACTTAAAATTTCCTTTCATATTGAGCACTTTACATCCGTTTGAAAACAATTTATCAGTGAAATATGCGAATATTTTTTCCTGTGTATTAGTATTAATTATAGGTACAATGAAAAGTAATATTAATACGCAATATTGCATCGCTGGTAAATGTTTAATTTTTGGTGAAAAGTGATAGTAGATTTGTAATATTTTATAGAAAATATTTGTTTTTTTTTTTAGGAATGGCACATGATCGAGAAATTTTACGAATGGTATGGGAAGGGCAAATTGCCATTTGCTTCCAAGCAGATCCAGATGAAATTTCGGGATTACAGCAACCAGAAAATTTTTACCTGATGGTCTCTCGTATTAGTTACCTACCGTTGATGACTGATAAGGTAAAGCACCTTTACCTTATATTAAAAAACTGAATTTTAAATATAAATTTAATTTTAGGTGAAAAAATACTTCAGTCGATTTATTTCCAATGAGCAACAAGATGGAAACTTTTGGTTTGATTACAATGGGATGCCGTTGAAGTTGCATTATCCAATTGGTAAGTTTTGTCTTTGATGCTTTGATAAATGAAAGTAAAATTTAACTAAGAAGCTTAAAACTAATGGCCGCAATGGCGTAGTAGTGTACTAGACTGGGTTCAATTAGAATACAAATTTTTCTACACGGCACCACCCTTTGGCTGGCAATGACAAGCCTCCAAGAAAAAAATTGTGTAAGAAAAACGTGAATGGATGGGCAAAGCTCTGTCTAGGCCCTCCACGGGCTGTTGTACCATAAACGAATAAGAAGTTAAAACTATCTATATTTCTCTTGATCTATTTGGGTCATTACAGATTGTTTTGATATCGACTTTATTTTTTAATATATAGGATGGTTCGTTAAATATTGTTAATGTTTAATTCAAGGTGTTTTATATGATCTCCTGCATCCAGATGAAGACGGAATGCCATGGTGCTTAACAATCCATTTTTCAAAATTTCCAGAGGATATGCTGGTAAAATTTGCAACAAAGTAAAATTTGTTTATATTCACATTGAGTCAATTTTTAATATGCGTATCTAATCAATTCTAGAGATCTCCTGGAATCGCATTTTATGGCTTGCCTAAAGGAAGCTGATGTGCTTAAACATCGAGGTCAGGTTATTTCTACAATGCAAAAGAAGGACCACAATCAGCTTTGGCTTGGTCTCATTAATGACAAGTTTGACCAATTTTGGGCAGTCAATAGGAGGCTGATGGAACCTAATGGGGATCAAGAAACATTCAAGAACATTCCCATTAGATTTTATGATGAAGTAAGTTTCTATGCAAAACAAGCAAACAATTTAATTTTAGTATTTAATAGCATGATTGCATAATGGTATATTGTGATATTAAAATGTGTCACTACTATTATTTTGATCGTAGCTGGATAACTTGCCTTTAAGTCTGTTGCAATTTATGCCTCGAACTACTTTAGCGAGGATTAACAAATAATTTATTTCTTACTTAATCCGAAAAGGCAAGGCAAATAATATTTGAAAAATCGGAAAAAGATTGGCAAGTCTAGAAAGACAAATGCTGAAAATGGTATAAGTTCATGACCAGTAGGCTGATTATGCAAAACACGGCAGATCGTATGTGAATGAGGAAAATAATTTTGGTGTTATGAAATTGACTTCCACCTCTTTCGCTTTGCTCTAAAACGAGAAAGAGAATAAAGTTAACTTCGTTGAATTTTCTGAGCTGGAAACAGTGCAGATTGAATGTCATTGCTGACGAATTCGCAAATAAGTGTGGAAGAAATACAAAATGTAAATGAAATAAGCAATACTAATTATAATAATAATAATCCTGCATTTTTTTTTTTAACAAACTTGCACTATCGCAACTCAAGTCCGATAACTTTTGATATGGTGGATTGGTTTTTCTCTGAAATAATTTATACATTAATTTTACGTTAATGTTGTCACGTTTACTTTATTATTTACTTTTTTTATTTATTTATTTTTTATTTACAATTTTTGTTCACTTTTACTTTTGTATTGTTCCATTTACAATGGAAACTGGGAATTTCATAGAAATATTGGAAAAAAAATGTGCGCCTCGTTCGCTTTTCATAATAGCACAGTTCGCAGCGTATCGCACGTGAAAAAATGGAAAAAGTACAATCAGCCGCGCTTTCTATAATCGGCCTACAGGCCAAGAAACACAGAACTGAATTAATGCTACATTATATTAGGAAGTGTTCTCCCGTGCTCTTTCGTAATTCATTTTAATTTTTTAAGGTAATTTAGATTTCTTGTTTTTCTTTAATTTTTTATTTAAAACACTTAAAAAAAGCCCTCCAATAGATTTTCGATTAAAGATTTCAAAAAAAGGAAATAAAATTATAAAATTTACCGACGTAGCGCAATAAATATATCGCAGACTCCAAATCAGTAACTCCCAAAATTCCCTCAGCTCATTTGACAATATGTGTAATAAAATTGCATTTATATATAGCTCTAAATACTGTATAAAGTTAAATATTAAATGATTTCGAAGACTACGTGGTTTGAAACCTAAACAAACTCCAATGAAACCGGAGAAATTGCCTCGAATAACGAGCTTCCATTTTAATGATGGCCCCCGTAACGATAAAAAGTAGGGATAGAAAACGGTTCTGAACCGAACCGAGCCATGAACCAAACCATTTTTGTTTTATTTCTCTTGAACTAAACCAAAACCACTCCAGTTTTTTATTACACTTTGCAGCACTTTAATTAAATTCGATTTTTAATTGACTTTTGGCACAAAATCAACTTTTTGTAATCGGCTTTAAATTGTAAAACTCCATCGAAAGTTGACTTTTACTTTCGACTTTTAGTGCAAAATTTTTAAAACTTCCAAAACTCAGTTTTTTATATTTTAGCTTGCATGTTCGCATCGTTTGTAGCACATTTGCGTACATCTTTGGGCACTAGTATTTTTTGATTTATTTTTCTTTCTTTTGGTTTCTATCTAAGGTAATCCAAATTTTTTTTGTTCTAAACCATATAAATAGTATGACATTTTGAACAAAACAGAATTTGGATTACTATGTTGGACAGGGCTGCCAACTTTTGGATCTTTGAAAACGGGATAGACTCTAACATAATAATGTTAGTAAATCGAAAAGTAACAGCACAGTTAGGTTTCTTTTCATTCAGATTAACACAAGGGAAAACAATATTTAAAATCTGCTAATATCCAAGGGCCTCCACATGCTGTAGTTGAAAAATTTCAACTATCACCTGAAGAAGGCCTAAAATTTCAATAGAAACGTTGGAAACAAAGTATGAAATATTTTACTATTTGCGTATTAAAATTTCGAAGAAAAAGCCTGTCATCACAACCTCGTTCAAAATACATAAATTGGTCTAATAGGAAATTCAAAATATCACTAAAGTAGCTGAAATGTAGTAGAAAATTTTTCAACTAAAACTAAATAATAGTTGAAAAATGTCATCTAAATTTCAGCTAATTCAGTTGTAGTTGAATGCATAGTTAATTGATTATTTAGTCTGAACATAATAATGTTCACGTTGTGTC
Organism: Toxonevra muliebris; assembly: GCA_963691655.1. Classification (NCBI taxonomy): domain Eukaryota; kingdom Metazoa; phylum Arthropoda; class Insecta; order Diptera; family Pallopteridae; genus Toxonevra; species Toxonevra muliebris. The sequence goes on from OY829326.1 coordinate 127,974,976, forward strand.
TATTTTGTTATTATAACGCTGCATACTTCCAGGCTGAGTTTTAAGTATGAATAGCCATACATTCTCATACGCGTCATAAATTCACAACACACTTTCGTAATAGAACTAGATAGATGACTTAAGATCTTCCAAAAGCAATTGCTGCCATATTGTAAATGCTATCGATATTTGTCAGTATGGATTTTATTCAGTAAAGTTTGCCATTTAATCATGTCGTATACAGAACAATGTTTGGACATCGTAAAAATTTACAATTAAAATTGGACCATACTTTTTCTGAAAACAAGCAAGGAGTTGCTATCAATGGAGAGCGATATCAAGCAATGATAACAAACTTTTGAGTTCGGAATTGGAGCAAATGAAGATTGGTTTACGCTATCATAGATGTCTGATAACTTAAAAATGAACATCGAAGGCGAAATTTATGATATTCAGTCGGCTTTATTGGAAAAAATCGTTTAAAATCGGGTTCATCGAATTCTTGCCTGTAAAGAGGAAAAGGTGGACACAGGAATGATGTCTTATTTAGAGCATAACTGGCATACTCTTAGCTTCAAATAAACACCAAAATTGTATATTGCACGGTTGGTTCAGAGAACACTTTAGATTCGAAAGTTTAGAGTACTAATATAAGAGATTTTTAAAATTGGTATCGAAGAAAAGTTTTAAGCAAATTATATTATACTCGGTGTATTTCATTCGAATATAGTCTATATATATCGGGTAAATAGTTCGAATAATATCGGGTAATAATCACTTTTACCTCCCATATAAGTGAAACGCTTAAACCTTATCAAATTTTACCCTTGTGGTTTAAGTTTTTGAAGAGATCGAAGAAAGGAGATTGCAAATTATAAGTACGACTCTTTTATCCAGCGGATAAATGCCATTTATGTCACAACTATCCAGGAAACTCGATAGATGAGCCAGATTTACTTAAAAAGAACATTCTGTCAAATATTATTTTCGTCCGAATACTCGATGCTTAGCGTTAAGCTGAGCTCAAACAGATGCGGAACGGAAGTCTCTTCTTCGTAATATTATAATACTTTAATATTTATTGTCCACAGCTAATAGACTGTTATTTAAACTATTTCACGTTACTGGATTATATAAATAAATGTTTCGAAATATAGTTCCCCGATTTCATTATAATCTGATACTCTTATTTACTGAGACAAACCTATGTATAATAAAGTATGAACAACACGCTTTGAATTTAAGAAACGGCTTAAATGCCTTCAGAATATAAGTCATTTGTATTTGTTGATCCTAAGCTTACTGTTTTTCATTTAAAGGACACCACTTATATGCAAAAACTAGTGTCACCCCTAAACGAAGGTGGACAGAAGAAGACCTTAGCTGATATGGCTGTTGAGCTATCAACACCTGATCGAAAAGCGGGTAAGTAACGCTATTCTTATCATTTACGTACGTGTTTTCCTCCAGTAGAATTCAAATATCAGTTACACCAAAATATATATATATATATTTTTAAATGAAACTTCATAAATACACTAAACACATGTGCATGCATTCATTAGAAAAATGCCAGTCAGTCTGGTGTGACAGTTCATATTTATTGTATTGAATAATAAACCATGAGACGGACATTTTTATTTTACACAAGCGAATGTTCTTCTAGTAATTCATCAATGCTATTTGAATTCTCAAATTGATCACAGATAACAATAGAGAAACGTTCTATGGGGTGCATGTGTGCCTGTGGATTTTAAGCCTCTTATATTCATTGTTGTTTTTGTATTTGACCTGCGGCGCCTTTTACTGTGCCATCCAGCTTATGTGCAATGATCATATTGAGAAAAAACCGAAATCTTGTAGATTCAAATCTATGTGTACCTGCATGTCGGTTTATTTTTTTTTTATGTGCACAAGTTTCTCTGAAAAAAAAAAACAACACAACACATTGAATATTGTATCCCTTTTAAGTATAATTGTCCTGTAGTGAAGGCATTGCAACACATGTTCAAAAATACTGGAATTTCCCAGATGTGTTGCAATAAAATCTGATGTAAAGGTGTGAAACTTGTCGTTTCTTTATATTGTTAGGTTACGAATTCCCAACAAAAAGGTAAAAATTACGAACCGTTCAAATACGATTGCTAAAAGACATGTGTATTTGTTTATTTCTATCGATTTAAAGAGTTTATGAGGTAGTTACAAAGTAAGCATGAATTAGTTTGAAAGAAAATTCTTTAAATAAATAAAATGCCTATTTGCAAATAAAATTGTGAAGAATATCTTAGAAAATATTTTAGAAAAACTTTAGTAAAATTTGAGTAGAATCGAAACAAGCAAAAAATTACACGAATCAGGTTTTAGAAGTCGCTAAATTCAAATTTAATATCTGATTTTAAAAACTCAAAATAACCGATCGAAAACATGATAAATGCTGCGAGCTCAATCAAAAGTTCAAAAGTGAAACTTTTTTTTTACGTATGCACTATGTGCACACATTAAGGTCGCTCACGAAAAAAGTTGGTGCTATCACCCCCAAAAATAAAGATTGGTTTATTTTATGTCTTCTAAAATATTTCAGGTCCAGGGATAAACTGTCGATAGATTGGTTTGGGGAAAAATTCTAAAAGTCGTCGTTTGTATGGGAACATTTTTCATTAACAAAACCTTTTTTCATACGAAGGACGATTTTTAGATTTGTTTCCAAAACGATACAGTTCGGCCAGGGATAAGCTGTTATCCCTTATTTTTAGGAGGCACCTTGGTATACATATGCGTCATTAAAAGTGACGTAGTCAAAAGAAATTTATAAAAATAATAAATTATTTCTTATCTTTTTTAATTTAAAAAAATTTAAATTTCAATAATATGAAGTACACTGTTTCGATATGAATTTCACTTGAAAATGAAATTCAAAACATGGCTATATGTAAGGTAATGTTACGATGGGTCAAACAAGGTTTTGGTTTTTTTTTTCAACCCCCTAACATCACCTTACATTATGGTGAATAGGTTTCTTGTACAGAAATATGAATTTTGTTACCTCAACCTCAATTATTATGGAAACTAACAAAATAAGTTGAATATTTTTAAATTATATTAGGAGGATTCTCTCAGTCTAGTATATACACTTGGACGGTGCAAGAATATCAAAATTGCACTCCGGGCAACCGTCCAAGGGCAGGCTTAGAGAATTTCCCTATTTTATATATGAACACACACAATTTATCTTACTCTGCTTCTATTCCTTTCAGTTTAGTAGTTTCAAAGGTACTAAAGAAGTTTCCCTCGCATGTGAGTCTTTTTTTTTTTAATTTCACTGTTTAGTTTTTCCTCTAATGAGGGAAATCAACAAAATTTGTATTTATTTTTCGGATTCGGCGTGAATGTTGAAAATTTTCCACATATTAATCTTCTGGATACGAATTGCAATCTAAATATGATAATAATAATAATAATAGTAAAGAATTTCCTTTGAAGAAAAAACATGGTCTGTTTGATTAAGACCAATTCTTTATCTAATTCAATTGTAAACAAAAAGTGTCAAAAGGTGCTATGCTATAAATAAAAAAACAAAAATATGTTATTAGAGAGTTCCATTTCTTTTCGAAAATATTGTTTATATTTGGTAAATAAAAAAAAGTAGTCTGCGAAATAAAAAAATTAAATAGTGTGAACTCTGAATTCTAGGGTTGAATCGAATGCCTGTAACCGCATCCGCAACTGCGGATAATTTATATATTTTTAATTGTCCATATCTTTCATTTTTATTTTGCTATGGATATTCTCTCTGAAAATCGATCAATTCTAACTTTCTAAAACTATTGTACTTATTTTTACAATACAGCCAGCTGAAAAATGTGTTCAAGAACTCAGACAAGTTTGACGTCTGTTGTAATACATACTGACTTAATTAATTAGTTATGTAATTCTGTATTAGATTTCATTTCGTTTTCTTCATGCAAAAGATACTTGAACCGTATAACAAATTAAGTCTGAAAGGGAACAAAAAAGAAGCGTTAAAAAAATTTTTCTTAGAAATTAGCCTAATATTTGGACAAATATTAACAAAAATGTACTGAAATGTCAAATGAACTTTTCAAAAAATAAAAGTACAATATTTTCGATATTAAGATATTATAATCTATCAGCAATACTGATACGGAGCAAATCTTCATAAGTGGCATCCGTTGAAATCCTTATCTATATATTCAAATAATGGCGTGAATACAAATAATTGAGTGTAAAAACACATTTCCTTTTTACACATTCGAGTTTACCTACCTACCAAAATCACAACTTTTTTTCCGGTATACATAAATAAGCGGAAAACTTGAAAGAGATTACGAATTTTAATTTTCATCATATTGAAAAATGTTTATTTTCTGATAATTTTTTGTTTACTATTTTATTTCCACTAAGATTTCATTGGATTATTAACATAATTACATAGAATTTTGAGTTGGACTTCTTTGAAAAGAATCCTAAGCTTCATTGATGAAGTTAAAAATTGCCAAGAATTTATGAGTCAAGAAAATAGAATTTACTCGTAGGTGGCTTCAATCTCTTCGTTGAAAAATTATTCATATGTGCGCTCTTGTTTTTATTTTTTTTTTTTTAATGAAATTAAGAATAATCATTTTATATTCATTGAATATTAAAAAAAAATGACTGCTTACCGTTTTTTTTGCGAGTTATTTTAGGTCAAAAGTAAGCAATGTCACGAAAAAGTACTCTTTTTATTAGTAAGTGAATAAATTATCAATATTTTATTGTGTAAAACATTTTTCCAAATCTGGCTATTCATATTTTTGGAGTAAGTTTTGAGATAAATCGATTTAATGAACAATGATGCCAGAAGAACAACAAAAGTCGTAGAACAAGCAGACCAGACGATCGTTTTGTAACCCGCTACAGTTCCTCATCACTGATCTTTGTGATAGTTCCTATACTATATCTATTTACTCGAATTTTGTTTTGTACATTTTTTACATATTACATAACGCGATTTTTGACCAATTTTGAATCCTCCCCCACCCCTTAGTAACGTAACAAATTTTTATTTCGCCATTTTAAAGTATTGTGCATCCTTAATATCGGTTGTAGAATATTCAAATATAATTGAAATTTGCTTTTTTTTGTTTTTTAATTTGACCTATTTATATCGATATCTTTATTTTGATACCTTTCATTTAGTTTCAAGAACAACCGAACATTTTTAGCCCGAGATTTAATTTTTAAATTATAAAAAAGTTGAAAAAACTATAACATCTCACAAAATGGTCCAGAAAATTAATTTTATAAACTAGTGAATTTTTTAAGTCACCTGTATTTGATAATATAAAATCCACGTTACGTAAGTAAGACTAATGTAGAGAATTTTTATCCTTTTTAAACGGACCCAGCAAACGTTTTGCCTTCAAAAAATGTTTTATTTTGGTTAAAATCTTTAACCTTTAACCACCCTAACGGCGCTATCGGGTCCATACATAACAAATTTTTTCATGGCGAAACATACATATATATGGTACATTCTGAATTACCTATTATTTTGTTAATAACTTGAATCCAACGTCATCAAGTACCAGGTCGTAAATATAAAAAAACCAGAAGAGCTCGTTAACTCTTATGGTTCCGTAGATCATGATCTCATTTCATGAGTTAAAATGTTTATTATAGTTGACCCGGCAATCTTTGTTGTGCCCAATTTGTTGAATTTGTTTCTAATAAAGAAATAAATATTTTGATGTAAATAAAACACGTTGGTTGGTTGTTAACCCTTTGACGCCCGAATTTTAATGGGGCTTGATAGAAACCATTTGTTTTGAAATTACGATTGCTTAGATCTTCCACAATTATGACACCAAATTTCTTGCTTCTTCATTGATTTGTTTGTCCTTTATTAAAGGTTAAAAAACATAGCTATAAAACTACAACAACTAGTCAACTCTTTTTCTCTGATTTTTTTTATTTTCATATTCTATTATCGTTTATAAACATATCTAATAAGGAAAATTTCCGCTTAGTAATAATTGTACTCAAAATGTAATTAAATTCGCTTTAACCAAATCTATTAGATTACATAAATCGTCGCTGAAATATTTGAGCATAACCGCACGGTGTGAAAAATCGAATTAGAAATATGTAATGCATGGCTGTCAGCTATCCGCCACCAACGCCAGCTATTGAAATTAATGCAAAATGTCTATATAAATGAATGCTCATTGTAGAAATACAATTTTCATTAGCGATGTTAACCCTCTCAGGAGAAAGTGTACTTCCTGTGGTAGGAAAAAATCCAAATGTTGATTTGAGGAAAGTTCTATCTACAAAAGAAATGTTTTTTTTTACACATCTTTTTATTATTAAGTATCTTTAATAAATTTTTTAAATCGACGACTTTAAGTACACAATAAAATAAAAAAACGTGAGGTTGTAATATTGTAGTCTCGACGATTATGTTTCGATTGTAACAAAATAAGTGCCAAATAATAGAGGAAAACCAACAAAGGCGTAAATACCAAATATGTTTGGCTGGCATTTAAATCAAAGTCAGGAAAAATTTTTAAATTCACATACACATATGTGTACGAAAATCCTGAGAGGGTTAAGTGCATTCTCATACAAAACGCAAATTTTGTCGAAGCCACCCTAGTATTGAACCCAGCAAAACAGAAAGGGATCATCCAAATCGGTCGAGTCGTTCTCGAGTTTCTGCGAGACTAATGCACGGAAATTGATTTTTATATAATACATAGCTCTATTTTATTTCAGAGAAAATCAGTGATTTCTTTCATGAAAAATTAAATTTTGACTTTGACATTTTATCATCTGATTAACTTACTTGTTTTGGATGAAATAAATTGGAAACAGAATGGCTGCTGTAAAAAAACTTTTTCTAGAATTGGTCCTGCACAATCGCTATAACTCCAACATTTCTGTATGTAAAACGAGTAGATTTATCATTGGTTTATTCTCCAATTGTTACAATTAGAATCTCATTGTACAAAAATCAAATAAATAAAAAAATATAAGCTCCTACCTGCAAGGAGAACTTAATTTTAAATGTTAAGGCCATAGATGCAAATGTTTAAATTAGTTGGACAACAGAGGATTACTCCTGTGGTACAAAAAAAAAACTTAATTTTTTATTTACACATAAAATAAAATGAGTGGGTGCGAAAAGCTAGGCCTGAGGCAACAGCCGGCTTTTGCGTCATATTATTTTTAAAGCATATTGTCGTATGAAAAATACCTTTGATAATGAAAGTTTGTGTGGATATATCAACTTCAATGATCTCGAATACGAGTTTTGTATGCTGTATGTATTTGTCTCTTTTTTCTAAAGATTTTTTTTAGAGAGTTTTAGCCCACAGTGTAATGCATACACATACATACAAACATGTGTATGTACTTATGCATAAGTCTAAATATATGAATAAATGTATATATGCTCCAACATATATGCATGCCTATGTATGAAGATCGTATATAAACATATATATGTAGGTATGTACATACATATATGTATGTGGGTATAAACAAGCATATTCGAAAAATCATGCCAGACAGTGCGGCACCATTCAGGAACTTCATTGTGGTTACAAAAAAAAAAATGCCTAGCAAATCAAATTTTTGTTTATATAAAAATTGATTTTGAAATCGATTCTGTTACGTGTTTTTAAGAAAAATAATTTTCGTTTTAACAATTGAGAGCTATACATGATTCGGTCGGCAATATTTATATCCAACTTTTTATTAAATGTTTATCTGGCACTATTACACACATATATATATGTACGTGTATATTACGATAATTGAAAAAAAAATGTTTTTGTTTGGAGCATTACTAGAAATTTCTTACAATCGTATATCTCAAAGTTTAAAATTAATTTTAGAAATAATGGCAGGCCGGATTTTAAAATTGTATGTATTTTTATAGGTTTAACACTTCTACACATTATAATCTAATCTAACTGTATTTAATGTCATATGCACTATTATTCATTATTATTATTTTTGTGATAAGAACACATACGTTCGATGGTTTTTCAACCCACCAATAAATGAATGAGCTATAAAACGGTTGGTTAGTTATCATCTATATATTATTTATTCATATATCTATTTTTAGAAATGAGGTATAGCTTTTAAAATACGTAAGCATTTTGAAATACTTTTAAGTATTTACGCATGAGTTTATATAAGACACATTGGCGCCGCTATGAAAATAATTTTTATTTTACTACTTTTATAAACGAAGTGGAAAATTTTTCCAAATACTTGTATATACCATAAAGTTATATGTTTTAATTTACTACAGTATTACATTAAGAATTAAATTGAATTCCGGGTAAAAAAAAAATGTATTTTACATGTGAAAAATAAACAAGTTTTTCTTAACTGTTGATATTAAATCTTGCTGAATACATTAATAAGTCGAACCCTCATTTGTAAATGCTTTCTCAGCATATTTTTTAAAGACACAAAGTACATAGTATATAAAATCAGAACAAAAAAATATACGTACACAGAAAACATAATTATTATTTTTAATACGAACATCTTCAAAATCCATTTAAATAAATAAAGTTGTTTATTTATTTCTACATCCGTCCTTATTAATTAAAATTCATCAAAGGTATGAATTTTTATTTTTTTTTTTTTTTTTGCCAGCTGGCTTTCTGAAAATAAAAACATAAGTTAGTCCAACACTATCCGACACCTGCATAAAGAATAATAATAAATTGAATTAAACAAAGCTTTAGAAAAGGAAAATGTGCTCTATGTGCATACAGTGGTAACCAAAATTGTTGACAACATTTTTGAGACTTGTTAAAAGATACAAAAGTGAAATTTTACACTCGTTTGGTAAATATAAAAGCTTAGAACCGATTTAAGATTCTAAATACTGAAATGCAAAGTGGTGGAAGTAAAACGATGGAAAGACACACGTTTCATATCTTTAATTTTAAGATTGTTTTTATCTTCTCTACATTATTTCCATTGATTTTAATACATTTCATAAAGGAAGGTTAGCGTCAAGAGAGATGAAGCCTTGCCAGTTCATCAGAAACAAGAATGTGTTAAAAGTTATTAAGCTAAATCGGAAGGGTCTTATCGTTTTTTCGGTTTCTAAAAAACCCCTGAGGAACAAAATGGCAGTCATTTGGAAAAATTCATTTTTTTATCGTTTTTTATTTTTGCTTCAACGGGCGAAATAAAATATTGCTAAATAAATTTTTGCGAAAATCGCTTCCTGGAGACTTCGAAAAGTTAATTTCCTTTCAGTTGCGCTGAGATTCATGAGAATCGATTCATCCGTTAAAGCCGTAAAGCATCCCGCGCGCTGTTTCCAAAAAAACGCACTTAAGGTATAAATTTATGGAGTCCAGAAGGCTGAATAAAATACCTCAGATATGAAAATATCCTTTCACCTTCGTGTTCTAAACACTTAAAGGTTGTAAATAATATATAAAAAAATTTGAATTTTTCATCTTGACAAACAGAAACCTTCCTTTAAGTCCATCTTTTAAAATCATTCAAAACTATCTTTGTGAATTTGCACCTTTTGGGTTCCATACCATGAGCTCCTGATCGTAATTATAGAACCAAGTCTCATCAGTAGCTGCTTTGAGGTTTTTAAGATGTTGTTAATCCTTTGGTACATAAGAGAGCAAGTAAAAAAAACACGAATCAAAGACACATAATTATTAAATACCGCTTTTATTTATTTATTTCTGTCTACTGATAATTTAATCTTACAGACTATAAAATACAATACTAAGAGTTACCTAAATGCATATTTAAATAACAAAAAGGAAAATATTAGGTGTACAAATTTGCTATCGCCGTTTCCTGTTGATGGCTCCATCGGTGAGGGTTGGTCGAAATACGTAGATTAATATTGCCATAAAGTGAATTTGGGCATCTGTTAATATATCGACATCGCCGCATTAATGAAAGTTTTGCAAATTCAAATTTTTCTCGATTCATAATGTCTGTTTTCGAGCCAAGTTCTCGTCATTTGCGGGAAATATTGGTATTCTGCTTCCAATTGAGGCTCATCGAAAGCTTTCAAATACTTGCGATGAAGCTGCTCTGAGTGAAAGAACGTGTCATGCCTCCACGTCGATCGCAAACCAAACATTCATGGCGCCATGGTTATGCTCTGCATTTGGTGGGACTAGCTACGATCTACTAAAACCGAGGGTTTCATTACAGGAGATCGGTACCGAACGCATTTGATGCGTTTGAGCCGAGCATTGAAAGAAAAACGGCCACAGTACCAAGAGAGATACGACAAAGTCACCCTCCAGCATGGCAATGCTCGGCCACACGTCGCAAAAGTGGTCAAAACATACTTGGAAACCCGGAAATGGGAGGTCTTGCCCCACCCGCCGTCCTCCCCAGACATCGCTCCTTCCAACTACCATCTGTTTCGTTTGATGGCGCACGTCCTGGCGGATCAGCATTTTCATTCCAACGAGAAAATCAAAAAATGGATCCAATCAGAGATCGCCTCGAAAGAGGCCTTCTTTTTTCGAGATGGGATCCGAAAATTGCCGGAGAGATGGGCGAAAGTTGTCGTTAGCGACGGATATTACTTTTGACAGTAAAGCTTGTAATTCCGAAAAAAAGCGGCGGAACAAAAGTTATACACCTAATAATATTACTCGACAATATTTAAATAATTTCACAAAAAGAACGTCGTAAGAGCAATACTATGTCGATGGTTCAAATATGGAAATTTACAGGACTGTAAATTTTGTTTTACGAATTTCGAGTTTAAAGCACTTAACACCGATTAATGTTATTTTATCATTCAACCCCTACGTGTTTGCACATAGATTAATTAAAAATTGGTTAGCTTAAAATGGTCCAAAGCTATAGGATATTGCAGTTTCATCTTGAAACACTAAATTCATTATATGCTCATAAAGTTATGTTTAAGTTGTTACCCAGTCTTAGCAACAACAGACTCCGAACATTTATAGATATTATAAAAATATTTTCTTCACATTAGGAAGAGGCTTTACAGTTGGTAATACGCATTCATTTAAATACTGCTCCCCATTCTTTAAACGGTTTGACGAATTTTCATTAGGCCCAAATAAATAAATTTAGCTTAATCTGAAAATACAACCTGTTTCCAAACAGTTTATGTAGATTTCAACTTCAACTAGGCTTTGTTTCTCCCATTCTTGGTATTTTTGCTCTAATCCCATCGCTAGAACAGTTTTTTTTTTTCAGATTACTACCCCAAGGGTAAAACAATAAAAACAGTAAAATGCTTACCTATTCTAAGTTCGATACATACCTACCTTTATAAATATGTGTATTTTGTAATCCATTTTGCTTATTTTATTTTTCTTTTCAGTTGAATTTCGAACTCATGGCGTTGATATCCATAATGAAACCCAATTACAATGGATGTCGGAACATTTAAGCTACCCTGATAATTTTCTGCATTTATTTGTTATTTATGAAAATATCTAGTATGTACGAACGCTTTAATATTTAAAATAAATACTACTAATAAAACAGTTGCGAGAAGCCGCAGGGAGTTTCCCTATGTATGCAAATTATTGTGTTGATAAGGAAAGTAAAATAAATAAGGAGGAAACAGGAAGAAATAACGGTAAATAATCACTTTGAATTTTGTCACAAAAAATAATTCCAGAGAGCTTTTTTCATAAAGACAGGTCCTTTATGAGGACAGAGAAAATAACTATGACTACTTAACATATCGTGTCCACGTGGAATGCGTGAATTCACGGAACATCTACGATTTTCCAAGGAGTCAATAGAATTGGAAACCTTTGCAGTGCTGGCAGATTAGGAGGATTCTTCCTAAATTTAGAAGTTTTTTGTTCTGTCAAGGGGAATTTTGGGAGGACAAATCTTTAGGAGAAAATTCAGAAGTATGCAAAAAAATTTGAATGAAAAAAATTTTAAAAATCTCAACCTCAAATATAATTTTCACTTCTCTCTATATATTTTTCTTTTAAAAAAATGTGGAAAATTTTAGATCTTTAATTCATTTTATTATTCATTTAACTGAAATATGTATGCACGTATGTACACATATTGGACCCCATTAAAAACTATGTTCTAAAAAGCCTGTAATTTTTAGTTGTTTAAGGCTCTTCTCGCGTATCGAAAAACACAAAAAATTCCATCAAAAAAATGAACGTAGTGCCATACATAGTAATTTTGCTTTGCCTTACGAATTATAAAAGGTTGTCAACATCCAATTTCAATTTATAAGAGGTTAAACAGATCTTGTATTGACAAAAAAATACAAATTAGCGAGGGGACCAAAATGTATGGAATTTTTACGAATTAAAGCGATTTTTTCAAAGGGGACCAACAGTTTGTTACGAATTATTGAGATTTTCGAATCAACGATGCTTATAAAAAGCATATGATTATAGGCATAAGCATAATTTATTTCTGCTTCCTTACAATTTTCAAATGTCTCAACTTTGAAATGTTAGGGATAAAGAAGGAAAACAATGTCAAATACATGGTAAACTAACACTGGTTCGTGCAGATATCAATTAAGGATGAAACGATAGATTTTAAGAGAAACTGGAGTACAATCAAGGGGCTGCCAGCCATCTGGCAGCACTGAACTCTAATGTTTCATATTATCTTTATCTATCGCTGTTGAATAACGTCCTGAAGTTACAAATGCGTTCGTGAAACTCCTGCCCATAGAAGCAAATTGAATTCGATTTTAGTATGGACATACATAAGAGATGACGTACATTTGGCTTAGATTGAGAGATTTTGTGCGGAAATCAGTTAGAGTGAAGTAATTCTTCTTTTGTCATGCCATAAATGTTATTATTCCAAAGAACGTCACGTTAGATGGGCACGCCTAGAATATCAAAATTGATTTCGCCATATTTGTGAGATAACTGGTAACGCTGGGTTTTACGCACTTTAAAATCAACTCTGCGTGACCTCGCTTGGAGAATGCTTGCAGATCTTTATTGAGTGAGTCATTCCATATCATGCATTTTTCTCTCAATCTCCAAAGAAGTACGGCATTTTGAACAGAGGAAAGGCTAAACCCTGCGTCACTCCAGCATTAAAATTATGATCTATTGCAACAACACGATTACAACACGGATTTAACGGCCACTTAGAAAACTCGTGGTCCATCGAGTGAAATTACTGACGGCTCTTTTGTGACACTTGGTTAGAAAAACTTAAAGCAACCGCTTTGCTCTTACCTAAACCATAAGCTCTATAGTTTCAGTTCTCGGTGAGAACCGCAATGAGATCGACTATAAACCGATTTTGACGGGACGATTAAACAATTAGCTTTGGTCTAGATCCGTTAGTGTTTTGTTTGAATAAAATGAGTGTGAGAATAATATATTCTTAAATACAGCGTAAGTAATACGGGACATCCAACCTGTTTAAAAATCAAGTTGAATTATTTTTTGGCATTTGTCATTGATTTTAAATTTCAACATTTCAAAAAGAAGAACATACCATTGTAAATATGTATGAAAATGCAAATTCGTGGATGGTGCGACGATGACTAAATTCCCTAGCAAACGAAAATATACTATTTTTAAATATATGTATATCTACATACATGATGCTTAGTCATACTTTAAAATTTAGAAAATACAAACTTTGCATGGTTTGTCGTAATGCCGTAAACACATTTTGTGGCATTCTTAAAATATTCCGTTATATGTACATTATTCATACATATGTGCATGTATAAATATGTATATACTAGGGATGTCAATCCCGGGATTGGGTCTAAAATTGGGCTAAAAAATTTCGACATTCTCGGGGTTCCTATGTAACTATACCAACTTATTGGTATTAAAATTTTTATTTGTATATCGCTGCCTTAATTTGCTAAGGCCCTAACACGCACTTTTCAAATTTTACAGGAGAAGCAAAAAACATTTTGTAGTTTTTCACCACTTTTGGAAGAGACGACAAAAAAGCAATAAAGGATATGCAAAAATTTGTGTTTATGTAACAAAAAAAAAAAAATATTTTTGAATTATTTTATTTTAAATTTATATTTTTTATAGAAATTTATTGCTTTATTGTCTTGTCTTTCAAAAGTGGTGAAAAAGTACTTACGAGGGGTCAACGTATGGCCATCGATATTCTATTTGGAACAGATGAATTTACCCCAAACAGTGTTTCGGGATCAACATCCCTAGTATATATAGTACGTATGTTTTCATTATATGTTATGTAATCTTTGAAATAATTTGATTATCCTATAGAAAATTCGAAAACCTCTAAGTAGATTTAATCCGATTTTATCATAGTTTCTGTGTAGATGCGAGAAATTAAATAAAAAGAAAATAGATTACAAGCAACCGATGGTCCACACGGAAGATGGTTGCACGAGACAAGTAAATAGTGATGATTCGATACAAGTAAATACTCGATATTTTTCATTCGATTCAAGAACTTTGTTTACTCGATGCAATACCATAAGTATTTTACTTGGTATCGGGTAAAAGGGTCAGTATCGGATACTCGATACTTTGGAAAATATTTATTTAAACAACTGAAATATTGCTATACAATATTTAAGATTGAGGATCGGTTTACAATATTTTAGAACAATCAATAATATATTTCAAAATGCTACTCCAGAATTATTCAATATTAAAAATATTTTTGGTCCATTTTGCAATATTCCAATGTATGAAAATATTGCAGTACAGTATTGAAGTTCTAGAAAATACTGCCCGCCATGCATGTAGAGAATAATGTTTATTGAAGCCATTGCATTAAAATAAAATATTTTTAAAAAGCTTTAATCTGTTGATTAGTTTTCCTTCTATTATAAATTTTCTAGCAGTGTTTCCAGTGGAAATATCTCAAAACCATGATGTATAGGCGAAAAACTCCTGTTGAGTAGTGTAAACTGTAGGCTCAACCATGTGGTAACACAATGGACTCTGGCCACTTAAAAAAAGTGCAATTTGTCTCTTTAAACGAGTATTCGATACAAGTACATATTCGATACTTTTTTTTCGATATTTTCGGTAGCATCGATACTTTTATTCGATACAAGTAATGAGTAAAAGTATCGATACTATGTGGGTATCGAATCAACACTGCAAGTAAATAACCAGAGAGCTATAAAGCCCCATGAGAGCTATAAAGGTTTAAGGGCTTGGCGTACATATAAAGTATATTCTTTATTCTTGCCCACAATATAAGATTTTGAGTTTTTGCTTTAAGTTGAGTCGGTTTTAATGTTTAAATATTTTTTAATACATTTTTTGATTCACTCGTTGCAAATCACTTTGAATTAGTATGTAATTTTATTCTATTTTTTGTTTCTTTATAACCATGGCCTTAACCTGTTTCGCACGTTTGCTAAAAAAAACCATCTCTGCATGATAATGAAAATTTTAAATTCATTTATTTAACGTATGGAAAGCATCAAAAATTTATCAACATTTAATTGGTAATTTAGAACTATAAATCCAAGGAGTTGAGCGAAAATACTGTATGAGATTTCAATTGATGTAAGAACGAATGAAAGCTGATGTGAACGATCTGATTGCAACTAAATCTCAATATGTCGATATCAAAAATATCGCATCAAAAATATATCATTCGAAATAATATTCATACATACAATTTCAGCATGAAAATTGTCGATATATCATGTATCGAATAAATTTTTTTGTTCATGAAAAGTTAAAAAATTAACTTCTTTTTTTTTTTGTCGACTATGAAAATTACATCTGGTTAATTTTTCAAAGTCTTGACTACTTGAAACGGCCGTCTGATTTGCCCGTCACTATATACACTCTTGTTGTGATGACTGCATATATAGTTCTTTAAGCCTGTTTATACATTACTTCAAAAAATTAACGTTTTGTAAGTTTATTAACATGAACATACTTACTTTTTATATTTCATTGGTAAAAAACCACACGTATACATTTTTCAATTTTAAGTATGCATAAATATATATTTATTTTAATATATCACTGCCTTAATTTTCTACGGCATTTTTCAAATTTTACAGGAGAAGCAAAAAACATTTTGTTATTTAGAGTACTGCTTGGAGAATTTTTAATTTAAACTAAAAGAAAAGATCGTAAGTTTCGGTGCAGGTCTCTAAAATCTTTGGCACAGACGAAAGTGGGCACGTTTTATCATAATCCATCAAAAACTCGATATTGATTAGCAAATTAAGGCAGCGATATATATATTTTTTAATATAATAAATTTTATATTTTATTACAACATATAGATAAGTGGACAATTCATAACATAATAAGCATAAAAAACGTGGCTCAGGCAGATATGCATACATAAATGTCAGTGTGGCCAACTAATCGCTTTTCCCGCTGATTTTAGAGCTTTTTGAAAATTCAAACGCGGAAAAAGTGATTTAGCGCTTTAGCGGGTTTTTTCAATTTAAAATATCTTCGAAAAATCAAAGAAATTTTCATTGGCTAGAAGTACCAGATGTGTTCCTGTATTAGTGAAAAAGTTTTAATGTATTGAGTTTTCTCGCACTTTTATAAAGAAAAACATTGTACGTTTTTTTTTATAGAAAATACGCGTTTTATTCTTCACACTGGTCACACTGATAAATGTATTTAATTTTCTTCACAAAAAAAAAAAAAAAAAAAAAAAAACAACTTTGTTGGCGTTTAAATAGCATTTGTCTCTTTTCCTCACATGTTGAAATACATACATGTTACCATACTTTACTTTTTGAATTTACCCAAAAATGTTTGAAAATTTTATCGATAATGTGCTTTTAGGTATCAGTCGTTCAGTTTTCAAGTTTCGGTTATTATCAGCGCTTCTAGATATCATTCGTAAATATTTAAAATTGCAGGCGAAAATATCGATTTCGATAGTATCGATCGGTATATCGGCCATCCGTAGCATTTAGTTTCTCAGCCAGTTCAATATTAGCCCTGTTCACCAGTGTGGCCAGCTTTTGTTTTTCAAAATCCGCTAAAATGAAGAATAAAATGCGTATTTTCTTAAAAAAAAAGTGTACAATTATTTTCCTTATAAAAGTGCGAGAAAACTCAATACTTTTAAACTTTTTCACTAATACAGGAACACATCTGATACTTCTAGTCAATGAAAATTTCTTCGATTTTTCGAAGATATTTTAAATTGAAACAAACGCCGTGAGCGCTAAATCACTTTTTTCCGCGTTTTAATTTTCAAAAAGCACTAAAATCAGCGGAAAAAGCGCTGAGTTGGCCACACTGCTGTTCACGCTTTAGAGTAAAGTGTTGGTTAACGGAGTAATAGGTTAAAAGTGTAACACAAAATTACTCTACAATAACAAAATATACGGCATTTGCCTTTAGCCTTACTTTACACTTTTACTCTGGTTTGACCCTTGAGTAAAATATTTGTTACTCTGAGTAAGAGAGAAAATTAGTATTGCCTACTTCTTGATTTGTACGACAACAAATATAAAAAAAAGTTTTATTGCTAGCGCATTTAATTGAAAACATTGATCGCTGAGTATACTACCTCAGTTTTAGATGCGTTCACGCTCTAGGGTAAAACATTACTTTTTTACTGCGTTACTCAGTGCTTTACTCTAAAGGGTGAATAGGGATATTGATTTTATTCTGATGGGTTCTGCGGCTTCATTGTCTCTTTTTAGCGGAATATTTTCGATGTCTTGAATCTTTTTGAAGTTGAGCAGAAAATTTTTTTTATAAATCTTACAACTATTGTACTTTAAAATGTGTGCTTTTTGGTAATATATTTCATTTCATAAAAAATATTAATTAGAGCGGCAAACAACTTCTTTTTTTAAAAAAATTACGCCATTTACCCGATTCTAACTAGGCGTAACCAATTGAGTTGGAGAAGCGAAAGTGATCACAAGCTTTAAAATGTTCATAAGGAATAACGTTTAAAATGCAAAGCTTCAAACTTTTTCAATCTCAAACTGAAACCCTAGCCCCAAAAAACAATCAGCTAGTAAATAAGTTAAAAAATAATAGGAACATAGAATAAGTGAACAAATTTTAATTTTTTTAATTTTGATAAATTAAAATTTTGTTGTTTTGCCGATAAAATGTATGCAACTCCACTTGAGCATTCACCTTAAAGCATGTTTGTATTGTTGTTGTTGAACAAGTTCTTGCCAGACAGCTTGGCAGCAGTGTATAACATCTAACTTCCCTTTTATAAATGCTTTTGTTTAGATAATATCTCCAAGATTTGTTGTACATTTTTTCGGTTCTTGGCGAACTATATAAGTATACAAAGCAAAAGCCCCTAATATGTTACAGTGTGTGGGGTCTAAAATCAATCGTTAATTAAACATATACAATTTTCTAAGAAAACAAAACATTCAGCAATTCTTATACATACATAAATACATATTTATGTATATATTTTATGTACACTATGTAGGAAAATTATGTATCAAACATCACTATGACAATTTAGCACCAAAAATCTTCCCAATAATAGATAACTTTTAATTTATTTTTGCGTTAATACAAACTTATGGTAATAATAGGTAATAAAAAAAAATTTGTATGATTCTAATTTTTTTCAGATTAAAAATTTTGATATTCACAATGGCTAAATTTTTCTCTAAATATTTTAATGAATTGGTCTTCAACAGTAAAAACAAGTTTTTTACATCGACCTGGAATATTTTTTTTCCAAAATATTCTACACGATTTTTTTTGAATCTTCGATAATTTAACGAGGGTATCATTTGAGTTTAACCTTAGTCGTGGTGATTACAAATTAGTTTTTTCAATACTTTTGTGGAAATTTTGATTTGGGCGCTGTGATTTCAGAAGATGAAAGTATTACTTATTTAGAGATTCCCTTCAGGAACTTGTACGTTTTTTGAGGAACTAAGGACTTTGTAGACGAAAACTTGGTTTTCAGTGGTACCAATTTGAATTATATTGTCCGTGCACAAATATTCTGAATTTTTTTTTTTCTTTTTTCAGAGGCCTTAAAAGTCTAAAACAAGTTAATAGCAAAGAGAAAACTCTTCAAAAATCATTTAAACTAGAATCATTTTTCATTCTTTTTCTAAACCTGTCCTCACGTATAAAAGTTTTTACACATAACATTAATGGTTTTAATTTTATTGATGTATAAAATCAAAATTATAAAAGTTTTGAGGCAAACTTTCTTTGCTGTAGACTCTGCCAACTTTTAAGGAATCTGAAAGTGGAAACAAATTTTCAAAATTGTATCACTGAAAACCAAGTTGAACACTGGTATAGCCTCTAATCCTTAAAAAGACGTGTCAGTGCCTGAAGACACAACTTGAGAATTGGGAATATTTTCATCATCAACGTTTCGAAAAAAAAAATTATAAAATATATCGAAATGTGTTTATAATGATGAAAGGAAACTTTTGTCATGATCACTAAGCTCTGCCTCGTCATCAAATGGTAATACAAGGGCAGACTGCAAATGCCTATTTCAGAGCACGCCCCCCAAAACGTCGCGGAAACTTGAGAATATTTAGGGAAAAAATATACCAGATCGATGTAGAAATCTTTGTTTCGCTTTAGAAAACCTATTTACTAAAATTTTTAGCGAAAAAGGTTATTGAAATTTTTAACAGCTCACTCATACTGTTACTTATAAAATTAAATTAAAAAAAAAATCAGAACCAAATTTATTTCATTATGATATTGCTATTTCAAAAATAAATTTAGCCTATATGTACAGTAGACTCCGTAAGAAACTTTTTTCCGAAATTCCATTGTTGTACCCAGTTAAAAGATACCACTTTAAGCCAAAACTCAAGCGCCAAATTTTCATAAAGATCGAGCGGCAGCAAATAATGCCCAATTGAGATCTTAGTTAAATATATGACTTAGCAACTGCAAATGAATCGACGCAAGAGTTGAGGACCTCAAGTTATTTAAAGAAAGCGATTTCAATAATTTTGTTACTCCCAAGCACCAAACAATTTTTCGTACAGAATTTTTGCAATCAAACCCTTTGACATGGAACGCACTATCCTCAGGCATGCAGCATTCAAAAGTGACAAAAACGTGCGCGTCATAACTGATGCAACACATGGAGACCGGTGAAATTAATTACCCAATTCAACCGAATATTAACATACGTCGGGCGAGGCAAACAGTGTTGGTTGCAAACTGTCGAGCATTACCGGAAAATGTTTTCATCTGGCAGGAAATCGGCACTTTTGAACTATATACTGTCTCAGAAATATTCACTTATTATTCCTAAATAGGAATTTTAATTTTTGTTTATTGTTTTATAACTTCATTCAGAATAAAAATAAGTGAAATTCTTGTAATTTGGTATTCTTTACAATATCTTTTCTCGACTCCAACGACTGGGCACTTGATGTAGTTGCAAAAGTAAAGTCACGTACTCTACAGTAGTAGTGTATGCAGTTTGGTTAATAGGAACAATTTGTATTTCGACCGTTTTCCCACATATAAAGCTAAGAGTTCAACTAGACATCACTTGATCACCTTTTAACCGGGTACGTCAATTGAATTTTGGAAAAGAGGATTTTTCCATACATCATTGCCGGACAGACTGTGTATATATGTAAATACATATTTACGAGTTGATACGTCATAATTCGTCAACTTCATTTGTTAATCGGTGTTTGCTCTTTGTTGCCTAGAGCCAGTTCGTGAGATTGAGAAATTGGAGGAGTTTTCCAATTTCGAGTTTGGAGATTTTGGTTATGTCGTATAGAAAAGGTTCGTGGAATAATTTTAGTCTGATCTGAACAATGACAAAGAAAGTGGGTTAGAGTCTCTCTTTCTTCAAGGTTGTTGCAGCTTCTGCAGTGTGTGTTGTATAGGATGCGGAGTCTGACCGCATGGTCCCCTATTGCCCAATGCCCCGTCAGTACTGCAGTCAGTCTGGCTACATCAAATCGAGTGTGACAAAGAAGGTCCCTAGTTCTGCTATGGTTGAATTTTGGCCATGTTTTCCTGGTTACGTCGCATGTGAAAAGGATTTTCCATCTGCTATCTGCAAAGGTAAGGAAATAAAAGAGTATATCAGCCTTGATTTTATTCAGGGGAATTGCTACAGATTATGTTAAATGTAACTAACTTAAAATTGTGAAACTATGTACATATGTATATATATCTAGATTGCATTACTATATAAATTTATGATTAATTGATGTATAACTTTTTAACTAAATGGTTTGTTTGATAAGTAATACTGAAGAAGAATAATTTTATGTATTGCAATTGCATCAGATTACAGGAAAATTTATATAAATACTACTTA
Source organism: Toxonevra muliebris (assembly GCA_963691655.1). Classification (NCBI taxonomy): domain Eukaryota; kingdom Metazoa; phylum Arthropoda; class Insecta; order Diptera; family Pallopteridae; genus Toxonevra; species Toxonevra muliebris. The sequence goes on from OY829326.1 coordinate 127,996,234, forward strand.
CCTACACAAATCGTTTCAGTTTTATTTTATTATAAACAATATAATAATAATATGAGCTTAATAATTCCATAAATGATAAACGTGCTCACTCCGATATTCTCTTAAATACCAATAATACATAATACTGCATACGAATACATACATATATGTACATATAATTGTAATACGAAATTTATTTATAATATCTTTAAGTGAAACAAAAAATCAAATAATTCCTATTGCATGGATGGGTATAACAACATTGCTACTCACATATAACGTTGAAAACGATAACTTGTTGAGTTTTCTGAGAATTCATTGGCGTCGAGAGGGATTACATTTGGCGTCACTTCTCGCCACCGAACTGCTTCGTATGATTGTGTTGTTGTTGTTGTTGTTTTTGTTATTATTCACACAATATGCCAGTGTTGAATTTCATGGTTTTGTATACGTGCACATGACTTTAGTACAGTCTCTTGCAATGCAGTTTTTCTTTGTTTAAGAACTGAGTATAAAAAAATTGTTGTATACAGAGAACGAGCTGTTGTTGTAGTATATGTGTGAGTTGCATACATAGGTACCTACATATATAAAAACAATATGTATATGGTATTTTGTATGCTCCCCTTACATCGCAATTCATTCTGCCACAAAGTCTGTTTTCGAGTAAAATTCCAAACTATACCTTCACAGTAGATTTTACTGGCGACAGACTGTCTGGCAGGTATTTAGTATTTTGATATACATACAGACACAATGTATGGGTATGGAGGTATGTACGAATGCATGCATACACAGAAACTATTTACTTGCTTCAAATGACATTTGAAGTTTTCCACATTCAACAGACGAGTGATTCCTTTATATCAATTATTGCTTTATGCTTCATCTATTATATTCTTAAAACAAAAAGTTCAGATTTTTCGTGTGATTGAAAATATATTAAATTACTACATTTTTGTAGAAGATTCTAGTTAGTATTGAGCTGATAAGATTTTTAACGATGAGTGAGGCTAAGTCTATAGTGTAGCTATCATTTAGTCAATATTTGGTTCCACCAGTTCACTCTTTCGATCAATTACACTATACGAATTCAAATCCCAATTTACACATTATGGATTATTTTTGAAACCTAGATGTCATAAGCCATTTTCGAAAATTCCGATAGCTAAACTTTTAAAAAAGCAAACTTTGTTTTGTGTAATGTTTAAAAAAAAAAGTAACAGTAAGCAAGAGTTTTGGAAAAAAATTCGTCAGACAAATATAAATTCTTTTTCGATCTTTAAATATTATCAGGAGAAGTACTTAACGGTTTTCGACAGTTCTATCAATGCCATCCGATACAATGCCAGCAATTTCAGCGCTATACAATATAAACTTCGGAAACCCAAACCATTGAAAATGATGGAATGAATCTTCACTTCTCTCTTGGGGTTGTATACTTCTGTTTTCAAGCAGATTTTGCAATCATCATGGCAAAGGACCATGTCATTGATAATGGTTGGCGAGAAAGGAGCATTTGTGTATTTAGCAGACTGGGGATTTAGTGAATAAATTTCGCTCTTCACTACTTTTAGTGCCAATGGGAGTAAGGCTCCATTACCACTAAACCTTTAGTGGTAGTGGAAATAAAAATTAACTACCACTAAACCTTTAGTGGCAGTGGAAATAAAAATCAACTATCACTAAACGTTTAGTAGTAGTGGAAATCGAAACCATCTACCACTAAACTAGTGGAAATTATTCCCCACTACCACTAAACGTTTAGTGGTGGAATTTTATTTCCACTACCACTAAACTTTTAGTGGTGGTAGTGGAAAGAAAAATCAACTACCACTAAAGATTTAGTGGTAGTGAAAACTATAGTGCAGTCAAAATTTAGTGATTAGATCCCCAGTCTGGTATTTAGTGACAGTCCGCCTGCTTAATTCCCTAACCACAGCTAAACTGGTGATGCATTATAAATCCAGGCTGGATTGCGTTGCAAAAAACACAATAGCCTGCGGTTGATATGGGTTCTTGGACACACAGGAATTTTAGAACCTGTCCTCTTTTGGTCCTCTACACCCGTCAAGGCCTCCATTAATGAGCGAGTCGATTGGACCCACAATCGTAAATGCGAGGAACTGAGGTGCTTTAGATAGATAAAGATCATATTACCTGTGACCTGAGAGCTAGTGCCTGTGCTTCCTGTGGTTCGAAGGTAGAATGTGAAGAGACGGCAGACAACTTTCTTAGTGTCTGCCCCGCTTTCTGTCGAATCAAAGTAAGCATATTTGGCACTGGAGTGTTGAGAGACGAGCGATTTTTAGAAAAAAGATCTAACGCTCGGAGAATATTACAAAAATTATTTCTTTTAATTTCATCTTGTATTACAATTATAATTTACAGCAAAAATAATAAGCGCATCTAGACATTTTCTTTCACGTTTATAAAATCTGTATAAAATTTCACTGATTTTTATCCGACGGTTTAATAGCGGCTAAAAATAGGTTAATCTTCCTAAATATTTGTCAGTAACAACCATTATAAAGAAAATTTTTTGTTTGGTGTCCCGTAACAATTAATGCAACCAAAACTTTATTTTGGTTACCCATAACAATTATCATCATCAGGGAGCGGAAGAAAAGGCAAAATAAAATTTACTATCTGTAGTTATCTGATTTTGAAATTTAAAATTTCAGATTTTCGTATTTTTGATTATGCCGCTTCTGAGAAATAAAAGGGTAGAAATAAAAAAAAAATATTTATTTTGCCTTTATTTCCCCTCCAACATTTTTTTTGTTACCCATAGCACAATGACGCAAAAATTACTGTTATAAAAATTTTTTAATGCTGAAATCGAAGGTGGCATGCCAGAATTTTGAGTAATTTAAGGTCAAATGGCAAAAAAATAAAGGCACTTATAATAGTTAAAACAGATTTTTTTAAATCATAATTTTTCGATTTTTTTTGCATTCACAAAAAAAATTATTTTGGGTCAAATTGAAAGATAGCGTACCTTGATTTGTTGGTTGGTGGGTTACGGTGAGTGATCCAGAGCAACCTACTGTAAGTCACAATCAGCGCTAAGACTCGGTTTTAAAACAACTTCCTTATCGAACACTGAAATAATGAAATAATGGTTAAGTTCGGGTTAACTGCCGAAAAAGGTTATCTAGGAAATACTTTCCCATTTACCTTTGTCTTGTTTTTGTTAAAACTGTGCATTCACAAAGAAAATGGATGGATTTTTTCCAAGTTTTCACAGCTTCTGAAATGAAATAAAAAACGATAGGAGAGGGCGGTACCCGGTCGGTGAATCCGCCTTTAGAGTAATTGTTATCGTAATAGTTTTTTTTTATTGTTTTGAGCACTTATAATAAATATTAAATATTGAACATTTTTGAAATAGTAAAAATATCAAATTTTTAGAAGGAAAAGTATCAAATTTTGGAAAGGGAAAATAATATATTTACAGTGATCGGAACAATTTGGACAACTATTGTGAGTATTCATATATATCTAAATAAACGTTTTATGAAAAAATAAATTTGTAAAATTTTGTGTGATCGGATGTATGGACTTAATTACGGTTATATATCCAATATATTCGATATTGACTTCTAAAAACCAGTGGAGAATTCTTAGACCAACAATATAATTTTTTCCCGGCTTCAGCACCATCATATTAATATGTATACAAATTTTCAAGTTTTAAAACAATTGCACTTGTTTTAATTTGTAACTTTATGTAAGTGTTTAAAATTTTGATTAAGTTTGGCTGGTACTATGAATTTTGACCATAGTGCATGTGCGGACATTTCTGTCGTTACTGAAAGATTTCGAAATTTTTTCTGAAATATAACATACCAAGTGAACGCAACCACAAATTTGTTTTGTTTTTTTTATTTAATAAAAGAATATGAAAAAGTTCGTTTCGGTCGGAACAATACATACATAGAAAATTCCACAGAAATGTTGAAGTTTAAGCTTTGAAATATTTTCAACCAGTGAACAATATAAGTATTCAACTTTGTGAAAACATAATAAACACTGCTAAATTCAGTGTATATTTTGTTTTACGGTATTTACTGTGTAGTGCGTTCGAGTAATTAAAAAAATGGCAAAACCCGCAGCAGGTGATTAAACCTCGAGTTTTGATAAGACTTAAGGGCGAAATACATTCAAGGGGTCAAAATGAGACCGTTTTCCCGATTTTTTTTTTTTTTTTTTGATAGAAAGAATAAGATCATGATTGCCAATTATTTAAACACACATTTACGTAGAAAAAATTATTTTTTATAATTAATATTATACCAATAATTATACCAGTTTAACAAAAAAATTCGATTTTTCACTTGTTTTTTAATAACGTAACTGTTAAAACTCACTGCGTTTACAAACCAATTTAGAGGAAATATATAGTGTTTCTAATGGTTTGGTATACTGTAAATGAGCCGTTGTGTGCAAAGCTGGTGTAAATCAAAATCAGATTTTTGGAAATACTTTGGTTTTGTAGAAGTTCTGTACAAAATAGATTACTTACGAAATTTATTTCCCCGATGTACTGGCAGGATTATAAAATACATTTTCAACCTAGACTTACACAAGTTTCGCAGGAAACTAAATCAAGTTTAAATTATTGTTTGGAGGTTAAAATCCAAATTATAAATCACTAGTAATCAATGAGAAAATTTGATGGAGGCGAAACCTTAAAGAAGCAATTTTCAGGTTTTTGAAGACTACACATCTATATTTTAAATCTGACAAGTAGCTGCATGTAGAGTAAAATAATAGAATGCGAAAAAATTAAAAAATTAATTTACAATTCGTTCTTAACAATTAAACTTTTAAAGTGAAGCTTTTTTACTGGCGTTAGGTAAGTGTAAAAGCATAGAATTAAAGTATGACATTTAATTTAATGAAACATATAGAATAGTGAGGAATGGAAATAAAATTATGGAAACAATCGAGCAAACGTTGAAGTCCGGTTTCGTCGCTCGCTTGGTTAAATCGAGCCATAAACACCTATGTGTGTGCGCATGTAATTGATCACAAATTTAGCTATAATCGCAGCCTAATACTAAGTGTAGTGGGTAGCCCACTAGATTTTCACGCGGAAAGCTGCGGGTCCAATTTCCGTCTTGGTTTGGTGGTTAATTCTCATAACCTTCTTATATTCTTAGCGAATGACAACTATAAGAAAGTATACAAGTACACCTCTCGGCAGGCTATGGAAAAATTACCAAGTGATAACAAATTGCCACATCGTCGTTCGGAACCGGCGTTAAAATGTAGGTCCAACCATGTGTTATCACAATGGGCCGTTCTGGCCTAACTGTGTCCCTGGATAGCAACCTTACCTACACATTTTATAACACCCCGCCATAAAATTAGAAAAACCACAAATTTCCTGACAATTGGTGACAATGTGGAACTTGTCAAGTAATAATGCAAAAGTTTATCATTAAAGAGTCCACGTCGCACAGTGTAACATCACCATGTAATCGGTGGCCAAAAATAGAAAAAACTGTTATAGAGCAATAAAAATTTGCACATATGGCTATTTTATCTCTAAAAACATATGGTCCAAAAATTAACTTAATCCGGCCACGCCCACCTCCTATATTAACAGAAAAATTAAAAAGCTACAACTTCGAAAATATATGAAATATAGCGATGAAATTTTGTACATACGAATTTTTTAGCTATAAACACATATGATGCAAAAATAAACCTAATCCCGCCAGGGTCACGCCCACCTCCCGAATTAACTTGTAAATTAAAAGGCCATAACTTAAACATTATGTGAGATATGATTATAAAAATCAGTTATTTGAATATTTTATTCCTATAACCATTGTGCAAAAAGCAGGTATAATCCAATTACTACCGCGCTTACTTTCCACACAAAGCTGCAAAAAAAATACAATAAAAAATGACATCCTTCCAGCTTTAAACCACTTTTTAGAAATTTTGCTAATCTCATGCTTCAGATCTTTTCTTATGGCATCGCTTTTATTTGATATTCCTATCTTATTTGTAACAAATTTTACAATTTTTAAAATTGCTCTTATTTTTAATGAAGCCACTAGAAAAAAAAAAATAAATTAGTTATCATTCTACACTAAGGTGGCCACAAAATGTATGAAGAAAAAAATTTATTCGAATTATAGCTTCCGCCCCCTGAAACTATGCGAATACTCGAAAAACTACTAATTATGAAGTTTTAGACTAATCGGAACAAATTTAGAACTAGCTCATCGAGCCTAAAGTTCGGAAAATCCAATTTTTTTACTGTTTTCGATTTCGTTTAGCTCTAACGTTAGTTTTTTACCCCATAACCATATTTATGTATTTATTTAGAAATCTATGGCTCACCTTTCTTACCTTTTAACGAACAATGTCGATGGTCTGCCACTGCGTTCATCATCTTCGATTGACTCACGAACACTTGAATGAACCGCTCGTGCCACTGGTAAACGACCGTTTTCTTTAGAAAATCGTTGCCGAAACACTTTTCCAAGATTTCCAACGTTCGCGCACAATTAAATCCGTTTTTAAGCAAAATTTAATACAAGTTCGTTGTTGCAAATTTAAATCTATTTCTAAAATTGTAAAAAATCGCCAACACACACAGAGATAGATGTACTCTTGGCTACGTAACTTTTGCAAATGTCAAGCTATGACGCTAAGATTTAGAGGGAATATCAACAACAGATGTACCAACTTAACAAAAAATCGGAACGATGGAAGCGCCACACGGTGGTTATTCCGGTAACTTTTTGATCAAGGTGGTATACTACAGTAGCTATTTTCATCAGTGAATAGTGCTGTCATTGTAATTGAAGTGCATGGTTACTTTTGCTTCTACTAAATCAATTTATTTCGATTAGTTAATACTATATAAATGAACAGACGTTTACGTTCACAAATTTGTTTAGTAGGAACTGAATTTTCGCAGATTCTTGGTTCCAAATAACCTTATATCAAACAAGTTTTATCCGTCTTTTTTTATAACCATAACATTGTGGGAATGACCATACAAAGAAGTGCACAGTTGGCGGCACAAGAAGCATCTATATTTTGGTTCAAATTGAGAATTCCAATTAGAAAAGAATGCCGCACAATAGTTGATTATTCTAGCGCGACAAAATATTGCTTGGCTTCCTTCAAACCTTAGTAATCAGGGAAAATTAAAAAAAAAAAAACATTTGGAATCACATAATCGAATTTTGGAGTGGAAAAATTGAAAAAATGGCTAAAAATGAAAGATTTTTAATGCTAATATTATTTATTTTCAAATTTTGCGGAATTTATTGACTTATATTGGAAATTGAAAATAATATTGACAATTTCATAGTTAATTTGAAGCTAATGAATAATATGGAGGGTGTAAAAATATTGATTCTTTTATGGGCAAAATTGTCTTGGAAGGTTCCACTTCAAAATGCTATAACTTTTCGGTTTCTTAACTGATTTTAAATTTTTTAAGCCAAAATTTATTGTTTTTCGCTGTCTTTTACTAAATGCAATGTTTATTCCCAGCTAGTTTTACTAAATTAAAAAAAAGTTCCTCAGAAAAAGATATTATGGAAAATAAAGAAAAAACTAAAATATGGAAAATAAAGAAAAAACTAAAATATGGAAGCTTCGAAATGCAAGAATAGGGTTCCACCTAATTGTGTAATATGTTATTTTTAGATGCAGTACTTTTAAAAAAAAGTATGGCTCAAAGCGCGCGAAATTCCGCGAAGAGTCGTTTTTAGCACTTTTTTGACACTACTTTTTGATGTACTTTACCATATTAGTGTTTTTTTATTGCTATACGGTTGTATGGCGGTGGGTGTTAGGCGTCGCTGATTTTTACAAAACTTTACAGATACCTTTATTTCATTATTTGAGCCGTTGCGTGAAAAAGTGGTGTAAGTCAGTTTTTATTATTATTTGGATTTTCACTCTCAGGCAATAATTTTGGTCTCATTTAGTTTTCTACAAAAAAGGTGTACATCTAAGTTAAACATGTGTTCTACAAAGCTGCCTGTACATCGGGAAAACAATTTTATTGGAGCCCTATTTTGCACAGCGCTTCTACAAAACCAATATATTTTCAAAAATCTGATTTTGACTTACACCACTTTTGCACGCAACGGTTCATTTGTAGACCTTGTGCTGAATTGCAAAACTTTTTGTGAAATAAAAACAAATTTTTATGCATAATCCGTTTTGGGTAGACAAAACTTCGTTGTTATTTTAATTACGTTAAGAAAAGGTTGTGTGCAAATTTCAGTACTCAAGTCCGATTCTATTTTTGTCCCAAAAGTGTGCTGTGTGCCGTAGCGTAGAAAGGGAATCGACATGCAAAACTAAAATTCGGAAAAATCCTGGACAAATCATCACCGATTATAACACGAAACACGATCAAAATAACTTTTTGTAATAAATTACATTTATGTTTAATTTCATAATGCCTTATTTTGCCCATAATTGAATATTTTGTGTACCGATTTTAATGGGTAAATATTCATAGGAAAGATAATAAGTGATAGATTAGTAATAAGTATATAATTATAGTTCCAGGATGGAAAACCCAAAGTTAGAGCTAAACAAATTCAAAAACAGCAAAACTTTAGGCTCGATGAGCTAGTTCTAAATTTTTTCCGGATTAGTCTACAACTTCATAATTAGTAGTTTTTCGAGCATTCGCATTCAGGGGGCGGCAACCTAAAAAAAAAACACTTTCGCTTACTATGGACACCTCATTCTACATACTTGCGTTAATGTTTTTGTATGAATAACAAAAAATGGGCTTTTTGGGATTTTTTTCCTCTACCAAACTTTTTAGTTAAAATTGTTTTTTATACTATTTACCAACTCACTTTTAAAGTAACATGTTTCTTCTCAAAATTTTGTAAATAATAATAATACTAAACTATATGATCAGCAAAAATGATATTACCATAAGTACTGACAGAAATAATCAGAAATTCTGGAATCGCATAAATATTTTCGGCATTTTAAGAAATAATGGGTTATTTTACTTTAGACGAGCATTATTTTCATTATTACTGACTACAGGGTCAGGTCGTATAATGTTGTGATTATAATAGACATAAGCTTCAGTTTACAAAATGTCACTTAATTAGAAGTTATACGCAAAAACAATAGAAGCAGTTTTAAATGAAATCTGTAAATATTCAGTCTTACGCTACAATATAGAAAATTTACCAATATAAGAAGAAAAGTGGAAGTTTGTTCAAAATCTATTGTTTTTTTTTCATAAAATATTGATTTTTAATACAGTAGAATCTCGGGAAAAAGTTAACTCGCGGAAAAGTTAATCGCTCGGCTAAGTTAATTGAAGGGGTACAACAGATCTCTTAAGGTCGAAGTGCATCACACTTTTTCTAATCTATCTATCCAACGAAGTTAATTGAATTTCAGCGTCTATGTACTGCTTTGAAAAGTTAATTTTTGAGGTAACTTTTCTGAGCGCATGCATTTTTTCAGAACAACCGCGAATGCTTGTGTATTTAGAATATACTATGCATATTGTTTTAAGAATTTATTGTTTAAATTTGTCAACGTAAAAACAGTTTTGCTCATAGTGTACTTCTTCATTGTCAAATATCTACACTTGAATTGGTCAGCAGAAAACGTTTGAATTTGAAAGTTGTAATTTTCGAACGATTATTTTATTGTTGATTGGCATCATTAAGAAAATGCCAACAAAAGAAAAAAAAACAAACAAATTTCGACAGTTACTTTAAACCAGCCCAAACAAATCAAAGTGTCCGTAATGAAATTAAATGTGATGAAAATTAAATTAAAATAAATTAAGCATGTTATATCCGAAAATATATAACTATGGCTTCAATTTCTATGTATTTTTTTAGATTTGTGCGCCAGCATGAAATCTTGTTCAACACTTAGAGGATACCGGAGCTGAAGCCTGCTACTTCGAACAAATGGATGAATACATTGCGCAAATCAAAATTTCTCCCTTTTTTTTTGGAACATTTGTAAGATTTTTTATTTTTATTTAAACAGCCACTAAACAAATTTGTAAAGAGGCAAAACAGAGCTGTAAAATTAAAAAAAAAAATTTGGTTGAAAAGTTTAAAAAAGTCGGAATTTATGGTCCAAAATTTCGAAACTTCCGAGACCATTCTCGATTTCTGGTAGCTGTTCAAAGTTGGTTATATTAAAAAGTCAGTCGACAGGTGTATTGCAGTCTCTCAGCCACCTGGTTGCAGCAATGATAACGGAGAAACTAAATGAGTCTTTCGAACATAAATACAGCAGACGATTATGGGTGCATTGCTTAATAATTTTTATTTTTTCAAAATATTTAAAAGCTGCATAATATTATTTTTTGTTTTTTTTTATTAGCTACATATAAATTATAACTACGGAATTAAATTGAATCCAAAAGATTAGAGCTTGTCTTAGAACGCATAATGATCGTTTTTAATGTTACTTGTATGTACTCTCCTAACTGCTACAATTGTATCCAATGCTTGCGTAGTTCTCTGAACTTGCTTTCCAATGAAAATCATCACAAGCTTGAAGCGAGGATTTGGCGGAGTAATTATTTGTTCAATGGTGGATTTATCAGGCCTGCAATCACTCTGATAAGATTCAATCGAACTGTTGGCAATGAGCTTCAATCTTTAACACAATACCAATTGATCAATGTCATTAAATTGGATGATTTGAGATTGTGCATGGTGACAAAATGCAAATTGACGTACTCAGAGAGATTTATACAAATTGATTTAGAAAGTGTAAAGATTTTGAATTAACATAAAATGTTTGATTTGGAATCCAACTAACAGTGTTTAAAGAGCTAAGTGAAGCAGGAATAAGTCTATATTACAATTGAATAAACACCGGCTTTATGTGATAATTTTTGTCGCAGAACTATAAATTGCCACAAAAATGGGACACAACACACAAAACGCTGAAGAGGTAACTTTTTAAAATAATATAGGTACATAATATACATCAATAATTTAAATATATTTTTGTATTTAATATTGATCAGAATGTTGATTGTTCGGGTATATTATGACTCAAAATATTAAAATGATATATGTAAGTACATACGTATGTATGTACGGTTTATATACATATAATCGTCTATATAAAATTAAATACAAAATATGTATAATATAATAAATGTACTAGAGAGAAAGAGCGAGAAAAACGAAACGACGACATAGTGTCTGGCATAATCGCACAAGTTGGCGACATTCTGTCTGCCCTGATCAGTGCGTTGTTGCCACATTTGTTGTCGGGTACGCAATATAAGCTAAAGGCATGAGACCATTATACTTTTCTTTGCATTGCTATACATACCACCACAGAAATCTACAACTGGTTACAAAGACACTACGCAACAACAATACAGAACAAAAAGCACACAATAAGAATTGAAAGACTGCAGCTATGTGTGTTTAAGAAGACTATCAAAAATAAAAATAATATAATCTTTACGCTAGCACTTCGTTCACTGCCAACGTATTTCGGAAATCTTCGGCGGGTGGCTCAATGTATTTATATACATACATATGTATGAATGTTCACACAGAAAAAGCTGTTATGGTGATGTTCAAATGAAATTTGACAACAATGCTTCATCGCGTATTGAACGTTTACTTGGGTATCAAACCTGTTTGTCGCACAAAATAGAATGTGTACAACGCATATGTATGTAGGCGTGCTTACACACATGCACGCGTGGCCTATATGTATGTGTGAAATATAAATATGTAATTTCAAGATAACGTAGCAAACGCCAATAAGAGATTAAAATCAGTTAGAATAGTAATCAATACACCCTACATTTTAAATTTTTTATATTTATAGGTACCTTATTACAAATTTTATCAAATATTTATTTTAAGAGTGTTTCTTGATAATTGTATAAATATATTTGTGCGCATTCATAGTTTATATTGAATTGTTATCTCACCAACGTAGTTATATTGACGTGCAAATACGATAAATATTGTTATAATACATATGAAGCTTTTGGCTTTGGGTCACTGAAAAATCAGTTAGAGTTATTAAAAATATAGCCTTAGTTAAAAACTATTAAAAGTGAGTACCTTGCTACCGGATTCCAAATGATGTCGTTATTGACTCGACATATCTATTAGGAATGTTCCGAGTATGCAACCCGAATTCGCATACAATTTGTTTTTCATATTATTCGCTCGAAAGTGGCAAAAGAATAAAAAATAAATAAATTTTATTGGCTTTTTATTTTTTTGGAGTAAGAAGAATTCTGATATTTAGTTTGTTATTATAATTAAAAAACTAAAAACAAATGTTCAGTAGAAGAGGATATTGTACTGTATATATGTTCGATGGGTAGTCGATTCAAAATTTGTTTTCAATCTATTTACAAACAGTTTAGCCTTATCGAAAGCTAAAACAAACAAAGAAAATTTTGGCTAAAAATTGATAAATAAATTTTTGAAATCTACTAACAACATACATATATTTAGAAAAGGAATAACCGTACTTTTATTTGCATACAAAAATACTGCAGATTTAAAACTTTCGCCGAAGAAAATTATGGAAAGTACTCATTTTTTCTGGCTTCTAAACAACGAATCTTTTGGGGGTAAATTAGTTATAGTTAATTTCAGATAATTTCCAGCTCTTACTCATTATTCCTGAATTCGATTTCAAATGATAATTTGAATATTCAGAACATACCTAATACATATGTATGTAGGTATATGTATGCCCATATGAAAGGAATTTGTTATGTATAATTTGAGCTATACTCTTTTGCTTGAAACGATTATAATGCATTCTCCCTTATTTGACTTATTTCAAAGGCAACTAATTTGAGAAAACATAAAAAAATATCTTTCAAAGGTCCATTTTTCCTTTGCCTGAGTTTCTACTACAAATGTTTTATAATTTCTTCGCTTCGTTCCCTAATTCTTCTTTTATTGTTGTTTTGCCGACACAAAGTCTCTCATTTTTTATTCTGCTTATAACATCCATCGCTCTTAGGCCTTTTTGAGTCGCATAGATTGTCTAAACCAGCCGAAAAAACAAGAATAAATAGAATAATGAAGTGTTGTAGAGGTGTAACCATAACCATTTCAAACATATTGAATAGAATTGTTTCTAAAATCTTAAATATCATCTCTATAATGTTAGAATTTGAAACGTATGTGGTGTTCCCCTTAAAATGCAACGCTGTTGTGTATCTCACAAGTCACTGGCATACTCGCACACTAACACCCACACACTTTAGCACATCGATACTTAACACAGATACTCAAAGTATCTTAGAGACATGTTCTACCTACACACATGTTGAATCCAAAGCAACAGTTGAATTACATTGGTGGTAGTGCACGCTATGTACTCGCCTTTAAATAAACACATTGTGTTGCACTAACACATGCAGCGTTCATTAGAGCCAGAATGTCTGCCAACGACTGGCTGAAGTATATGCTCAGATATATTTGTACAAAGTGTTTAGTTTGAAATGAAAAAACGAGGCGAGCGAACGTGTGCTGCCAGCCAATTAATACTTCACCTCTCTCCGAACTAACCGCACAAACTATCTAACAAACAAATACCCGTTCATAGTGAACTATTAGAAAAAAATATAAACACTAAGAGACAGCACGACTACTAGAGACGTTGTCGACAGTCGAACGTTCGGTTCGGGTTTTATTCGCTATTAACTCGCAACCTAGAATGAGTCTCCTAAATAGAACGCAGAACACTTGTACTTTGGATTCTATACAGTGCGGATCGTAAGCAGCTCTCGACCGTGTTAAGTGAATCAAACTATAACGAAAACTTTTACAAATTAATTATAATTAAAAAATTAAAATAGACTAGAACTACAATAAATGCATAGCAAAAATAATAATGACGTGTAGTGTCTAAATAAAACATATTAAAATCAAGTGCCTAAATACAACAATACTAACTAAAGTGTAATCCAATTAGTTGTGCAAATGTACTATAAGAAACTCTTATAATCAGATTTTTATTATTGTGTACATACTATATAACTTCAAAACCTATAATGGAAAGTGAACAAAAATCTATGATCAATGGTGATAAAGATTATGTATCTGCGGTAAATATCAACACCACATTGGTATCGTCAGTGATCAAACACGAAATGATTGACCCGGGATTAGAAAGTAAATCTATAATGATTTCCAAGTCAGAAAATTCTCACATGCCATCAACTAGCAATGTAATCTTCACGTCAAGTGCCAGCAATAATATTAATAATAATAATAGCCCGAAAATGGGTTCGCGTCGCATATTTACACCACAATTTAAACTGCAAGTCCTTGAATCCTATCGAAATGACAATGATTGTAAAGGGAATCAGCGTGCGACAGCGAGAAAGTACAATATACATAGACGCCAAATACAAAAATGGCTGCAATGTGAATCGAATCTAAGGTCTTCCGTCGCAAATATTAATCAAAGCAATGTTAAACATCAATTTCATAATATTACCAGTCGTCAGCAACAGCCACAACAACAACAGCAACTACAAATGCCTGTTGCAAGTAGCAATAATCATTTCAGCCATCATAACCATCACCATAATCATCATCACCATCCGCTTCAACACCAACTGCCCTTGGACACAGCCGGGCAAAGTGTTGCCTTAAATTCTATAACAGTGCCATCATTACCCACGGGAGTAATAACTTCGACAAACGCCTCGACACAAGGGGTACTAGCAGCAGCGAATTTAGCCGCAGTGGTTGCTGCAGCAGCGGCCGCGGGTGCAGCGGGGGCAATGGTTATAGCCAGCACATCATCTACAAATACATCAACAACAGTCTCACCACTACGCCCAACAGCAATAGGTGGCAGAAGTAATGCGACAATGTCGCCATCATTACTCCATTCACACCACCACCAGCAGCACCACCACTATCAAATACCATACACTCATACACCTGCCGGTAGTGTGCCTGTATCGGTGCCAATTCTAACACACCATATTCCCCCTCAACATCTTCACCATCACTACCAGTATCATAACCTGTCGCCACATGCACACTCACTAACACATCAACCATCAGCATTTATGCCGTCAGCATGTCTACCCGTGACTGTTTTGTCTACAGCAGTTTCTGCATCTACATCCACAACAACTACTAGTGCGCCAGCATTAGGGAGTGTAGACGAGAAAGGCGAAGAACAGAACATAAGCAATGAGTTACGTGAAGCAACAAAAACAACAACAGCAAACAGTGCAGATGTGACAGGAAATAGATATATGCATAGTCATGAATATGTGTATAAATGCATTGAAAATGGTACTGAGAATAAGCACGAAGGCAAATATGAGGGGCCACAACAACACTATTCATTTATACGAGAGTCACCATATAGTGTAACGGTCACCCCAATGGACCTTTCGCTCGGGTCTCGACGTTACAACAGAGATAACATAAATTATAATTTACAAAACTTATCCAAAACTGATGATTTGGTTAATCGCAGAGAATTTTCGTTTGAACGTGTAATCAATGACAATTCTGTTGTCGATTTGACCTTCAGAAAACGCAAGGTTATTGCGACAAACACTATTGCAGATGAACAACCTGAGAAGTTGGGAAAGTTTTCGCCAATAGAAAATAAACCTGAGTCAGATATCAAAACTGAAGTAAAAGAGACTGATGTTTCCAAAGAAAATAGTGAAGACGACGTTGAACTTGA
This sequence comes from Toxonevra muliebris, assembly GCA_963691655.1. Lineage (NCBI taxonomy): Eukaryota > Metazoa > Arthropoda > Insecta > Diptera > Pallopteridae > Toxonevra > Toxonevra muliebris. The sequence goes on from OY829326.1 coordinate 128,011,933, forward strand.
AATAGAAGAAAAGTCACCACCTTCTAAGCCAGTTAAGCTATTCAAACCATATCTACTGGGCGATGATGATGATGAAGACAAAGCGTATAACAGAAATTCAAGTGCAACATGTTCCAAAGTCGACACAAACGAACAACGTGAACCAATTATATGGAGTAATCATCCAGCATGCGTATCGCCACATAGCTATGACAGTCGTCAAGATAGTAGCCGAGGCAGTAATTTTCAATCCCCATCTGCAGAGAAATATACATTTCCAATCGGGAGTCCTTACTTTCAGGGAAGCAAAACGTCAAGCCCACAAAGTGTCCTTAGCCCAACATCAGCACCAGCCTTATCACCAAGCTTTCCCTGCCCAAAAGGATCCCCAGTATCAGGATATGAAAGTTCATCGTCAACCTACAGCGATACATCTTGCAGAAGTCATCCCTACAGGATTATTACCAACGGTAGAACCTATAACCTCAACCTCCAAATGCATACAGTTTACAACGACAACGTAATTCAAGAACAAAATTGTGTTCAAAGATGGCTGGACCAAGATACGAGCACCAACCCACCGGCAAATAATGCCTCCATTGCTTTATATGCTTAATATAATGCAGTTTATTGTTTATTTTTGCTCTACGAGTATGTACATTTTATTATTAGGAAGAAAAAACTGGATCAGATTTTTAGTAGTAGATATACATAAAATAATTTACATATGTAAGCACATTTCATTAATAAGAAAACTAAACATATCAAATATTAACAGACTTATATACTTACATAATATCACTTCTGTAAAATACCTTTTCATTTTCTTTTACTCTAATTCAATTAAATAGATATTGTCATCAATCATAAGTTTAAATAAGTTTTAAGAATTATGTTGATAACTTATAAAAATTCAATAAAAAGTTCTTCAAAAGGAAATTAACGTTTGCAATTAAAGTACAGGTTGACAAAATTAAAAGCTTTAAACTTAAATAAATGCAATATATATGTACATAAATAAACATATATAGACATAAACCTATGATATATATATGTTTATTTTGAGAAATTTAAAATTGAAATTTATGTGATATGAAGATTAAATATTTGAATTGTTAAACTGAACTTTTTATTATATTCATACATATAAGAAAAACTGTATTTTAGTATGAAGACGGAAATAAGATTTCTTAGTTTCACAAAAAATGTCTCCAAACATAAGCCTTTTGCGAATAAAAACAAATAAAAGTACAAATGCAACCAGTTTTTTTATTCAATAAAGGAAAATCTAAATCAAAACAAATATAGAAAATCATTCCAAATCTTGGGTCTTCGAACCAAATAATGAGGTAAGTTGTTGAAAAATTAAGCAGGTTGATAGAACATCGTTGGAGGAAATACTTCACAACGACACAAGTCATAAAGGTAACCAATCGAACAAAAGTATTATAAGCCTTAATGAGTGCCCAAAATAAAGATTGAAAATGCAAATTCCAGGATAAAAAAGGGATTTTTATACTAACTGTGCGTCACTGAAAAAGAAAATGGCGCTCGTGTATTTTTCCAAAGAAGTGTTTTCTAGCTCTTTCTTCAATCACTATGGTACATCTCAATAACGGTTAATCCAAATAAAATGAACTGTATATCGCTCGAAAGTTATGTTCTTTCCGACAGTATACCGTTTATTGGGTAACAAACGATGAAAAAAAACTGGGCTTTCCGACCTTTTTAAAAATCACTCACTGCCATTTCTTCCATTAAAATACATAATTTTATAATCTACATATTCAGACTTTTGTTCCAACTCAAGAAATACGTATATTGTATATAAAATCGAGTTGGCGTGAAAAATCAAATTTGTCTGCCTTCCGTTAATATACCACAACTTCTAGTCGGAAAAAAGAATATACCTTTCGAACGATCGGACAGAACAGTTCATATTAATTTGATCAACCGTTAACAAAGTTTATGACAATAACAACGGAAAGAAAAAAAAAAAATTTTTTTTTGCAAATATCTCGATAAAACTTCTTTGAAAAAGTACATGAGTGCCATTTTCGTTTTCAGCGACCCAAAATAAGTCTAGAAACTACTTTTGCTTTTATTGTAAACTAGTTTTATAGGTCTCATTAAGTTAAAGTTTTCTACCTGGTACCTTTCAACTTGACCTAAATTAGTATCCCAGATTGCAATAAGCATCAAGTAAAAGTATTATTTTAATCTAATTTGCAGTCCCAAAATGGAGATTTGATGTTTCTTAACTTGGCTAAATGCATATTTTGTAGTGCTCACAAGTTCATCAAGTAAAAGTATAAACCCTATACCAAATTGCTAGCTGGAAAAAATTATTTGTGAATTCTATTCGATTGCGTTGCGCTTTTTATTCCATTTTTTTATTATTATATAATTGTGTAATCGCGTTCCAAGTTCGGTTCTCGGCATCGCCGTATACTTTTTTTTCGAAGACGATTTTTTATAATTCCCATAATTTAGCCCCACACTAGTTCACAGTAGTTCATCAAAATTATTTTTTAGTGGTTTTTGATTACATAGTACATAACCAGGTATCAGATTATAAGGAATTCTCCTTTTTACTGCTAAATCCTACATGGCTGATAAAATATATAGGGTAAACTGGGGTGTTGTGGACCACGGGGAATTGCGGACCAGCGTCGTATTTTTCCCCTAGTAGTGGTTGACAGCTGCAAATAACTGTTGTCAGATCGCCTCATGTTAAGCTCAAATTCCCTTCAGTACTCGACTTGTGTACACGCACTATTATTTCGCTTCGATAGCAAATAAAAATGTGTCACTTTGTGTTTCGTTTAATTTGACCACATTTTTCGAGAACCAACTCAGGTAAATATGTTCATAATATTCGCGGAATCTGAAGCCTTCGACACAGAGAAGAAATTTTGCATGAAGTTTGCATTGTGTTACTTATATGCTGCCATATTGTAAAAAAGAGCGTTCGGGGAATTATGGACCACTTTTATCAGGGAATTACGGACCACTCAGTTCTTGACATTTGACAAGCTGACTTCGTGTATTTGATGCATATGAGTAATTTTTCATACAAATGTTGAGTTTAGGTTCTTTTGTGTAGAGAATTTCGGTTACATTTTCAAAATTTTTAAATTTTCTGTCATTTTGAATCAAAAATAAAGTTTTTCTATCACGTTTTTTAATTTTTAATCGATTTTCAAAATAGTCCATAATTTCCCCGAGATTGTTCAAAATCGCTAAAACACCATTTTTGCGCCAATTGATATAACTTGTATAATTTAAAAAAATTTGACCGAACTGCTGCGACCCAATGATAGGTTATTTTTCGTACTACAAATTCAAGCTTTGAAATTTTCAGAAAAAGTTATTTTTTTGCGAGTTTTTAGCCAAAATAAAAATGCGGTCCACAATACCCCAGACTCCCTTATTTAGTTTTTAGGTCCACAAAATCCACTCGCTGATTTTGTAAAATTCTTGGTCGTTGCACAGTATGAATTCTCAATACGACGCACAGTCCCCATATAAAAGATGGACAAAAATGGAAGGAGTTGCTTAAATGAAATGAAACTTAATTTCATAAAGGATTATGGCATGATGATTTCAAAAGTGAAATCGTCTTTGTGGTACCGGTTACACGTTTTATGAAACCGGTTCTTAGCCGACTTTTTTTACCTTTTAAGACACTATATAAGTTATTGCTTAAATTTTGTGAATGCACCTAACTAAAAGTAAAAATACCATTTGCTAAAGGGTTATAGTATGCTGATTCTAAAATCGGTTTTTAATACCGGTTTCGGTTTCCAGATAAATGTTTTTTTGTAGACCAATTTAAATATTTTGTACGCCAATAGTACGAATACATATGTAATTTGTATACCAACTATGGGCATCTGTCAATATTAGGAGACTCCTAAAACTCGGGGAAATTTAAATTCAATGTAATGTCAACATATTTACTTGAAGTTTGTCACTAATATGTTAAAATTTATGCTTTAGAATGTTTTGAAGACCAAGCCATGAAAATTATGGTACAAAAAAAAAATGCTTTAAGTTGAAATAGTTTAATAAATTTCTTTAAATTTTTTTTTTTTTTTTGTATTTAAGAGTATTAGTAAATAGTAGTTTTCTCCTAAGGTTGGTCGAAGTTGGCCAATTTTTTCCACCCTTTAAAAAAGTAAGTATTATTATTAACAAAATAAGGCAAAACAAATTAAAATAAAAAAGAAACAAATTAATTTAAATTATGAAGCCGGAAAAGTTGAATGCCTAAAAGTATTTGTTGTTGAATAAACTTTTTATTTTAATTTTTTTTAAATAACTAAATATTTTGTATAAAAAATTTAAATTCCTAGCTACTCACAGCTAGTTTTTTTATCTGGCAAGTATGAAGCGAAGTGTTTTATTTTTTTTTTTATCTCTAATTCAAACAAAATAATTAATTTTGCTGTTTTCGGCAAATTTTGACTTTAACTGTCGCTAACATCATAATAACACATAACAAATGCATTTTTTTAAAAGCTGGGAAAATTCCATAAACGATGTGATAAAATGTAGTAACAAAAAACTATTAAGGTGGTAATTAAATTTAAAATTCAATTTTTGGGATAGTTTTATTGTACTTATGTTCTTTTAGTTAAGTCATTAACATTTTGTATTTTTATCAATCTAGTTTTGAAAATAAATATTTGATTTTTGTCATTTTTTTTAACTATTTCAATTTAAATAAAAAACATTGAGAGATATCACAATGATCCTGGTTCGGATGGAGTAGATCTGTAGATACATTGAAGATACGATGAAAATTTAAGCGCAATCAGTTCATTAGTTTTGGAGATATCATGGCAGCCATTTAGAAAAATGATGTTTTGAGAAAAACTAGTTTCAAAGTTCAAATACGCATGACTGCTGTATCAGGGCCTGCAAATAAACATCTGTAACTTTCTATCGACGGTGAATTTCAAAGAATCCCTTTATACATATAATCTAGAGCGATTTTAGAAAAAAAAAACAATTTTCAATTGTTTTGACCTACTTGAAAACAAAAAAAAAAATGTGAAGCGCCAGTAATGGAAAATGTCGGCTTCTCTAACAATTTACGCTTCTTTTCAATACGCTTCAAGTCTTCCTTAAAAAGTAAAAAAATTTGACTAGCTTCTGCTGCCTCTAATTGTATTACCTCCAGCAGGTTGTTCGTTAAAAAAAAATCATTGATTACTGTTTGTACGGTTGTAAATCTGTAAGTTATTTCAAAATTAAAAATGGAACAAGCAAACGAAGAAAATATAACACAGAAATTGTAATGTAAATACTTTATATAACCACTTCACATTTATTTATTTGCATAAATTTTTACTGCCAATCTACTTCTGCCATTTTTTGCCGAAGCCGAAAGTGCAATTTTAGGCCGAATATCCGAAGAACCGAAGCCGAATAATAGGTCGGTGTGGCCAACTCAGCGCTTTTTAGTGATTTAGCTGATTTTAGTGTTTTTTTTTAAATTAAAACGCGGGAAAAAAGTGATTTTGCGCTCGTTTTTTCAATTTAAAATATCTTCGAAAAATCGAAGAAGATTATAATGACAGGCTTTCTGGTCAATATTTTCATACGCAAATAGTTAACTATTTCATACTTTATCCCAACGTTTCGGAATTCGGAATATTCGCCGTAAAAAAATGTTACGTGTTTTGTAAAGTTTTTTTCGGGTTTTTTTTGTCTTTTGTTAATTAAGGACTATATTTTATTTAATTTAATTACTTGACTGAATGTTTTACAAATAGTATTTACTATAAATAAATAAAAATCCCCTGAAGAAGGCCTAAAATTTGCGCCGAAACGTTGGGAAAAAAGTATGAAATAGTTAACTATTTGCGTATGAAAATTTCGACCAAAAAGCCTGTCATTATAATCTCGATAACAATACATAAATTGATCTAATAGAAAATTAAAAATAAGAAATTTTCAAGATGTATGTGTTTCTTGTACCAGATGTTTGCCTGTATTAGTGAAAAAGTTTAAATGTATTGACGCTTTTTTTTTAAGAAAATACGCGTTTTATTCTTCATTTTAGAGGATTTTGAAAAATAAAAGTTCGCCACACTGCTAGTCACCATACCTATACACCCACTTTCGAGGTTGATTATGGCGATGATTTCTCCTTGTTATTTTGCTTAGTATAGCTTTGAAGTACTTCCCGAAGTTATACTTTTTGTTCATGTCTCGATTTATAATCGAGTCAAAAATAAAATAGAAAATTTTAAATAGTATCTATAAATAAATAAATAAAATATATCAAACGATTCGCATTAGAAAATATCCAAACCCTAATTTTTTGAATATATGGAGTACGTGGAAAATCAAGTTTCCAAACAACTAAAAAGCCACGGTATTTTTATTCAAAATATGAGCTGGTATTTTCATTATTTAGCAGAATTTACATCGCAAAGCCGGTGTGCTTTTATGTATGGCACAGATTATAAAATTTAAATCCCAAGTTGTGACGCGAAAAAATAGGTATTTTTCAAGAATTTTTTTCTAATTAAACTATTATTATCTAAAAGTACATGTATTGAACTTAACAGTAACTAATTTCTATTCAAAAATATTTAAAACTTTATGAGTAATGAGCGATCCCGTCGACGTTTTTCTGGAATACATATTTTGCGGTGACGAATATCTTGCAAATCTACATCATTTTAAATCCAAAAATGAAATGGATTTACTTTTATTATAAGATTATCTAGTGACTAATCGAAGGATTTGAAAATAATGGTTTAGAAGTTGTTGAATAATCGTGGTCACCGACTTCAATAATGACTTTTTTGAGGAAAACGCGTTTAAAGTTTCAACTTGCTTTAAAGTCAAGAAGAAATTTTTTTTTTGAAAATAACAAAAGTCAAAAATTTTCTCCGGATCAACTTAAAAATTTATAGACATATTTTTGAAAACATATACTTTAAGAAAATGCAAAAAAACAGATTTTTTAAAAGTTAGAACTGGAGGTGCCCCCTTAAAAACTTTCTAAATCGATTGATTTCAACTTTTTATGCTTTTTCGAATACAAAAAAAAATATTACTAAAAAGAACACCGAACACGATATACTTGATGTATTGTACACCGAGCACGACGAGTACTCAGGGTGGCAATGAGTTATTTTACAAAACAGTATCATTAAATTCAAAATAGTATTAAGCAAACGAATATATTTTGACAAAAAGCAACTCTGCAACGAGCTGAATGTAACCACCTTGACCGAGCACGAGAGAAAATGGTTTGTGTTCGTCGAACACCCAGCACCAATATAACCAGGCACTAAGAAAAAACACCATGAGAGTGCATGGGAGAGAGTAAAAGCAAAATAAATGAGTGGTTTTGCTCTTTTTCTTTACTGCGACCGCCCGCACCCGAAACGAAAGCAACATATTTTGGAACAATTTTGAGAGATGCGCCTTCTATGTATGATATATTCTTTGGTTTAATGGACTTAATTCCAACACGAAGTTGTCGCTAAATATGAAGCGCAATGTAGGAACATTTCAAATTTGTATCGCTTAAAAAATAAGAGCTGAATGTCAAAAATAAAAAAATAGAAGAAAGCTCTAAATTATTCATAGAACGTGTAATAATATTAATTTCTTTGAGATAAAAACCACTCTGATTACAAAAATGTAAAAGAAATGTGATTGTATGGAAAAGGATAACGAAGAGTTTTTTAAACTATTTGCAGTTAATGATAATATCAAATTAACCCCATAGTTTTCAAATTTTTGATTGATTTAAAAAAAGTTGGATTGATAAATTTTGATGTAAAAAACATAAATCTCAAAACTCTAAAAAAATTAATGGGCGAGGTTTAATGAAGCCGGAAAGATTGAATGCTTAAAAGTATTTGTGATTGAATAAACTTTTTATCAATTTAAGTTATTAAATATTTTTTGTATAAAAAATTCAAATTCTCAGCTACATACAGGTAGTCTTTTTAACTCTCTCAAATTCAATTAAAGTAATTAATTTTCCTGTTTTTGACTTTGACTGTCGTTAACGTCTATAACGCATCATAACTTATAATTGATGCATTTTTTAGAAGCTTAGGAAATTCTATAAAAGATATGATAAAAACAAAACAAAAAACTATTAAGGTGGTAATTACGACCGTTTTGATGAAGGCTATCTAAAGATACGCTTGGAAACTAGAAACTCATTCAATATTCAAAGATCGAATAGAAAATAAATTGGAATGTAGCTTCAAAAACCCAAACTTTACCGTTCTTTATAAAACAGCCTTTACGTCCTTGATTTTAACTATTTTTATTCACATATTTTTTAGCTAAACGGCAAATATTTAGCGTATTTCCAATCAGCTGTTTCTAATGGCATTTAATATGAGCTTCAGAGCCGCATATTTTGTTCGTTTTTTTTCTTTGTCACGCTTCATTGTTTGCTCCGCTACATTCTTTGCTTTAGCTGCATACTTCACGCTTCACATTCTGTCCCAAACTTTAGTAATAAAGATTGTGTAGTAAGCGCATAATCGTCAAAGGAATGACGATTATGCGCAAGTATGGGTATTCATGGCTGATTTTTTGCGATGAAAAAGAAACAGTGAAATCAAAATTTATTTATTCTTTTGGTTGCGGAGACATGTTATTTTCTTCTGTCCAAATAATGCTGCAGTTATTAATTTAAATCATTTAAATCAGAAGTTACTCCTTGAGCTTTCAAAACGAACGGATAAAGCCGTATATTATTACATACTGCTTTTATACGGGCAGAGGTAATTGGTTATTCTGTTTTGTTATGGCCGCTCAAGTTTATACGATGCTTGAAATTAGGTAAGCTTTTGTTTTTGACAAAAAACAACTCTGCAACGAGCTGAATGTAAACACCTTGACCGAGCACGGGAGAAAATGTTTTGTGTTCGTCGAACACCGAGCACCAATATAACCAATTTGAAACAATGCAACTCATTGTTTCATATGAGCGTGCACACACATCTGCGATTTTGACGCATCGTTTTTTTCGAACATTCACAGTTCCCCTATATTTAGGTACATGTGGTTGTTTTTTTTTTTTGGGTTGTTACCGAGTATCAATATTGCTTTCCAACCTAATTAATTTTTATTCGAAAAAGCATAAAAAGTTGAAATCATAGAAAGTTTTTGAGGGGTCACCTCCCGTTGTAACTTTTAAAAAATCTAATTTTTTGCACTTTCTTAAAGTATATGTTTTCAAAAATATGTCTACAAATTTTTAAGTTGATCCAGAGAAAATTTTTGACTCTGTTATTTGCAAAAAAATTTCTTCTTGACATTAAAGTAAGTTGAAACTTTAAACGAGTTTTTCTCAAAAAAGTCATCATTGAAGTCGGTGACCACGATTATTCAGCAACTTCTAAACCGATTATTTTCAAATTTATATGCTGTTTTAATATATAATAATCTAGATTGATCGAAGGTAAACTTTTTTTTACAATTGAAACAGCGTTTTTTAGTTAAAATTGAACTGTTAACTTTGACAGTCGGCCATTTAACAAAATATGCATATTTTTTCAAATCTTTCGATTTATTGAATCCATTTCATTTTTGGATTTCAAATGTTCTAGAAAAAAAAAAAGAAACGTGAAAAAAAAAGAAAGTACAAAACTCTCATTAAAAAACCCCTCTCATTAAACAATGCCAACAACAAAGAGAATCAAACTATTTCAACGACTCATTGGTTTTATGAGAACAACTGAATTTTCAGTGTAAACTGGAGGCAAATAAATTTGTTCGTGATGCGCCTTCTATGTATTATATATTCTTTGGTCAGACACTCCATTTCTAATAATATGCTCACTCCGCTCTACTTTGTTTTTGTTTTCTCTCACAAATGGGAGAAGTGTCAAATATTGTCGGCTTACGTCAAATCATTGGCAGAATTCAATGGCACCGAAATTTGCTTACCAATAACTCTGCCAATGGGAAAAGTGTGAGTGTGAAAAAATGTGAGTATATAGCATTGGCATGCCAGCACTGGCAGGTGTAGACGCTGGATAAAGTAACAATAAAAAAATTTTTTTCTTCCTTTGTTGCTTGTCAAATTAGAAATATGTAGATTTAAATTGATGACAGCTGCAATTACCTTTATCTTAAATTTTAATGAAATAAATTGCATTAAATTTAAATTTGTAAACTTAGTACTTTAACTGGAAAAAAAATTATGTGTCTGCAGGCACTCACAGTTGAAATGAAACTTTGTTGTTTATTTGAAAATTATTAGAAAACATTCTGTTCAAGTTTTCACAGTCTTCTTCTCTATTTTGTTGTTGCTTTTCTTCTGTTGATTCTCTATACACTTATCGGCACACACACTGAATAGTATATAACACAAGAGAGGAAAGCTCCGTTATATGCAATCAAGCAGAGGCAACTTGGTCGGCTCTCTCAATAAAGCACATGGAATAAAACTGCGAGAAATTAACTCTCTGGTTGATTGTATATAGACGAATAACAACTTCAAAATTTCGTTTCTTACTGTTTTCGTATGAGTGCAACAAAAACGCGATTTTTCACGTGAACTTTGTTGCTGAAGCTTTTCCACTCATCCTCTTTCTATTTTCTGAAGCTTTTCTCGGTCGATACTCTTTACACTTATCGGCACAAGCCCGACGTAATACACGTATATAACACATGAGAGGAAAGCAACTATATGGAATCAAGCTCTGTCAATAAAGCAAATGAAAGCACAAATAAAATTACAAGAAGTCGACTCTCTGCATGATTGTATGTCGCCGATCCTCATACTACCTAAACACTAACAACAGCATAACTTCGTTTCTAATTAGTTTCGTATGAGTGCAACAACAATGCGATTTCCGTTGCAAAATTTTCGATTTACCCTCGCTAAAGAAGTTTCACTTCAAAAAATTTCAAAATAACATACTTCCTCTTCCATATCCAAAAAATTAATTGTTAAACTACATAGAAAACAAATGAAAATCGAGAGCTCAGAGAACAAAAACACGCGGTTTATACGGCTATTTTTTGGGTGATTGCACGGGGACGAGCCCCAATGGATTTTGCATCGCTTTACCGTCGTACGTCGCAATCAATTGTGTTTAGGTTATATTATTAAATTGATATAAAAAAGTGAGTGAAGAGTAGTAATAAATCATAGAAAATAACTTTTGATATTATAAAAAATATGCACATATATTAACATCATTTAACATAATATATTTATACGTTCTATATTATAATATTTTAAGTTAAATTTACAACATGAACCAATTTGATTTGTCTATGAAATATGTTTTGGTGTAACTTCTGTATTATCATTCAGCGAAATTTTGGTAACACTTTCTCCTTTTTCTGCAAGTATATCCTCAATATTTCTTTTACCATCAAGATCTGTAAACCAATTCAAATTATCAGCAATTAAATGATTGTTTGCGCAGCCATCACATCTAACTATGACAACTCCCTGTCTATAAGCCACTTTAGAAATGCTTTTCGTATTGCGTGTGCCACATACTATAGAAATAAAAAAAATTGAAAATAAATTAAGTTTGATTAAAAAGGTATAGCTGCATTTTTTCTCTTGAAAATTGGCCTAATACCTAAAAGAAAAACTTTAACACAGGGTTCAAACTGCTGTCGGCAGAATAGTAAAAGCACGCAAAATATGCTATTACTAAGTTGCCAAAGCTAAAGCAGCAAAAAATCATTTGCTGTTGCTTTGCATTTGCTACCATAGTTGATTTGATATGTGCTACCGAAAATTACAGCGAAACAAACTCATGTGATGTTCCTTTGCATTTGCTATGATTAGCTTAGGCTATGACTGCTGAAAAATCCAAAGCAATAATAGAAGCAATAGCACATTTTCAATAGTCAATAATGTGCTGTTGCTGTGACTATCAAAAACTTGGAAACAAAAGCATAGAAACAGCACATCATCGGCTATCAAAAATGTGCTACTGCTTCTGCTATTGAAACATTTAATTTTTAAAGCCCTGGTACGAGGAAGCTTTGATAACTTTGCGGTATTTTAGAAATTTGTGAAATCAAGTTTTTTTTAAATCATACTAGAGCCTGTGCAAAATGGTTTCAAAGTACTCGGGTGAATACATTTTTGACACTTGCGAGGTGAATATTATTGTCAAAAATTTATGCGAATATTTGACCGATGATATAAAAACAAGACGAGCGCAACAGATAGATAAGCAGCAGAGAACAAACAATAATAGTGTCGCTGTAAAAACGCACATTTTGTTCGATAATTTTTGTAAAAAGGTAACAGTCCTTTATTGATCTTGCTTGCAATAAAATGACAATCAATATAACCATACATTTTTGGAATATTTCATTCATAGTGTTTTTTTTTTTCAATCACTTTTTTATTTAGTTAATTGTATATGTAATTCTCCATAATTGTTTGCCAGCCATTGCTGTCAAAATTTATTATTGTCATCTTAGTAATAAAATGATGTACTATATACATAACTATAGTTTTGAGATAATCGCACTTTAAAAATATTTTTTCTTAACCATTACAGGTAAAACACTTTTGTTTTTATTTAAAAAATGATACAATCAAATATTTTTATCAAACGGAAAAATGTGTAGATAGAATCGACCAAAGCGAATTCAACGGTACTATCGTTGAAAAATTATGAATAAATGTTATACATCATTTCATTAGTAAGATGACGATATATATTAGCACATATATTTTATGATAGGTTTTTATATTTATTCTATTTATTTTTATTTTTTTTTTTTGCAGAATTGTTTCAAATCCTTATATTTATCCAAGCGAATTTGTTTAACCAAATAACATATTCAAATAAAAATGGGACAACCAGCCATGTTTTGAATTTATTTCAAATTGCAAAAGTGCAATTCAATTTCACAGCAAATTCTCAAATTGAATAAAAATGCAGCTATTACAAATGGAACTTTAGATTTTTATAAATACCTTTGCACGTGTATATTAGCTGTAACTTTGTATTAACCACAGCCAGTGGTACCTTTGTAGTTGCTGTGGAAAAATATTTGTTTTGATGTACATAGGATGCCACTGCTCTGGGTTGCACACTTAACCGGAGACAGGAATATATTGAGCGGATAGTGAAAGCTCGCCGAATAACATTCATTCCAATTTCTTGTAGACACAACCAGCAACTTAAAATTTTAGAATAAATAAAAATTAAAACGAATTGTAAAACAACAAAATTATTTGCATGTGACATCAGTGGTGCCAGATGTTAAGATATTCTCTTATTGTATAAAGTACATATTTCTACAAGCTTGTTCGCCTTAACATAACTTTTTACTGTAATAATGACGCTGATGAATGTATTAAGGGCTTGTGCGAAATGTGACTAAATTTTAGCAACTGGCTAAATATTCCAGAACTGCTTTAGAAACTTCCAAAGCTGTGCGAAATGTTTCCAATGCTAATGTAGTTTTTGCATTATCCACTATAATGTATAAAGTAAGTGAAAAAAATGCGAGCATTAACTAGAGTAAAAATCATCATTCGCAGCAACTTTGTATATTTTCTAACTCCTTATTAATTTTTCATTCTGCGACCCTTGTCAGTACATAAATTTGCTTTTTTGTTCGTAGTAACCAATTTTGTTTACATCTTATTTGAATTTCTTTTGATATATTTTGAGGTAGCAGCTGATTAGAATTAGCATGCTCCAAAAAAAAACTAAATTTTAGCCACATTCAGAGTTGTAATTAAGCAAAAATTTTAACTACATTATTAACTATATTATCAACATTTCCAGCAATTTAGCCAATTGATAAAATTTAGTCACATTTCGCAGATGCCCGAATTGCTAAATATTTAGCTTAAGAATAGGTGGATCATTAATCAGATCATAATGAAGAGCCCAAAACAATAATAACTACGTTAATTGTGGTGGTCAATAAACGTATTTAATAAATTATAGCCAACTACTTTACAAACTGTATGCTTGCCGATGTTCTTTTGATTAAAGGCGCTGGCACATAGAGTCCTTTGTGTACGTGAGAGCGAAGTATACAACTTATAGCTAATAGTGCCGACACACTAGACTGCATTTCAGGCAAAATAAACATTTTGTTGAAATGCGTCTGGAATGCAGAGTTTTCCCATATAAAAACTGTCAAATGATATTTTGCATTTCAGAATCATTTTGTTGAAATGCGGAGTCAGAGAGCAACTCATTGCCATTCCTCCATTATTCATAATTGTTATATAAATTCTTTGTAAACTAAATTGAAAAACAACATTTTTATTTATGTTTATTATACTGTCAAAAAATGAATTTGAAATTCCTTTTTGGTCGTGTGCCCACCTAAATTTTAGCGAAATTCACTCTCGTGTGTCCGCACTATAAGATGAAAAAGCCTTCATAAAATATGAGAAATCGTACATAGTGTAGCCAATACACAACGTATACGTTGAAATAACGCGAGAAATTGTGCAACTCTCAACTTTTGCAGCACGTTGAGAGTGTTGCAGCTATCAGTTGATTAATGTTGTGTATGATGTATATGATTGTATATTCGTTGCCAACGTATGCATTATGTTGCCTCTCTCTTTCACTGCTTTCATGTCGTTCGCACCTGCTCAACGGACTCTATGTGCCAGCACCTTTACTCCACATGTAGAAAGACGTGAAAATTACTATGGAAATACAAAGGAGCTTATCTTTGTCCAACATGCCCGTCAAATAATTTAAACTAAATATATTAAAGAAGTTAAATTATCGACGACTATAATTTTGTTTCATTTTATACATCTATGAGCGTTTCAAGCTATAAACAGAATTATAGTACCCACATACAGTTGCGATTTCTTCGGTGCGAATCCGTAACGTAAAAAGTTACAACAATGCAACTCTTTGTTTCATATGAGCCCGCGCACACTTTACAATTTTGACGCATCGTTTTTTCGAACATTTACAGTTTCCCTCTCTTGTCGTCCCAAAACGCAAACTGCTGCGACAAATTGCAAAATAAGGAAAAGTGAACAAAAAGAAACAAACTCAGAAATGCTAGATATTATTTTTTTTAATACTATTATTTTAATTTATATATTTAATTTAATAGTTCATTGAACTGGTAAAAATTTTACCCAACTTTAATTTTATATGTGGCAGAAAGAAATAAAATGGAATTCAGCTTTTCTGATTTCAATGCGAAGAAATCGCTACAGTGTGTGCCCCCTTGCATTTTCGAAATTTGCTGCAGAGACGCATCGAAAACGGTGTGAGTTCGCACCGATGAAATCTCAATTGTGTGTACATAATTTTGCGGCGTATCATAATTTTACGCGACGTAAAAAGCTGTTTGCAATAAAATGCTGCGTAATTCGCTTATATGAACAGAATTGCAGCGTATGACAACAATCTGTTAATAAAAGGTATAATTTATTATTGTAATTAATAAAACCTGCAAAATATAATCAACTAGAAACTTGTTCGGCAAGCAACTTAAGGTTGTTTTCGTGTTCAAGAGCATAACGCATTCACTAGCCCTTCGAAAACTTCTATATCGACACATATGTGTTCATTAATATTTTTCACATAAACAAAACTGGTGATTTCGTAAAGTATTGCAGAAAATAAATTTTGTTAATTTGGGATTAATATTTCCTTTATTGTAGAAAGATTTAAAGGTAAGCATATATATTTCAATCATAATATAAATAATTATAAATTGTATCTAATAAATGGAAACTCCAATATAAAATTGTTTGCAATAAAAAACATTCATAATCGTTTTTGTTTTTTTTAGATAAATTAATTTTTAGATTTTGTTATAGACTAGCACAACTTTTATGGGGGACTTAGAAATCCGGTACTTGGAATAAGTAAATGAACACTGCGGGAAAATACCATTTTTCAAGAGGTCGATATGTGTACACTTGTATATGTATGTTAAATTGCCGGAAATTGAACGTTGCACCGAAATGTTCCAAGTGAAAGAACAGAATATGGAATACAACTTGGCCTGGTTTCCCAGGTTCCAATGCGGGTCATCCTCAAAATAATAGCAGCATTTAATAGTTAAGCTCAACGCTCAACGCAGAAATATCCCAGATATCCAGCTTTTAGTTGTATACATAAGCATCTACTTATATTTATTTATTTTTGTATTCTCTTGATTATAAAAATTATAAATTTTTTTATTCCACACAGTTTTACATGTGCATATACATTTATTTTTCAGTTTAATAGCGGCATAAAGAAAAAGAAGTAACAGAAAAATGGCTCATGTAACTTCTTCAAAGGAATCTTTATCCCAAGCACTTCAGAGTCGAATAATACCAAACCAAGAATATTTATTACAAGGTTCTATTTTGGATTCAGCTGTTGATCATCTCCTGCACAGGTATAATACTTAGCTTTAATCTGCCAAGAAAATAAACTCATCAAAATGCTTCTTAGATTTCAAAAATATTTAAATAATTGCACTATGTGTTAAATTCAGTTAATTACCTATCATTTTTAATCATAAATATTTTAGATTGAAAGGACTTTGTGATAACGTTGATACAGCTCCAGAACTTTTTCACGACTTAGAGCTTTGTTTGAGCCTAAGGCAACCAAACCAACAAGCCCCCTTAATGTTGCGTGTTCGCCGGGCCTTAGATCGGGATGTACCATATCAATTACGATATGTTGGTCAACCAGAACTTGATAGAGCACGTCCTACACTCGTTCGTTCAAGCATTGATGTTGGATGCACTTCTGGAGTAGTGGAGTTCCTTAATGAGTTAGGTTGCAGACTAGATTTTGAATATGTTAGTCGAGGTAAGACTAGAAGTTATATAAAAAACTAAATTAATATCATATTTTTACAGGATATATGTTTCGAAAAGGGCGAATGAAAGTAACTGTTTCTAAAATAATAAAAATTGTTCCCGGAAAGCAGCAAGAAATGGGAAATGAACCAATGTCACAAAGTTATCTTGTTGAGCTATCTGTACTGGCGCCGAATGGCCAAGATGCTATCGGAGAAGAAATGCGAATTTTCGCTGAGCAGCTGAAACCATTAGTGCAACTTGAAAAAATTGATTATAAGCGGTTGGGAGCTATTCCCTAAATGTGTTTGATTTAATATATTTTCATTAAATTGAATATTAAATGTCAACAGATCAAGAAATCAAGCAAAAACATTACAAAAACACAAACAAAGCGTATGGATTGTAAAGAGATCGCAATTCGAAATTTCGTAGATGCCAGCTGTGGGATTCTTTGCTATCTCTAAGTATTTTTATACCCTACACACTCTGTGTACTGATATTGGTTTATTTATTTATTTTTGTTTTGGTAACAATATTTTACCATTATTTCTCTGGGCAAATTAGTAAGTGCCAACTACCATGCACATGTTTTCCGCAATACTGTGTATATAAATGCGATAGCGGAGTCGATTTTGTAATGCCCGTCTCTGTGTGCACGATAATTCGAGTAAAAGTTGAGCTATCTTTACCAAACGTGAGATAAATATTTCTTCGGATCAGGACGAGGTTAAGTTCTGAAATGGGGAAATCGATCAAGGAAGCATGGTACAAGTGAAGTTTTCAAACACATATCAAGGAAATGGGCAATAAGATTGTTATGAAAATAACTATTTTTAAGAAGAATCTACGCTTGATTCTAAGTAAATTTGCATTTTTACAAATAAGTATTATTCGCTATACATGTAAGATTTTAGTGAAAACTATTAGTTTATTTTCAAAAAAATAAAAATTGCCATATGCCATACCTCGACTTGAAAGTAAACCAGACTTCAAAAATTAGCTCCCAAATAAATTTAAGTTTACAATATAATTATAAATGCTTATAAATATAAGTAAAATTTTCAAAGAGTGCAATGTAAGGGAATACTAAAACAAATTTTCAAAATTAGGCAATAGCCATGCCTTCCTCTCATATAAGTGGCATCTTCAACGAATAATAAAAAAGGTAATATTGGTACAAATCAACAAGGTTTGGGACAGAGTTATGATAATCAAAAAAACGTTTCTTACAAATACCATTAAAACGCGTAATAACCATTTCTACCTACCGTTAAATGCAAACGGGTGTTTTTTCATGAGGCTGCGCCTGAACTTTACATTTCCTTCCGGACAGCTGCGCCCACATTGTTTTAATTGTTATTGGATGAGTTCGGCGTTTAAGGGCTAACATGTAAATTAGAAGGATAAGAACATGAATTTACTTATTTTTATTCATAGGAATTAGAGGACTCCCTTAAAAAGATCAAAGTATAAGCTTTTATCTTTTTTTTTATTCGCACATCCTCACTGAATGCTCAGTAAATTTATCAACTAAAGTCGCAAATGTACTGAATTCTGGTTCTGTAGCTCTTGGTGCTACAATCGCATACTTTTGTTTCTATTTCTGTCGCAAATGTGCTGAATTATATTTCTATTCTTTGCGACAACCCGGTTTAAGTTGCTTTTACACAAGAAAACCAGTTGCTTGCGACTGTAAAATTGTATTGGAAAGAGGGGATGATATGAAAGGGGTATTCCCTGTCTTATCACATATGACATTTGCAAGCAATTAATTTTTTTGACTATATTAACAGACTAAAGTTGAACTCCATAACTTTCGTTTGCGTCTAGCTGCGTTTGACAACTAAATTGAACTACACGCTTTTATATATAGCGAATTCCATTGTCTTCGCATGTGCCGGATTGCCGCATTAAAACGCAAATGTTGGGCAACTTTCAAATGCGAAGGCCTAAATTTTAACAGAAGTTGCTCAGATATTAGGTCCGTTCCCGTACTACAAACACGAGTGAACGCGTTCGCCCAAAACAGCCTAGAAAGTGTTCCCGTACTCAAAAAACTTGGAAATGAGAGAGTAATTGTCTTCTTCTTCGTGCACGAAAAAGTGAAAATATATTGAAAATTTGAAATTAATAAAAAAATAAAGTATATTTAATTTTTTCTATATTTATTTATTTTCCTGTAAGGTTTAACAATTTTTATTGTATTGAATATCACAGAAACTTTGTTTTTTGAATTTAACTGTCGTTACAGTTTGACGTTTTGTTTTGTGCAAGAATAGTGGTTTTGTGTGTTCCCATACTTTTGTGCATTTTTGTCTATCACAGAAAGTATTTTTTTTTTACTGTTTACCAGACTTTACCCAAAAAGTACGAGAACAGACCTATTATTCGAAGAAAAACAAAGAGAGAAAGAAGATATATTCTCAAGGAGATGTTAATTATCATAATTAATTAAAAATTGATGATAAGAAACTGATTAAAAAGGTAAAAAAGAGAGAAGTAATTATGCGAAAAGTAGCGCAATTTACTAAAACAAATTGTAGAGGATTCATTAAAAAGTCAAAATCTTCTATTTTATTTTAGTAGATCACTTAAACAAATCAAAAACCATTTTATCATCAAAATGAGAGAAATTAGCTGATTGAATATGCCGCAGAATAACGCATGCATTAGAGTTGCCTTTTATAGTCCGCAGAGACCGAAGTGTTCGCAGTCGCAAGTTATGGAGTTCCACCTTATGGGCGTTCTCATATTGGAAACAATGCAATTGCGATCCGTCACAAAGCGGCAATTGGCAATGCTAATTGCTCTCAAACCATCGCAATGATTTTCATTGCCAAAGGCGTTGTGTCGAATCGCAGTTGCTCTACCTCTGAAATTTGAAAATGTAAGTACGTGTATATTTGTTAAATTTTTATCTACATTCTTTACAAAATATTTTGAGAAAGTTTAATTTTTACCGCACATGTTGTACAACCAGAAGACTGGTGTGCGAACATCCTCATAAACGGTACACATTTCATCACATCGCACCAAGTTCTAACACTAAATTATATAGTGAATGATTGATTGCTAATCACTCTCGCAACAGTTGCCAAATTTTTGAGTTTTACGCTGCATTTAGGCCACCCGAACGAACGAAATTATTTTCATTTATTTGGCCGGTGTAAATGGTGCAGCTACAAAATGCTCACGAACAATGTTCAGGCGGTGTACGCTGTGTAAATGGCATAGATGGTAAATGGTGCCTGAGCCGAACGAATGATAAATTCTTCGTTGGGGCTGATCGGTCTAAGCTCAATTTTTTGCGCGAATGCAGTGTTGCCGTTGATATGAAATCGTGGAAATGAACTAAGATATGATAGAAGTGGCTCAAGTGGCACGGTCGCAAGCATGAACGCCTGTCTGAAAGGGACAGGTAGAAAAAATAGGTGGTTAGAAAGAAACGGGAGTTTCTACTTCTTTCTTACTACTTAAATTTTCTACCTGCCTCTTTCAGACATACGTTCATGCCTGCGCCCGTGTGAACAGCCACAAAGGGATGAAATGTAGATTAGTTTTAATGCAATGCTATACTAGATAACTTATATTCATTTTCTGTATAGTTTTAGCGAAAGTTGAGTGACTTCCAGGTTATTTACTATTAATACACTTTGAGTGCTGATGTTTGAGAATATTATAATTTATCACTACACTGGGCGAGCAAACAAGACAGCTAATGATGTTTGTTCGACGTCAATGTTCGTCCGGTGTAAATGGTTGCGCGAATGACAATTTCCAAATTTTAACAGAAGTTGCAATTCTTAGCTAAAGAATCTTCTGCTTCGGGCGGTCTAAATGCAGCGTTAGAAACGCACCCACTCCAAATGATACCGTTATAGCAATTTGTAATTTTTTTTTTCGAATTTTTTTTTATTAACATTTTTGGTAATAGCGTAATTTTTTTTTTTTTTTTTTTTGGAGTTTTGGCCGTTTCCGGTAATCGAATGGATTTCAAAATGTGGGGTTATGAGCGGATTTATAATAGGTCTGTTCGTGTACAATTGTGAATAGTTTTTAATGGTAAAGTGTTTACATACTCGAAAAACTTGCAAACGAGAAAAATAAGAGCGTAAAAATGTAAGAGCCAAAAAGGAATTAAAAGTTTTTGCTTTTCACTTGCAAGCTTTTACTAGAATGTTTGGTTCGACCTTTGTTTTGCTCTACAAATATGTAAGCAGAACTAATAATAATCACTCACTCTCTGCATTTTTGACAAATCGGTGGTAAACTTCAAAATTACGTGTAATGTGCATATTTCTAATGGGTAAATTTCTTTGTGTTGTCAATTTTAGTAATAGGCAATTGAAGTCAATAACACCCTCACAACACTTTATATGCTTCTGGGCAATAATGACAATTTCTTTCCTCGAGTTCCCAAAGTTATTTTTTTCGGAATAAACAATTTTCCCTTGGCACCCGTTTTTAGTATTTTACGTGTTTGTCTTTGACCCCTGTTCCACGTTGCAATTCTTCGTGCAAGCAATTGCATGCATCTCGAGTTTGTAGGTGAGGGAGGTGAGAAGTTTGCGGGGTAGACAAAATTGCACGGTCGCTGATGTTGCTGCAATACTTTTGACAGTTCAACTCTATCTCTTTTTCTCTTTGCTTTATTCGTATTCTGATTTTGAGAAGAGCACACAGACTTGCGAATATAAAATACAATTTATGTGATTATTTTGTGTGGATTTCGGCATTTTAAAACTTTTGAGTGTGAAAATTAATTAAAAATTGTGTAAAAACATTTAATATGAAATATTTCTTTAGTATAAATCAAATACACAAATAAATTAATTTTGTAAATTATGTTGTATGTTACTCAATGAAAACAGTATAAATCAAATACAGAAAATGTATGTCTAAAATGGGGCAATTTAATTTCTGATGTATTGCTGCGTGTGTAGCACTTGAAAGTATGTAGCAACTCCTAAACAGAATTGCGAATAGCTGCAACACAATTATTGCAGCGTGGAACAGAAGACTTTTCCGAACGCATTACTCAAGCTTGTTGAAATAATAAATCGGTAATCGAAATCTATCAAGCAAATACCATCCACAATGCATTTTAACCTGCAAAAACAGTTCTATTGGTTGTAAAGTTTTAGTTTGCTAAAATAATGCAAACATTTTTTTTTATTTAGATCCATAATATAATTGTGTTAATTGTTTTAAACTTTCAACTGCATGTTTGATTTTGTATTTGATTAAAAACAGGTATTTAGTGAAAAGTACCGAAAAGGTATTTGATGTAAAGCAAAATGGATGTGGAGATACCTGTTTTAGCTGGATATCTTAATGTTCCAACTCAGTCGGGTTTTTCATTAAATCGAATCTCTAAAAAGGTTTGTTTTCCGCCTTTTAAAATATAATTTTTATTTATTTTAACAACAATTATATAACGAAAATATAGTTTACCATTAAACAAAAATTGATAAAGTCGTAAAAACTTGTTGGCATAGAGTGGCAGGGTACCTGTATTTTTATTGTTTTGATATTCATTTTCTTTTCTGATACATATTCAACATAAAAAACTGTATTTATTTAATATGTTAATGCTGTATAAATGTTATGTTTAAGCCCTAATCCTATGAATCTCGAATTGTGATTTTTTTGTTTCATTTACTTATTATATACATATCTTCTTATCTGAAAAATAGCAATATGGTTTTGAAACTTAAACTTTAAAGTATAAAACTCAAAAACTTATATATTATTAGCAATATATAAATTTATAATATAAATGACAACAAAAGTAAATTATGCAAAGACAGGCGTACGCTGAACCTTAAAAAGGGAACGAGGCAACAAAGTTGGGTTGATTGGGCGGTATTTACCATTGCAATTAGTAGTTCATGAGAATGCTTCAAACATCCATATGTTATTTCACAGTTCACTCATTTTTTTATGCTTTCTGAACCCAAATATCACCAGAATTATGATTTTAAAACTCATAATTTTAAAATTATTTGCTGTACAAACCGCTTGTCAAAAATATAATTAAAGATCTACGGCGATCTTAAATGTTATGGTGCTAGTAGAATTAGCTGAAGTTGTGTTTTACGAGAGTTCCAAAAATCACAACAAGAAGGAACTTCCCACAAAAAATTGTCATTTAGCTTTAATAAAATAGTCTTCCAATGCTGGCTGTGCTCGTTTTCAAAAAATAAAAATATTATTGTTTGTATGTGATCTTTGTGGTAGCATTAGTGGTATGTGCTCGTGTGCTTTTTGGAACCCTGGGTTCGATATTTGACACAGTCAAAAAAATCGAAATCAATAGAAAATAAAAATTTTTTACGCTGCAATATCCCTTATTTTGCAATTGGGTACCTTTGTAGATATCTTAACATTCGTGTACAAATATAATCAAACAAACAAATATATATAATTGGAATCCAAATTTAGTTATTTACGTTTATTTCTTTAAATAGATAATTAAAATTTGTGGTTATGATCACCAACTAAATTTGCATAAAAGCGATATTTTTTCACTGGAATGAAAACCATTCAATTAAAGTGTACGAGATACATATTGATCTTTCAAGAGATCGCTTCTTACAAAAAAGCGTAGATCAAAATCAAATGCTTTACGGATAATGGTTCAAGTAACTTCAAGACAATATTATAATAAATTTTGAGGTAATTTTTAGCAGTTTTTAAGAATTTAAAAATAATTTTTTAAATCATGAATAATAAATTCATCACAGTGCTTTATAACCGAGCCTTATACATAGGCATGAAATGCGAAGCCACTATTGCTTTACTGAAACCAGAAAAAAGGGGAAAATAAAATGCAATTTTATTGATAATAGTTGCTAGTAAATGAACTAAAACATCAAAGATGAAATTATTTCCTAAAAATAACAAAAAATGTATGAAAATGATTTTTTTTTAATTCTTTTATTTCAAATAAAACATCTAATAATTTTATAAAATTAATAACGCTTTCAACAAAACTGATTTGTATTTTTTTTTTTTTTAATGATAAAATTTTTAATAAATATAATTATCATTCGATAGTTGTAATTCTTGATTTTTGTATATTTTACAGAAACCTTGCCATAGATATTGCTTGCTGTTTAAATCAAGTCGCCATGGTATAGAACGTCTCGAAATTTGTGAATCTAAAGAAGATAAGAATCCTAAAATAATTACACTAGAAAATTGTGTAAAAATTACACAAGAACCTTCGCCTGCCAACCTAATACAAATTGTAAAGAAAACGGGAACCTTGACTTTAAACACTCTAACAGATGATGAATTGAAGGAGTGGGTGACTGCCTTGCAAACTGTAGCCTTTCGTGATAAAAGTGGTGCACATGGGTCACACGCTGCTATCGAAGAAGATAATGATCTATATTGTAGTTCATTTGGTGATGGATTATTCATTATTACACTTATTCCGTCCGACACTTCTATACGTTGCAACATTGAACCGAAGGCCTACATGATGCATCTTACAGCAACAGAGTTGCAACTGAAATCGGCAGAGGATATTAGTATTGTAATTGCAAAATGGCCATATAGATTTATTCGAAAATACGGATATCGTGATGGTAAATTCACTTTTGAAGCTGGTCGAAAATGTTCAACTGGTGAAGGAGTATTCACATTGGATCATACAAACCCTCAAGAGGTTTTTCGCTGCATGTCATCTAAAATGAAATCAATGAAAAAATTAATAAGTGGTGATAGCCTGAACAGCATTGAGTGTGGTGAAAATCAGCTGTGTGCAGCAGCATCTATGGAACCGGGATCCCGCAGCCCACTGCCACCTTCTCCATCCAATCAACATTCTACTGACTTTGAAGTGAATTCAACACAAAGCTGTACATCGTTGAGGGGATTTATATCTTCCAGCGACTCTTTGAACAGTTTTTCATTGAACTCGAGTAATCCAATTAATTCCATTGCACCGCCAACCCCAGTGAAACACATTCCAAACAAGCCGCCTCGAAAACTGCCATCACCTCTTGATCGGCTTGCTCCAACCACACCACCACCATCTCTTTCCAATTCACCTTCAGCGTTTGAACTTAAACCAAGTAATCAGATAAATTGTGATAAGTTTAAAAAGTATCAAAATTACGAACCAGTTTCAATAACTACATCGGCCGACCCGAACAAAACTGTTGGGTCGACTGTGATTCTAAAACCCACATCACCAGAATCACGTCGAAAGACCAATGCTCCTCCTGATTTGCCTTTGCGTAACGAAAATACTAAAACAACGAATTCGGAACGTGATTATGAAAGTATTGAATCAATTACTGATGCATGGAAGACTCTAGGGGTCGGTGAAGTCAAACATACTGAACGTATAGTTTCAACAACTAACGATGATGACCTTATTGAATTTGTATGGCAGCGATCGTTATCACAGCGAGAGAAAACCGCTTTAAATAATGAATCCTTCCATCCAGTGAACCAAACCCCAAAAATAATTGATATTGATATTGGAGAAAGTGGACATTGTAATAACTCTGCAGCAACGGATGATACCTACACATATGATCGCCTCGACTTCCTTTCCCCTAACAATAAAACTTCGAGCGGTTATAAAACTATCGTCACTGTGACATCAGCTAATCGTTCGCGTAACAGCCCACCGCCGAATGACTACGAATTAATTGCTAGTCCGGATATTCAACCTTGCCGCAAGGCCGATGACAGTCACTTAGGCTATGGAGTTCTTCGAAAATCAACTGCCAGCTCAGCAAAACTGACTTCAAATATTCCTGGTAATAATGATAGCAACAATATTTCCACAACCATAACACCAACTGAACAGAAATTCTCAACTGCATCAAGATCAATAACGACTAAAACCGGTGAACCAATATTGGATCACCGCAGCTACAACGGACAAAGCTACACGATTGTTAGTAAACCTAAAAGAGTTTAAGCAGCAAAATCAGCATTAAAATTAGTTTTTTCATAATCTGTGATTGTATTGTTTATATTTGGTTAAAAAATTATATTCGGCCAACATAAATGCCATATTATTGATATATCGAAAATAAAAAAAAATTGATTGTACTTATATTTTATCATCATTAATACTCGGTTTATGGGTTGGGGAAAAAGTATCGGAACTATTCAGTCAAAGTGCAACAATTTTTTTTTTTTTTTTTAAATAATGCTTTAACTTGTCCTATTTGGGTTAATTTTTTTTTCTGCGATAAGCAGAAAGTAGAAACAACAATAAACAATGTTAGACTTACGGTGATTCATGTAAAATAGAAGTCGTCGTATGGAAACGTAGTTTCCCTATCGAAATACCCGTTTTCTGCCACTGAAAAACACTGTTCCGCGATGAAAAGTTCAGTAAAATGTGTAACGTCCTCTCAAAATGTGAATTAAAAATTTTGTACGTCAAAAATTAAGCTCCGTCGTTTCGAGGGAACTTAGAATATTTTCGTTAGTATTTGTTTTATATGCAGATGAAAAAAGATATAATTTTTTTAATGTAGCAAATATGCATACTCGACACGTGCAGACGATTCGTGTTTTATTTCCGCCGCCCTATAACGTTGCACCTGCAACCCCCCACGAGCAATAATCCATTCCCATGCCTCTAAAAATTCGTTGTTGTTTCTAATATATAATATTCAAAAAAGCTGTTGTTTTTTTATTTTATATGGGAAATAACAAATTTTTAAAGGCATGCAATCGGTTATTGCACGTGGAGACAGTGTTTAAGATATTTTGTTTGCCTTTTTTATAAATAAATGATGGAAATACCCAGCTTGTTTAACCCTCTCCGTGTCAAAAATAACATTGTTGGTCTGAGATGTCTCCTTTAGTTATTAAAAGTCTATATCGAATGTATTCGTCAATTATAATTAAATCTATACATCTGAACACCCAAAATTTTGCGAAATTATTTTTCATAACACGTTTATTTAGATATGTACGAATACTCATAATTGTTATCCAAATTGTCCCGATCACTGTAATTTGATATCTTTACTATTTCAAAAATGTTTAACATCCAGTATTTATAAATACTCAAAACAATCAAAAAAAAAAAAAACTATTGCGATAACAATTATGAAATGCAGATGTCTTTTCTGAGTCAGATATCGAAAAATTTAAATTTACCGTAAATTTTTGGCCTTAAAACGTTGTAATCATGTAATGTCGAATATTATTATTATTTATTGGATATTATAAATTAGTTGGCCCGTTCGTACAAACATTCGTATTCGTAAATTAAAATTTTAAATTAAAAACTAAATTAATTCAACAAAAACACGGAAATTAAATTAATTTAACAAAAACACGGAAATGGTTAATAATCAGAACCAATACTCCCAAATTCGAATAAGGCAAGAAGTGACTAAAGCACAATTTTACCATTTTTTATACTTCAGGGATTTTTTTTATTAACCATTTATGACCACCATTTGCCATTTTTTTGGTAAAACCATTATTCCCTCGCTCCTTTTCTAAAGCGCCAACAGCAAATTTTTCACTACAGTTTTCATCGAAAAAGTTTTTGGCACACACCCATTGTTATGGAGTTCAGTGGTACGAACCATTCTTATCTAAATAGGGGGATAATATTTGAGCAGTCTGGCAACGTCTTTTGAACAACTGTGTTGTGTTTTATACCATATGTTGATCGGTGGATAATTTTTGCCGGTAAGTTAAAAATTAGTTTTCATAACAAACATAATAAGTAAGTATATTACTTCCAATCAGATTAAAAAACTTTGTCTCTTTCCTGTCAATAGGCACAAATTTGTCCTTTGGGCTGTTGGCTTCAAGTCTGCTCTGGTATTCGCAGTCATTGGATGTTAATAGATATATTTTTTGGTAATTTTTTTTTAATAGTGATCATCTTCAATTTCCATCTTGAAATATTATATGTTTGAATCAAATGAACAAATGAAATTGGTTGTGTTAATAAACCAAATTGCTTTCAACATTAGCACTCAAACTATACTTTTATACTGTACCTAACCAAAATCTCATTGATGGAACCGTCCAGGAGTGATTCAAAGATATCTCAGCTGGGTTGAATCCCAGGATTGAGTATAATTGAAGGGTCCAAAGTATAATGCTTTAAATACTATAGAGAATTTTTTGTAAACTCAAAACAGCCAATATTTAACAAAATATCTAAAATATAAAAATCTATTAAATATCTAATATCTAAAAAAAATTTAACTTTCTTTTAGATTTTAATAAATGGAGGCATTCATAAAATCTTTATCACTCAATAACAATTTAAGGGTAAATGATGTCGTCCACCCTTGTTTTAAAATATTGAATTGGTTAAAAATAAACTTGCATACTCAATTGTTATACAGAGATATTGAAACAATCATAAAAGCGGCTTTCTATATTGACGAATGTTGCAGAATTTTTGGAGGGAAGTTGCAGCAGACCCTTGAAGAACAATATCCGTTTCACAGGCAAATGATTGAAAACTATTTTAAAGATTTTGGAGAACTTGGGTGCATTCTTTATGTTTGTACAAATATTATTAATCAGAATAATGGGTTCAAATACATTTATGCTGTCGAGAATATATTAAACGGTCAAGAAGAGAAATATAAGGTGGACAACATAATAAAAAGTATTTCTATTAACAGTTTGAGTGAAAAAAATGTACCAAGGAATAGAAAAAAATTGTATAATATAATTCAGCGACTCTTTCATTTACCAACAACCGAAATCAAGAATGCATTTAATCGCATACTCGATAATATAAATTTTAATGTAATCGGACTTATATTTTTCGAATCTAAATCCAGCCCATATTTCGATAAGTGCATTATATTAGAAGAAAAGATTTGCCACAAAATTGCAAGTTTTCAAATGAACGAATATTTTTTTCGATCTATGTTTTTGACAGCATCAACTACGGAAAAAGGAATGCAGTTTTATTGCAAATGCTTGCAAAATCAACAGTTTTCCGATAGTTTAATAAAATATTATATTGCATATTTAAGTGATAATGATAGAGATTATGAATATTATTCTGATCATATCTTATTTCTTGTATGGAGTTCACTAAGTAATAAATCACCATGTCGTAATCACTTTTATAATAAATTAATCGAGTGTAATACATCAAAAAGAGTACTAAATTTAATTAATAAACTTAATTTTATTTATAACTGATAATCCAATTTCTTTTCATGGTCTTTATGAATCATTTTCTTCTCACAGTCCTAAATAAATTGCGCCTTAAATAATTTCAAAAACAATATGGTTGGTAATCAAAGGGTTGATGAATTGGCTAACAGCGGCAATTCTAATAAGTTCGGAACCAATCATTAGCTGCGTTTTATTGCTTCTAGTTTCATTGTGATTAACAATATAATGAAGAAGAGACTTAACAGTTTGTTCGTTTTATTCGAACATGTTAAACTAGCAGGCGAATAAAACGCAGCTATTTACATAGGAACTATTCAATGGATTAGCAACTGTATGAGTAGTTTCTTGAAGAAACTGAAAAGTTTGAAAGAATGTAAGGTTGTTTTTGACAAATCTAATTATTTGGGATTATTTCCCAGGATTAAAAACTGGCGGCAACCATAACAACATAGATACATTTCAATGATTCTTTTGCCGGTGTGATTTGTACAAATAGCTAATTTTCGCTTTAAAATTTGTGCTCTGCATTTATTTAATTATATATTAAAAGTTTCAAGACAGTATGCGATACGAAAATCTAATCATATAGTCCTGAGAGCATTCCTTACTTAACAAAATATGTTATTTCTTAATTCGATTGATACGATTTTCTTCTACTTATTATTATACAAATTTTTCTTTTAATTTTAAATATTTGCTCACTTTGACAAAAAAAAAAAAAAAATCTAACAAAGCCACCAATAAATTTTTATTTCTATAATATTTGGTCAATTTTGATTTAGAAAAAACAATTTCAATGTTCTGACTTTGTTTTGTTTGCCAACAACGTGCAGACGATTCGTGTTTTATTTCCGCCGCCCTATAACGTTGCACCTGCAACCCCCCACGAGCAATAATCCATTCCCATGCCTCTAAAAATTCGTTGTTGTTTCTAATATATAATATTCAAAAAAGCTGTTGTTTTTTTATTTTATATGGGAAATAACAAATTTTTAAAGGCATGCAATCGGTTATTGCACGTGGAGACAGTGTTTAAGATATTTTGTTTGCCTTTTTTATAAATAAATGATGGAAATACCCAGCTTGTTTAACCCTCTCCGTGTCAAAAATAACATTGTTGGTCTGAGATGTCTCCTTTAGTTATTAAAAGTCTATATCGAATGTATTCGTCAATTATAATTAAATCTATACATCTGAACACCCAAAATTTTGCGAAATTATTTTTCATAACACGTTTATTTAGATATGTACGAATACTCATAATTGTTATCCAAATTGTCCCGATCACTGTAATTTGATATCTTTACTATTTCAAAAATGTTTAACATCCAGTATTTATAAATACTCAAAACAATCAAAAAAAAAAAAAACTATTGCGATAACAATTATGAAATGCAGATGTCTTTTCTGAGTCAGATATCGAAAAATTTAAATTTACCGTAAATTTTTGGCCTTAAAACGTTGTAATCATGTAATGTCGAATATTATTATTATTTATTGGATATTATAAATTAGTTGGCCCGTTCGTACAAACATTCGTATTCGTAAATTAAAATTTTAAATTAAAAATTAAATTAATTCAACAAAAACACGGAAATTAAATTAATTTAACAAAAACACGGAAATGGTTAATAATCAGAACCAATACTCCCAAATTCGAATAAGGCAAGAAGTGACTAAAGCACAATTTTACCATTTTTTATACTTCAGGGATTTTTTTTATTAACCATTTATGACCACCATTTGCCATTTTTTTGGTAAAACCATTATTCCCTCGCTCCTTTTCTAAAGCGCCAACAGCAAATTTTTCACTACAGTTTTCATCGAAAAAGTTTTTGGCACACACCCATTGTTATGGAGTTCAGTGGTACGAACCATTCTTATCTAAATAGGGGGATAATATTTGAGCAGTCTGGCAACGTCTTTTGAACAACTGTGTTGTGTTTTATACCATATGTTGATCGGTGGATAATTTTTGCCGGTAAGTTAAAAATTAGTTTTCATAACAAACATAATAAGTAAGTATATTACTTCCAATCAGATTAAAAAACTTTGTCTCTTTCCTGTCAATAGGCACAAATTTGTCCTTTGGGCTGTTGGCTTCAAGTCTGCTCTGGTATTCGCAGTCATTGGATGTTAATAGATATATTTTTTGGTAATTTTTTTTTAATAGTGATCATCTTCAATTTCCATCTTGAAATATTATATGTTTGAATCAAATGAACAAATGAAATTGGTTGTGTTAATAAACCAAATTGCTTTCAACATTAGCACTCAAACTATACTTTTATACTGTACCTAACCAAAATCTCATTGATGGAACCGTCCAGGAGTGATTCAAAGATATCTCAGCTGGGTTGAATCCCAGGATTGAGTATAATTGAAGGGTCCAAAGTATAATGCTTTAAATACTATAGAGAATTTTTTGTAAACTCAAAACAGCCAATATTTAACAAAATATCTAAAATATAAAAATCTATTAAATATCTAATATCTAAAAAAAATTTAACTTTCTTTTAGATTTTAATAAATGGAGGCATTCATAAAATCTTTATCACTCAATAACAATTTAAGGGTAAATGATGTCGTCCACCCTTGTTTTAAAATATTGAATTGGTTAAAAATAAACTTGCATACTCAATTGTTATACAGAGATATTGAAACAATCATAAAAGCGGCTTTCTATATTGACGAATGTTGCAGAATTTTTGGAGGGAAGTTGCAGCAGACCCTTGAAGAACAATATCCGTTTCACAGGCAAATGATTGAAAACTATTTTAAAGATTTTGGAGAACTTGGGTGCATTCTTTATGTTTGTACAAATATTATTAATCAGAATAATGGGTTCAAATACATTTATGCTGTCGAGAATATATTAAACGGTCAAGAAGAGAAATATAAGGTGGACAACATAATAAAAAGTATTTCTATTAACAGTTTGAGTGAAAAAAATGTACCAAGGAATAGAAAAAAATTGTATAATATAATTCAGCGACTCTTTCATTTACCAACAACCGAAATCAAGAATGCATTTAATCGCATACTCGATAATATAAATTTTAATGTAATCGGACTTATATTTTTCGAATCTAAATCCAGCCCATATTTCGATAAGTGCATTATATTAGAAGAAAAGATTTGCCACAAAATTGCAAGTTTTCAAATGAACGAATATTTTTTTCGATCTATGTTTTTGACAGCATCAACTACGGAAAAAGGAATGCAGTTTTATTGCAAATGCTTGCAAAATCAACAGTTTTCCGATAGTTTAATAAAATATTATATTGCATATTTAAGTGATAATGATAGAGATTATGAATATTATTCTGATCATATCTTATTTCTTGTATGGAGTTCACTAAGTAATAAATCACCATGTCGTAATCACTTTTATAATAAATTAATCGAGTGTAATACATCAAAAAGAGTACTAAATTTAATTAATAAACTTAATTTTATTTATAACTGATAATCCAATTTCTTTTCATGGTCTTTATGAATCATTTTCTTCTCACAGTCCTAAATAAATTGCGCCTTAAATAATTTCAAAAACAATATGGTTGGTAATCAAAGGGTTGATGAATTGGCTAACAGCGGCAATTCTAATAAGTTCGGAACCAATCATTAGCTGCGTTTTATTGCTTCTAGTTTCATTGTGATTAACAATATAATGAAGAAGAGACTTAACAGTTTGTACGTTTTATTCGAACATGTTAAACTAGCAGGCGAATAAAACGCAGCTATTTACATAGGAACTATTCAATGGATTAGCAACTGTATGAGTAGTTTCTTGAAGAAACTGAAAAGTTTGAAAGAATGTAAGGTTGTTTTTGACAAATCTAATTATTTGGGATTATTTCCCAGGATTAAAAACTGGCGGCAACCATAACAACATAGATACATTTCAATGATTCTTTTGCCGGTGTGATTTGTACAAATAGCTAATTTTCGCTTTAAAATTTGTGCTCTGCATTTATTTAATTATATATTAAAAGTTTCAAGACAGTATGCGATACGAAAATCTAATCATATAGTCCTGAGAGCATTCCTTACTTAACAAAATATGTTATTTCTTAATTCGATTGATACGATTTTCTTCTACTTATTATTATACAAATTTTTCTTTTAATTTTAAATATTTGCTCACTTTGACAAAAAAAAAAAAAAAATCTAACAAAGCCACCAATAAATTTTTATTTCTATAATATTTGGTCAATTTTGATTTAGAAAAAACAATTTCAATGTTCTGACTTTGTTTTGTTTGCCATCTGCGAAATTACTGCAACCTTTTGAACTTTAGACATTTTTTCTTTTTGTTTTTTGCAAAGAAAATATCATATAATAAAAATATAATCTTTTCAGAAATAAACTTATTAATTTATAAAGGGAAACTTACTTTTTGCTTTTTCCTCGTATAAATGAATAGACACATGTGTAAGTAATATACTTTAATTTAATTAACCGTTTTCTTATTTTTTTCGTGAAAATAAAAATGTAGTCCAATCAATTTTACTGTTTAATATTTTCTTGAACTTGCTTCGAAATACTTTGGAATGTTGTGGCAGCTGAGTCCAAAAGCTTTTGAGACAGATCCTTGATATTCTTTGCTTCCTCGGATTCACCCAAACCCTTAAGTTTACTTATAATTTCTTCTGTACCCTTATTAGCTTTCTCAACATAACTTTTTATGTCGGCGGTAGTGTCGGGATGTTTCAGTTTGAACTCTTCAATAGCTTTATCAACTGATGAGCGTAAATCCTTGACAGCAGCATTATCCTTTAAGCCTTCAGTCTATCCATAGAAATTTTTAGGTTATAAAGTATTCATATACTACATAATATTTTTAAATAATACCTCTTTTTTAATATTATTTGCCCATGTGTCTAACTGTGAAGCAAATTCCTTTCCTTGGTCAAGAGCCTTCTTTTCAAGTTGATCAGTATTTTCCACTCCAAGAGTTTTCAAAAAGGATCCTTCCAGTTCTTTCCAATTTTTGCCAGCGATTTCAAAGAAATCGGCAAAAGAAGGTAATTCTGAATTTGGAGCATCACGCGCTACCCGAGCGGAAACAACCTAAATATTTAGAGATATTTTATAAATATTGTCTTACTTCGTTGGAAATATGCAACTCACAGAAAAGATGGCACATCCAAAAATGAATAATAGTTTCGCTGACATCATGATTGCGTAGAAGTTCAGAAACTGTCTTTAAGAAAGCTTAGAGAAAACTAATTGAAAATCATCAATTCCTTTCAATTTATAAACAACCTAAGTCTAAAGATCATGCGATAATTAAAAACGCTGCTCCATAGGAAAGATTATGCTACATACAAGTAATTAGAATCGCACTTTTACATACATACATTTAATTTCTGTACACAATATGCATTGATCGAATTGAAAGTCTTTATATGGATTTATATATGTATGCACCTATTCGGGATGTCAATCCCGGGATTAAATATAATAAAATTTTTTTTCAAAATTTTAGGGTGCAAAAATGTAAAGACAAAATATGAAAGAAATCTTTATTTTTATGGTTTTTCGATACCCATCCCGAAAAGAAATTTTAAAATTTGTGGGAGTAATTTTTTGATTGGAAGAGTGAAATTTCTCCCTGAATCTAAAAAAATTATTACCATCATCAGAAACAAAGCAGATATTTTTTTCCCATATTTTCACTTTTCGTTAATCCGAAAGCACTCGAAATTTAAGAAAAAAAAATGGTAGAATATGATATCTATATAAATTTTTGGTCATTTCAGTTACAATTTCATAAAACAAAGAAAATAATTTATCACAAAATATGTACATTCTCACAAACTTAGTCGGATTTGACAATTTGGAAAACATGTCCTCTCGACTTAAAGGTACTAAAACACGGAAAGGTGGTTCCATTTCCATACTATAATTGGAAAAGTGTCCCACTCTAATTTTTATATTTCATAAAACAATTAATCCCGGAATTAAAATTTGAATCCCGATCGATATCGACATTCCTAGTACCTGCATATGTATGCACACCGAGATAATACTTCTCAATAAGTACATAATAAACAAGAAGTTAAATTATCTATTGATATTCAGTAGTGGCAAATATTTATAATACATACAAAATTACAAACGAAATATAGCCACGTATTTACTAAAATAGTTGAACTATGTTATTTAATTTTAAATAGGTACACTGATATAGGTACGGACGTGTATGGAGATGTTATTTTTCTACAATCTAGTCATATCTTCATTTGTCTGCCTATTGGTATACAAATATATATATCAGTATACATTCGAACTTATATGTACAGTCTGGCTGTCATTTCTATAAACAAATTTACATATAATTAAATTAAAAGATTAGGTTATCTTGTTGTTTTTTATTAGAGAACTGAGTGAAAGTTTTTAGTTTTAGAATTGGAATTTTCCATCAGATTTCAAATTTGCAGTTATTGAAAGTTCTATATTTGCATAGAAATAATTATGATAATTTATGCCTGTGAATTGTTAGCAATTTCATACAATTTTATAAAAAAAAATCTGTGTTTATAAATTCATATTTGAAAAATATCTGTTTTTTCTGTTTCATCAAATTACAGTTCTAATTGCTTTTGGACAAATCAAAATATTTCTGGTGATTTTATGCAAGTTTATTTTTGATAATAGCTGAATTAGGAATCAGTAAATGAAAATAACAAATTAGATCAAGGATTAAGTTCTAATTCAGATTTTAAAATTCACTTTATCAAACTCTGTCTTAAGTTACAATAGTAGCTTCAAAAAAATATGTTTCCCGCGATAATTGTATAGATTACTTTAGTAACTGAATGTGAATCATATATTGAAAATTTTCGATCACGAAAGATTTGTAATTTTTTTTCTTTTTATACTTTGTAAAACGAAATCTAATTTTATAAATTTGTATGTGGCTGAAATAGAGCTTATCAGGACAGAATAAACTGGCGTTGCGGTATAGGTATGTGAAAGAAATGCTAAAATAAGAACAAAAAACAAACAAACAATATGTAATATAATAGTTTTTAGGAGACTATGAAAATTAAATCTAGATGTTAATTTTCAAAGTCATTACTTAAGTTCATGTCAATTTCGTTATTTAAAGTTATATATAAAAAGGTTAATGAACAAATGTAGTCATCACAACAACAATGTATATAGAGACGGCCAAATCAGAATATGTAATATAGTTGGGCTTGCCATACGTCAGGAATTAGGCCTAATAGTCAGGCATTGGACACTTTGTCAGGAATTTTGTACGGCATTTTTTTTTTTGTCAGGCATTTGAGAAATAACAATGAAATAGACCTTTTTAAAGCTGGCGACTTTTATATTTAGTGGGCAACGCTTGCAACACTTTTTACTGCTTCATTTTTCGACCACTTTTATTTATTGACTATTTTGTATGTCATCCTGTACACAACCCAATTTTTTACATTTTTTGATTTTTGAGCGTGCCGAGATATGAACCCGGGCACCTCTGCATAGCAGTGCAACACACTAACCACTAGGCTACTGCGACTAAGCCTAAATATAGTTAATGTAAATTAAGTAATACATTTATTCAGTATAAAATGTTTGCAAAAGTATTTTATATATGTAGGTCTGCTATGTTTCAGATGATTGAGAACAAGGAATGATTTTCTAGGGGCACCGAAATAATATATGTATACTACAATTAAATATAGGAAAAACTTTTTTGCACTATGTGGATCAATTCTGGAGGCACCGAAACACCAAAAAACTTTTTTCCACTATGTGGATTAATTCAATTTGAGACCGCAATAATATAATGCATATGGGTTATTGCGTTTATCATAACTATGAATTGACCAAAAAATTAATTGATTTATTAAAATGTTATTTAACCCATTAATGCATACAGTCCTTTTAAAAGGATGTACTGAAAAAAAACTTCTTTAAAACCACACGCAATTTTATTCGTCAACAAAAATTAGATAACTTTGTTCATGTAATATCCTAGGAACTTCTGGCATATGCTGTTCTAACCAAATTTTATTTTACCAGATGATATTGCACTCCAAAGACAAAATTTTCTTAGAAAGTAATTTTTTACGATGGCACAGAGGTAAATTTATTGTTTTCTACAATTTAAGGTATGCAAACACAGACGCAATTTTGTCGTAGTGTTTTCAGGGCTTCAAACTCTTTACCTCACACTGCCGCGATTTTGTTGGTCTGAACTCAGCTGACTTACTCAGCTGATTTACTTTTTGTTTATTTTTTCTACGCAGAAAATTAAAAAAAAAAAAATTATTTTTTTGCTATAAAATAAAATGCGATGTTTCCATTTTCACATTTCACATTTTCTATTAAATTTTCTGTTTTCCCAACTTCTGTTGCTGCGACAAAGTCGCGTCTGTGCGTGCATACCTTCATGTGCTTGATATTTTGATAAACACTAAGACCCCTTTTCCACACGGCAAGTTTTCTTGTCAGCAAGTTTCCAATTCTCTTTTGAACTGGCCACTCGCTTTTCCACACAGCAAGATTTCTTGAGCAATTTTGCTTTTACTTTGTCTTTCATTCGTGTTGTGAAAAACATTTTATTTACATTTTATTAAAAAAAAATTAATAAATGAAAAGCGAAATCAGCTTAATGAATAAAAATATATGAATTAATAGAATAAAAGTGAAATTTTAAATGAAAACTGTTTATTTTTTCCAATAAGGAACCAAAATCAATGAGCATCCAACTTAAAATGACAAATAAGAATAAAAATAAGAGAAATATCAAAGAACGAACAGCACAAAAGAAAACTTACCGGTACGAGCAAGTATGTACTCGTCTACTCTCGTTTTTCCTCTCTTGCTTACAAACTCGACTTGCCGACAAGAAAACTTGCCGTGTGGAAAAGTGGACTAATGAATTGTATTGCTGGAGGTGTTTAGTTTGCTTTAGCATCAGCTCTAAATTAATATGTAATTTATAGTTTTTTTTAACCCAAATGTTTTGCATTGTAACTTGAAAAAAAAAAGTTCTGAAAACAATTTTTTTCTTATTTAATATAAAATAAAAGATTTCGCAAAGTTTAGTTCTTGTGCCTTTTCTAGTTTCGTCTATGCATTAATAGGTAAATAGAGCTGAATTAAGAGTGATTGAACGTTTCAACAAATTTTGGAATTTGAAAAAAGAAGATTATTTTATTATGAATGTTCCTCTATAGAACTGAAAAAAAAATAATTGAATATTTCAACATGGAATTTGGAAAAAATATTTTTTTGTCATACATATATATGGATTATTGCGTTTTGAAAACCGAAAGAATATATCGTTGGCGTTCTGGCAGAATTCACTAAGTCCATTTTTTAATTTCTGAGATGAAGTTAGTTTATGTAGTGCACGGTGCGCTACGAACAGTGGCAAAAATTAAAAAGTCAACAAAATGATATACACATTAGTATACGTTTCAATTGCAACATCAAAAATCCAAATTTTTATGCCATTCGAATTATAGAAGCTAATTAATACGGATCCAATTAAAAAAATTAATTTGGACTTAGTGATTTCTGCTTGAACGACGACGATATATAAGTATAATTTTGGTTTGAAATTGAAATAATATATATATCGACTATTTCGTATATATTATTTATTATTATATATTATTTATATTACCATTTTGTTTGTATATAGTATTTCGGTTTGAAATTTTTGAAACCGAAGAACTTTCATAAAGTTAATTCGGGTTTCTCCATATTTATTCATGGATTATTTCATGGTGCCAATTTTCTGCGTAATTTATGCGCTGAAACTTAAAATGACTATAGAAAATGAGGGGAATTAGCATTTTTATATTTTTAGATTAAGATTTCTAGGAATTCTAACGTGAAAATAAAATTCTGCTGCCTGGTTCGAATAGAGAACACAGTACATAGTGCACCATATTTTAAAAGCTTCAATTTTGTAGGCATATGTTGTTAAAAATGGTGTTCAGAACGGCAACAAGAAATGCACTTGAATTGCATGCTCAGTTGAATTGAGAGTGTTAAACTTAAACTGCTCTAAAAATTATTTAAAAAACAAATTTTGCCGAAATTGATTTAAAACTTACTGGCAAAAGCACTATTTTTTATTTTTTAATATATAAGTATATTTTTATTTATTGAATTACTTATAGCAAGTCTAACAATAACATTGTACGACAAATTGAGCACGAACAAAAGTAATTGTGATCAGAGTACGATTGTTTGATAGCGAAAGTGCTCCAAACTACTATGGTTAGCTGCGTTTTGGGCCGCAACAACAATTTAAAGTTTGATCATTTCTGAACATGCTATTACAATAAACCATAAAAAATTTTAGTTATTTTTCCATCTGAGAACGTTTACGTGTTCGGCACTTTACAGTAAAATCTTAATACCATGTTAAACAAACAATTTAAACTGAATTTGTAATGCTGTTTGGAAATTAAATAAAGAAGAATCTATCTATCTATCTACTGAATTGCAAATGAATAAATAAATGTGAAAAGGAATAGTTTTGTAATACCTACTTTAAATAAGTAAATATCCAATACAACTTTATTTGAATACTTGTAAATCATACGGTTTAGCGTTTGCTGAAGTTCAAATTATACAGTAAAAGTATAAGTAGTAAAATATATAGTATAGAAATGTTTAATGTGGTTGATGATTAACATTCAATAAAACTTTTAAAATAAAAAAGAAAATGATGTGAAGAATGAAATTTTAAGCCGATTCGGTTAAGAAAGCAATATTACAGTCGGGTACAAACTGTTAAACCAGTTTCCAAACCTATACCCGGTTTTTCTGTAAACCAGTTGATAAACGCTCTAGTACTAAGGTACTTCACCAAATTAGCTTTTAAACAGAAACATAAAAAATTCTTTTAAATCTTTCGCATTTACGAACGAGACCTTAGGTCATTCAGCAGGAAATGATTTTTTATATTAGAAGACAATAAACATACACATAAATATTAAAAGTGATAACAAAAATATATATGTACACATGTATAAATAACGTAAGCCAAAGAGTGGCTTGAAAATAAGACGAGCTAAATAGTCTTTATTTGGAATTTGGACAATTTAGTTTTTGATTATAACTTCATAATGGCTAAACTAATTCTTCTTCTGCTGTGCGCTGTTGTTGCTCTTCAAGTAAAATTTTGTCAATCAAAAATGCTTAAATATATTTTATTTTGGAAATAATTTTTTACAGCTTGCTGCTTCATTGCGAATTAAAAGAGAAACAGTTAAAACTGATGATGCCCAAAAAACTATTGAAAATGCATTAGAGCAAGTACAAACCTACTTGAAAAACACATTTTCCCAAGATCAACTTGAAGTAATTAATATTGCTTATATTATAATTGTACATATGCGAATTAAAAGAAAAAATTAATATTTTTCAGAAATTTGGAAATGACTTTAAAGAATTCGGTGAAAAAATTTCGGCAAAAGGAAAGGAACTGCTCCAAGAAGCTGATACTAACTTGCAAAAACTGAAAGATAAAAACTGAAAATTCCATATTTGTTTTCACAAAATTTTATGTTTATTAACTGTAATTTCAAAATTTATCAAATATAAAGGGAATGCTCAAAAGCTTGCATCAAAACCTCTTTTTTTTATTTTAATCAATTATTTCCTTGAAAACTCGAAAAGAGCAAAGAAAGAAAGGTCACATTTTTCTTATAACTCCTGTGTACATACATAGGTCATAACGTCGGCCTATCTTAATTTAGAAAGACCGTGACATACATTTAAAATTTGTGTAGGTTCGGTTCATTTAAGGTTTTATTCAATAAAATATTTGTTTTAATTTCCCTGTAATAGGTTATTAGCCAAACACAAATGTTACTCTGTACAACAGGAAAAAAAATCCAGTGAGGTCTGATCGGTACTTTTAATGTATGTAGAGTCTTTGATTCTTTATCTGTTTGCAGAATTTCGACTTCACGTTAGACTATAAATAACCGATAAGTTTTTATACAATAAAATGTCTTTAAAATAGATAAAAATACTACAAATCGAATAAGCTTAGGTTTGCTTGAAAGATGTTTGAGAGTCAAATTTTTAAATATGAACCAAACAATTACCACTACCAGGTGGCGCTTCAAAATCCATGTAACAAAGAATTATTAGGTATGTTCGTGTACACAAAAATTGTCTTTCTCATAAAGCGTGCAGGTGTTTACAAGTAAAATTTCTGCTTATAAAAATTTGGATCGAAAAAAACTATTCTCAAAAAGAAAACAAAACAACTGTCAAAACAATAAATGAAATAAATGAAATAGCATCAAAAGCATGTAGACCGAAAAGTTTTAACTCCTTTTAAAATTATTTCTTTGTACGGAATACTCGATTGTCCTAACTTCTTAATAATTGAACCTAAATACTCCAAATGTGCAAAATTAATAAACAATCGTTTGTTCACTACTGTGACGACATAAAATCATTGAAATTTTAATCGCACAACACTAGTCCACTTAAACATACATATATGTATACAAATATTAATATGTATATTTATATAAATTATACTAAAACAATTATGTAATTAATTTATATATTAAAATATTACCAACAATTCACATCTACAGAACGGAAACTAAACGGTACAACAGGAGGCAAATTAGTATAAAAGGACATGCATCAAACTGAACTGGCAATCAGCTTGGTAGTTACATTGTCCTCTCTCGCTGGATTATATGCAACAAGCCTAACCGATGCGTCCGCACGGAAGGACAGTACAAAAGAGTCGTTAGTTTATATCAGCAGAGCGTCCGCATGCTAGGTTCTTCATAATGCATTATTCAATCGTGAGGTATTAATTGGATCTTGTCGTAAGTCCTTACGTCAGGATTAAGATTTCCGTTGAGGTATTAATCGGCATCAGGGGGTCGTATCCACGTACCCTGGTGTAGCACAAACGAAGTATCCACGGACCATACGATCGACAACGACCTAGCCATCGTGCCACGAGGACACGTAAAGGAAACATACGAACGCAAACGGGCGCCAACAAGGCCAAACCGAGCGTCAAGGGAGGCAAACGAGCGCCAACGAAGGCAAACGAACGTCAGAAAACGCGTTTAAAGTTTTCAATTGACT
Source organism: Toxonevra muliebris (assembly GCA_963691655.1). Lineage (NCBI taxonomy): Eukaryota > Metazoa > Arthropoda > Insecta > Diptera > Pallopteridae > Toxonevra > Toxonevra muliebris. The sequence continues at coordinate 128,053,961 of OY829326.1, forward strand.
GAATTGTGACATAACGAATAAGTCTGCATCATTAACTCAAAAATCGTGTTTTTTGACTTATGACAGTCTTTTCGTAAATGAGCGATATGTTGAACACGTAAACGTTCCCAGATGCAAAAACCACCATATTAAAAACAATTGACGTTGAGAGCCACAACGGAACAAACCACAGCACTGTATAACACTTTCGTTATGTAACAATCAAACATACTCTGACCTCGATCACATATATTATGCCACTCCGTGTTATTGAAAATTTACTTTCAATTGAATAAAATACTGTCGCTTACAACTGTATTCCTGTAACATTAAATTAACAACGGTAAAATAGCGATTATAGGGTTTATAACCTGTTCTCATTTAATCTACCACTATTTTATAGCTTTAATTGTGGAGTACCTACCATATTATTCAAACTTGCCCTACAATTGTAGTGTAAAATTATTGTCAGCATAAAACTACAAGTATAATTAAGTAGCTATACGCTAATGTACTAGTTTTGTATGGCATTGAAAGCACGTGAAATAAAAATTGCCGAATAATCTTTTTATTCTAGTTCACAACACTCAACATATATTTTAATAATAAATGTTGCTATAATTTACTTAAAACGACTTCAGTCGTATTTTTTTCGCCGTACAACAATGGATAAATATGATATTAAAAAAATATTTTTTTTCTTCAGAAAATGTCAAAATACAATCTGCATTAAATTATCAATTGGAATTATCCTCTGCGCAATCTTGTGTATCGCTGTAAGTTTTTTTTTGTCCTTGAAAATATATAAAACTTGGACACTAATTTCTTCAAAAGTGTTATTTTGTAGAGTGGAGTCGCAAACTAGAGGACAACCAGGTATCTGAGAAACGTAAGGAAAATTTAAAACATTTCTTAATATCAAGTTCAACTCAATCTTATATGCATTACACGAAAAGAGGTAGAAAAACAAATTGGCAACGAATTTAAAGTGAAAACCGAACAGTCCATTTTAAAGCAATATTTTTTTTAAATTACCAAACACTATGAAAGTTTCCTCAAAAAGAAAATAACGAAAGTTTCCTAAAATGCCGCTGTAAAGTGTATTGAATATGTATTAAATGCATGATTGTCAAATCAAAAAGCAAATAACGGTATGGAAAAATTTAAATTGAAAATTAACATGTAAAACCTATATGCAAATTAACACAAAAAATTTTCGCTGGAATTATACTTGAAGTGGACATTTTTTAAAAGTAACAAACAACATCAAAATCTTCCCAGAATAATGTATTAAGGAGCAATTTAAACATATTTCAGAAAACGAAAATAACTTCCTGTTCAATTGATTATTTCTATATAAACGTGACGGATACTGTAATTTTATTTTCTGTATAAGTACTTAATTCCGCTTGTGTATGTGAAAGAGCCGTGAAACTAAGACCAAAATATAGCACTTAACCCTTTCAGATCCCACCAACACATTTGTGCAGGTAGAATTTGAAAAGAATTAAACGCTTTCGCTCTTTATTGAAACAAAGACGTAAAGTATCCAAATACAATAAAATCTTAGTACTACTACCAGTGCTGTCGAAGGTACTCCGATCGTAGTATTCGTACTCCGCTCAAATTTAAGTTCTCCTGTCCTCCTATTCATATTCATGAATTTTTGGGTTGTATAGAAAAAATAAACATAAATCATACTAAATGTTTTCTGATGGGCTATTTTCGTTTCTGTCTATGTTTTGTAATCAGCTGAGAGCACCATCTTGTCAAAATTTCAGAAAAATCACCTCAGTTTCAAAACTACGCGTTCCATTTCCGAAATTTGCTGCTTGTCTTAATGTCTTAAATCAATAGCAGAAAAACTGCGTAACATTAAGTTTGCATATTTAATAAATATCAATAAATTGCTTGCTGACTGCAACTGTTAATGCAGTAACGGTTGGTCAGGAAATGCTAAAAAAAAATGATGACTCCGACTGTGTCCCTTCGATTGAGCTAGTTCAAAAATACCACAAATAATATCTTATTTTTTTATACCCGGTTTAGAGAAGAACGAAGAAATGTTTGTTTTAGTTTTTTAATCTTCATTGTTTTTTTTATTATTATTTACTAATATTAATATTGCACCGTTTGTTTCCAAAGAATAAATATTTTGTTTTTATATGAATTGGTTTATTTTTCATAACTTAAAAGCTTTAAGTATGACTAAATTTGTAACAAACAATTTCTATCCATTAGTGGAACTTTTAGCAATTATACTTTTTTAAAAACTTCTAAGGGGGTATTCTACCCGAGATGGTGCGAAATATCGATGTTTTCAAATCGTTGTAAATGAAAAGCTTTTCAATATTTTTATTCGAGGTTTTTTGCAAGTTTTTCTACAGGTTTTGAACAATAATTTTCGTTTTTAATGTTAAAAATATCTTTGTTAATAATGGTTCATTCGACACCTCGAACTTGAGCCTGCCAAAAATAATTGCTCCATGGTGGACATGATATCTCCGGTTTAAATATTCTGAAACACAAAATGTAACCCATTTTGTATTCGTGAGACTTCCTGCTATCGCCTCATCTAGGGAATAAGAAAAAAAATTTCTTCAATTTAAATCAAACGTTTGAAAAAAAAATGACGATTTTTTGCCCTGTTTTTGTTTATATTTTGCATTAAAAACATTAGTTAAACAAATGCTTTCGCCATAATCCTAGATAAGGCCACACCTATACATTTGCTTAGTAGCCTAGTAAAATTTCAAGTCAATTGGACAAGTGGTTTTTTGTGAATCGTGTCCACCGTCCCGAAAAACGAGCTTAAAGATTTACAAACATGGTACTTACAAATGATGTAACTTACGATTTCAGCACCATGCATTGCCCCCTTTTCTTTCTCATAAAACTTGTTGTCTACATCAAAAATATTAAATAAAAAAAAAATCGATTTTTCGGACCATCTCGGGTAGAATACCCCCTTAAGACATTTTGAAAAATTCCTCCCCTTTAAAGCAAAATCCTCCGCTCGAAAGGAAAAATTCCTCCCCATAAAATTTTCAAAACGACAGCACTAACTACTACTTGTGAAAGAAATTGTATATGTTTTGATATAAATTTCAAAAATGTTTTCGTATACGTGTCATATTGATGCCTGATATTTGTGTTTTCGTTATGATGAATAATGCAAATTGAACCAACTATTTTTTTTATAATCTTTTGCTCGGGGTTGAAAGAATCAACTGGAAGAACATGCCAAAAAATTTTTTTTGAAAAAATTTCACTTCTTCCGGGAAGTTATGTATATATATTATTTGTCTAATGCCACGCTCTCCTTCAATGTAAATGGATCATATCCAATAGATGTACTAGGTAAATATCAGCTAAAAACATGTATTATTTTATTTCGTATGTAAAATTTAGATTTTTTAATAATTTGCAGGCTAACCGCATGTGGCTTAACAAGTTTTCAAGATACTTCTTTACTTCGTTTTCTTAAATCATGGGTACATTTTTAAATATTTTTTCTCTTTTAACAATTACTTGTTCAATGGTTTTCTCTCCTTCTGGTCAGAAAATCAAGTAAGAGTTGATGGATTGAGCTGAGTTTGATTTCTATATTTATAAAAGTTTATTATTATATTTTAATACACATAAACGTTTCAGTTATTCAGATTAAAAGGAATGAATTCCCAGATAATTTATTATATAAACCATCAATGGAGAATGACGAAAGCTCAGGCAACTATATAGATACAACGGAAATGAATTTCGGTTCAAGTGAAATATTTCTCAATAATTTTAAAGAAATTTCTGAAAGAGACTACAATGTCAATATACCGCAGGCTGGCAATGCTGAAGCAATTCAATATTCACAGCCCAAAAATTCAATTGAAAAGATCTTTGAGAATGTTCCAAAATATAAAGAGGCACCCGATTTATTAACCGAACTAACCGATTACTCTACGACAAAAAATTTCGATAATGAGATCAAAGAACAAAATGTTGAATATTATAAGATTGAAACTTCGTCTATTAAAGACTCCAGTGAAGATATACTAGCTACTTTTAAAGAAATTTTACGAGATCACTTACATGATAACTTGGAATCAGAGGAATCGATTTTTTCCAATGAATACACAATTGATTTAAGTTCTTCCATTGAAGATGAATCAGATGAGATTATTGAAACAGATTATGATAGAGGCAGTTTTTTGCAATTGAAGGAAGATGAACAGCCACAAATTCCCGCGTTATTCGATTCTATTTTTGGTAAATTTAAAGTTTTACTTGGACCAATTTCACAACCTAGTCACACATCGGAACCCCACCAAAATAAACATTATCTAACGAATTTCGGAGGCACACCCACTAAAAATAATAATTTAAAGCTACAAACACCCTATATTAAACCTGTATTTGAAAAGGAAATGGAAGAAGGAAGAAAGGATATTCTTAATTCATTTCATAATCCAAAGTCTCCAATATTTCCACAAAATGGCCAAATACCATTGCTGAATAATTGGTGGAGTACTTTGGATAGTTATCCAAAGCATTTGCTGTGGCACGATCCATATAAGAAAAACAATTAATTTAAAGAATGATATATGTATCAATCCCACACGAAAGGGGCATTTCTAGTTTTTAATTAACCTGCTGTTAATTCAATTTATAATTATATGTATCCGATATTTATACATTTTGTATTTTTTTATTTTAAAATTGGAACTGGAACATTTAAGTTCTCTAATTATGAAATATCGATCAATTACGTAGTTTCCTGCAGGGCTGCCACATACATTGTATGTATTAGAGCATGTCAAAGAATAGGTAAAGTATGAGGACAGACTGTGGACTGGAGTGCGGAAAGTATGCAGAACCCTAGAAAAAAGCTCACATGATTTTTTCCGAATTTTCAAACATACTCTAGTCTCTTCAACGGCCTCAAAGTTTGGAAGGCAATACACACACCTTCGAGTAACAAAATTGCATCTTACAAACATATAACAAACGTTTGCCCTTTGTTACTTGCCAGCATGTTTTGTACGAGAATAAATGTGTTCCGGTGAACTCGAAATAGATATTTTCAAAAGTTACTAAAAATTCTTCGAATTTTTCCTTTTTTCAACATGCCTACTATACTAATATAAGAACATAATCAAAAATATTCTTACTTTATAAGTCATTTTGTATTTTCTTATTTCAAAATTTTGTAATGTGTATGTATTATTTTTATAAATACTTGTTAAGAAAATATTTATTACCAATGCTAATAAAAAGTGTTAACTGTAATGAGCTTGTAAATTTTGAAAAGGTAAAATTGTGTCTTGTACATACTAAACATACAATATCATTTTGGCTAATTGTTACTTTTGATAGATACAAAAATAAAACGGATAATATTAACTAATGTAAGAGGGTTTTTACCAGCTTTCGAAATAGCAAAAAGTGGTGTTAATTTTATTTGTATCGCATATTTAGCCCTTTTAGAATCAAAAACGGATTGATTTGAAATTGGAGTGAAATTTCCATTCGAATTTGAAAACATGTTTTTCGAACTGACAGGAAATCCGATAAGATTTAACATAGCGTCTCGATTAGCTATAATTCATAGCAATGATCATGTTCGTGTCCGAGCAGCTGATGGCTGTCAAAATATGAAGTGGGCAAATTACTGTAGTCGTACTCAAAAAAATTTTGAGTACAAGTACATGAAGGAATCGTACTCAAAAAATTTTGAGTACGATTACAGTACTCGTTTTGGTTTGATTACAAAATAATTTGTATTAAATATAGGAAATTTGTTCATAAAATGTTTGAAAATATAAATATATCAGCATCATTTGAAGCTTCATACTTGCGTTGGTCATCTGAAAACCAGTCCAGCTCATCAGTAGGCGACATCATTCGTAAACAATTATTTTTTTCAATAAAATTGAAAATTCAGAATACCACAATTCTAAAGTTCACAAAATTAACTATTAAAAAATGTCTGTTTATGCTGACCACGTTGCAGTTAATATTTTTAATGCTCCATATTAACTGTGTGAAGATTAGCGCCAGTAACAAATGAATGAGCGAGAGTTGATTTATAACTTCGAAAAATGGATGATTTTTTATAAATAATTCAATTGCTTTTAGTTTTGAGTTGTTATTGGCACTTCAGCCCAGTGACATTTGTCTCAAGAACAACTTATATATTTATTTATGTTTAAATATGTATTACATGCTTACTCAAAAAATTTTGAGTACGATTACTGTAATGGTACTCAAAAAAGAAATAAATACAATTACAGTAAATTAGTTAAAAGATATAATTCTTGCAATAAATCATATATATTTTCCATTAGAATACTTATATAGAAAATTAATATATTTACATAAAAAGAGCTATAACAAAAAATAAACAAAATTGTATTACAAATGGCATTGCATGTACATATGATTTTAAATTGTAAATCATTGATAACATTGCAAAGATAAGTTATTATGGCACCGATATCAACTATATCTTCTTAAAGTTGCCTACGTAATTATATGTAATTGTGAAACTTAAAATAATGAAATTTTGTATTATCGTGTTTATAAATGAGTATGCATGTAATTTTTGAAGTTTTGTTTTGTGAATTTAATGTAATAATTAATCAAAAGCTTGAACTTAAAGTTAACTACATTTGCCTTTAATAATACATATGAGTTTGATTGAATATAGAAAGTATAAAAAATATAATTACAGGATTTTGTAGAAAGATATACACTGCTTTTAAACTAAAGCCGAAATAAAAAAAATTAAAACTAATCATGCACAAAAGTAAATGAGTGTTACCTAACTTGGGGTAGTATTGTGATATTTTGTTTTTAATATTCATACATATGCTTAAGGAGATACACGATACACATTTAATTTAAGTAATTAAAATCTTTTTAGCAATATCTTTTTTTTATAGTTAAAGGTATATTTTGTGTGGTCTTATTTCGTGGCAAACCATTTCACATTATATATATATATTCATTTTTCACATCTGTATTTAGTGTTTACACATCAAAGATAGACACATTAGAAGTCTAGACACATTAGAAGTCTTGACACATTAGACGTCTAGACACATTAGATGTCTAGACACATTAGAAGTCTAGACACATTAAAAGTCTAGATTTATACAGACCAAGATTCCCGCACCGATATTTTGTTTGTAAAAAAGGAGGAAGTTTCTCTTTACACTTTTTTTTTTAAGTTTATTTACTGTTGTTGTTGCCGAAAAAAGAAAATAAGTAACGAAAATTACAAAGATGAATTAGAAAAATCGGCGTAAAAATCTCTGTAAGTAAACATAATATTCTAAATTGCAAAATCTATAAATCATAACCATTTCTGCAATAAATGTAATTAATTTAAACTTTTTGTATTGAGCAATTTAATAATTTAAAATTATATTAAATAAAATAAACACTTAATTTTTAAATAAAAAAAAAAAAAAAATTATTTTAACAAAATAAACTTATTTTACAGAAAATATCATTAGTTTTAAGCTGTGTTTTTTATATTACAGACTTGAATAAATCTTGCTAAATTCAGCAAAACCGAACTAGTAGTTTCTGAAAACACAAAAAAAAAATATTAAATGGTTTATCAGTGGTTAAATTAGTAGTTAGCTGAAAAATTACGTTTTATGGAATTTCAAATTACAGGTGATATTTATCGAATGTAAATGAGAACTGTAAATATCCCAACTTTATATTTAGAGCAATTTTTAATTTCTTTATTTTTTTTCAAATATTTTCATCAATTTTAAAAATTTAATATTTAGTAGATGCAAAATTGTAAAGTGTTGTAGAAAATTTGCTTAAATAACACGCGACCATTTTTTACTCAAAGCATTAGTATAGTATACTTGATGACAAAAGTTTATGTAAGTTTCCTCAAGTAGGTATTAACAGTAGACAACAAATAAATGGATTGCAAAGAATTCCAAAATACACATAGTAAAAGAGTGAATACCTGTTTTAAAAGGTTTCTTGTTGAAAAGTATTAAAACATATGTTTGTACCTAATAAAATGGAACTGTCATTCCAAACGAATTAGTGTTTTTTAATTGTTTAATGGCATTGCTTGCGGTCGAAATGCGACAAACACTGATAAATCAAAAAAATAAAACCAATAAGATAAGATTTTGTTAACGAGATTATAATGACAGGCTTTTTGGTCGAAATTTTCATACGCAAATAGTTAACTATTTCATACTTTTTTCCTAACGTTTCGGCGCAAATTTTAGGCCTTTTTTATTTATTTATAGTAAATGCTATTTGTAAAACATTCAGTCAAGTAATTAAATTAAGTAAAATATAGTTCTTAATTAACAAAAGACAAAGATTTTGTTAAAAGGATACTAGTAAATGTTAGGTAAATTACAATTACTTAAAATTATGGTGCCCCTGATTGTTAAAACTTTTACACACAAGCATTTTTTATTCCAAAAATTTTAGGTATGCAATTTGCTTTTAATATATGTATGCATGTAGTTAATTATCACATAAAATGTAACAAATAGATATAAAAATACAAAAATTATTATTTTTTTTTTTCGAATTAAAATAAAATTTGATTTGTTTAAAATAAGATTACTGAACGAGATGTCACTTAATACGCTTGCTTGTATGTATATCCTTAACAACAAATAATAGCAATATTTTTATTATATAAATATCTTTTATAAAGTGCAACTTAATATAATTTACAATCGCTTCGTGGTGTTATAAAAGATGATGGTATGTATGTATTTTATGAAAAATTTATTCCGTCTCGATTTGACTATGCTTTGACATGCAAATTTAAATATTTAATATTAGCTATTATTATTTTGATACATTTTTAATAACCTTCACATTTTTCTTTTATACATTTACTGGTCGCCCTGTGCATATATATTTATACCAAATTAATTGCATTTTGTATTAATTTATGTAAATATTGTATGCAATTTCATAACTTTCGTGAAAGCCTCTCATTATTATATCGTCGTCGTTCTGGCAGAATTCACTAAGTCCTATTTTTTTTATTTCTGAAATGAAATATAAATAAATATTAAATTAACATAAAATCTTTGAATATTTTTTATACTTCGATATACATATATATCTTGATTAAAAATGCCCTCATTATATTATATAATTTGCTATGTATTTTACAAAACGAATGAAAATGTGAAAAAATCAAGAGCCATGATCCAAAATCCACTTGAAATTAGGAAAAAACCAAACTACTATTTCAGAGTAAATAACTCAAAACCAACTGCTGATAAACATGATTTTTTTAAGGGAATTGTTCTCTGATAAGGAGAATGATTTGAAATATGTATACAGATAAGTTTAGTTAGACAGACGACTTAGTCAAGGATTTAAAATTTTTTTTTCAATTATTACAAAAGTTTCTCTCATGATGTGATATTAACATATTAATATTTGAGATCTTATCAAATAGTCCCATCAGTATTAAGCATATCTACATAGTTTTGTTATAATTTTACGAAAACACAAATATCTACGAAAGCATCACCAGCATAGGGCGTATAAATACATTTAAAAAACCTGGTCAAGTTTAAGTTGAAAATTATAGAAATAAAAAAAAGTTCGGAAAATGCCTCTCTAGTGGTCTCTAGCATACGCTCAAAGCGAAAAATTTTAAATCAATGATTGGAAGTGAAATAAATTTTGATTTTGGGTCAAATAACTACATTTTACAAATAATAATGTGCAACTACTATATAAGAAGCTTTTGAACTCACTAGGTAACATTTTGAAGAAGCACTTCTATCTTTTTCCGCTATTAATTTATATGTTTCATATTAAATACATAATTTCGCTTGCAACTCCAACACATAAATTTCATACACATTGTTGTTGTTTTTTTTTTTTTGTTTGTTTGTTTTCTTTTGTTTTGTTTGTGTGATTATATAAATCATTTATAATATTACCGCAGGGATTACAAAACGGCTTCAGACTTTTATTAACCGCTGCCTGCGCCGTATACTGCGAATTTTCTGGCCCCGTACCATATCCAACGTCGAGTTGTTGATGAAAGCGAAACAGATTGATGTTGCAACTGAAATCCGAAAGAGGAACTGCCAAACAGGCGCTGTGATGGAATCCTTTCCAACAATCTGGACGTAGCGTTGGCAGGCCGCGCATCACCCGGCGCCGTTCAAAAGAAGCAGAGATGAAATCGCTAAATTTAACGTGGAATGAGCTAAGACCCCTCGCACAGAACCGTGTAAGCTGGCGAAGAGGAGTGGTTGACGCCAAGAGCCCAATATCTCCCCACTGGTCTTAGCTCCAAACAATTTGGAGGATTGGCCTCTTTTGGTACAAAAACTATGTTATTACTTTGGGGTACTACTCCAGAGCTTTCTTGCCGTAGTGACATGATGCCAAATCGAGCCAAAAATATGTGGACACATTGTGCTCTCTTATGAAAGGAAGAAGTCTTTTTTTCAAACATTCTTTGATGTATATTTCGGTATTTATAGAGCCCACTGTAACAAATGACTTGCTTCTTTTGCCGCAACTGCATATAGCTTGCCATACCAGTAATTTTTTAAGAAATTTTGTCTGCTTTTGGATTCTAAATGGTTCTTCGACATGTCCTCGAGCATCAGCAACATAAAAATTTTGACCCGGAAGCTGTGTAAAATCTGCCAGTAAATACGTTTCGTCGTCCATTATACAACATGAATATTTTTGTATGAAATTCGATTTTAATTTCCAAGCCCTACTTTTGGCGTCTAAATTTTTTGCAGCATTCCTGTCTGGAACTTTTTGGCCTTTGTATGTTTTAAAACCTTCATTTGGTTTTAACTTTTCGCACCAAATAGTCAGAGCACTGGGCTAACCGGGCAGCTTTTCTACCAGATGTGTTTGGAGATCTTTTCAATATGCTTTCTATTTTCTTGGCTTTCCCAATATCGTGTGGTGTTTTCTTCCCGAACCAGGTTTCCTATCGATGGTCAAATTCTCCTGAAACTGTTTAATAACATTGGAAACAGTTTGACGGCAGACCTTCAATTCTTTGGCCAATTTTTTGCAGGACCACTTTGGATTCTTTGGAAAATTTTCTTCTTTTTCTTCACTCATTTTGATCAAACTCACAATAAATCAACATGTTTGTCATTAAAAATAACAACTGACATATTTTTCAAAGATAACTAGATCAAAGAAATTTTTAAATTTTACGCCCAAAAAAAATTATTAGGTAAAACGTGTGTTAAGATTTTTTCAATCTCACTCCTTACACATTAACATTAATAATTATGAATCTCAATTGGCTAACTTTGCTAAAGTACTTTACTACTACCTACCTATTATTGATTCAATAATTCTGGGAATATATAAATAAACTAGTCATCGATCTAAAAAATACGCAATGTAATGTAATAATAACCCAATAAAATACTAAAATAAAAAACCCAGCGTGATATTGTCTCTGGAGTCTCGGGTGAGATTCACGGCTAGGGTATGGTTTCTTATTCATATTTCTTCCTGCTACCTGCTTATTCTAACATATATAGCACATATAACAAATGACCGTATCAACTAGTGGCAGCGCTACCGCAAATTACAGAAAAATTCTCCTTTCAAATTTTTAAATAAATATTAATGCGTTATGACCTTCAATATAAATTACCGATAAATAGGAGTACAAATTTTAATATAATCATTTACTTTGTATGTACAAATAAATGAAATGCTTAAAAAAAAGAACTACCCATTTTTATATATGGAAAATATGTTTGACGGATATTTTCTCCTTTTGGCTGACAAGGTATAAAAGAGCGAGCGATCACATAATAATTTCAGTTTCATTCAGACATTCATTCAGCTCAAAGTGAAATAAATATCGTATTTTAGCATGGAATATTCAAGTTTTATGGACAACTGGGGCAATATATATTGCAGGCCTTACAGCCCAATCCATCTTAAGCGATTCATAGACAAACAAGCATCAACCACAAAATCCTGGGATATAATCTTAGAGCCAGATGTCATAAAACTGTGTATTGGTGAAGATCTATACGAAAAGGTATTTGGAACACATGTGGAACGGCCTAAGTTCAATAAGGATATTGGAAATCTTCAGGAATTGCCTCAAACAACAAAGGCTGAAACGCCATCTTTAGAGCATAAACCACATCGCACTTTCATTAGCAGATTAAGTCTCGCAGCAAAACGAGATGCGAACAATTTTGATTTTTCAGAAGGACGTTCAATCTGGGTGTTCAATTTACCGTCTGTATACGACAGCGTCGCTTTGGCAGATATGTTCATTGCTGTTGGTTATAATGTTAAATGCGCTAGAATTACGGGGTATAAAACGAAGAAAAGTTGCCGTGGGTTCGTGACATTTGATCATCACAAAGCAGCAATTGAAGCTGTAAAACAATTCCATCTTCTTAGAATAAACGGATTTCGACTTACTGTAGTTGTGGCAGTAAAATAATAAATAAATTAAAAAACTTAAAGAAATTGTGTTTTGTCTTTTAAGGATCAAAGTAACGAAAAAAATAAATTGCCAGTTTGTAGTGAAACTAGTAAAAAATTGTTTCTAGATTTTATAGACAGTTGCAATATATATGAATGTGTATTTTAAAGGATGAAATTCTAAACAAAATTCCTTTCTATCGGAGCAGTTATATTTTTACTACTGAACGGTATTTAAACCTTTTATCTACGCTACTCGCTTCAGTATTTGATTTTTAGACAACTAAATTTTATAAATTCTAGAGACCACAAGTTGAAGGAATTCCAGACATCTCAGCACTTATTTCATGTGGAAAAAACACTTGATCTGAGGATGACTGATTGACTTCCATAGCTTTGTTTTGCGATTCATGTTCGTTTATGTTTATGCTGCACGCGATCTTAGCAATTAATCTTATTACGTCTGAGCGGATTGTACACATATTTTTTTTTTTTTGGGAATATTTGAATAATTCTAAATGAACATATATATTCCACTTAATGAAAACTTAAACTTTACTGATTTTTGTTAAGAATTACATTAGCTTATAGTCCATTTGCTGTTTGTGTGGTATTATTAATTAAAGCGCGTACTCCTATATTATGATGTGGTGGTACTGGCGGCCTATAGTCGGCTGGTTTCTTGGAAGGATTTGATCCAATATTGGTACAACTAAAATAAATTTGTTCTCATGTTTGAGTAAAGGAACTTAATTAATGATACTCACTTCTTTACTGAGGGTTTGTTTTGGGCTATTCTACTCGCAACATTTAATCAAGCCCCATTTCCATCAAATGTTATCATTTTTTTCGTTGTATTCATGTGATAGATTAATAGGATTGCTTGTTTTTTTTTATGTGAGAATCTAAAAAATTGTGGAAATGAAATCAATTATATTTTGATCGCTGCAGTTAGTTTTTACTTAAATACATACCGCATGAATTATTAATATTTCCTGTCGCCGAATCTATAGCAATTGATGGTCGGTCCATAGTAAAACGATCTAACCATACCCAGTCGTTAGCATTTACTATACACAGTCGTGGGATTTTTCGGGACTCGGGGACCTCGCAGTAACACGTTTTCGTTAAAATACCGTTTGGGTATTTCTAAAGGATCTGCACCTGTTTCAATGACAATTGATCTGAATTTTGATGCATATACAACACAGGAAATCACGAATAAGATCAATCAAACACAGTTTATTAAAAAAAAATACCCGTAAATAAAAAAAATTAAAATTATTTTGGAAAATAAAATTTTGATATCAAAAACAATCCAAGCAGTATTATTACACTTTTAAAAAAAAATTACAAATGAGAATAAAAAGAAATGTCAAAAGAACGAACGACCCAAATGTGAGATTCTTTAACCGAGAACAGCATCCCTGAGACTATTTAGAAACAGCCTCAAATTTTTTATAGGATTAGGACATCTCTGAGATCTCTGTTTTTATTTGAAGTGTCAAATGTAGTGGTGTCAAAATATTGCAAAATATAAATAAACAAAAGTTGTAGTGTCAAAATTATAAGTATTGATAATTCTGATACTGAACAGTTATTTTTGCCACTACAGGTATCCCCCGTATAACACGATAGTTAGGTTCCTAAAAACATCGTGTTATGCGAATTCGTGATATATGAAACACGGAAGCCGCTTAAAAAGTGGAGTTAGGTTTCAGAAATTTGTCGTGTTATATACGAAATTGTGTTATAACGACCAAAGAAGTAGAACAAAAAAAAGGGTTAGGTTCCAAGAGTTTAAAAAAACAATTATTTTAGATAAGTGCTCGTACAAGCTGCCACATTCACGCGCTTTCATTTACTTCCTGTATGGTTAACCCTTTAGTTTCCAAAAAATTTGGGATTGATAAATTTTGATGTAAAAAGTATAAATCTAATCTCAAAAACCTAAAAAATTTAATGGGAGTGGTTTTATGAAGCCTAAAAGTTTAAATGCCTAAAACTATTTGTTGTTGAAAAAACTTTTTATCAAATTGTTTTAATTAATTAAATATTTTGTATGAAAGATTCAAATTCCTAGCTCACAGCTTTTTTAACTGGCTACTATGACGGGAAGTATTTTATTTATTTTTTCACTTTTAGTAAAAATATATCTTACTATACTCTACTAATGGGGTATATATAGTATAACGTCAGAACTAATCAGAACATTGTTTGTAAGTTACAAAGCTTTTTTCAAGTAATTCTTCCAGCTGCAAAATTAAATTAAGTACTTACGATCTGTAACTTAAAAAAAAAAATCTGTGGTTAGAGAGTATGATCTCAGCGAAGTTACACGATCAAGACGCAAAGTTTTCATTGATAATGACGTTCTAGTTGTTTTATATGGCAGTGAACAAAAACTTTTATCGGCGAAGTATTACGATTTGAAAAGGTTTTGTGAAAAAATACCATACCATTTGAATTTAAAATTTTAATGGAATGGTAGAGGATATGATAAATAGTTGAAACTGACGAACAGGAAACTATATAGAATAAAATGGTGCTTTTACTAAGCATTTGGAATTAAATTTTATTTGATCATTTTATTTATTTGATAAAACAATGTAAAAACATTTAAGTAAATCTTAATTACTGCTATATCGCAGTGAAACATTTTATGAAATAAATAATTGAACTGAGAAAAATATTCGGACAAAACTAAAGCAAGAATTTTTCCTTGTTTGCATTTTGCTCAGTAATGATGTAAAACATGCTTGGACTGAAATTTCATTTATGAATATAGAAAGAATATACACTCATTGTAATAAAACACAGAAAATTTTATATTATTTTTCAAATAAAATAAAAATATTAACTCAAAAGTAACAAAATGCATAAAGCTGACGCGGCAAAACGTCTGTATGAAGTATATTAATGGAAAAGTTCGATTTCTCCACTATTTTGTAGCGTATCCATTGTTTTTCAGAGCACGTGCACATTATCGTGGCATGAACCCAACAAAATTGCTCAAAACGTCCGCAGAATTGTTCTTCCATGCAATTTCCATAGGTAGAAAATGGAATCCTAGAGATTTTTTGGGATAGAGATTGGGTGAACAACACACCACTCTTTTACACAAAGTGCTGGGATCGTCTTCATCCTGGTATACCTACTTTAACAGTAGCTCGTCCTCCCTATAAAATAACACAACATTCTGGAGAATATCTTTGCACATCAGACGGTCCATTAAACATCTTATTTTATGAATTGAACCGATTCCATGGCCAAAAAAAATCACCAGACCATTACGTTGCCTTCCCCGTATTTCACAGTGATTTTCAAAAAACGTGGATTTCATCGTTACCGTTTCGGTCTGCACACTAGCTTTAATCCGTCACAACTTTCCATGTCAAATTTGGATTAGTCAACAAAAAGCAGAGTCTTTCATTTGACAGTAGCCCAGTTAAAGTGC
This sequence comes from Toxonevra muliebris, assembly GCA_963691655.1. Classification (NCBI taxonomy): domain Eukaryota; kingdom Metazoa; phylum Arthropoda; class Insecta; order Diptera; family Pallopteridae; genus Toxonevra; species Toxonevra muliebris. The sequence goes on from OY829326.1 coordinate 128,069,856, forward strand.
GCGGTTACAAATTCGAACCTTGCCTGTCGATTCTTTCGAGAAATAAATGACTTTTTTACGCTTTGGAATTTTGCCAAGCCACCCTCTACAGCTCATCGTTTGATAAACTTGTGTGAAATGTTTAAACGCAATTTATTTTCAAGATATATAAGGATCTTTTTTTATAACCCGAAAGATGGCCAGATCTTCACGTTTGGCTGTGCCCCGCGGTCTGCCACCTCCATATTTAGTATTTAAAAAAAGAGGAGAGTGAAAACGGCTTATAGCTCGGGAATTAACGCAATAGCGAATGCAAATTTTTTGACAATGCATGTCACTGATTCAGTTTTATTAAATCCACTTAGAGTATTTTCTTTAAATTGTGCAGAATACTTATTTCGAGCCATTTTGGGAAGCGAAATTTTGAAATGCGAACGGTGACGGTGAATGATAACCAACAACTTATATACTCTTCCAATTTTTATTAAAACCTGCTTTTTGTATTCCAAAATAATGTTTGACAATTGATTGCAACAGTAAGCGAAAAAGATTATGTGCTTTAGTTTTGTCGCGGAAGGTTTAGGCATATTGAGCAATGTGATTAAAAAAATAAAAAACCGTAATCAATTTTTAATGTTATTTTGTTTCAACAAGTGCATATTCAAACAAAATTTAGAAAAAAAAATAAAAAATATGGACATACTTGCATATTTTTAAATTTTATTGACTTAATGTTGACAAGGAAGAGTTCGTGCTTTAGTTTTGTCCGACACTGTATGCGGAAAATCATGCCAATAAATAAATAATAAAAAAAAAAAACTGAATTTATAATTTTTTTGGGTTAAAACAAAAAACACTTTAAGGTGATAAAACAATTATTTTAATAGACTTTTGACCAACTTTTTTGGTTTACTTAGAGGAGAATTTAACTTTAAAGAAAAAAAAACTTTGCTTCGATTCAATAGGTTGTTTAGTTTTTAGCTATCACACCCGCCAATTCAGAAAATTCGTCAATTCAATTGCTCCAACAATCTGAGCAACACTTGATGCTTTGTATTTTTGAAAATTTTTAGAATTAGCCTCTGTTGCTTTGTAAATATATTCTCGAATAGTATACCTATCGATTTTGGTAATAAAAAACCGAATTTTGTTAACCTAATAACATACTCCCTTAATTTGCAGTAGAAAAACCTGAAGTATATTGGTTTTATTTAAACAAATTTTAATAATAAATACTTAACAGAAGATTTATTGAAACATTTAAAGAAAAACTTTAAATTTAACAAACAAAAACGATAGTGAAACTAGAACACAGAATGAACTGGAATTTGATAAATGTAACAAATACAAATGAAAGTTATAGTTAAATTGTTTATTAACTAGTTGTAAGTTCAAAAAGCGATTTGCAATTCTAAATTACTTTCACTAATCGTATTATACGACGGAATCAGCTACTTGTTGGAGCGAAGAGAGTGTTCTAAGAGTGTCGTGTTGTACGGGGGAAACCTGTATAATTTTTGCTCTCCTAGATGTCTTCACTCTATTAAATACGCATTGATCATTCCATTTTATTTTTGAATTGCTGCTGCAGCATAGTGGTAATCCACTTGCAATCGGAAATGAAAATAGGGAAAAAACAAGCTCTACTGTTTCAGAATAAATAAATCATAAACAACTGCTGATAAATATGATTTTTTTTAAGAGGAATGTTAATGAAAATTAAAGTTTTTACAAGTATTTATGTGAAGTATGTATTCTTAGCAGTGCATTTTTTTGAATTTTCACATTTTCATGGACAATTGGAACCAATCGAAAAAAATCATTAGGATATTCGGATTCTACGGAAAATTCTACTATAGAAAATGTTATCTCCATTGGTTGTGGTAAAAGTTTTTGTAAATTTATATATAAATAAATAATATATATAAATAAAACTAGTCGTAATCGAACTAAAATATACGCACATGTAATAAAAAACTCAATAAAATTACCAAAATAAAAAACTCAGCGTGATATTGTCACTGAAGTCTCGGGTTCGATTCACGGCTTGGTCTTATTCATATTTCAAATGACCGTATCAACTAGCGACTGCGCTACCGCATATTACAGAAATTTTTGAATTTTCCACTTAAAATTATCCTTTAAAATTTTCAAATATGTAAGTATGCAATGAATAGTAATGTGTTATGACCTTCGATATAAATTACCGATAACTAGGAACACAAATAAAAATAAATAAATATGTTTTACGGTTATTCTCTCATTTTGGCTAATAAGGTATAAAAGAGCAAGCGATCACAAAATAATTTCAATTTCGTTCAGACTTTCAGTTGAAAGTGAAATAAATATTGTGTTTTAGCATGGAATATTCAAGTTTTATGGACAACTGGGGCAATATATATTGCAGGCCTTACAGCCCAAGCCATCTTAAACGATACAAAATCCTGCAATTTAAATTTCGAGCTAGATGTCATAAGAATGTGTATTGGAGGAGATCTATACCAGAAGGTGTTTGGAATACATATGGAACAGCGTAAGCCCAAAAAGGATACTGGAAGTGTTCAGGAGTTACATCAAAAAATAATAAAGGCTGAAACGCCAACCTTAGAGCATAAACCACATCGCCATTTCGTTACCGAAGTAAGAATCCATTTTTTAGTAGGACGTTCAATCTAGATGTTTAATATACCGCCTGTTTACGACAAAGACGCTTTGGCAGAAATGTTTATTGGTGCTGGTTTTAATGTTACGTGCGACAGAATAACGGGGTATAGAACGAATACAACTTGCCGTGGGTTCGTAACATTCGATCATCACAGAGCAGCTATTGAGGCTGTAAAACAATTTAATTTTCTTAGAATAAACGAGTTTCGACTTACTGTTTTTGTTGCAGTATAATAAATAAATTGAAAACTTTAAGAAATTGTGTTTTGCTTTTTAAGGATCGCATAAAAAAGTAACGAGAGGAAAATAGTACCAGTTTGTAGTGAAACTAGTAAAAAAAAAATGGTTCCTAGGTCAAAACCTGTCTTTTCGCAATTTTGGGTTAATATTTATCAAAATCCTGAGGTGATAAAAAAATTCATAACCCATGTCCAAGTCATCAAGGCCAAGACTTTCACCAAGACCTATATAACCATCCACTATAGTAAAAAACATGGGATTGCCTACAACAGTTGCTTCCTTAACCGTTGATATTTTATAACTTAATTCTTTACTCTTGAAAGAAACGATACTATTGAAACTTATTCCACCTTTATGGATCGGAATATCCTCCTGTTAACAAAAAATAAATTATATTTTATTACAATTTCGTATACATTTATGAAGTTTACATATCACCTTCAGGCAATTCAGTTAAATTTTCTAGTGAGCAAGTCATCATTAACATAAATATCAGTTATATATGTATATGTATTTTAAAGGATGTAATTCTATGGAACTCGTTAATTAAAAATCCTTTCTATCGGAGCAGTTCTATTTTTACTGCTGAATGGTATTGAAAATTTTTACCTAAGCTATTCCTTTCAGTATCTACATGACAACTAAATTTTATAAATGCGAAAGTTACACCTATGTTTTCTATATTTACCACTAGTTGAAGGAATTCCCGACATCTTTGTTATCATCGTGGGTATCAAAGCATCAAACTGAAAAAAGTTTATCCGACTAATTTCTCAAAAGATTCATTCAATGCATTTATTTCAGAGAAAACATTTGATATGGGGATGACTAAGTTCTATGATGATTAAGTTCTATAACTTTGTCTTGCGATTCATGTTCGTTAATTGTAATGGCAAAATCTGGTATTTCTGCACCCGATCTTCGCAATTGTTCTTATTATGTTTGTGCGGATTGAAGACATATTTTTGTGCGAAATTATTGGAATAATTCTAAATGAAGAACGAAATATAAAATTTAAAATTAATTAAAGCGCGTACTCCAATATTATGATGTGGTACTGGCGGCCTATAATCGACTGGTTTCTCGGTAGGACTTGATCCAATATTGTTACAACTAAAATAAATTTGTTCTCATGTTTGAGAAAAGGATCTTAATTATTGATACTCACTTCTTTACTGAGGGTTTATTGTTGGCCGTTTTCATCAAATATTGTCATTTTATAGTTTGTACTGGTGGGATAGTTATTAATAGGATTGTTGGCTATTCTTATGTGAGAATCTAAAAAATTGTTTAAATGAAATCAATTATATTAATCACTTCAATCAGTTATTATTTATTACTTAAATATGCTATATACCGCGTGAATTATTATTTCCTGTCGGCGAATCTTCGGGGCTCTCGCAGTAACACGTTTCCGTTGAAATTTCCTCTGGATATCTCTAAAGGATCTGCACCTGTTCCAATGTCAATTTGTCTGAATGGTCTGAACTTTGATGCATATACAACAAAGTAAATTACGAATACGATCGTAAATGAAAGAAATTAAAATCTGATATAAAAAAACAATCCAAGTTGTATTATTACACTTTCAAGAAACCAAAACCAATGCGCAGCCAATTTAAATTGTCAAACAAAATTATTACAATTATTATTATGGTAATTTTGATACTGAATAATTGTTTTTAACACTATATTTTTTGCTCTCCGAGATGTCTTCACCCTATTAAATATGCCTTGATTATTACATTTTATATTTGAATTGTCGTCGTGGCTTTGTGTTTAGCATGTTGGACTGTGATGCAATGTAAATGGGTTCAATCCTCGGATAAAAACTAAAAAAAAAACGTTTGTTTCTAAGAAAGCTGGGTCCAGGCCTTCCATGGGCTGTTATACCATAAAGAAGTTGGATTTAATTATGTAAATCGTTTATTTCTCAAGCTTTAACAAAGTTTAGTTTAGTAATTTCAGCAGCTACTATGTTTGGCCATGAAGAAACCATAGAAGGGAAAAGTAGAGCGGACGATTCAATACCATAGCAAACAAAAACAGTCGTACACGACTATAATTTTCAAACTTATAGCTAAACAAAACTTACCACCGAAAATCAATCAAATTATTTAGATTACATACGAATATCTATTTATATATTATACGCGAGAATATATTAATAATATGTTAATTTTATCTTACAATTCATTTCAAATTTTTTATAACTTACTCAAAATACAATGTTAATTTGAGGAAAATATAAAATGGTATTACAATTCCACTTGTCTTGCATTAAGTTTGTTTACTGTTAATTTAATTTAGGATATTTGATTTTTAATAAAGTACAAAAAATAAATGAATGCAAAACACAATACACATTTGAATTATTTTTATGTATATTCAGAAATTTAAAGATAAAAAAATAAATTTCTATAATTATAGGCATAGTTTAAGCAAACCCAAATCCTTCCGAACATTCGTGTATTGCTTTCAACAAACAAGTGCGTAGTTTCTCGTATGATTTATACATTGGAAGATCCAATTGATTAAAACTGACAAAATTAAAGAGACAATTTAGATTTGAATTTATAACAATATTTTGATGCAATATATATTTACCAAGTATGTGCACAGGGTAGCCGATCTGTTGATCGGTCATCACGATGGATTTGAAATTTCTGTATGCCATTCATGCCTTCTAGAGATCCGAAACCCTGTAAGGGAACTTTCGATGTACCAGTAACGAATTGCAAGAACTTTGCCCGATCTGCCTGATCAAAGCTACGTAAAGCACGCCAAAACCATAAAATCTATGACAAAAATTAAGCGAAATCAGTTTCGAAAAAAACTAAATCGTTTTAAGTGCGTGTATACCTGCATAGATTTGGAAGTGTATTTGTGATATTCTGTATTTGCTTTTAGATCCTCAATATCAATATCTGGCAGACCAGATATAAGGAGCTCAAGTTCTTGTTCATTAAATATAGATATCAAATGCTTCGGAATTATGTCATAGAATCCTTCAAGGAATGCATCCAATCTAGAATAATATGTAATATAGTTATATAATTTCTTTTAACACTTAATCACTAAGTTCTTACTGTTGCCGGATAGAACCACTCATTTTCAATTGACATACTAATTGAACATAATCGAATTTATTTTCCTCAGTTACTGTGATATCACGCCCATTTGGAATTAGATCGCGCACCTGTGTGACACCAAATTCTTGTACTTCTGTGGAAAACGTCAATTCATATCCGAGAGTTGAGATGTTATTTTTCATTAAGTAGTCTAACCCCTTATAGAATTCATAATCTTGTGACTCCATATCAGTATATTTAACTAGTTTTCCTAGTATATGCTTGTAGAAAGATCGTGTAAAATAGCATTCGAGCAACTTATTATCGTGTATTGCCTTGGCTAAATAAAAAAGATTAGTATAACAATTAATTAGTACAATATGCAGTATATGTTTTTATTCATAGTTTTACCTATTACACGGCCGACAAATTTGAAGTAGCTCAAATGATTAGGATTGGCGTGGCTTGATGTGTTTATCATGTAAGTTACTCGATCTCCCGGCGATACACAAAACAGGGCGTACATTGGATTGAATATCTCTCGTGATATAATGACGTACCACTCACGTAGAAGTCCTCCAGCATCTTGACCTTCTTCATCTATTGGGATATGGAATAATATTGTACATATATTTATGCATTGCATTACAACAACGTTTCACTCTCTCAACAATCCGCAGATCAAGAATAATTATTTTAAAATTTGTAACTTAAAAAATCAGATTTTCAAAATTACAAACATCTATAAAAAATATTTACATACCTTCAAACACAATATAGAATCGATTTTTCCACTCTTCTGGCCCCAAACGATACAGGACACGGAACGAATCTTCAAACACAGTGACGCGGCGTACACTTACTGTATTCTCTTCCCTACGAACACCTTCATCTATTCGTTCAAGTTCGGTCTGGAAGTATTTTCGCTTTACATCAAAGTCCAGTATGCGAGTATGATCGACGAGAACTGCGAATGGGCCATCGGAGAGATGAATGGGAGATTGGCGTAAAATTTGATTAAGAACCGTGCGATGTTTTTCAGCAAAAGACAAAAACTTTTGACGATCTAATTTAACTTGCATTTCATATTCTGTATTTGTGGATTGAGGAATGGACGTTGAAGGATCCGAGTCCGATGGTTCTTCACTTTTTTGTTCTGAAATAAAAAAAGGATATTTTTATATAAAATTGGCCGACAGTGAGTAAAATATTTGATCATAAATGGCAATGTCCAATAGCATGTTATAGATTTTAGCTCTAAAACTTACCTTGAGTTTGTATACTATTCGTTTCTGGATCGATTGGAGTAACAACAGGAACTGTATCTTGGTTACTCTCTTCGTTTGCAACATTATTTCGATTGCCAGTTCTTGAAGATTGCCCTGGTGCTCCGGAAGATTGATCGGGTTTGTTTGTGTTTTTCTTATAAGATGCGTGAATCAAAAAGAAGGCCTCTACAGTGGGTTGTAGAACAAGTACTGCGTATTCATCTTTCGATTCTTCAAGTGCCACTAAACATTCACTCAAGGTACTCCACAAATCATCCAGACATATTATTTGGCTTAATGTTGCTTTCTTTGTCGTAGTGTTGGACGTGGATCCATTGTCTTGGGCTTCGAAGAGCTCACGTACTTCCATAAATATTTTTAAAGTTCGTAGGAAATACGGCTGGGCTGATGATGATAACAGTAACTTTTTCATTGCAGGCAATTGGAGTTCACATGAAGGTTTTATAACCGTAGGAGCTGATATTACAACGTTTTCAGCCGTGAAACGATCCTGCATAATACCCTGATGCAAACAAGCTATATTTGATAATGTACTAGGGTTCGATACTGTCGCAGGTTGCTCTTTACTAACGCGATTGTAATTGTGGATTTCTTCTAATAAATTTTGTATTGCTTGGCGAACTTCTTGAGCTAATCCCAATATAGCAGCTGTAAGGTATTGAAGAAAGATAGCATTCGATGCTTGCGAGCATTGACTTAAGTTCACTATAAGCTTCGAAATATTGTCAAGTCCATCGGTTGTGCCACATTGATGGGTCAGCACCTCGATTACTAGTTGTAGTTGGAAAAAGTTCTTTGAGTATAACTTGCGTTTACATTTAATAGGAGTTACAAGCTGCTTCTCTTCCTCATCTGAAGACGAGTCTGCATCTTTAGATTCTGGCTGCTTCAAAGAAGCCTCATTGGATGCATCAGTTGATTGTGTTGCCGCTCCATCAGGGTTGCCAACGAAAGATGGGTTTGTATCGGGGGTTGATTGTTCTACAGTTTCATTTTCTTTTGGTAATTCACTACTCAAGTAAGCCAATAACTTAACCAACATATCCGTTAACTGTGGCGAACGACATATTACCTTGAAAGGTAGCATTTCTAATAACCTAGCAAAAGGTGATTCGTGGAAGGATTGGAAATTAGGAGTTGCAACTGTCCACTCCCATGTGGGATGCGAATTCACTGGGAATGAATGTACATTTGTCAGACGATGCTGTGAATGGACGTCAATATTTAAAAGAACATCCCAGAACTGATTAGCGTTGGTGTTATATTGTAGTCCTTGAAACAATTTGCTTTTGTTAGGGCTGACGTTGGATTTGTGATGATTTCGAACAGCTGCTGCCTTAGATGTGGACGGGCTATCATCTAACTTGAATTCAATACCTTTACTTTCGGCAGGTCTACTCTGTGGAGCTAATCTGCGGGAATTCAAATTAATATCGGATGAATGATGACGTTGGAATATAGCTCGAAGTTCTTCTGATGACATTTCAGTATCTGCTCCTGAAGCACCAGCATTTATAGCCACAGATATTGGGATATTGCCTATGGTTTCACTTGCGGTGTTACTTGATATATTCGTCTCTGTAAGTTTAGTCCGGTTCTAAATAAAGAAAACGTTTAAATAAATATGCAATATTAACAACAACAATGATTGATTAATAACATAGAGTAGATTGTAAACTTACTTTATGTTCACGATTATAAGGTATAAAACTGCGAGGAAAATGCTTGGCTAATACGAACAGCATATCAAGACAATTTCTAACTACCATCTGTGCCGCTTGTGGGTTTATAGTAATGCTATAATCACCTGAAGAAGCAGAGTTACCACTTGTTTCTTTGGACTTATTTATTATGAAAATGTTTGATTTGAATCCGAATGCTGCATCGACTCTCAACTTGAGCCACTGTGGTTTTATACATTTTCGGCCTGAGATAATCTTTCCTTCGTTCGTCTTTTGGATGATGCTCATTAGTGCACTAATAATCCATTCGCGTGTTGAAACATGATAACAAAGATTGCGTATTACTCGATGAAACCGTGTACAGTTCATTTTGGAATCCTCAATGAATACAAATAGCAGCAATGTCGTAAGTGAATCGGGGTCAAGCAGATTGTGTTCATCTTCCATAAGCAGCAGAGCTATAGGCTTACCATGTAGTTGTTGTTGGTGCTGATGAACTATAGTTGTATGTTGATGATGTTGAGATTGTGGCGTGCCATTAGCATCATACCAAATAGAGTTTGTGTGCCATCTTGAATCATCATTTATATTCTGTAGGGACGACGGGAATCGCGCAGTTAAGTACCCGTTCAGTGCATTGGAATGTGCCCCTTCCAATCGTGCTCCATTTCGACTTTCCCAATCTCGTCTTAAATACTGGGCTTCTGCTGCCAGATCCGGAGGCAAGCTTGCAATCTGGGATTCTTCCATATCCGTGAGAATAGCTTGTCTTAATGATTCTGGAAGATTTTGAAAGAAAGCCGCCGTATCTACAGGATCTTCAGGATTTGCTGACTGTGCTGCTTGTCGCTGTTGTTCAATTCTTTGTTGCATCAATACTTCTGATTGAATATTGGGAGGCAAAGCGGCTAAGAATTCTGGATTTACTTCAAGCAAGGAGTCGTGTGCTACTTGGATTGCGTTTTGTTGCGCTCTTTGTCGAATACGTTGCATTCTTAAATGTTCATTTATGACTTCCTCACGCATTTCGCTTGGCAAGGCTGCTAAAAACGATGGATCTACTCCTTCTGGCACTTCTAAATCACCCAGTGCTGCTCGAACTTCTGGATTCATTACAGGGGTAACTCTTGATATTTGTGTTGATGAAGACGCTACGTCAGCATCATTTTGTGATGTGCTCGCAGTTAATGTTGGTTCAGCTGGCATCGCAGCTGCTCCTAAATCCATTGACGTCATTTCAGCTGGTCTTTCCTGTTCGGCGATATCCACAACTGGTATAGTAGTCGATTCTGCCATATCTTCTGGTTGTTGTACTGGAGGGCTTTCAACATTTTCGTCATTATGAGGAATTTCTAAAGATTCTTCCTGTGGTATATTAAGCGAATCTTCTGCATTGGACTGTGTCAAAGCATTTGCAGTTTCATTATCAAAATCTATATTGAAAGTAGAATTTAATTCATCTTCTTCCATGAAAGTTGTATTCAATTCATCATCATCTTCATCATCCAAGTCCTCATCATCTTCAAAGTCATCTTCCTCGTCATCATCAACTTCACCTTCATTAGCATCGGAAACGACAGGATGCTCATCTTCACTGGGGCAGTCTGCTTCTTCCAATAAGTTCCTATGAACATTTAATTGATGCTGCTCAAAACGTTGAGACAACGAGGTCGAACGAGGAGCTCTTAATGCTTGTGGAACTCGGAATTGAGATGATTCTTGGGAGTTACTAGCAGAGAGAATTGCTTCTAAAGGTTGTGTATTGGTAGATGTAGCTGTACTTACTGCAGTACTCTGGTTTGGTACTGAGGAAGTTGAGTTTATCGATTGTTGAATTAGGACAGGTATGGCGCTCCTGCGATTTGCCGAACTTGAATTATTCGCCGTAGCGTTTGTAGATTCAAATTTCTTTTGACTATGACTTGCCTTCAATTCTTTTATCAAAAATGGAATTAAAAGGTGTGCCACGTATAAGCATGCATCCGTTTGCGATTCCAAGTCCAAATGTTTAGCTTCTTCTAACCACCAATGAAGAGCATCCTGATTGAATAGCTCAATTTGCCCATCTTCAATTGGATTGCTAAATGTAGGCATTGCAGCACAATACTGCTGATCTAGAAATACTAAACGTCTTGTTGGTTCCCTTCTTTGTGCACTACTTCCAACAGGTAAGGAATTACTAGCTATTGAATTCATGAAAACAGTTGGAGTGCCAGATATAGCCACGTTTTCATTTCTCTCACTGCTGATTGCTACAGTTGTGTTATTAGGAGCACTTAAATCAATGCTCGCGGTGTAGTTTGTATGACTATCGTTCCCAATAAATCCAATACGAGGTGCAACCCATGCTGAAGCTGGTGTTATACGAACGGAACTTCTCAAAGCATTTGTGGGTACATCATTTCCGTCATTAGCACTTTGCGAATGAGAAGCTATATTAACTTCATTGGTCATTGCATGTGTGGATGTGCCTGAAGGATTTGACTCGTGCTGTTCTTCCTCATTTGGCATGTGCGTCTCAGAACTTCTTTCGCCTCCGGCTGGATCTGCACCAGCAGATGGGTTAGGACCACCACCAACCTCAGATGCTTCGTCATCTGCATCAGCATCAGCGTCATTGGAGGCAGTTTCAGACGATTCGGGTTCATAAATATGATCAAATACTTCAATAAATTGGCGGGTTTCTTCATCAGCATCAGTTTCACTGCGATCCTCAACACCTTCTTCATTAACATCATCGTCTTCATCATCATCCTCATCTTCATCGTTGCGTTCATTTTCGGTTGAAACATTGGAATCTGAATCAGATTCGCTGGTGCTGACATCGCCAAGTAAAGATGCTGAATTGTCCGCAGCTGCAGGAGCAGTTTCGGATGAGGTCGATGCTCCATCACTTCCTCCTCCAACACCATTATCATTATTACCTGCTTCGTCATTGCTATGGTGACGATGGTGATCACCCACAGCAACTACACTATTATGCACAGTGTTACTTGTATTCGTATTTCGATTTACCAATCGTAAGCCTTCATTTTGCAATAAATCATCCCATAGCCGATCGAAATTCAACTGAGGCCGAGAACTTGATGATGTTGTTGGAGCATTTGCATCCCGTTCGTTGTCATCAGCATCATCATCACCACTTGTGGCAGTAGCTGGAGCTGCATCTTCTGAATCAAGAAATATATCATCCGCATTGAAAATAAAATCAAAAGCATGACGACGATCAGAGAGAACATTTCTGATGATATCTCGTAAAACATGCTCTCCTCCAATTGAATTCGATACAGTGCTGGGAGATGTTCGGGATGTTAATCTTGGATAAAAGCGACGATTTATAAATGAACTACTGTTTTGTGGTGCAGTGCCGAAGAAAATACGTTTCGATGACAAAGTCCCCGGTGCAACGGTAAGTCGCAACAAAATCTCCATCGGGCGGAGTATGGAATAGATTGTAGCTAATGCATTGGAATTAGATAAATCATTATATTGGGCGATTTTAGATAGATCCGTCATAATTCCTTGACGTAATAAGATTCTATACATGTTGTTGCGTTGCAAATGTACTTTATTTGAAAGCATGGGACTTTCAATTAGAATGGGAATTAAGCCAATGAAAACTTGAAGTCGTGTGTATTTTTCTGCCGAATCTGGTTGTGCTAGTGTTCGCACTATAGCATCATGTATTTCCTCTACAACTTTTGTTTGAATAGATGATTGCCCAAAACAATCTGATAGTGATGATATTAATACTCGCGACATCATGCTCACTTCACAGTCTTGCTGACGTGTTGTTATAGGAAGGAAGTTGTCAAGAATAAATGATAAGCATGACTGTTCACTCTTGATTAGAATACTATCGGCTGAAGTGTACTTGTGTTCCACAATAATTCGTGGAACTAATAACTGATAAGAACGTACGGCATCAGCCAAGATCTTTAGCAAGGTAGACCTCGGTAGAATAGGCTTGGAATGCACATGCCCACTAGAAGGAATGTGCCAACTGCAGCAACAAGGCTCAAACTTCTCTGTAACTTTTTTCGATGGTGTAGTACTTGTTGATGGCGACTCTGATAGCAAAGGCTGGACTTCTTGCATTTCCTGTTTGTATTCATATTCATCGTCATTCACAGCACAACCACCATAATGTACACAAGGTTGGACAATAGCACGCAGCAATTCTTGAATCACTTCCTCTGACGTTTGAATTGAGCTTGTGTCTTCTTCCGATTTCGGAGAGGAATATGTTATATTGGAGCACTTACGATTGACGGCTGCTTGTGCTTTAACAAGTAATCTAGAATCATCAATTGCGAATGTGGGGCTGGTTATGTAGTCTGCGCGTATAGCCTGCTTAGCTGCTGCCAAAAATATTCCAGGATGTCGAGCTACTGCTGAGGATACTTGTGTTAAAACAAATATAAGATCACGATGCCCAATAGGTACCGACTGAGATGTGCGTGTTGTTAAAATACGTTCAATTGACTCCTGTAATACTATCGGCGATTCCAGAACATGACGAATTATAACGATAGCATAGGTTGGAAATCCCATTAGACCACAACTTTGCTGCATTCCTAATAACAGTTTGATTCCTCCGTTTTTGATAAAAGCCTTGGCGTTTACGTAGTCTTTGGTCAAACGAGCGCAAAGCTTGAGTATGGATAATTTTGTTTCGAATTTAATCGTAAGTGTTGGTTGTAGCATACGAACGAGACAGGAAATAATTTCACTGGTATCGTACTTGGATAAGCCAACTGCCTCTTCATTTAATAAAACATTTTGAGTGTACTCAGGAAAAGTAATCATTGGTTTCTTTGTATTTGTCATTGCGGAACCTTTCGACTTAGTTTTCTTGGCACTTGATGTTGCCAATGGTGGTACACCCGAACCAGAATACGGAAATGGGTTTGTTGCACTGCTTGCTTCTTGTTGTTCTACATTTATATCTTTGTCTTCTTCTTCAACCACGTCTTGTCTATTGTTCTCATCATCACTAAAGTTAAGCAATGACCGAAGGCATAATTTTTCCTCTTGTTGCATAACTCCTTTGCCATCATTACTAGTTTTCACTGTTTGAGTAATGATACTATCAACTTTAGTTGCATTAAAATTGCTGTTGGAATACGAGGCAATCGCATCTGTTATCTTAAGGGCAGGTAAAACTGGCCGATGACTCCCAGAAGCTTCACTCACTTGTGTCATGCAGTTGAAATTTACCGTGTATCGCTGGCGTCCATTGTTTATGACCACAGAGCGTTCACCCATATTAAATGCGTTCTTAAGGAGCAAATTATTAGCTTCAGAGTATGAGTTCCACTTGCCAGTGGATGCGTCATACCACCTCCAATTGTCACTGCAAACTGCACGCATATTTTCTTTTCGTTGCAATATGATGCTGACGTTATCAATTGCATCAATGAACTCAATTAAGCTCTGCAACCATCTGGGAGTAGCTGGTTTAATTCCTTTTAACACTTGTTCTTGCAGCAACGCTTCACAGGTATTGAGCAGCATTATCAATGACTTCAAACATTGCTCTTGCAATATTGCAACACAGAATTCTTTTCGAATGTCGCTAAACATTTCATCGAGCAGCAAAGTAGAAACCTTGAGCCGAATCAAAAGTTTTACGGCGGTTGGTCCAGATAACTGTTCTTCGAATTTACTGGATTTGAGAATGTCGTTCTCTCGCATATTATTTAATATAAATTCTGTCCACGAGGATATATTTTTCACGAGGTCAAGCACAAAAGCTGGTTTCTCCAGTTGTGTAAGGCGACGGTAGAGCACAGAAATCAATTCGGCGCCAGTATTAACCGTCTCTGGCAGGTATTCCATGAATTCAAATGTTCTCTCCAAAGTTTCTTCACAAAATTTATTGAATAAATCATTTGTTATCAATTTTATTTCATTTGATGCTACTGTCTTGTTGGGAGATGTACTAGGGGTTTCAGCATCCAAGATAAGAGGTGTAGTGCTTGATATGGAAGGATCCACGTCAATCTCCATAACATTGCTGGAAAAGTCAGTTACCAAAACTGATGTAGAACTTTCACCAGTTTGTAATGCTGAAGTGGTGGCTTCCGGGTGATTTAGTAAATAATCAGTAGCTTGCTCAAGCGAACGTGTATTTCGAAGAGCCTCTAAAACATTAGGCCGCGAGAAACCCATATCAGTCAGCATTTTCAAATGGTCAGCATTGACATTCGCTAGAAAAAATCGAATTCACAACAATATCAAACAAAAATATCAATATTTTTACAATAACAAATCAATCAATCAGGCAAACGTGCTCTAATGATGTAAAAAATCTTAATTTAAAGGACTATTCATAATTAAAACTCAGTCTAAAAGTATGCAATCTTTATAACAAAATAGACCCAAGGTGAATGATATTACAAACGTTTTAAAGTGAAATAGATTAGGATTTAATTAATCTTTCCTTATGCTAGGAATGAAACCGATGGAACCGTGGAATTTCTAAGTCAAAATCAATGAAACAAGATGAAAATATAAAATTGCATGCTTTTCATTCACTGGAATGACTATTGAAAACAATTACAGTGCTCTTTTAATGGTTTAATGGTTTTTCTTAATTAGCAATAATAAGCTTACAGCAGACAGATCGGCTACAAATACGCTGTTTTTAAATAGGCTTTACTAACCTGCATCAGGTTGTCGCGATGGTTTGGTGCTTTGTTCCATTATTTTACTTGCATTTTGTATTTCGTTAAATCGAGCTTGATATCGTTCGCTCAACATAGTATGAGATCTAATAAGATGCTTTAAAACCGCCATAATCGTCTCAGTCATTGACACTCCATAGTTGGCAATGGGTTTTCGTTTCCAAATACGTCTGATTGTCTGTAAAGCAAGTTGATGCATTTGGACCAAGTAGAAAACAGGCTCAAAGTGCACTGTTTCTTGTATCAGATGCATTCTGGGGGAAATCGCATATGGCGAGTCCAAAATAGCTCGCGGATTAACCATTTTTTCCAACAGCTGCAACCATGCATCTAAAAATTCACCAGTTCCTTCTGGGAAATCACATTCATCACCATCGCTATCTTCTAGCACACTTTCCATTTTCATGCAGCTTTCAAAAGAAAATTTTGATTGGCTGCCATCCAGTAATAAAGCCCAATAAAACATATCGAAAAACGCTTTAATGCCGTTTTCTTCACAAAACTGTGAAATCATTAAGTGAAATGAGCTACGTTTATCATCAAAAAGCATTGGCCCCGTAAATCCAACGGAGCAAATCAGAAATGTAAGTTTTAGCTTGGATGCTGGCTTAGGATTAATGTTTTCATGACAAAAGCCGTTTACTAAAATTGAACTAAGAACGCGGGCAATCTCCTTGGCATCGGCATTAGGAAATTTGCTGCTGGATATACTCGTTACATACTCGTTGTTGCGGCGCTGGCGTGATTGCGGAGTGCCAACGGACAACTTCACCAATGTACCAAAGAGTTCCGCCAAGGCACGACCCAAACGAGATGATGCTGCCAAAAGTGATTTTATATAGCGTAATTGCTCTTCTGGTTTAATCTGTAAATTTATATAGAAATAAATGTATAAATTTTAGGAGATTGGGGAAATGAATTCATTCACTGTACTGAGACTAAACTTAAAATAATATTGCATCAGATAATAACATTGAAATATTACCTTAATTTTAGATGAGCTACCCTTTTCGAACTTTCGAGTGGAATCACCTTCACGATCGGACTTCCCAGTAGTAGTCTCATGTGCTGTCGATGGTGCAGGAATAATGTCATCCCAACTAAAATCTGAGTTTTGTGCATATGGTTCCTCTGAGCATAAACTTAGCAAAATAGTACTCTCCCATACCAACGATATATAAAGTTGAACTAAATTTTGCAATAATTGTAAGCCAGATTCGCAATTTGATCCCCAGCGTTTTAATAAAACTGATCTCATCTCATTCGATGCATTGCGGCATAGGTGAACCAGCATGACAACATAGCCGTGCACAGAGCTCATGCTGTGAAGAAGAGGTGTATAATCAGCGATAGAAAATCCATCGTCAAGTTTAGGACAAGTCAAGAGTTCATGCAAAAGAACGCTGCCACCAGGAAAATTGAAATGCTTTATCAGGGGTTTTAATTTTTCAACTATCTGTGATAATTGCTGCAGTGCAATATCGATGACATTTGTCTCATGAGCCAAATTCAAAATGGATTTGCAAACATTAGCCACAGCCTGGGCTGTTGTAGATATAGGTGAGTCGACTGGCAGATTGGGCAAGGACAGCAGTTGAAGTAATGGTTTCAAACCTCCATGCAATACAAATTCTCTACAATGCTCACCATTTGAGCTATTACTAAAGATGGCTTCAATAAATTTCATAACATTTAAAATGTAGTCAATAAGCGGAATAGCTTCACGCTCTTGTTGACTCGTACGTGCTTGCATTTGTTGCACTGCAACAGAAGAACGATTCTGCCTATGCTGTTGTTGTTGTTGGGAGGCTGAGGACATTTCGTCGTCATCATCGTCTTCTTCGCCACTGCTGTCGTTATCATTTTCGTTAATTCCAGTTTCCGTGGCAGTATTTGTATTGACCAAATTTTGATTGGAAGTATTATTACTATGCGCTGCTCTATTAACATTACTGTCGTTAGTATTGCTGCCTGCTGAACTATTATTATCTTTATTAGCACGCCAACATATGAAGTTGGGATCTGAACCTAAACGTACCAGCTCATTAAGCAAACGAACAATTGCCTCAGTGGCATCTGTACGAAGGTATGGATGATGTTTCATCAGATCGTCCATTGCGTTGCCTAAGTTTGTTGCTGTGTCACCTAAAGGATCAGATGATCGACGCCTTCTCATAGCTACCAAGTAGTCTGGAGACAACAAGACTTTAAGAAGTTTATCAAATGGCTCATAAGACATAAATTCCATAAGACCACGTTCATTTAAACACATAGCCGAGAATACGTTCGGTAAGGATCCAAGCACTTCTCTGGTAGCTGGTACATCTTTTTGTAACAGTGATTGCAACATCACATTAGTTATTCCCGAATCTTGTAGTGAAGATAATAGTGATGGTTCATTGAATACGTAAACTGTGACAACATCTGTAGCTAAAAGAAACAACGATGGTCCATAATACTCGGCATTTGAAATTATGTGTCGCAATGAACATGGTAAACTAGTTTCCATTATATTACGCATTCCGTTGAAATGTGCGTGATCTTGAATGGATTTTTTCAAAAAATTAAGCATCGATTTCAGTAGAGCAGCTCTTTGTGTTACGCATGCAAGTTTCTTTAAATTTTGGTTTATCAGGGAAGATGCACATTCTGTATTACGTTCGTTGAGAGGTAGCGAATAATAGCTGTTGACTGGGTACTGAGGGGTATCGTGTTGTTCGGCTGTTGACATGTGTGAAGATTCATTTTCTAAATTAATAGTATCACTATTATGCTCAAAATTATGTATTTCAGCAACATTTTCAAAATTTTCAATTGATTCCTGATGCAAAATAGCATCTCTGTCAGATCTACTTTCAGTTTCAACGCCTATTGAAAACGCATCTGCAATAAAAATAAAAAAAATTATCGATTGAACATTTTTACTAAGTGTATGGCTATATTGGTGTTCGCTGTTCGACGAACACCTCACATTTCTATGGAGAAGACTTTTTCTTTGTGTTCGGTGCAACAACTATTTCATAGTATTCGCCGAGATACAAATTTCAATATATCAACGCACTTATAAACATATTAAGATAGGCCTACAGTTCCTTATGTGAAAAAAGGAGAATTTTTAACACATTTTTTTAAGGTATTTTATTACATATTAAAGTAAAGGGGGTTTTTTTTTTTTTTTTGTAAGGTTGTTTAAGTTTTGAAGAATACAAATTTTTTTTTCTATTTTAGTTTTACATTTAAATTATAGAGGGCACCAAAGTCGAGTCTTAAAAAAAAAGTAGAGTCTCATGGCCGACAGTTAATCTCCGAAACGGTAAGTGTGAAACAAAAAAAAAATTGCATGTTGTAGATAAAGCTTTCTCCTACAGGAATTTTTGAAAAAAAATAAAAAACACGCTCGCTTTTCGGATAATTTTCCCCTAGAAAATTTTTCTTTTAAGATTTTTCGGAATAAATGTGGTTACTCATTCCAAGCTGAATTTATACAAGATGAAGTTACCAGCAACTCATTCTTCTTCTTTCTTCGTGGTCAATGCCATTGGCAGTCAAAACCATTGTTTACTTTTGGTTGTTTGTTTACTTTTTTTCTTCATTTTGACATTCTCTGCATGTCGCCATTATGGCTGCAACAACAAAGATATGTTATTTTTGCCAAAGTGAAATTGTTGTAATCTTGCTATTGCCTTATACATGATTTCGCTATGACTAGTTCGATTAGCACAGCTTTACATAAAGGCCTGATTATGCAAACGTAACATAGCGTAACGTAAAAATATATCGAAGACAGAACTCTACGCTGCTTTATGATCTCGGTAATCATTTAGACGCATTTCCAATATCACTGAATCAAGACGTGACTGCTGGCAACTTTAGGAGACGCTACGTTACGTTTGCATAATCAAGCCTTAAGTTTGGCGGGTTGGAACTAATATTTTACACAGAATTTTATGACGTACCTCGTACATTAGCAGGAAAGACTCACAAGGGGATTGCATTGGGGATGCTATGTTTTGTTACCATGCGTTACGACCAGAGAGGAGGGGTCAAAATTGGTCAAAAATCGCTTTATGTAATATGTTAACGGCTAGGTTAGAAGTTATCAGTTAATAAAATCAGAAATAGTTCTTGGTTAAGTTAAAAGTCGTATAAACACTAAAAATATTAACAATAATATAAAATTTTATCATAACTTACCATCAGACATTAAATCACCGGCTTGATTTGCCTCTGATGATTCGCCTCTGTTTGAAGTTGCATGTCTTCTGTTTTGTTCACTTTCCTTTTGGCTGTCGACATCATTTATAGCTTCACGGCAACTCTTAATTTCATTCTCAAGGCGATCAATAAATACATTGAGTCCATTATTTTGATGAAATTTCGCTATATCAATATTTGTTATCAAGTCAATTACTCGTACTGCACGAGTGACAAATGTTATATGTTCCAGGTCCACACCCGGCCAACTTATAACTCGCAAAAGTGACTGCATCATACCACTTTTTATAAGAGCATGACCACCGGCTTCATAACTAGCCAAATGATATAAAAGGCTAAAGAGGGATGTAGCAAGTATAAGTGGATATTTTTCAGAAGGGCCATCCCCAGTCAAACTAGCAATACAGTCGCGCACCAATAGTGGTAAGATTCCACCTTGGCGTTCCGCTCCTGTGTACTGTATTATTTTTGATAATCGAGACCCTGGCCTAAAATATAATATACAAATTAAAATTAGTCATGATAATAATAAATATTTAATAACATTACCGTGGCACATTAGGATTTCGATCGAAATGTAACATAGACGTTAAAGTTCTAAGTACAGCCGCACGTATTTCGACTAAATACACATCTTCTTTTTCAATAAGTTCACAAAGCTCTTCACCAAATCCCGGATAAAGAACTTTATCTATGTTTTCTTGCAAAGCATTCGAATAAATAAGTACAGATACAGCCTGAAGACGTGCTTGTACAAATTGCAATCGCATTTTATAATCTTTAAAGCCAGATACTAATCGAACTCTGTGTGCTATTCTCATCTGCAATTACATAAGAGATAAAATATTTTAAATGTTACTGTACTATATTGTAGCCTTTTTGGTTTTACACCAGAATATCAGTAAAAGAGTTATTACACTTATTCGCTAAAATAAAATTTATAAAGCATATCCAGAAATTTTCTGAGTGAATTTATTTTCACCGAAAGACGTAGAAGAGTATTACATATTCAGATAATTTTACATTTACAAAAATAACATTAAAAAATGAGTATAGTTTCGAATATAATCTGAAAAATTTGTTATAATACAATTTTATGGCACATCATGGTACATGAATAAAAGTCTTCCTTGGATTATCAGCAATACAAATTAATTTTTAATTTTACAGATTTTATTATTTGCATGAAATATTTGGATATCTGCTTTACTGGAATATGTCAATTAGTGTGTAATTTTTGTGCGAAACTCCAGGTTTAGACAATTTAGACGTATTTTCACATATTATTTATATATAGGTACTACAAATCTGTTGGCAAAAGCAAAAATTCTTATTTAGAATAAACACGGTTTAAAGTAATTGATTGAGACCCGACGGGAGCGACTTTTGTATTCAAAAACGTAGAGATTTGGGAGCTTTACTTAAGTAGAGCACGGCAACATTTTTACTTCTTTTCAAAGCCGACTTAAGTGATTATTGCTTTTGCCCACATATGTAATTTGTAAGTTAAAATTTTGCACTGAATTCATTATGTAATTAAATAGATTTTCTTATTAGTATTTCTTTTTAAAGTTATGGATATTTAAACTATTGAAAAACATGTAAAAGCAGCAACAATTTTTGCTTTATATGCTTACTTTAACGGCGTCAGATGGATTTGACAACTGCTCACAAATGATTTTCACAACTTCAGAATGGGGTGAACTATTGCATATATCCATCATGTCGGGAATTTCAAGGAGAACAGCTTGGCCTTTTTCATCCATATATTCAATAAAGAATTGATATAGAAACTCTAATTTAGGTTTCCTTATGCAGCAATCTATCAATGCCAGTCCATAATTAGGATCTCCCCATCGCTATTATGAAAAAATTTATAATCCGAAACAAATCAATAGTCAGTAGATATACAAACCTCAGCAATATTGAAAAGTTTAATAAGAAGTGTTTCTTTCTTTTCAAAAGATAATCGAGGAATGAAGTTACTCCGCTTAGAGAACATGTACAGCAAGTTCAAAACCGCCAATACTATATCCATATTTTGAGATGATAACAGTTGAGTCAGATGTTCGATTGAGTTATATAGGTGGCGTGAAAATGAATGTTCAATGAGAAGGGTGGTAAAATTTAACACCAGAAGTAGTAGACGAATATCCTGTTAATTAAAACTCGCTAGTAACTAACTAAATTTTATTATTACTTATTATATCTCACCTCTGACGAAAAGGTCGTATCGCAATGTAGAATAAACTCATTGGAATTAACTTGACGGGCTGCTTCCTCTAAAATCTTATCAAAGCGGTCTAAAATTTCTATCCAATGGTAAAGTTCGCATTTGCCATAAATCCAAACATTTATCGAATCCAGAAATTGAAGCATCTCTGCATGACTGCGACATTTACTGATCTGATCTATAAGCTGACGGCATTCTGGTGTTAGCTCCGAAGAGCCTTTTTTAAGTTTGCTTGTATCGACCTTCATGACAAATAGTTTCTATAGAATTTTCTAAAAATATACAACAAAAATATACCCTGTAGATGCTTTTATACAAATTAGTAATTGGTATTTTAAACGGAAAATACCAAATACTCCATATCTAATAACTCATTATTCAATATCCATATTAAAATTTTTTTAGATCATACAAAAGAATTAACTCCTTAATATATAACGAGTTAAGACTTATAACATAATTCAAAATACAGCTGTTTTCAAAAATAGTCTTACTAATACCTTCGATATTAAATTATTTTTTGCATTTCATCGTCGTTGTTAATAAAATTGTATGAACAAAATCTTTTTTCAATTTACAAATGGCAGAATTTTACACTAATCCACAAAACAAAAGAAAGTTACTTTTTGTTGCCATACAGGATAGTTGCCACACTTTATAAAAATTCATTAGTTGCGTTCCAAGAGTCGTCATTAAATTAAGTGCGCACTACTTTAAGACTGAATTTCAATTCATATCATTTGTAATGAAATTTGAAAACTAAAGCATTAACCATAATGCTCATATCGTCGTTGAAACAGCAAAACTGCTGCATGTTGTTACTCAAATTCTTCAGGGGAGACAAGACTCATTTTCTTCAAAACTGGCATGTGTAACTATAGGTCAATGCTGAATTCAGCAACAGGTTTATACGCGGCTTTGCACTTTCAACGGTGATATGCCAGCATAACAATTGGTGGAGCGGGCCCCCCTAGGCTGATTTGAAGGGAGGCATGGAGATATTTCAATAAACAAATATTTGAATACTCTGTAATGCACCGTAATCATAATATTTAGTATTTAACAATATAATTTATTATTTCATTGTCTATTTTCTTTCATATTATATGTTAAAATCCACAATAAGCACATTTTAGTTTCAAATTTTCCAGTTCTGACTTAAACAGCAAAAAGACGACAAATTGCTAAATGCTTTTTATTAAAAACAAAATTTAATGTAAAATACCATTTTCAAAGAACTGAATTTCAAATAAATTTTAAGAACCTAAATGCAATAATTTGATCAATTTTTTGTGTTAAAATATTGGTTATTTTTATATTTTTCTGATAAAATATTAATAACGAAAATTTTAGAAAAAAAATATATATTGATAAATGAATAAATTTAAAATACGCATTGGAAGAATTGATTACTTTATGATGGGGCCCTAGCTAGGCTTATTCTGCTATCGATGAAGGTGTGTCGCAGGAAAATTAAAAAAACTAGCAAGGCCTCGTTGATAGTATAACATTTTACCTAATGAGAACAATATGTCGAACCTCTATTAAGGTATGCATGGTAGACACTGACTAGCAGTTTTTGATATATAAAATTTTTTTCAAAAACATTAAATGGACCCATATAAATGCGTGAATGCCTCATAAACTCGTAAAGTATTTAAACTTGTCAAAACTTATATGAAATTTGGCAGTAAGTTTACGTGTTTATACGGTTTATCAGGTTTATGAGGCATTTACGACTTTAAATGAATCCAATATAAATACAGATATATTTTACATTTACACAAAAATGTTTTTAAATAAATTTTTATGTACTAAATATGATGAGTTGAATCCTAGTTTGTGCTTGGCATGTATACCTTGTTAGGGTCTCGACATGCTGTCATTGTGAGGCACTACCAACGAGGCCCAAACAAGTTTCTCTAATTTTCCCTCGACTTCCAAATCACCGACTTTTTATTCCACATAACCGTCATTCATGTCTCCTTCTTTTTCTACAGAGTTTTTTTTGCCTTTGGTGGGTTTCTCAACTACCTTTTTCTATCGCAGTCTTTAAGATTAGCAATCACCTAAGATAAAGCATGATTGGCTCGATTTATTAATTATTTGGTTAGGTTTTGCTAGCGAATTTTCAACTAATTTCATCATCGTAGTTTTCCTCACGAGGAAATATTGAATTACTAAATAAATTTACTAGCCTAGTTTACCTTTGACCCAGACTAACCAGAGCTACCTCCGAACTGCAGAAAAAATAGAATTTTATCCAGGCGAGTATGATTTACTTAAATAATATAATATAATAAATAATAGTCAACTATGTGGTATCACAATGGGCCGTTCAGGCCTAAGTGTGTCTTTCAGCATAAAAAACTGTTGTGTGAAAATCAAAATGGGGGAGGCCCCGGTTTGCCAAGAACTCGAAAAGTGGGGCGTATGATGAGCACAGTTAAGAACCGCTGGTTTAGATGAACATCAACGCATGAACGTCAGAGGCAAAACTGTCGTGCTCACATGAGTACAACCATGCTGGATGTTTTTAATCAAAAAGGAACAGTGAAATTGATTTTTTACATATTTTTGTCCCTTTTTCCTACTACAAACATGTAGTTGTTCAAGATCCTACTTCACCATAAACGAAGTTGAACCAGCGTAGTTCTTTTTACTCGTGGTAGTTGACTTTGACTTTCTGTGTCCGATATAGGTGACGGGCGTCTTTTAAGGACCACGTTAGATTGAAGGTCCTGCATTGATTCTAACACTGTTTGTCGGTGAATCTAATTGAGATTAGTTTTTTAACACTTTTGGACTGTTTCTAGAAACAAGTTTCTTCGTTTAATATCAGACTTAGCAACACTTTCATAAAGTTTCGATCAGTTTTCTCATATAAAAATGGAACTTCATAATTTGCGTTTGCGTTCGGCTTCTTTTGACAGCTAAATTTTGTCATTAGCCCATTTATGATTTTCATTCGTAGTAAAAGTATTTCCAAGAAAGTTAGAATACTCCACTTCTCCTAACTGTCAAAACCAGTACTCAGCCCGTTAAATTCGAGCAAGAAATTCACCATGTGTATTTTTTATTAAAATGGAAAACTAATCAAACAACCAAAATAGTATAACTCTCTCATAATTAAGGTTAGTTTTGAAAGGCGCGTGTAGATATATATATATATAGGAACAAAAACTTGGCAACCCTACTAACTCCTCGATGCTAATAGTCTGTAGCTGATTTCTAATAGTAGTCAGTCGTAAAGCGTGGGACTAATGCCTAAAATAAAATCAAGCTATGCGGCTGCGTTCTTTAATATGGCATTTATTCACTTTATATCGTTTTTGTTTTTGCCAAAACACAATATTGAGTTTTTTTTTTCCAGTTATTAAAGAAATAAAATTACAAAATTATGAATGCTGATGATTTAATTGATTTCAAGTTTTTTACTCTCATGGCATATGGTGGTTACTCAAGCCACAAAAAGTAACAAACGTCTGCGCAACAAAGACAATGGATCCGAGAACTTATACAAAAGGCACCAACGAAATTAAATGCCGCTCAAAAGAGTTCATTTTATTCATAACAAATCACATTTAATTATATATATTTAATCTATAATTTTTAAACACAACACCCATATTTTCTTTTTTCCTGATTCGCACTTTTAAAAAAACAATAACATCGAACAACCACAACAACTGCTAAAAAGCGTTGAAAGTAGAGAGTAGCTCTACTCGCAGCGTTTCAGCTGCGTTGATCATATTTACGATCTGAAGCCTGAGGCCAAATTGTGTTTTGCTACGAATGAATGGATGCGATTCTGTGTTACAATGTTACAAATTTGACTTATCATTTGCTATGCCTACATTTGGGGGCTCAACCTAACCAAGTTGTTAATTGTTTGAAAAAAAAGAAGTTATTTCAGTCGCAAAAGTCGAAAAATCCTCGCAAAAAAGTTGAAATCTTTAGACGTTGAAAAAATACATAAAGTATAATAAACTGTATCATTTAAAGAAACAAGTCGAAATTATTAGACGTAAAAAATATAGGAAATAAACTGTGCCAATAACCGCTAACGGTTAATATCGGATGACAAAAAAACACTCAAAAGCTGGTGTCTGTGAAAGAAAATATTTTACTCGATCGAAAGCATTAACGTTAAAAAAATTCAAGTCGCTTGAACATTCGTCGGTGTGTGAGCAAAAGACGAAAACTACGGTTGAGGGTGTTGACAATATTTTATCTGATTTCTATGGACAATCACCAATGCGTTCGAAATTTTCGAAAAATGTGCTGTAGCATATGGTTGGAATGATACTCAAAAATATGTGTTCGCTCGTAAAAAAGTCACCAAAACTGCAAAATAATTTTTAGAGTCTGTTCTAGTGTATGACTATTTTAATTTGAAACGGGAAATTACAATCGGATTCAATAGCCGAGACATACACAAGCAATTAATAGAGCGTCGGAACAAATATTCCAAAAGTGCATACGAATATATTTTACAAATGCGGCAAATTGCTTCTCGTAAAATTTATGAAAAATCGATAATACAATATATTTTGGATGGAGTGAGAGAAATAATGGAAAATGAACTCGGATTGTACAATCACCTGGTCTTGACGGCATATTTCCTGCTCTCTTACAGAAGGGCATAAAGGAAATATTGCCATTCCTTATTAATATAGGGAGAAGTAGCCTCGCTTTTGGGTACATACCAACAGCTTGGCGAAGGGCAAAGGTGGTATTTATACCAAAAGTGGGCAAAAAAGATACCACCAACCCTAAGTCCTTCAGGCCTATAAGCTTAACATCGTTTATGTTGAAAACACTTGAAAAGGTGGTTGACAACTTTATACGATGTAAAGTCTTAGACACAAATCCACTGCACCCCAATCAGCATGCATATAGAGCAGGCAGGTCTACCGAGACAGCTCTGCATGACTTAGGGAGGAAGATTCAAGGGGCACTAGATGTGAAGGAAGTAGCAGTATGTGCTTTCCTGGATATAGAAGGAGCTTTCGACAACATCTCACACGAGGCTGTCAATAACTCTCTAATGCTAAGATGAGTAGATAACACAACATCTAGATGGATGTCGGAAATGCTCTCCTCTAGAACAGCTGAGATGAAAACAGGGCTAGGTACCATATCAGTCAGCACAACCAGAGGATGTCCACAGGGAGGAGTATTATCACCTCTAATGTGGAGCCTGGTAGTAGACGAACTTTTAATGAAACTCTCAGAGGCGGGCATAGACTGTCAAGGGTATGCGGACGATATCGTCCTCATAGCCAGAGGGAAATTTGAAGAAACTCTTTGTGACATTATACAAAGAGGGCTAGGTATTACTAGGAGATGGTGCAGGTCGGTAGGGCTAAATATTAACCCTGCAAAGACCACTATAGTTCCATTTACCAGGAAAAGATCACTCCCGCGCTGGAAACCGATATCACTAGCTGGGGAGGTTATTGAACAAAAGCAAGAGGTAAAGTATCTGGGCTTAGTATAAGATAGTAAACTCACATGGAAAGCGCATGTTGAGGCAGTGACAAGTAAAGCCACTCGCGCTCTAATGGTATGCAGAAGGCTAGCAGGGAAAACTTGGCGATGTAAACCAAGTGTACTGCGCTGGATGTACACAATGATGGTAAGGCCAATCATTACATATGGAGCAGTAGCGTGGGCAAGGAGAACTCAACTAAAAACAGCGAAAGCTAAATTAGGGAAAGTTCAAAGGTTGGCATGTATCTGTATAACAGGAGCGATGAGAACATGTCCGACTGCTGCACTAGAGGTACTATTGTGCCTCCAAGGCAGCAATCGTAAGAGGCTTGGCTTGGAAACCGAGATAACGCGACGAAAGACAACTATCTCTTGGACTGTCCTCAGGACAGAATGGACAAACAGTATAGTTTTGAGAAACACTTCGTTGCAAAACTTAGTAGTAAGAACGAATGGGAGGGTGTAGAGTATAACTACACACTCAAAGAACACACGATTAAGTGGTATACAGATGGGTCACGTACCGAGGATGGAACTGGGGCAGGGGTATTTGGGTCAAGAATCAAACACTCTGAGCCGATGGGGAAGTATCCTAGCATCTTCCAAGCTGAAATTCATGCAATTAGTATATGTGTGCAATTCAACCTGGATAGAAAGTACAAACGGCAAGATATCGCTATCATGTCGGACAGCCAGGCAGCCATTCGAGCATTATGCTCCTTTGAGATCACTTCTAAGTTGGTGTGGGACTGTTTGAGCAAGCTCAATCAACTGGGCAATAACAACAAAGTCGCTCTATGTTGGGTCCCTGGACACGCAGGAATTGAGGGTAATGAGCAGGCAGACGAGCTTGCAAGAAAGGGGGCAGCAACCACTTTCGTGGGACCTGAACCCTTCTGTGGAATAGGAGATAGCGTAATCAGGGAAGTACTCAGGCAAGAAGAGAGGAACAAGAGGCAAGAACTCTTTACCAATCTTACGGGACTGAGGCAATCCAAAGCGCTTTTAAGTAATTATAATAAGAGTAGATACGCATTCTGCATTGGTCTCAACAAAAACAGTTTGCGCATATTAGCTGGTATTCTAACTGGGCATTGCGGGCTCAGAGAACACCTTTGCAAGATAGGGGTTGAGCAAAGCTCAAGTAATGAGGAAGACGAATCATCAGAACAAATTTTAGCTCAATGTGGAGCACTGATCCACAAAAGAAGGAAATGTCTGGGCATGCACCAAGTGCCCAGTACCGAACTGGCATCCATAGATCCGGGTGCAATACTCAAATTCTTGAGGGAGACTGGACTGGATGAGGTACTCTAGGTAGATTAGACTAGATAGAAAAGAGGGACGTACAATAGACCTTATAGGTCGCGGTACAACGACAGAAACCTCTATAATACAATACAATACAATTGTACAAAGCGCGTAGTTTTGCTGACTTGAAATTTATTCAAAAGGTTTATACCGTTTGGAAAAATACGTCAACTGTACCGCTTAAAAGTAAAACCGTGTTGGCCACAAAAGAAATGAGTGCAAAGCCGAAACTAAACTTTTTTGTAAAATTTTTAAATTATAGTTTAAGCGATTGCGAATGCTGAAATCCTGTTGCAGGAACCCAGCGGAGAGAAACCTTGTAGTACTCAATGGATTACAGTGAAACACAACATTTCTTTACAATCTCAGATTTAACTATTTTGAGTTCTTTCATTGCAGCCTAACTGTCTATAAAAATAGTGATGTTCGAAGTCTTAATCGTACTGTCTTGTCAATATCAAAAAAAAAGCTGCAGCTGTCAGAAAGACGGTACGAATGACTTAGGTGCAGATCTTCTTTGTGGAGACCAGATCTAGTTTCATCCTCCATCTTTGAGCCATCAGCAACTCCAGCATTACCTGTTACTGAACCCGGGTCACAGTCTTCCCTGGTTGGATATAGAGATGAAATAATAGTAGCAAAATCCATGGCCAGATCTAAGTCAGCTTTGATGCGATTTTGACCTCTTCGTTTTATCTCACTCAAAATTGTAGAATGTGCATACATATTTAGCTGATTTTCACACTATAAATTCTTTTAATGTGAAAGCTCCTTTGACGGCACAGCCTTGAATAAACGCCCGTAGCAGTAGGAGAATAATTATCATATTTTGATCTTCCTGAGATGCATTTCTTACAGCTCCTGAAATCCCTATCTAAATGGCCGTGAGACCTGTACCTCAGAATTGAAGGTTGAAGAGTATTCGACTGTGGTCTGAAAAGGAACAAATAGCTAATAATTTCTTGTTATCAGCCCTTATTGTATTGGGATCTGTGGCCAAACTTATTTTAGTGACTTTTCCCTAACTAAGCAATGCAATACTAGAAAACTTACGTTCATTTTCTGTGTAATTTTTTGGCGAAAGTTAACATGTGTCCAGTTCTATGTAATATTATTAATACACTTTGAGTGCTGATGTTTGGAATCATTATATTATATTATCTACATCGGGCGAGCGAACAAGATGGCTTCAGATGATTGCTCGGCGTCAATGTTTAGCCAGTGTAAGTGGTTGCACAAACGAAAATTCTTAGTTGCAATTTCTTAGCTAAAGAATCTTCATTCGTTCTGGCGGTTTAAATGTAGTGTAACGTAACGGAACGTAGAAATCCATCAAAGATGCGTTGAGTCACGATTTAGGTAATCACTTACACGCACTGCCTATATCATATAGATATTTAAGTTGCAGTCGGCAACTTTACGTTCCATTGTATGATCTTTTCTCTGCAAAAATCACGAAATATTAATTATATGCCTTAAGTGTGTGCTTAAAATCTCAAAGGAGTAAAAATTATAATCTTTAAAGAGAATAAAATAATTAACAAGTAAAAACCGAGTTGTTTGTGTTGTTGTTGGAATGTGATGATGATTGGAAAAAAATGAACATGGAACATTCATCAATGCGCTGATTTTTATTTTATTTTTGGATTTTTAGCGCATCTCTGCTACCTCTTTGTTACTACATAACTTTCTGTCTGTCTTATACAGTCGTTCATGCTTGCGGTAGTGTTTTTATGGTCATAGTAGCTGTTACATTTCCGGATGCATGACCGTCGTGCATACACTTGTGTGATTGCGCTTGTTTTTTCCAATTGAAATGTAACGGTGGAATTGGAATTTTTTCTCTAAAAAAATTGATTTTTATCCCGCTCGACATTTTGTCGTAGCTTGTTTTTCTGCATTTCATTTTTGTAATTATGTATAATTATCAGCGATAATTGTATGGAAAAGCAACAACAAAGCCGCAGAAATAAGATAATTATAGCTGTTATCCATACTTAAGAAGTTGTTAACTATTCTATAACAACAGCTTGTGGCTTGGACGGAAAAATGCGCCCGAACGAAAGAATCTTCATTCGTTCGGTCGGCGTTAATGCTGCAACGTTAAACCAAGATTGAACATTGGTTCGTTGCAAAATGCTCACGAGCAATGTTCAGGCTGTGTAAATGGTTGCCTGAACTGAATGAATGTACAAATCTTCGTTCGGGCAGATCGGACTGTGTGCGAATGCAGTATTGCTGCATTCACGAGTGCTTTAATAAATTTTAGCACAAGAACTATGGATAAAAATGGGTTTCTAAACTACAAGATATGTAAATAAGTAAGCGAATAATCCCATTTTTGTTGGCGCTTGTTTAAGTTAATCGTTTGCGTATTCTAGTTACACCCCGAACGAGATTTTTCACGCTAGCATTTTTCGTCTTTACATACAAAATAGTATTATACAGAGGACTACAATTTGACGAAAAGCAACTCTGCAACGAACTCAATATAACCACGTTGACCGACCACGAGAACAAAATGTTTTGTGTTCGTCGAACACCGAGGCACCAGTATAACCACGCATTAAAAGACTTTTATTGCACTGTTTAAGTCCGGCCTTACCATTTTGCAAGTAGGGTATTGGGGATTCCTCAATATCGCCAAGTGAAAATCCCTCTTTGTTAATTGATCCATATTTAGTTGACATGGTAACTCTGCTTCGGTGTCAATTGTATGTGATTACTGAATGTGTTTTTGTTAAAATGAGTTTTTAACATTTTTGTTAAACGCGTGATATTATCATTCCCAAATCAATAAAATTTTATAATTTTAAAAGCTGTGTTAAAAGAGAATAAAATGGAAATCTTGAGCACTTTTAGAGACATATTTTGGTCACCTGACATTTGGCTACCACCAAATGTTACTTGGGAAGATATAACGCCAGGGTCACGTCCGGATGTTTTGCATGCTGATTATAGAGATTTGATGTGGCCATTACCAATGGCTTTGGTGGTTATGTTGCTCCGCTACACCATTGAAAGGTTAGTTTAACTCTTTACAAATACACCAATATACACACTCCAAACATAACCTCTTTCGGAAACGCCCAACAAGTTATAATTTTCTCGTTTTTCTCATATCGAACGCCTGCTATTAAAATTAATTATTCTTAAATTGCATTCTGAGTAATACATTCAATATTACTCTTTGATTTGACGCTTAAACAGTATTGTAGTGTCCTATATTACTCATTTAAATTTATTAGCAGAATAAACATGCATATGAATATTACTTTACAAAATAGAAATTTCAGTGATAAGTGAAAGATAAAAAAAACATTTTAAAAGAAGAATCTAAATGTTTCATTTTAAGGAAAACAAATTTTATTTCTTCAAAACAATTACAAAGTAACATGGTATATAAAAAAATAATAGAAAAAACAGTAGAGAAATATGATTCAATCTGCCTTTAACGCTTATATATCTTGTAATTTAAGAAGGTACACGCGGTATATTCTATAGTATTCCAAACTCATCTATTTTGTTTAAGCCAATTTTGAGTCACTAGAAGTTATCTGAACACAATTCAAAAAAGTTTAGAGTCGTTTCCAATTTTGGCTTTCTAATCTTAAAGTTAAATGTCAACTCTAAAATGAACTATACTTATAAAAAAAATCGTATCCTAACGTTCTTTATGGCTCTGATCATACTGGTGGCGGCGATGCCAAACCGGTTTCAGTGCGAAATATGTTATACCAGGAAACCACTAAAACCTGAGTGCAGAGCCATATTCATTATAAGAATTTACAAATATACAAGCTAACAAAGCTCGAAAATTAAAAAACAAATTTTAATGCGGGCATTAAATCTCCCTGGCAAGCCAAATTTTTGATACGAGTTTTTTTACATTTGCTGCATAACATGGAAAAATAATATGTTTTTAAGTTTTTGTAACATATTCAAAGTAAACTTAACAATTTTTCCTTTATTCAAGTCAAGTCTAGAAATTTACATATTAGATAAAGTTTAAGACCACAGCAACTGTCTTCGGAAAAATTCAATAACCATTTTTTTAACAACACTATACATAAAATATTTACAATATATATATATATATTTACAAGAAACTTGCTCAATATGCGTCTATCATAAAAAATACAAGATATAGAGACAAATTTTAGTGACTTATACAATTTTTTATTGATTTCAGGTTTTGGATTACACCTATTGGAAAATCGTTAGGTATTAGAAGTTCAAGAGCAAAACGTGCCGCTCCTATTCCATCCTTGGA